>CM046007.1:1755583-2955583 GCA_025175895.1 Wurfbainia villosa | reverse complement strand
TACTTTGCAAGAAGCTATTTACGAGACTCGAACCGTGACCTCTAAGTCGCATGGTAACAACTTTACCATTGCGTCAAAACTCCCTTTCTCATAAGGGAACCATCACAAACTTACCAACATGAAAGGCTTAAACAGTGTATTTGCAGTTAGGAAAAACGAAAATGCATTGAATGCTATGCCGACTAAAAATCCAATTTCAATCATTGATCAAACTCTATTAACAGCAACAATGTGGAGGTATGCGATTAGGATGCACCTTTAGTTTGTAATCTGGGTAGTTCTCAAATGCATCCAAAAGACAAGGAGTAGCAAGCTTAGCGATCCAACGAGCAGCTGCTACCATCCCACAGTGTGCATATCCTAAAACTAAATCACTGACGCCACCTTCATTTATTATAGTATGGTGGAACGGCACAATTGCACCAGTTACAGCTGTTAATGTATCCCTAATGCTGTGAGTACCCCTAATCAACAGAAGTATGCATTTTGTGCTTCTGTCAATTAATATCGTAAAAGCAGGCTTCAAGATCTGTGGGGGAAAAAAATCATATTCGTGGTTGCATAGAAATAAAAGTATAACTTCAAACAGTGATTTTATGAAAAACTATACTGCTTACTCCTGCTTTAGGCTTTTGAAGAAGAACATCTTCTTCTGAATAACCTGTTGCCCCCAGAAATAATGGGAATGGCTTTTTTGAGAAATGCCAGCAAAGAGTCAATAAGTTCAGAAGATACTTTAACTCAGCAACAACTTCGACTCCTTTAAGTGGTGTACTTTCTTCTCCAGCATATATACTAGCTACATGCAAGTTTCCCTGTTTAATTAAAGAAATCTAGAATTAATTTGCAACTCCTGATCCTATAACCTGAAGTAGGATATACGAGGGACATGAAAATTTAGTGTAGCAAATATCAATTTTTATTAAGATACTAGATTCTATGATTGTTCCTCCAAACACTGTCCTATGGTATTTGCCCAAGCCATGTCTATCCTAACTAATTGGGGTTAATTACAAGAATCTTATCCCTTCATTGGGTTACCATTAATAATATTCAAATTAATAAAATCACATTTTATAAGATTGACTAATATTTTGTTTGTCCCTCTCTACTTCTTAAACGGAGGGGAGCCTTGGCATAAAGGTAAAGTTGTTGTTGTATGATCTTGTGGTGAGGAATCAACCTCTTGCATTGTAGAGTAAGGTTGCATATAATAGACCCAATGTGGTCAAGCCCTTCCCGATATCCACATTGGCGGAAGCTTTGTGCATCATATTTTCATTTTTTTCTTCTACTTCTTAGACCTTTCACCCTAACAAATTGAATTCTTCTAACTATAAGTCTATTGTGCATCATATTGTCATTTTTTTCTTCTACTTCTTAGACCTTTCACCCTAACAAATTGAATTCTTCTAACTATAAGTCTATTGTGGCTATCACAAACATATACAAAAAATAATCAACCAAGAATGCCACCAAGTTTGAAGCTTTTATGCCCAAATAATTCTGTATTGCGACTTGAGAGTGTTAGCATGCTTTAGATGAACCCTTTAGATGCACAAATTAATGGACAAAAAAGATGACAAATTGCTAACGTGCTTTCTTAAGAAGCACAAGTGCATAACCATTTCAATGCGAATTACAATTTGACGATGCTAATGGCAATTCATGAAATTTATACACTGCAGTTTCAGTGCATCACTGAATTGCATAACCTTGAAAGTGAAGTTAAATAAAAAATTATCACTTATATAGGCACAAATATAATAATCATGATGGCACAATAGACAAACAAGATAGACAAGACGAACAACATCATATGGAGGAATATCCTATGACACAGAGAAGATAATTGGAAACTTCATTAATTGCAAGATGATAATTACCTTGACACTGTACCATTTTCATATATTTCAAATGATTTCCAAACAACCAAAATTGAATTCCAAATTCAAATTTCAAACTTATCCCCAACTTGCATCACATATATTTTAGGGCTACAAGTTTATGCAAGTTTATGCTTCTATGAGTAACAATGAAAAGTGAAGGAAGCATCAAATGCAAGATAACATCAGAATCAGGTAAATTAAACTAGGGAGGGAAATAAGGAAGGGGAAATCAGATGGCTATCACAAACGGTTGGCAGATTCCTGAAAAATACAGAATGACCTCCAAACCAGTTGTTGTGTCTATGTAGTGTCTTCACCTGGATATCCTGTATCGATTTAATAACTGCTAGGGATGACATTTAAAAGTGAAGTCAGTAATCATTTCAACAACTAAATGAATCTAATCCCCAGAAGCAAGGCAACATACAAAGCCCCTGCGAGAATACCTTTGACAAGCAAAACAAGGTTCAAAATATCAAGCTGTGCTGAAAATTCGATCTTTGATTAGAAGTTTAGAACGACACTATTTTGGTTTCATGCCAATGTTTCAATACATAGTATTGGTAATGAATTGAAGTTGAAGAAGGAAGAAGTTGAAGCATAGGAAGGAGTATGTGCCAAGCATGATTTTAAATATTGTATCATATCAAACGAAACGGTTAAAACATATCATTTCGGTAAATTATCAAAACTCGATACTGCTCAGTATAGACAATTCTCCTTCTTTTGTTGCATCTCGTTCCTCCTTTAACCTCCAATCTATCATCGGTACCATGCATCAAAGCATTAGCATGACACTGGAACAATATCTTTCTAATTAAAAACTAAAACTATGGCTCAAGATTTTAAACTTTGGTGTCAAGTGGTGTCGAGCTTTGGTGATTTACCGGAACGATATATTTTGACCGTTTCGACTGGTATGGTACGAAATTTTCTTGTTCTGTTCTTCAGTTAGAAGACTAATAGCAGACAGCATGATGGTCAGTGTCTAGTGATTGGTATTGCTACATTTCAGATCAGATCAAAATGATTACAATTTGTGCTCTGCTCAAGATACCTGAAACATGTGGCAACAGACATGACAGCCACATTAAGAAACCAACAAGAAAGTCACCAAAAATAGTAATTCACTAGATTTTTCTCTATGCAGCAACTGCTCTAGTAAATTTTAATAGAACCTTCCTATCAATACATAATTAACAAATTGCATATCATCATACTTCAACACTTGCAAATTATACTTTCATAAAATCAGAAAATTGGTTTGCAATTAGAAAGTTACCATCAATACATGAGAAAAGAATTACCTGCCTCTTCAACAGAAAGTTGATGCCAAAAGCCAGATCCCCTATAGGCCATTTACCCAAAGTTTCAGAGTAAGTGAACCGTAATGTCTCGGACAAGGTAGATATTGTCTCCAACCATGTCACAGGGGCTTGTGCAGGTCTCTGTGAGACTCTGTTTCTCACAGTGAGAATTGGTCTCCTTTCATCTTCACTGTGCTCACCTTCATCACTATCTTGCAATCGCCCAGCATATAGTTTCCACTTCAGCGTGTAGTACAAAAGAGCAGCCGCACCAGCAGCAGTGGCCATTGTAGCTGTCGCCATGTCCTTATGTACCGGTCGCAGTGTTTCTGAACGAGAACGTACAAACATCCAAGATTGCATCAAAACCAGCAACATGTCCCACAAAGATTCGATTTTTATGCATAAAAGCAGGCAAGAACAAGACGATAGCGAGCCCAAATGACCCACCAACGGGGACCAATCCAACGAAACAAAGGAAACAAAATCCACAAAACCCTAACTTTCGCAACGAAACAGCCATACCGATCTCGGCATGAACCAAAAAAAAAAATCGAAACTTTACCAATCAAGAAGCGCCAGAGACCCTCAAAGAAGAGAATCACGGATTCATCGGGGGAACCTGGATCGTTTTCCCGCGACCCTAATTTCCCAATTCTAGTACCATATTACGGAACGATCAAGACTCTAACGTGACAAGGAAATCCAGTGGGGGAACCTTGGTATAAATAGCTTCCTTGGATGGTTGGATTGCGCGTGAACCAAAGAATAATCTGCTCCTGCGAATCCTTGTTGCCGCCTTCGAAGGGAGTTGGAAGGATGATGGTTGGGGCCAGCGAAGGCAAAGATGGCGAGTCGACGAGCGGTTTTTGACCTTTACTCGAAACGGTGAGTTTTTTCTTTTTTCCCCCTTTAAAAAAAACATATTTTTATAACCTCATTTAAGGAAACATTTCACAATTAACCCCAGACTTATTTATTTTTACAAAATCCCCCACACGAAATTGCAAACTCATCAAAACCCTCTTAAAATATTCAAAATTGCAATGTTTTATCGCTGCGCACAAAAAGCGTTATCATATGGACTTTTTTAGAACTCCGTGGAATCGTATTCACCGTATCAATTTTAATTATTAAAGAAAAAAAATTGAAAACATTATAAAAGTTTTATGAACACTTCAACCATTTATAATTCTAGAATGTTTTTTTTCTTTTTTGAACAAATGAAGGTACTAATAAGTGATAAATTGGATTAAAGCCTACTTAATCTAATTAATTTGACCTAATTGCCCCAGATAAACTCTTATGGAAAAAGTATTCTTGGAACATAATAAGAAATAGCATTTTTTCTCATAGGAAATTCACAATTCAATGAAAATTAATATTCAAACTTTATTTTTACAAGTAAATATGAGCAAAATTATTCCATCAACCAACACTCAAAGTTTTATTTTATTATAAGAAATCGACTATTTTTTAATTATATCATCATCTATATTTAAATAAATATTATTTTATTTTATCATTATTAATTAAGTCTTTTTAGATTTTTCTCATTTGATTTACATATTTATAATAATTTTATATCATCTAAAACCTTTACCAATTATCAAAAAATTCAATAGATACAATTTTAACTTTCATTTTAATATTTATTATTTTATTCATCCTTAATTCTTTATATGTCCACATATTCAAATCATAATTTAACATTCAATCTCATATAACATGACAAATCTAAATATCATTTTATAAAACGTCTTTTTAAATTTTAAAAATATTTTAAAATTATAAAAAATATTCGATATTCTTTTATATTTCAATCATCTTATTTATATTCTACATAAAATATCTATTCTAATCCCTCACTCATTTTACAAAAATAATTTTAAATATCTCAACTTTTAATTACAAATGATCTCTAAACTAAAACATATTTCATTATATTTAACATTTTGCTCTATTGAATCATTTTTCCCTTTCTAATCTCTTTTTAAAATTCAAGTTTAACATAACAATGACTCGATCATTTCTAACAAGAAAAGACGATTACGTTCACCCTCAATATTTTTCATCATCAATTCCTCAGTGATAGCAAAAAAAAATAAATCACGAAAAATTATATCCTTGATCGATCCATTAATAAAAATGACGGAGGACTTATAAACCCAAATGAGAATTTTAACTTTTACGTCAAAAATAAATCCCTGTTCATTTTAAAAACATTTGCACTACTCTAATTAACGAATCGTCCCGAAAGAACAAACAACGTAACACTGACACAGAAAACAACCCAAAAGAGAGAGACCAAAGATGAAATATTTTAATCAAAATATTCTACTTGTTTAGGGCAAACTAAATAGAGCCCGATTGGGATACACCGCCGTGGTACCTAACGCAAATAAGAGATGGAAATATTTATCCTGCTCTAACAAAAACTCTACATGGGCAGACCAAACGCAGATCTTCTGAAGAACTCACTAGGGTGGTTCGAGTGCGACAACTGCACTATGATTTTATACTAGTTTAAACATTGCATACTTCTTTTTGGTATGGTGACGACGGCGCCTGGAAACTTTGTCGACTCCTTCCTTCCACAGCTTTAGGACACCAAGTCATTCGACATTGCTGAAGGTATGCAGTGGGTTGTGAGGATATCTGGCGTAGCCACCTTTGCATTCTTTGTCTCGAGGACTACAATCTGTCGCCAAGAAAAACATTATGAGTGTACTTGTAAAAAGTAAACAAACTGCAAAAGAAAAAAGAATGTCACAATCAGCGGGGCATCAACGGGCGCAAGAAAGCAAATAGTTCATTATTGCAAGAACAAGTATAATAATAACCACCAAGTCTTTTATCCCATTGGATTTGGAATTACTACTGGAATTCAAATGTTTGATTGTTTTTATAATTCTAGGTTTTATTAAAAATATATTGTAATCAAGCACCAGAAAAAAAAGAAATGCATACCTGTTGGTATTCCAGATCAAACTTCAAGAATTGCTCTTTGCAGCTCTCAACCATGTTAGCCAAGGTTTTTAGATTCTTAACGGGTTTGCCATTGAAGGCCAGTACCTGTAATCATGGACCATGTGACGTGAAAGCACTCAAAATGACCCAATGAAGCTCAAATACTAATATAAAAAACATATATTTCACGATCACATTGTGTCATTGTCAGAAATCGATGATTGTTACAGAAAAAAAATATATAAGATCCACTAATATAAAGTTCGGAATTAGGACATAGCCGAGTTGATACTCGGGTGGTAGAGTTGCCACAAGAATTAGGACTAGATTTTCAAAGAACTTATTCCCACCTGAGTGTTGACAATATCTTCATAGCCAATATTAATGTCAGCAACTAAAACCTGGAAAGTGAAATGAATTAGCAGACAAATTCAATATTCCTAGTCGCACAGGAACTGTCACAGGGCGTCAAGATGAAACAGTATCGGAAACGAATTGGAACCTGGGATATCACTACAAGCTGCTCATCAGGTGATTCGGCCATTGTGTGCAAAAGTTTATCCAGCAGTTTAACCGGTGCATCATATTCATAGTCCTTTCCATACTGCATAGCAACCAGCAGATCAAGTTAATCGAAAGTAGTCATTCAAGATAATTGATAGATGCATTTAGAATATAATAGCTGAAAGAGATCCATATTATAACAATTGACGGTGTTATATCGAGATTCATTCACACAAATAATGATTCTTACCATAATATACTCGACAAACATAAGATATCATCAACATAACTACTAAGAGGCATCACCAACAGTACAAACCAAAAATGATATAGAGATGACAGGAGCAAAAGAAATGGCATCCCACCATTCACAATAAGAAAAAAAAAATTTGCAAAAACGTCCATCCACAATTCACAATCATATACAAAATATTCAAGATGCAGAGATTTCATACCTCAGAGCGAAGATAAGGAACAGATACAGCTGTAAACACAAAGCCAGCGATTATAAAGTATGAGGGTGGTCTCCCCTTGATGTGAGAAGGAATGAACCGCTTTTGTGATGCAAGCTTTATCTCAAATTCAAGGACTTTTGAATTGCGCAGAACCTTGATTAAAGCTTTCTCCTCTGTGTACTTTTGAGAAACAAGATAACTAAATGCAATGCGCTCACCATGCCTGAATGGAACTGAAGACCATGGAACAAAATAAGTGTCACATGTAAAAATATGCTGAATCCTCATAGTCTAACTGAGCCCAATTGATATTTTTAAGTATGATACTGCATAGGGACAAGGGACCGACAAATCATAAATAAACACGCCTTACCAGTTCCATCGTTAGCTATATCAACTCCATCAAAACTCAATATAACATCAGAAGGCTTCAGAAACTGAAATTCTGGTGAAGTAGGCTCGATTCTTCTGATACGTACACCTTTTTGGTCAGCCATCATTCCCATCGCCTTACGCAGATCAGGATTTTCCATTTTTTGCCATTCAATCCCCAGCATAGGAAATCCTGTAAGAACAATAAGAAATTAAATAAATCCAAAATGAGCATTGTTTTTTTGTGTGTATGGAATTAATTAGAAAAAAGAACAACACAAAAATGCCATGTAGTTGACGTTGGCTTTGTAACATCTAAGCATATCAAGCATGGCAGTTTCAGTCATGTTCATAGAGAAACAGGTAATTAAACAGAATGTCATGAGAATATCTACAGTCTGAAAGATATGATTCAAGAGAGAGATCTAGAAAGCAGCTAAAAAACTAACATGAAATAGAATATATCATCAACTCTTCACAATGCACAAACAAGACATTTTTTGGTTTTCCAATTTAGTTGACTATCCATACAAATGCCAAATCATTGCTGAGATAATAAAAACAATAACGAACCAACAACTATGAGGTCAATGGCTCCTGACCTTTTTCTGAAGCACAACTCAAAATTTATATAGGAACTAGAGTATCCGTACCCAAAAACCTTCAGTTGTTAAAAAGCTCAAGGTACACTCAGGAAACAAAACTCCAGGATTATGTGAATAAGCCCGTGAAACACTCAGCAACAGACACAAAAGTCACAACATTTAGAAGTTTCATATGAAAAGACAGTCATAAAAGGGCACGATGGGTCACAATATTAGAAATGATGTTGGAATGGTTAGGCACTGCAGCTCAATAATAGACAGTTAGCAAGGTGTGAATCACAGGAATGGAAATAGTAATCAATTAATTTAATAGATCATGTAAATAAAAGGAGATTCAGAGAAAGGTAGAGAGGGAAATGTGGAAACCACATTATTGAAAATAGTAATTGATAAATAATGAAAATAAAAGAAACTTCGGAAAGAGGGGAAGGCAAGACATGTAAAATTGTGAAATATCAACGGTTTTGAACTGCTTAGCAAATGCCAAATTGATTCCACTGATATCATTCTATGTTGTCAGTATAGCTACAAGAGAAACCAGTAGTTCTGTTTAGTTTTCGTACCAACAATCAGGGTTAATGGTTTCACTTCAAGTCCATCAACACAATGCTTTAATTGTTTTTTTATCAAACTTTATCTTTTTTAGTTTTATTATAGCCCAATAGAAACAAGCACAATGACCATGAAAACGGCAAGTAACCAAAAATAGATTCTAGAAACACATTAGATGTGCCAAGAAACTTAACTTATTGGTCACCAACCAGAACAATGAATATGAAAATTAATGAAGTACTGCAAAATAGAAGTACCTGTATATTCTCCTGACTTTTCATAGTCATTGATGAAGTGCATGATGACAGGTGTCGGTATGACATAGCCAATATTCTCCACATCTTCATGTTTAAGAGATTGGAATGCTATACCAACACATTTTCCCGTATCATTGAAAGCAGGGCCACCAGAATTTCCCGAGTTTATGGCTGCATCTATCTGTGGATGAGGAATTTAATGCACCGATAAGTTGTATCATCACATGATGAAAAAAAAAAAATCAGTATCAAATAATTTGATCAATGAGGTCATTGAGGTAAATTAACAAATCATAGTACAAGCATCAAATACAGAGAAGTACATAAATTGATTGCATAAACTTGCTAACATACTAAAACTTGAAAAGGCCAAATCAAGCCACATTCTATTTGAAGTTACAGACCTGCAAGCCCAAAAGTTCTGTAGAACCATGCACATAAGATAGTATCTCCATACGTGAAACAACGCCACTAGTGACAGAGATTGTGTCCCCTCCAATTGGGTATCCCACAACAGTGACAGCATCTTGAAGTGCTGGCAAGGAACCAAATTGTAAGGGAGAGACACCTTCCCAGAATTCATCATTTTCAACAGTCAGCATAGCTGCAGCAGCAAGAAAAATAGGGGATGCCAAAATCATTGCACAGAAAGCATTTATCATATATCAAGGATCAAAATGTCATGGATTTGAAAAGAAACATCCATGGAAAACTTTGTTAAACTTTCAATCAATTGTTAAAATTGTATAAATGTATATTCACTATCCAGCTGGTAAAAAGGTTATAAGAAAAGCTTGTTTTCATGATTCCACAAGTACTAAAATTCAGGAGTGAAACAAAAAGAGCCAGTGTCTGTGTGTCCGTGCACATGCTTTGAGGAGGTCAATAGTTACAATGACAAAACAAACCCTTAAAATTATAATGGAGAATAGTGATGATTAATACAGATTAATTGTTCATTTCATTTCTTCTTTAAAGTTAGATGTGACACATAAACGAAGATAAAATTCTGAGATTGTGCTGCATAAATAGAGATACCCTTAACTTAAAATTTCATATTGCATACCAAATTTACAAGATACATGAAGAACTAATCTTTAGAAACTAAAGGCGACTGATTCAGAGATAAAGTTATCCTGTATAGGAAAAGGGCATGAGATAAAACAATAAAGAGATTCTTTGAATCTTTTATCTCATATATCATCCCTTTTACAATACAAATTGCCATCACCTTACAAGCTATATGAAGAACTAAACTTTGGAATATAAAAGGCAACTGATTCAGAAAGATAATTCTCCAGTACAGGAAAGCACAAGAGATAAATGAATAAAGAGATTCTTTGAAGCTTTCGTCTTATAACTCTGACAATCCAAATTGCCATCACTTTCCTCAACAGTGCCATAATAATAAATGCTTTCGCCCACTTCACTTGCAGCCACTTCTTGATAAGGAAGTGACTTTTGACACAATAGTACTTTAATTTGTTGTCTGCAATTTTTTGAAGTGACGAATTTATCATTTATCCTTCATAGATCTCGACCACACTAGAAAATGTGAATAGAAATAATCCTAATGAAAAGCTTGCAGTTGTTTAAATAGACCTTGTTTACTTAGGGAAATAATTTACCTTACTGAAATCCATCAGTTAAACAAAATTTCCCCTGGCCATGAAGCTAAAATGTATGTCACCTAATACACTAGAAACATGGACGAGCACAAAATCTTTATAATAAAGAAATTACAAAATAATCTTGCATGCATTTAAAACTGTGTGATGAGACAATGAGATTTACTGAAGAATGATAATCAATCCTTGTATCTCATACACACAACTTAGGTAAGAGGGAGATATATAACCTAGGTAAGAGGATAGGACTGTGAACACTTATAATCTCCTCTTGCTTAAGTATATAAATGGAACAAGGAAGAAACTAAGTGTTATGCCTGAAGACTCACAATCGCCCCTTATATCACATACATAAATGCAATGACTCAGTACAGCAAAGCTATTGGTTAGGCACGTTCTTTTGGGAAGCTAGATTTTTGGTGTCCAAGCTTCCATCAATCCAAAGCAGGGGAAGGGGAGTCTTGGTGCAACGGTAAAATTGTTGTCATTTGATCTACAGGTCACGGATTCAAATCTTAGAAACAACTTCTTGCAAAGTAGGATAAGACTGTGTATAATAGATCTTTCCTCGGGACCCTAACATGGCGAGAGCTTCGTGCACCGGGCTACCCTTAAGCTTTTATCAATCCAACAAAGGAATTGATTGAAATTGTGGTAAATAATTATTAGTTTCATTAAGGTTTGGACTCAAATAAGTAATCCCATCACGGAAGAAAATTCTCAAAGTACCATTACCCTCTAATTCATACCTAATTATGAAATCCAAGTTATCTGATAATATCGTGTTCCAATGTCAATGATTTCCATCAGAAAGTTGATATTGAGAGGAGATAGAATAACAAAAATTAAACCTTTCCACCAACATCGTATTTGAATAAAATAAATGCTTGGTAATTGGTAAATACCAGTTCTTCGAGTTTTTTACTACCCTCCTAACAAGTAACAACTAGCGTCAAACTTACATGATTCAGTATCTAAATTATAAGAAGTGAACAATAAAAAATAAAAAAGTTACAACTTTCAATCTTACCGATATCACATTCGGTTCCAATGGCCAACACTGCAGCAACATACTTAGTATCAGACCCCCGCTTCTTAAGCTTCACCTGTGTGAAGTGCTCTACTGAGTGAGCATTGGTCAGCACCCGTCTGCCCTCAATAATAAAGCCACTGCTGCTCGAGCTATACTGCCTCTTCCGCTGCCACGGCAACGAGAAGTTGGGCTCAGTGTGCACGCAGAAGACCTTGACGACCGAGTCCATGGAAGGCACGACCCTCACCACCTGGTCCCAACGGGGAGGAGGATCGAGAGAAACCACGGCGAGACCGGCCTCACCGTTCTCTCCGTTGATGGAGACTACCTGAGAACTACGGCGGAGAGGCGACACGGCGCCGTTTTCGACGACGGTACGGTTCTGTCGACGAGTGGCCTTCTTGGGCCGACCCCTCCCGCGGGCCTTAGGGGAGGCAGACTCTGGCGTCTCCTGCGGCTCGTCGAGGGCGGACGGCGAAGGTACGCCAGAGGCTGGCATCTGAAAGTCCATGGTCTCAGCGACGGCCTTCTTTGGCTTCCGGCCACGCTTGCGCTTGGATTGCTCCATCGATGGCGTCTAGGGTTTGCCGAACCCTGAAGGAGGTGGGAGGAGGCAGGACTCCCAACCCAGCAGTCCTTCCCCAAATTAATCGGTAAAATTTCCGTTAACCCCGAGTTTATAATATTCTGAAATTTACCATTTTATCCTCTCGTAATTACGATTTAAAATAATAAATTAAAAATTTTAAAGGGTCAAAATTAATGCTCTATTTGGAAAAAGGAAATAGAAATCATGGACCTTAGTTTACTTATTTTTCTTTCTTCTATTTACGTGGCAGATGAATTATTTTTTTTCTATTTCCTTTTTTTTCGATCGATAAAATTTTACTCGTATAAGCTCACAATGTGAGTAAAAGATTACAATCTTGATCCAATCATTTTTTTTTTTTTATGACTTACAGAAATTACTAAAAAATTATTATAATAGACAAAAATAGAATCTTCACATAGGATATAAAATTTTTATACGAGCTCAGAAATCTTTGCTACTTTGAACAACGACTAAGAGACACAATCCTCTTATGATTTTTCTCTTTCGTATTGACTAAGGAATCAATTGCAAAGGATTTCATTACCTAAACCCCCAAGCGCATCACGATCATCATCAAATGTTAAAGTTATATCAAAAGAATAAGACTCAATTCTCCAGGAATGCACATACAACTCCTTTCACTTGAATAATCAACATGGTGATGGATTATAAATTAACTTCATAATTTATCTCAATTACGAAACCGACATTAATTAATGTTTGAATATTATTACTTTTTTTTTGCATCAAAAGATATGGTCGCTGAAATAAACGCACCAACATTATCATTATTTTTTTTAATAATTTAAAATTTTTAATAATTCGACATCATAAAATTTATAACTCCACTAGATTTATCCCTCCACTAGAAAAAAAATTCTTGAAATACACCACAATTAAAAATCAAACCAAATATCTGAACAACTACAAAACCTCATCGCCGTTGCACCATAACCCGGAGCAAAACCAACATTATCTTTGTTAATTCACAATGTTACATTTGGGCCAAATTAGAATTTGCCTTCGAGTCAAAGTCCCAAGCACCAATGGATTGAATAATAATTAACAAAAAAAAAAGATGAATAATCAAAATGAAAACACAGAGTACATATTACTTTTATTGATTCTTAATTACAGCTTATCTAAATACAACTGATTTCCCTGTAACGTTGGTTAAAGAATGGATATGTAAGATTATATGAACTACAGAAATCGAAAGTTAAACTCGCCAAATACTTTACAAAGAATTGCCTCGAGTGCCCACCGATTTAAGTGGCTCAACGTTGCTCAAACAGCCAAGGATACACAAAACTCTGCGCGTTCTTAGTAAAAGAAACCCAGCACCAAGACGACACTCTGGAATGTGCAGAGAATGATCGAAGTACCTTCAGTCGACTGCTGCATCGGCGTCGAGCAAAAGCTTCAATCTCCTTTCGACCTCACCTCGCTGCAAATTTATCTCCTCCGCTAGCATTGACTCTGCAGCTTTACAAGCTTCCTCATCCTTAAATGCGAGCGTCCATCGTCCGTCGACCAAATTCTTCACCTTCCCTTTGTTGAAAACATCAGGCTTTGCGAGATCCAAAAATGGAAATGCGGAAGGTCGGATGCGCAAATGCAACCACTTTGGATGTTTTTCGTCGATTTTCGGCTGAAGTTAAAAGATAAAAAAATATTAGCAAAATTGTAAATGCTGCCATTTTTCTCAGCAATGGAAAACCCTCAAACCAACATGGAGACATTTTCCATATCGTATGATACTGGCCATTTAGGAAGAATACATACATCTGAACCGGACAATGGTGCTGTGACACGAATAATGCCACCTTGCTGCCTGACCGGCGATTCTTGTGCAAGAAGAATCCATCCAGATGTTCCTCTAGTTATTGCTAAGAAGTAGAAGTGACGCTCTTTGCCTCTCTCAAATGCTATTCTGCAAGGCACTGCATCGACTGCAAAAATCAACAACAACAACAAAAAAAAAAGGATCAGAAACAATTGCCATGAATGGAATGGCACAAACATAAATGAGCACGTAGCAAAAAACTTATGGAAAAGGCAGCTATGTAATGGCATACCTAAGCAAATTTCAGAACCGGGTTTTGGTACTAAAGCATCTAAACCAGAACTTTTAGCTCTGGATATTTCAGTAGAATCAAGTGGTGACAGTATATCGGGTAGATCAGGTAAGGTTCCTCCTAGTGAGAAAACTAAAAGTTGGCGTTGAAGGACAAAAACCTGAAATCCAACATTATGAACCAATTAGAACAAGTATGTGGCCTCGGACCTCACATGAGCATTCAATCCTAACATCTTAAAAAGTAATATATAGAAACTATATAAAATTTTAACCCATGCATAGCTAAGTTCTTATTAACTTAATCATATTGTCTTCCTCTTAATAAATTCTTTTAGCCATGGCTGACAAGGAAATAAAAATAAAAATTGACCAGAATAAATCATCAACCATTTCCAAGGACTGGATACTGTTATCAAAATCTCTTTTGCAAATTACGCTTAACCCTGAATACTAACTCAGCTTCTTTAAGATTAGCCATACATTACAGTGAATCTTCTACAATAGAAAAAAAGAGAGAGCTAGCGATATTAATATTCATAGAAATGACTTTAGGAAATGAAAAACCTTGACCATCTCGCACATTCTTTCAGCAGCACCAAGAGAGGATTCACCTGAAATACTATTACATGGATAATCATACATGCAAAGTTTTTACTTAAAAATACAAAGCTAACCACTAGTTCTTAATTAATATACCTATGGATAAGAATTGAAACAAAAGAAATCTATATCTAACCTCCAGAAGAACATTCTTGTGATGGCAAAAGTATGGATCTGGAGTCTCTTGGAGGAGATGGAGCCTCAAGTACTGATTAGTAAGGTGAGGAAATAATGCATAAACCAACAATGTCAAGAGAACAATTTAAGGTATAGGGTAGACCATTACCTCGTTTGCATATTTTCCACGCATCTTGAAGGACAGGTATGAGTGCATCACACCAAGCTCCCTTAACTTCCTCAAAAAGCTTCTTTGTACACAGCTTGTGTGAATCCTATGCACAGGACTTATATTCCATAAATTAAGGGAAAAGGAATTTTTTTTTCACAAGTGAATGTGCAGCAATTCCAAAGTTAGATAGCAGAAAAAAAAAGCGTTCTGCTCTATATAGGTCAATGCATGCTGCTACTATGGTCAACCATGGAGGTTTGCTAGGATAAGAATATAGCAGAAAATGAAATAATAAATGACAAATGATAAAGGACAGCTCGACATACGAAACTTCCGCCAATGCAGAATCCCAGAGAAGGATCTATTGTACATAGCTTAACCCTCTTTTGTAAGAAGTTGTTTCCATAACTCAAATATGTGACCTTTAGATCACATCTCACACGGTAACAAATGATCCGGTCACAAATTTAAAAAACTGCAAATACCTTAAAAGAATGTAAATTGAAAAACACCTTACATAGGCCAAGCAAGTCCATTTAAGTGATTAGAACATTTTGCAAGAACTTGAAAGTAGTGGTTAAAAATCTTGCCAATTATTTTAACATTTTCATACAATCAAAACCATGATCATTGCAGATTCATCAAAAAATGAATTAGCATGAAGGAATAGCTACTGTTCAATATCAAAGCCATAGTTATAGTATACGTTCCCCTTCTAACAGACTACAAATAAATTCATGAAACTACTAGTATGTAAAATAATAACTGACCATTCTTACATAAAGAAGAAAAATCCTAGAATATTTAAAATCAAACAAATTATGCAACAAGTAAATCACTGAAATGAACTGGGAAGAAATCATAAGAAAACTAGAAATAAACATACCTTGAGTTGTTTAAGATGAGAAGAAGCAAATTCTTCTTCGCCATGAGGAATAAGCTGCCTTAAAAGCCAACCACCAACCCATAGTATATCTGCAGATATATTGGGGCGGCAGAAAAGACTTACTAATGCATCAAGCACCTACAAATGGAGAACCAACACAAAGTATTAAGTCACTTTCAGAAGACTGAAGGCTGTTTCACTCTGCAGTTATACTAAATTTCAAAAAAAGGATAATTCTCAAGCTTTACAGCCTAAGATAGGTTGATGGATGCCAAAAGGCATCTCCATGTATGCGACTGAAATTATTGCACAGATAACTAAAAAATTACTGGAAAATTCAGAGAAGTCAAACTTTTGGGATGCCATCTAGAATGATAAAACATTCTATTTAATTCAAAAATATAGTTGTTAAGCTTGACAACTTATCATAGGCTGTTAGGATACTCATAAGGCATCACATTCTGAACATGGCAAAATTTTGCCATGCAGAAAAATCAACTTTTTGTAACCCAACAACTACTGTATAATTAAGAGCTAGGAAACTCTTGATTTTGCCACTGAAACTTACAGTGGCTAGCTAATATATTAGTTCAGCAATTCAAATCTTCCTAGGCTCATTTGGTATTCATCCTTTAAACTCGAGGAAGTTAAGTGGTGTGTTAGTGTAGACCATCATTCAATGAACAGAAGAAAAAGAGTCAGTAAAGAGCAATGATTTACCTGATACCTATGTATTTTGGGGTTTATGTCACGTTTGGCATGATGCCCATAGTCATCCTGTGAAAGTCAAATAAAGTGATGTCAACTCTACAAGTAGACTAGAGTAACAATTTCATGAAAATAGTTTACTGTGCCTGGTGCTTATCAATTTTGCCTAGACCATAAATTTACAGAAAAGTTAAAAGCATCAAACCCATTTTCACTATGAAAGATCACTCTGGATAGTGTTACAGGACTCAAGTACAGAGAATAGAGGTAAATTAGGAACACCAGATGACCATGATCACCCAACATGGTACCAATGTAGTAAGTATATTTACCAAAAAAAAAAATTGTAATGTATAAGAAAAATAATATATTGCAAAGATGAATATATCAAAATTGATGCGGAAAAATAAAATAGTTGTAGCTTGAATAGATGATAAAATGAGAAGAAACAAGTTTAGAAGCAAGGTAGTCAGATTGTGTTATGGATTTCAGGATCTTACTGTCGAAATTGACCTAAACGACGTAAATCCTAAGTATAATCTGAATCAAGATAGTATCTTATGAAACTACAATCCAACCCTATATTTGATTACTGTTCTTAGGTTGCAAGTCCAGCCCAACAATCTGACAGTATGTTTACTTACCATTCCTAGGTAAGTTGTTGATCCCAACAACTATAATCAAATAGATATTTATACATTCAATTAGATATTTTAAAACTTGATATTTACTAGAACAAATAAGTTTTTCATACCATATCATTTGAAATCTTTATCCATTTTTTCATGCCATATCTCTTTAAGTTTCAAGTAGAAAAACCATTTTTAATTATTTCCATCATCATCCATCTTATCCTTAAACTTATACAGCTGCCATATAGGAATATATGATAAATAATAGAAAACAAAAATAGTTCTAGAATATTTTAAAGGATATTATAGGTTTGAATCCTGGAAACGACCTCTTGCAAAGTAAAGTAAGACTGCGTACAATGGATCCTTCCCTGGAACCCCGCATGATGAGAGCTTCGTGCACCGGACTGTTCTTTTTTTTTATATAGGATATTATGATCAAAATAATTCCAAAAATAGTTTTTAAAAAAAAATATTTAAATTGTTTTATCAGTATTGATATATCAGAGAGCTCAATGAAGGGTAATATTCATATAGTCAACTCTAAATAGGGGTTGATGATGATGTCTTTAGAAAACATAATGAGCATTTCTTGTTCTAATTCAGAGAGAAAAATGGCAACAAATGGAGAATGGCATCTATCTTGGGTCCCAACCAAAGAGAATGAATAAATGGCACTTAGCGAGAACAGCTGCAACACAACACAATGTTCAAATACTCGATGTCTGCAGCTTTAGATAGAAAAGTCAAGTCAAGAAGAAAACCTCAAGTTTCTGCAGGAATCTCTCAAGTTCGTTGCTTATATTATCTTTTGATATGCAAGTAGAAGAAAATAATTGTTCCTCCCCAGTATCTTCACCAACCAAAGCTTGCTGTAGGGCACAATCATGGTTACCTTCTTTTAGCTATTGTATAACTGAAAATTTTATCACATGTTATCACAGTACATAATAAAATTTCAAATCCAGTTTTAATATTGCCTTTAGTAAAAGAAATGAGATTCAGTTGGCTTCAAATAGTGAAATATGCAATAGCTTCTCCTTTTGCAGTTAAAGTTGCAATAACTATATGGATCATCCATTTTTTGCACTTTTGCACTTTTGCACTTAATAGCTAACTAAATTAACAAGCTTAAAAAAGCTATGCTGGTGTATGCTTTTTGGCCATGATAGGAAAAAAAAAAGTGAGAATCAAGATGATAAAACTGCAATTGAAGTGCCAATACTTACAAGCAGTAGCTTCTTGTGTTGCTTCCTTTGAGGAAGAATCCCAAGCCCATCTAGTACCGATTCATCTAATTCTATCATAATGAGACATTGACTTTACTAAAACACATGATAATACCAAATGAAAGAAACGACCAATGTGGTACAGATATAACCTTTTGTCTGCAACAAAGTAGCCAGAAGGCATAATGAGCCCAAAACTTGCAACTCATCCCCATGGATTATATATGATAGTAATAGCTCCCTGCAATGTCATGGCATAATTATAGAAGAGGAAGAAGCACTAATAATAATAATAATAGAAGGATAGACAATGATGAGGTAACCAAAGAATTATTTTTATACAAGAAAATTCATTATTAGGAGGCTTTCTTCTACCCAATAGCGGTCTTGATGATTAAGGCAGGCTATTCATTCAACTAATTTCATCCAACTTTTTCTTTATGTGGTTCAAATTTCAGTCAATTTTACTGACAATTCCATTTCTTTAGACAATATCATATTTGGGGACAAACCGAGTGCATGGGTTCTGTAGAAAATAAAACCATACATAGTGATGTCATTCAATATCTGACAGATAAACCAGTCAATACACCAGTACGATGTTAAACCATGGTTTGGTCAACAAAAATTATTCAAACAATTATTCTTTCTAGCAAAAGAAAGAAACTTAAATATCAGATACCTCAAAGTAAAATATGAAGCACATTTTTTGATTGCTGATGAAGAATGATTTGAATTAGGGGAAGGAGACCCTGAATTTTCTACATTAACTTGTGCAACACAATGACAAGAGACAAGCTCTTGTGCATCCTGAGAGACAAATTGATCAATATCGCCACCATTTGTTGTGGCTTCAGATATCGTGACAAAAGCCTCTGAAGGGCAGAAAAAAGTTGCGGCAATGGTATTGGCCAGATCCTTGGTTTTAAAAATGTGTAATATACTGCAAAGTAGATGCAAGGAGGTTGCAGTGCTAATTCTTGTGCCCTAGATGAGCAAACGATGAATTAGCAAAACAAATACCAATATAATTTACGAGCACTTGTTGATGGGTGTGAATGAAGAAACTTACAGAAATTTGCTTTTTAAAAGAGGGCAAAAGAAAAGGAAAAACCAAAAGCTGCAATATATTATCAGTAAGCAATCTTCCAAGATCAGGAACTCCAGAAGATATAACATCGCTAAAATAATATAGATTGTCTTCGATATCATCTACAGCATCACGAATTGACAAACCTGAATCAGATACATCTAGCTTCCTGTTCACAAGTTAAAGTAACCTGATGTTATCATAATAAAATATGTGAAGAAAATAACAAAATATATGCAAGTGTCTCTCATTGACCATGAATATTTGGATAGAAAGAACTGATGTTGTTAAAGAGCAATACCAAAAAAAAAATCTAGGGAAGACCATGACTGATAACGACAAAACTATTTTGGCATCTGGATAGATCAAGGAAAAAATCATAGAGATTCCATTAAAAGGCATATAGTAGTCTCACCTAGAAGCTTGGACTACAATCTCATCCAGGTTAATACATCGCTTTAAAAAATGTCTCACAATACTGGAAAAATAATCAGATTGTGGGCTGCATACAATGAATTTGTTCACATATTCATCTCCAACTGATGAAACAAAAGATAAACAATTAGAAGATTATTTTGGAAGACAAAAAAAAAAATATTTAGATAAACTACAAAAGGATATGAGGCCTTACCAACTTACCATGATAGACATTCAGTGTCAAAGCACGGACAGCAATACGAATCATATTCTCGTCATGGAAGGCAAAGCGGATGGCCTCAACATAAAGTGGAAATGAAACAATTTCCTCCTATTGGAAAAGGAATGACAGGCAAATTACAAGAAACATGTGTGAAATTGAGCATCTTGTAAGCAAAATACAAATACATCCTATTAAATCTATTTGAATTTTGTCCCGTGAAAAGATGTCGAGGACAAACATCAATTTTATAAGTTAGAGCATAATGAGATGCCTGTGGGTATAAACGTGGTATTAAGTTTAAAACTACAGCATAATGAGATGCATGTGAATATAAATGCGGAATCAAGTTAAAAAACATTAAGCTTGTCATTTCTTTCTGGGTTTTTATTTTTCCAAGGAAAAATTAGGAAATAAAAGTAAAAAAGGGCATGCTTGTTGTCATCTTTTTAACTTCTCTATAACATAAAATTCTTTTTTTTATGCGAAGAAAAATTGATCTTCCTCACAAATAGTTGTCTTTTATTTTTATTGCAATTGTTTTCTTGTAGATAATTTATAAAAAAATGGGGAATTTTTTTCAAAACAAATGCTTACTCTGCCTTTCTTCTTGTCCTGACTATCAAGAACTTTAGTCCTAAAGTTGTTACTTATACCAATTTCCAGTCTATTATACTACTTGACCAAAGGCAAATATATGATTATTAGTTCTATCAAAAAAAGACAGACTACTTTGTTTTATTAAGTGAATACTATGATTGAACCATTTTCTTGTAGAAAGAACAAGGCAGGAAAAAAAAATGTTGAGACTTGGTCTAACAAATTATGAAAAGTCAGCCAGCTTGGCCATCATGCCATGTCTTGTAGACTGAGTTCATTTAGGAGAGGGACGCAACATACTTTCTGATAAAATTCCCTTTTACATAGGAAATCTTATTGAATTTAATTTTTTTGAGGAGTGTTATATATAAAATATTGTGAAATATAGAACAGCATATGTTTGAGAAAGAAACTCTGCCCTTACATTTTTAATCTTCACGAGCAATGAGATTGTCTTCCTGTTCAGCTTTCCACTGATTGCCCTTGAAAGTCAAAATCCATGTAAATGAACCATTTACAAGTCAAAAAGAAGAGAAGGAACTAAAGCATTAAGATAAACAATGAAGATCACACAGGCAAAATAAACAGACAAACCTTAAAAAGGATATATAGTAAGATAATAGCTCTTCATTTTGAAAGTCAAAGGAATATGTGATGAGGTAATTAATGTGTTCATTAGTGAACATGTAATCTGCAAGAGAAGTGAATCATGTCATAGACCAAAAAGATTAGTGAACTTCTAATCTGTTGACAACAAGTTATAAATGTACTCACAGATTGAATGTTCACTTTTTAAATTCTGGATCATAATGCTGATAGTCTGTAACAACTGGAGTGCAACATTTACCATTTTACTAATCCGCAATAGTCGGGCAAATTCACCCATAATTTGTTTCTCCATGAAGAACCTAATAGACAAACAAGGATGTAGCTTTAGTACCAATACATCAAAAAGGAACTGAAGCAAACTCAGAACTCACTCAAATATTGATGGATCATGTTGGTCACCATAAGTTACCAGTTCAGCAATAGATCTCAACACTTCAATAACAGAATCCTTCATGAAAGGCCATTACATATGAACATTACCCAGAGAAGTTTACAAGTAAAAAAAATCAACCAAATAATTACCTTATTAACATCATTCACATATTGAACCCTTTGCAGCTGATCTGTAAGATATCTGTATTGAATGGTGAAGAATTATATATACCAGATAGCAGAAATATACGATACATAGACTCAGAAAAAATAATTAATAAAAACAAGTTTGAAGAAGAAATACAAATGTATAAGCAACAAATCAAAACACGTGCATAGTGAGACAGCAAAATATCATTATTCAAGAAAAGCTTTTGCTAACTTCAAAACAATTTGGATCGAGAGCATTTGTCAATAATTGAAGCTAAATTAATCAGAAAAACTCCAGTTTGTTAACTTAAAATACAATGTAAGTATCATAGATAAATAGTGATTTTCTTAACAAGGACATATGTTGTAGTTAATTACTGAATCATACACCAAATGTTTTATCATATATACCTCTGAATTTGTAGATATAATGCCTCCAATGGCTATTTGGCATCCACAAAAGTACGTGTAACAGAAAGTTTGTACAATGAAACCATTTTAGGCAAAGTTACTATGATTTAAATCCAAAAAAAGAAATTGATAGGATATTAAACTTAGAACCTGATATAGCTAATCTTCACTAGTTTAAAAACATCAATAAAATAAAAATTAGTTTGATATACATAATAGAACCATTAGTATTGATGTTGAGATGAATGGGAGATCAAGCTCATAAGGAAGCCAATTTATTCAATTAAGAAAGTACAAGTCTGTGGACAAGATGTTTGAGCCACAAGTTGGCCTTCTCAATGTTGTGAAAGAACGACGATGTACAGTAGTACTCAGTCTTTATCTCCAGGAAGAAGACATCTGCAACAGGATGGATGTCAAAAATCAAGACAACAAAGGTTGGCTTAGCCCGCCGTATGGATTTGATCCAATCTGACATTGCGCAGGTCCCTAAGGCTCGTCGGAAGAGGGAAACACCCATGACACGGAGGAATTTATTGGGTAATGGCCATTATGCCATGTTTCCAGCACCTGTAGATGCACTACCATATGGTAGAATAATTCTAATCCTAAAAATGTTGAGTCCATGCTTGGAAGATAAATGGAGCATTCAATGCAGCTTTTCATGATTAGTTTACACTGATTGGATAACCAGACAATATACAAATATTTTGGCAAGATCAAAATTCCCAATCAGCTCATTCTTCGTGACTATCTACATGACAATCAACTACTTAACGTCCAAGTTGGCTCTGAGACCAAAGGTAGAGAAATTGAAACTCTCAATCGTAGATGCTGAAGAACAAATAACTGACCACTAAAAGTATAGCGTGGTTCAATCTAATCAAAGCTTATGTCCTTGAGAAGCGGATAGTTTCAGTGTCAAGAGAAAAAATACGTGCTGTTCTCAGTTAAATGCTCGTCACCTCTTGTTTGTTCTTACCAAGCCTGCTGTTTTCGACCATGAAGTGAAACTATTAAGTTCACAAAACCGACACTTCAACGGAAAGTTATCAATTCATGAACGTGAGTACTACCGAGCGAATGTTGAGTATGAATTAATCGTTCTTTGGTAGCCACTACAACTAAACAATGGCGATTCATAAATTCAGTCCATAATTGTAAAAAAAAAATGGACAATCTGAAAAATTCATAACCACGGGCAACTAACGCATTCGAAATTTTCAAAACGTTAAACAACCCTAGATCAAACAGCAAGAAACCCGGAACCCTAAAAGAGCGAACTGGAAGAAACGATGCGACGACGCACCGGAGTTCGTCTAGCGAGAAGCGGTTCCTGGATCGCCAGAGACCAAACCACGAGGACATGGTGATGGCGATCCGAGCTCTGATTGGTTCACGCGCCGCCCGAATCCGAGCTACGGATCATCAAACCCACCGCCCGGAGATGGCAACCTGAGCATCCTACCGCAGGCGTCTTCTTCTCTTCCTCACCTCGCACGCTCTATCTCCTTCCTCTCCTCTCCTCTCCAGCCCTCTGCCCGGCTCACGGCGTCGGAGACGATGAGGCGCTTTCGGATCTTCCCCTTTTCCAATCTACGAAGACCACAAAGCCAAGTAACAATAAAAATGAAAAAGACACCGACGTGGGCAGCTACTTGGTGACAAGGCCGACGCGTGAACGGTGATCTCGAGCTTCCTCGCTGATGCAGCCGTGCGATGGAGATCCGAACCAGGAACGAGCGGTTGTGATTTCGACCGCATACGATTCTTTTCAAAATAAATATTTTACACCTTTTATTTTCTTTTCATTTTTTTTTTTAAATTGATACGATCTCGTACCAAAAAAAATATTGATTATCAAAATAAATTTAAAAATATTCGCAACAAATTAACTCAGCTTTCTGTGACCGAATATTCAATTTGAAAAAAAAAAATCATATAAATTTACTGAGTGCAAATAGTAGATATCTAAGAAATTAGAATGTCCTACCGTTGCACGGTACGAAATTTTTTTTTTCTTTTTTTTTATTGGCACTCGGTGTCTGAATCTTCAGTCAAATTAATCCTAAATAATCGATAAATTTTATGAATTTCTCATGAGACATTAAATAATTTCTAAATAAAATCTTGCTCGATTATCAGAGAAGTAGTATTCGCATCTTAATACTTAAGCTTCGTAGACATGATCACGTTGTCCCTGTAAAACAGACAGATCAAATATTGAAGATGTATTTTATTTGATAAGATAAACTCTTAACTTGTATCCGGCTCAAGATTGCATATCTAAATTTTTTAAATTTATAGTCGAATTTATCTCATCAAATAATCGAATTACCTAGAATGTTAAACCTTCGCACCGTTTCAAAAAATTCTTTTCACCTTTTAATTTCTATTATTGATGAACCAAATCAAGAAATTAAAGGGAAATTTTTTTATTAAAAAAAACCTTTATTTTTATTATTTTAAAATACTATTCTATTTTTTTATATATTAAAGAATATTTTATTTTATATCCTAAAATATTTTATTTCAACTTTATAATTGGAATAACTTTATACAAAACCACTTTAGATAATTTTTTATGACGAATTTAATCGAAATTATTTCACATTAATAATTTTGATTAAACCTATCCTAATATTGTTTATTTAATTTTATCTCGGATTAATTAATCGACATTAAACTAATTTTAACTAAATTTTCTAAAATGATTTTGAATATGTTGTAGCGACATTTTAATTACCAGTGATAGAGTAAAAGTACTTTATTTTTAAAAAAAACATTTTAAGCATTCTTTCAATTTTTGTTTACAGTAGATTATCTTTTGCCCTAGCAAATAAACTTCGCCGATTTACCAAACATAGCTCCAGAAGTTGAAATTATCCAAAAAAATATCTCTTACTTTCATATTTATCAAATAAAGCACTAATTTTACCCTTCGAAATAAGCGCGCTTAATTTTGAATGTAGTCGAGAATTCAAATCTCGATATCAGCGTATCGAGATTTGAATTCCCAACACCACAGTGATGATGCAATCCCAACACCACAGTGGTGGTGTTGGGATTTACAATTTCAGCACCGCTATGATACTGGAATTGCAAATCTCAGCACTATTGTGGTGGTGCAATTTCAGTACAACGTCCGCAAATTAAGTACGCTATTTCTGAAGGGTAAAAAGAAAATTAAGTGCGCTATTTGATAAATATGAAAGTATGGAATATTTTTTGAGAAATTACAAATTTCAAGAGCGCTGTTTGATAAATCGCCGAATAAACTTTTGAACAGAAAGATAAGCAAAATAATCTTTTTATTTCGTTTAGATTAATTAATTGAAAATTATAACCAATACATCGTCAATGTCGGAGCCAACTCCGAATTAAACCCCAAGCTAAACTCCGGTCTAATCCTAGATTAATTATTTTATCCCAAGTTAATCATTAAAAAATAAATAAAAATCCCGGGCTAAAGCTCGAATAAGATCATACCTAGCTCCGCCCTTGCACATCATCACTTCTTTTTTTTATTAAAGGTCTATAAGATATTGTCCATACAAAACATTCTCAATGTTTTTTTCTTATACCACATCGAATATATTGTATCTATACATATGTTATTTAGTAAAAATTATCCCCACAGTCCAAGCTAAGTCAAAAGGTTAGCACGGTATAAAATTACTGTAATAGATAAGGATCAATTCTTATTACGCACAGAGCGTCGACTTTAATTTTCATCACGTCCAAGTGTTGATAAGACTAAAAACTTACCGTGATTAACTCTATCTCTTTTTACTATGGACCGACGAGAGAGAGTTTTTAAGGAGAGATTTCCTCAAGTTTAACTTGTTTTTATAAATTCATTGGTTGAAATGATCCAATTAAATTTCATTATTTCTTATAAGAATAATTCGAAAATTCTTTATAATTTTAAGTTGATCCGTAATAGACATTGTACACTGTATTATTAAGAGATTTACTTGGATATATATCTCACATTAGAAGTTAAATTTTAAAAATTAAACCAGATGAATAAAACTGGATATATATGTTATAATATTATTCGTATGTATGAAAAATAAAGGAAGGGAAAATTCTTCTCTCATTCCCTTTAAGAGATATTTTATCTCTTGATATTTTATAATACACCATTTTTTGCTTCAATTTTATATAAATTCAAAGTCAAAATTTATCCTTGATAATCACTATATTAAGCTTTTACAATCTTGAAAATTCTACTTTAATAGTATTAGATTTTCAAAAATATTAGAAAATAATTCTGTGATATATTAGTTTTGATTTTTAACAATATTATAGGTAAAAAATGATAATTTATGTAACTAATTATTATTATCTAAAATATTATTAACCATTTATGATAAATTTGATATAATTATCAAAATACGCATAACTAATATTAAAACTAGTAATATAAATATTTAAAAGTTATATGTTTTCCTTTTATTTTCTTGTTTGAGTAAATCAAAATTTTGACCTAATGATCCACATTAATAAGTTAGAGCATCAACAATGTCTCGAATTTTTCAACTAAATATCTGTGAGCCTCATATCCACATCATCATTTAAATATTACACTATCATTTTATATCATTTTATTAATTTATATCGAATTTTTATCTTATTTTTCAATTTTTTAATTTAATATATTTAATTGTTATTACCCCTAAATATTTTTTACTTAATAATTAGTTATTTTTTTATAATTATAAAATATTATTAATTAAATATTAATATTTTATCTATATCAAAATAATACAATATATAACATATAGTTTAAAAAAAAAGAAATTATATTAGAAATATGAAGACAGAAATTTAAAAATAACATTAATAATCGAAAAATAAATTACATAGATATTATAATACATGACATGAAAGTATAAATTACAGACATAAATAATAGAAATTATAAATTACATTAAGTTAATAAAATAAATAAATTTACTACATATTTAATATTTTCTTTGACTGTTCACATATGTTGGGCTTTTTTCCGGCCGCAAAATCGCTGCTATAAAAAACTAATTACATGTATGTGCTTACAAAATCCTCTAGATCTACCTTAGAACTAAGAGATAAGGATGTTACCCTTGATGCGATGCCCTTCGCAAATCCCGCTCGTCCAAAGTCATGAACTCGAGAGTGTCAAGTGCACACTCCTCTATGGTATCCACACAAGCAATAGGTGGAAGAAAACTCAACCTTGAGTGTGCTAGCACTCCTTGGTTGGTTCGGCCAAAGAGAGGAAGGAGAGGGAGAGCTTGAGAGGAAAATTCCTAAGGAAGAAGATGAAGTAATGAGTGATTACTCACAAAATGAATTTTCACTCACATAACCCCAATGGTGGTAAGCCACTTCATGGAGGGAGTTACATGCATGCATGTAACTCCATGACCCCTTGGTCTCCCTCATGATGTGGCCACTAATTGTGTCAATGATGATGTGGAGCATCATCATTGGCCGGCCATGCCTAGTCATCATCATGACATGGCATTTGGTCAAGTCAAACTTGACCTTTCAACTTCCCTCTCAAGTCAAGTCAAACTTGACCTCTAATCTCCCATGGTTGATCAAATCTAACCACTTGACTCAAGTCAATTTAATATAATGAATCTCTATTCATTAATTTAAATTGATTTGATGAATCAAATCTCAATTAGACTCATTCAACACTTGAATCAACTTGAGTCTAACTCAATTAGTCTAATTTGGATTACTCTTAATCCAATTTGGTTCATCCCATGAACCTAATCCTCATGGTTCATCATATGAACCTAATCTCCATCTAATTGCTCTCATGTGTGTGACCCTATAGGTTCTTGTAACGTTGGCAATGTCCCTAAACCGATTTAGGAACATAAGCAATGAGCGGTATCTAGCAACACATCATTGCTACCCAAGTTACAAGAATGTTGAGCTCCAACATCACCTTTGTGACTACTAATTGTGACTCTCACAATATGTGACAATGTCCCTCTATCCTTGACATCTAGATTGACCAATCGAGGCATAGACCGTGTCATCCTCGGTACACTCTAAATCTTGAACTCCAAGTAGACTCACTCTAATCAAATGAGCTCAATATCTCATATTGACTCATTTGGGCATGGCCATGCACTTCGTGGTCTCACTCTATCAAGAATATCGATGTCACCCCCGTCATATAGGAGGAATAGATCCCATCTACATCACTCACATCCCTCCGCATAATTCGTTACATACCCGATGTCGCCTTTATAGTCCACCCATTTACGGGTGACGTTTGACGAAGCCAAAGTATGCAACTCCTTATGTAGGGAACCATGGTGACTTCAGGTCTAAGGACTAATAGTCATACTAATAGCCACATGAGAAAGTATATGACACTCGTATAACGATCCATGATACTTTCTCATGGCGGGTCATTCAGTATACATTCTCCAATGCATACCCATGTGTCAACTTGATATCTCATATCCATGACTTGTGAGATCAAGTCATCTTGTTGACCTACATGCTAGTCTCTACGCATTAACATTGTCACTGAATGTTAATACTCATTAGGAATGATTAAGAGTAGTGTTCTCTATATCATCTCATTATCGATTCATCGATCGATTGACATAGATAAGAACATACTACCCAAGGACATTATTATATTTAGTTATTTGGCACCAATACAAGTAAATATAATAACCATGCCTTTATAAATAGGAATATGATACAATAAAGTCCATACAACAATCATCATATGATTGGCTCTAGGGCTTTCACTAACAATCTCCCACTAGCACTAGTGCGATCACGTAGTATCTAATACCCAATGACCTAGTGTGACCATCATGCTTTTACGTGCGAAGCCTTGGTCAAGGGATCTGCGATGTTAGCCTCTGTGGGTACTCTGCAAATCTTACATCTCCTCGATCGACAATCTCACGAATGAGATGGAAGCACCGATATATTCGGCCTCTGTTGTAGAATCGATAAGCGTGTCTTGCTTGGAACTCTTCCACTCACGGTGCTACCTATTCAAGCAAAACCACGAAGACCACATTGCGATCTGTAATCATCAGCAGTGGGTTTGGAAGCATCATTGTAACCCTTCTGACTAGCTCCTCATCGCCTCGAATATCAAGAAATATTCTTTAGTCCCTTCTCAAGTACTTAAGAATATTCTCGATCGCTATCCAAAGGACGCTCACCGATCCGATCGGCATCTACTCTGGCCATGCTCAAAGCATACGAGACATCAGTACACAATGATAGATCCTATAGCGGATCGTAAGGGATCTTATCCATGCGGTCTCTCTCCTCTCTAGAAGAGGGACTTTGAGTCTTGAAAGACTCACACCATGTGACATCGTGCGAAGTCCTTTCTTGGAATTCATGTGGCAAGTATCTAGTGTCGATGTATGTACTCGACTTAGGCGAGCAATCTCTTAGATCTATCTCTATAGATCTTGATGCCTAGAATCTGTTGCTTCACTAAGTCCTTCATTGAGAAGCACGCGTCCCGACCAAGTCTTCATGGTGTATGGCGAAGGGATGTCATTCCCAATGAGTAGTATGTCATCCACATACAATACAAGGAACACAAGCTGTGTTCCCATTAACCCTCTTGTAGACCACGGGGTTCATCTTCATTCTTGATGAAACCAAACTGTTTGATCGCATCATCGAATCGAAGATTCCAACTCAGAAGCTTGCTTTAGCCCATAAATGGACCTTTGCGTACTTGCATACCTTCCCGGTATCTTTGTGGATCTACAAAACCCTCGGGTTGTGTCATGTACACATCCTCGAGTAAGTTTCCATTCGAGCGCGGTTTTGACATCCATCTGCCGGATCTCATAATCGTGGTATCTTTGCGATAGCAAGCAAGATCCGAATGGACTTAAACATCGCCCTTTGGAGAAAAGGTTTCATCATCATAGTCAATACCATGAATTTGCTTGAAACCTTTAGCCACCAATCGGCCCTTATAGGTATCGTAAGTCCATCATGTCGGTCTTTCTCCTAAAGACCCACTTACACCCAATGGGTTTGACCCCTTCGTGGATCGACCAAAGTCCATACTTGGTTAGTGTACATGGATTCCATCTCGGATCTCATGGCGTCTAGCCATTTCTCGAGAATCTGGGCTCATCGCGGCTTCACGATGGGAGGTAGGCTCATTCTCAATGAGCATAGCGTCATCGTGGTCGACAAGAGAAATGAGTATCTCTCGGTGACGTACGCCTATCGGACTCTGCGAAGAGGTAGGTCTACTTGAGCAAGTGGTTGTTCCACAACTCTTTGTCAACAACCTCTTCACCCACAACACTTTGTGGTTCTGTTCAACCTCCATCAAGGCCTCAGTGCTATGGTCCTTATCTTGAATTTCTTGAGATCGAAGGTACTCCACTAGTTTTTCTAGAAACAAAATCCTTTCTAGAAAAACCCCGGTCTTGCCACAAACACTTTGTCTTGTTGGGAATGTAGAAATAATATCCTTTGTAGACTTGGGATATCCAACAAAATAGCACCTATCGGTTGGGTCCCGGTTTATGCGAGACTTGGCGTCGAGCGTAAAGCCTCACAACCCCAAATCCTCATAAAAAGACATCTTGGGATTTTTCCGTCCATATCGTATATGGTGTCTTTACCGACCTTGGATGGTTACGGTTAAGGGTAAAGGCTGCGTGTCGAGCATATCCCCAAAGGATATAGGAAGATCTGTGACTCATCATAGATCGTACCATATCGATATGATACGATTCCTCCTTCGGATACACCATTCCTTTGTGGTGTTCCAGGGAGGAGTGAGTTAGAGATAGAATCCCACACTCGGCTAGATAGTCACGAAACTCATGGCTAAGGTATTCACCACCTCGATCCGATCAGTATCTTAATACTCTTGCAAGTGGTTTTGTACTTCATTCTTGAATTCTTTGAACTTTTCAAAGGATTGATTTATGTGTCATAAGATACACATAACCATATCTCTTGAAGTCATCGATAAATGTAATGAAAGTACTGTAACCACCTCTAGCAAACATTGAAAGGACCACATACATCACTATGTATAAGTCCTAACAAATCTGTTGCTCTTTATATGTCCACTAAAGGAGTCTTGGTCATCTTGCCTAAAGGCAAGACTCGCATGTCTCATATGATTGAAATCAAATGAGTCTAACGACCCATCCTTATGGGTGAGATAAGCGACTCTCATTTATATGACTGGCGACAATGCCGAGAGATAGGTTTGGTTCAACTCATTTGACTTGAACCTCTTGGTACTTATGTTATAGATAGGGCTCTCTAAGTCTAGAAAGTAGAGTCCGTTCATTAGAGGTGCACTACTGATAGAACATATCATTTAAATAAAGTGAACAACATTTGTTCTTTATTATAAATGAAAAACCTTTCTTGTCGAACAAGAAAGCGAAATGATGTTCTTAGTTAAAGCGGGCACATAACAACATTCATCTAATTCTAGTACAAGCCCGGAGGCGAGAGATAGATCATAAGTTCCTACTGGCGCAAGTGACCCTTGCTCCATTGCCTACTCGTAGGTCCACCTCGCCCTTTGTCAATGCCTGCTATTTCTCGGCCCCTGCACATTGACAAATGTGAGATGCACATCCGTATCTAATACCCATGATGAAGAAATAGATAGATTGACTTCTATAACATTTATACAGTAGAAGTCTCACTTCTCTTCTTCTTAAGATCTTCGGTATGCCTTGCGATTCACGCTTCAATGTCACCTTCCTTGCGGAAAAGCAAGCCCTTCCTTGGCTACCCTTCCTTTGGGTTTAAGTTCTTTTCCTTTGCCCTTGGCCAGGACTTTCCCTTACCTTTAGGCTTGCCCTTGCCTTTCTTCTTACGCACCATCAAAATGGTGTCAGTTACCCTTCTTAAGGTTAAGCTGCGAGTTCTCAACATCTTTGAGCATTTTGTGACTTATCAATTTCATTCATGTTATAATTCATGACAAATTGATCGAAGGCTCTTGGCAAAGATTGCAAGATTAGGTCGGTGGCGGCTCTTGGCCAAGTGGGAATCCCACCTTTGTAGGTTTTCTACGTACTCCAATCATCTTGAGTACATATGAACCTACAGAGTCCTTCTTGCATTTTAGACCCAAATAGTGCTTTAGAGACTTCATATCTCTCATGCCTAGCTTGTCCTTGATATAGTTGGCGAAGATGTCCAACCATATCATAAGCATTCATGAACTCATGTGCTTACGAAGCTCGAGTTCATGGTCGCGAGCATTAGACATGACACATCTAATGCATCATCTTGATGCTTCTTGTAAGCATCTTTGTCATTCGTGAGGCGCGTGGCGGAGGTGCCTCTGGAATGGCCGCTCAGGCGTCGACTTCCTTTCTTGGGTGAGAACAATTCTCGAGTTCTGCATCCAGAAATTTGCTCCATTGAGCTTGTCCTTCTCAAGACGGATCGAGAGAGAGTGTTCGTGTTGTTTGGACATAGTAATCTACAACATACAATGCAGAGAATTAATATCATATTCCTTTTATCATTTAATTAGGCCTTTAATCAAATGATGCTCCCCGAATTATAGGAATTTTATAGAATCGAGTTATGGATGTGGTCAAACCACATTTACTTGATTCATACAAACTAGCTATAATTCTTGTGGGAAAGATCCACATCATACTAAGCCTTGAGTTAGCTTTGGCTAAATCGCCCAAGACTTAAAATACGATCGGTGGGTAACACATTCGATTACATCTCTATGCAACTCTTGTTTATAGGATTAAGACCCACATTTACAAAAGACCTTGAGTTAGCTTTGGCTAAATCGCCCAAGATTTAGTGTAAATGCGATCTTAACCTATCTTTCCAACGATTGGAATATGCCTATAGTTCTACTCGATCCAATTGAGTTAACTAGTTTTGCTCAATCTAATTGAGCTTACTCTAACCCGAGTCGTGATAGGCGGGACCAAGATTGTCCTCCGCACCCTACCAAGATAATATCGTTGCTCTGCTTTGGCGATTCAACAACAACAAATGATCGAGGTAGTGATGGGTATCAAGGCTCGATTTTGAGGCATGATTCGATTATTATCTAATCTAATCGTAATGTGTATCTTATACGCATTTAGGCCTTTATTATCCTATATTAGCATGCATCATATACATACATTCATTATTCTAGCATGCATCATATACATACAAGAAAATTAACCTAGCATGCATCATATACATACACGCATTTTTTTTCACTAGCATGCATCAAATACATACAAGCATAAATCAATTAAATATATATATATCAACATATATATATATATAATTAAATGTGATATAGTCATGGCCCTACTACGATCTTCTCAAGCCAATGAGAAGATCGGACGGTCAACCTAAGGCTAGCGGCTTCTCCAAGCGCTTCCTTTGACCGCCATGTGTCGTCGTCACCCTTCTCGTAAGCTCGTCTTCAAGTGGACTTTCCACCGCTCCATTTTTGTACATTACAAATCTGAAACTCGAGTTACATTCGAGTCTAAAACTATTACAACTAGAATATTAAAGAAGAGGTCGTGTAGCAGTCGCAAACATTTTACAACCGCCTGACCACAAAAGCGGCCGCTATTATGAATTACAACACACATAATCCAATCCTATTGGGTTATTGGGCCATGACAATCACAGAATCATACATAATTCAAAATTATGTATTTTTTACAGAAAATTTCTATAATTTTTCCTAATTTATTTCGAATTTATGAGTCATCTCTCAAAGCGGTCCCGCTAAGCGGTTTCAAGCGCGATCACGGGACATGGCCCCTTTCGAGATAGGGGCAGCGCCCTACTGCATAAAATAAACTTGCGAGTGTCCCTACACCGATCCTACAGCGACTTAAGTCGCTGTCCCAAAAACCTAAAGCGAGAACTCGCCGATTCGGAGAGTTTTTCTCGACGGTTGAAGCCTACGAGTGTCCCAACACTCGTTGCTTCGACTCTACGAGAAAAATACCAAAAAAATTCTATAAAATTAGGAAATTTACAGAAACATAAAAATCTGTAATTTTTATATCTAATATAAAAATACAAAAACGAAACACATACATGCTTCGCACGTGGCTCTGATACCACTGTTGGGCTTTTCCGGGCCGCAAAAACCGCTTTTTGCGTTGCGGAAACCCCGGAAGTCCCGGCCACGGATCCGTGCGAAGAAGTATTAAAACTAATTACATGTATGTGCTTACAAAATCCTCTAGATCTACCTTAGAACTAAGAGATAAGGATGTTACCCTTGATGCGATGCCCTTCGCAAATCCCGCTCGTCCAACGTCCGCCGGAACTCGAGAGTGTCAAGTGCACACTCCTCTATGGTATCCACACAAGCAATAGGTGGAAGAAAACTCAACCTTGAGTGTGCTAGCACTCCTTGGTTGGTTCGGCCAAAGAGAGGAAGGAGAGGGAGAGCTTGAGAGGAAAATTCCTAAGGAAGAAGATGAAGTAATGAGTGATTACTCACCAAATGAATTTTCACTCACATAACCCCCAAATGGTGGCCGGCCACTTCATGGAGGGGGAGTTACATGCATGCATGTCACTCTCATGACCCATGGTCTCCCTCATGATGTGGCCCGAATAGACTCAAGTCAATGATGATGTGGAGCATCATCATTGGCGGCCATGCCTAGTCATCATCATGACATGGCATTTGGTCAAATCAAACTTGACCTTTTCAACTTCCCTCTCAAGTCGAGTCAAACTTGACCTCTAATCTCCATGGTTGATCAAATCTAACCACTTGACTCAAGTCAATTTAATATAATGAATCTCTATTCATTAATTTAAATTGATTTGATGAATCAAATCTCAATTAGACTCATTCAACACTTGAATCAACTTGAGTCTAACTCGATTAGTCTAATTTGGATTACTCTTAATCCAATTTGGTTCATCCCATGAACCTAATCCTCATGGTTCATCATATGAACCTAATCTCCATCTAATTGCTCTCATGTGTGTGACCCTATAGGTTCTTATAGCGTTGGCAATGTCCCTAAACCGATTTAGGAACATAAGCGATGAGCGGTATCTAGCAACACATCATTCTTGCCCAAGTTACAAGAATGTTGAGCTCCAACATCACCTTTGTGACTACTAATTGTGACTCTCCAATATGTGACAATGTCCCTCTATCCTTGACATCTAGATTGACCAATCGAGGCATAGACCGTGTCATCCTCGACAATCTAAATCTTGAACTCAGTAGACTCACTCTAATCAAATGAGCTCAATATCTCGTATTGACTCATTTGGGCATGTCATGCACCGTGGTCTCACTCTATCAAGAATATCGATGTCACCCCGTCATATAGGAGGATAGATCCCATCTACATCACTCACATCCCTCCGCATAATTAGATTACATACCCGATGTCGCCTTTATAGTCCACCCGTTTACGGGTGGCGTTTGTGCCAAAGTATGCAACTCCTTATGTAGGGAACCATGGTGACTTCAGGTCTAGGACTAATAGTCATACTAATAGCCACATGAGAAAGTATATGACACTCATATAGCGATCCATGATACTTTCTCATGGCGGGTCATTCGATATACATTCTCAATGCGTACCCACGTGTGTCAACTTGATATCTCATATCCATGACTTGTGAGATCAAGTCATCTTGTTGACCTACATGCTAGTCTCTACGCATTAACATTGTCCCTGAATGTTAATACTCGACTAGGAATGATTAAGAGTAGTGTTCTCTATATCATCTCATTATCGATTCATCCAATCGATTGACATAGATAAGAACCTACTACCCAAGGACATTATTATATTTAGTTATTTGGCACCAATACAAGTAAATATAATAACCATGCCTTTATAAATAGGAATATGATACAATAAAGTCCATACAACAATCATCATATGATTGGCTCTAGGGCTTTCACTAACAACATATTGCTATATGGTTCTGAAACTGCTCATCTGGCATACCTCGTGTGTCCATTACGAGGAGTTATGTGCTTGGATAAGTTGATTCACTTTCTTACTGTTATTATACTCCTCTAAATGTGTTACTGACTGCTGCACAGCTTGACTCAATTCATCAATTAGATATACTCTTTCTTTATCTCTCCTCTTTGTTATCTTTTGTCCTATCGGGCGAGATCGGACTTCTCTATTATCCACATCAACAGTTGTATTAGAATTAGAAGACATAGCATGTGCACTTGATGATTCTAATGTCCTTAATTTCTTTATAGTTTGTCGCCTTGAAGATTGAGAAGCATACATCGGACTATCTTTCACAACCCTCCACACATGTTCATATTGAAAAGTATACTTAAAGGTACTCTTGTATTCTTCATGAGTCTGCACCATCAAATCCTCGTTACTCCATTCGCTTGGTCAATCGTTGTACCATTTATTGTAAATTTCATTGTACATATTCATAATCTTTTTCACCATGACCTAATGTGATTTTGCTTTGTCCATAATTTTCTTTTTAACTCCCTTATCTCGATTGGTATTATGGTATATCACCACCTATTTATGAGATGACTCACTCTTTTGAGCATTGTCAACTTATAGATCTTCGCTTATGATAGTGTAGGTTGTTGCAAGAAGTTTATCATCCGTTGTTGTCCATATTATTCACTTGTAAAGATCTCTATTTGATTCGTTGCCAATCTCAGTTAGTTGCTAAGGAATAATATTGTCAAGTCCTATTTCTGATGAGAAAAAAGAAATTTTATGAATCAGGAGTTACATGAGGTGTTTCTATATATATTTATTACTGTCACTTGCATCAATATTGATCATTCTCGATCCATTTGATTGAATTCCCAATGATTAAAACAAATGAATTTCATGAGATGGAGCTCGCATATAATATTAGTCACTCTGCCAATATTATGGAGGACATATATAAAATGAAGCTCGAGGATCACAACTCAAAAAATTTGAATAACTTTAAAAATTATGATAATATGGTGGTGGGTATGGAAAAAGTTGAAAATTGTGTAGATATTGTGTATGAAAAGGAACTTGAGAATCGGAGAGATTCAAACGAATGTTAGAATTTTCTCCATTTGAATCTTCGTCGATATTTGGAGAGTTAAGTAAATTTCTAAAATAATCACTCAAATTTTTATCCATATCTCTCTCTCTCTCTCAGTATGTTGATATATATGTACGGTGATTTTTTGTGTGAAAGATGGATAAGAAATAATATATATATATATATATATATATGGGAAAAACGAACATTGTCCAATGTTTCAAAAATTAAAGTTGGCAACATTCTCAATTAAAGTTTTTTATTCGGTCCCAACTTTTACATTATTTAAAAAATAATTTATTTTTCATATTAAAAAAATAAAAAATAATAATAAAAAAAATAAAGTTAGTGGGCGCTACACTGCTGCAGCACCCATCGCCTTATTTTGCACAGTAATAAAATTGTGCAGATTTTTTTTTTATTATTTTTTGACTAGAAATAATGGAATAAAACTTTTTATCCGGTGATTTTTAATCACAGATGAAATATCCCCATGTAATATCCCCCATTGCGGATGACCATAGGAATTTGAATAATCTATTAAATGATAATATTCTTTTAAAATTATCAATTTATCTTATTATTAACCTTTATAAATTATAAGGTGAAGTAGGTTATAATCTTCTTATTGAATCATAAAATATTATGATACACTTGTTTAAACTTTTTGTTATAATTCTTATTTTATAATATATTATTTTTACACCTATACAAATCTTATTCTAATTGTGTTTATGTGTTAGTATTTTATGGCAAATCTCATTAAGCTTGAGTTTGTGACTCTCAATATTTTGGAAAAAATTATTTATCATGAATTCTTGATGTTGAATTCATTTGAATGTAAATAGACTTTGAGAAATAATTAAAGAAAATAATAAAGAGACTTTGCAAAATCGAGCTAAAACAATGATTTTTCTTCGTCACCACCTCCATAAAGATTTGAAAATCGAATATTTAACGGTAAAAGATCCACTTGAATTATGGAAAAGTTTAGAAAAAATGTTTAAAAATAAAAAAAATGGGAATACTTCATAAAACTCATTACGACTGGATTCATTTGTGATTCGAAGATTTTAAATATGTGAGTGAATATAATTCGGTCATTTTGAAAATTAGTTTCCAATTAAAGTTATGTGGAGAGAATATTATCGATTATGATATATTAGAGAAAATACTCTTCACTTTTCATGTCTCGAATATGCTCTTGCAATAGCAATATCAATAAAAAGGGTTCAAGAAATATTATGAACTAATTTCTTGTTTGCTTATAGTTGAATAAAATAACGAGTTATTAATGAAAAATCATGAATTTCATCCAACTGTCTCTAATTCATTCCCTGAAGTGAATGCAACAACTCGCAACAATTATGGATATGGACGAGAATGTGAAAATTGATCATGGACGAGAATGCAGTCGTGGTCGTGGTCGTGGTCATGGTCATAGCCATGACCATGGTCGTGGCTAGAATGTTTACCGTCATGATAATGGTGGGCATACAAACAACTAGAAGTGGAAAAATAATGATAAAAAATAATAATAAATAGATCTAGTCAAAATGTTGAGAATAAATGCTATTGATGTGGGACGATTGAACATTGTCACGTACCCGTCGTATGCCAAAGTATTTTGTCGAGCTTTATCAAACCTCGTTGAAAGAAAATGATAAGAATGTGAAGGCAAATATCTTATATCAAAATAATGTGTCTAATAATATTTTTGAGGGTGTTAAAAATTTGCTCCAATTAGAAGTTTGTGATTTGTTTGAGAATGTTGAATATGATGATTTTAATTAATGTAATTGTTTTTATTTCTCAATATTTATAATAATTTCAAAATTATTGTGGATATTATTGGATCAAAGATTGAAGATGAGAATTTCTGTATTTGTAGACAGTGCAATTACACATACAATTCTGAAAATAAAAGATATTTCTCTCATCTTATCATATAAAAATAAAATGTGAATACTATATCCAATAATGTAACCTTAATCGAAGGCTCTAGAAGAGCAAATATTTTACTACCATGAGGAATAAATTTGTTGATCAATAATGTATTATTTTCACCCAAGTCCCACTAAAATTTATTAAGTTTCAAAGATATTCCTCTTAATGACCATCGTATAAAAACAACTAATATAAGAAAAAATGAGTATTTGTGCATTACTAATGTTAAAATGAGACATAAACAAGTTTTGGAAAGACTATCTGTCTTATTTTCAGACTTTTATTATGCATACATTAAACCAATTGAAATAAATATTATAGTAAACTAGAAGTTTACTAGTTAAAATGTATTCCTTTTTGTTGGACTGTTGATGCGCTAGAGGGGGGTGAATAGCATCGTTCGTGTTCGTCGTTCTTGATTGTATCGTGCTTGTCTGCAAAAGCATTATACACAACGGAATACAATACAAATAGAAATAAAAACAAGACAACCTAAAGCACTACACGATATTTTACGTGGTTCGGAACTCAAGTTCTTATACTCTATGATGGTGCTCTAGTGATCCACACTCACTATGCCTTCTCCTTCTCGATAACACGCTGAAGGTGGAGAAACCTCATACAAGATAGAGCTTATACAAAGATACAACCAAACAAAGACAAATAATGAATCAAAATACAAATGAAACACTTTACAAAATGATTGCTTTTGATTGCTTTTGCTTTGCTTGCTTGATTGCTTTGGACGAGCTTGGAAGGTCTGGAATGCAACAATGTTTCTCCTTCAAAACCCTAAAGAACCGCTGTTGAAGTCTCCCCATCGAGCTCCTCTTATAGCATCGCATCGAGCTGATTTTCAATCGTTACTGCTCAATGGTCGTTTTGTCAGTCGAGGTGTCACCTCGACTAAGTCCTAGTCGAGACACTGGTCGAGTGCACCTTACTTCTGACCTATCGCTGTCAAGCCTCCAGTCGATTGCTTGTCGAAGTTATTGTTTCTCACATTGCCCGACCACCCTTTAGACTTCCTGACTACCTATGGTGTCGGTCATTTGACCCTTTGTAGTCGAGTCGCCGCGATCGGACTTCCCTCGCTTGACCACCAATCATTTGCTCTCTGATAGCGATCATTGTAGCACCTAGTTCATTTGTCGACTCACCAAGTGTCAAACACTTAGTCTGAATCCCGAGCACCCTCAACCAGTCGACTGCTCTTCCTCAGTAGTCGACTGCCGAGCATGTACCATGGCTATTACCTGAGCCACATAGTGCCAAGACCTTGTCTAAAAATCAAGCCCCATAATGGGAGTCGTGTTGGAAGATTGGTGGCTGGCTAGAGGGGGGTGAATAGTCCTTTATCGTAGATGGAGATCGTTCATTGCTTAATCGTCTACAATTAGGTTAGCATAGCGGAATAATAAAATCAAAGATAATTAAGCAAATGCAAGAAGTAAAGGAGACAAACGCTAACACAAATGCGTAACGTGGTTCACGACCCTTGCCACTAGTCCATGACCCGATTCGTTCCAAGGTGAATCACTCCTTAACCAATCTACTAATCTCTCCTTTGCACAAAGCTAGGTGGAGATAACCTTTCTTACACAAGAATCACTCCTCTTACAATATAATTGAAATAAGCTTAAGAAAGAGGATTGAAAACGTGTTGGACACTTGAGAAATGTTTAGAAGTTAAGCATTAGTCATCCCAAGTCACCCAAGGCCTCTTCTTATAGGGAAGAAGTCATTCTTCCCGTTGGGCCGCGATCGATGCATGCATCGATCACGACTCTTTGTGTCGTTGCCTGCCTAGCGACTTCATCCACGTTAGATTCAACTAACGGCTCCCCACATAAGTCGGTGATCTTTCCATCGATCGGTGATGGAGCTATCAATTGAGTGGTCGCGAGATCACTCATTGTCAAAGCTTCCGAACTTGAACTTGATCGATCATTTCGTCCCATGGCAGTCGAGTGATGGTGTCGACAATCGATTGTCATCCCTTGGCAGTCGACTGTTCGGCCAGAACGTATTCAGTCGAACACCGGTCAAATCCAATCGACCTAAAGCAGTCAACTACTACCTATAGCAATCGACTGGTGTCGGGTAAAACCTTAAACCAACCTTTAGTTTGAGCATCCGACACATGACTTAACCAATCGACCAAGTTCACCTATGAGCTATCCCGTCCCGGGTTACAATGGCTCACTTTCATCTCCCTTGGAGTCCTTCGCCTTGAAGCTCTCTTAGTCCGACCACGTCCCTCGGATGCACCAAGTGCACGGCTTCGCAATGTCATCCTTCGTGACTCGCCCTGAAGTCTACTTTCTTGACTTCACTCCAATGCTCCTCGTCCGGCGGTCCCTCGGATGCACTAAACGCACGACTTCGCAATGTCGTCCTTCACCGACTTAAGGACGAGTCATGAGATGGTGATCTTGCCAATGCTTTGTCAAGTTATCTATGTGTGAATTACTAAGTTCTGTACGACTTCAACACACATATCAAATCTACAAAATAACCTAACTTAAACCTTTGCCACACACATCAAAACACATCATCCATGGGTTGATTGCCCTAACAATCTCCCCCTTTTTGATGTGTGGCAACCATGTTTAAGTTAGGTGAAACATTAACATAAAACGTAAGACAAGAAAGCATATAAATAAATATGAGTATCAAACTCCCCCTTAATACATGCAACTCTCCTTTAACACATGCTAATCTCTCCCTAGCATGATTAACTTAAACTTAACCATTTATCCCCCTTTGACACCATCAAAAACATCTAACATATGTTATATAAGTATGACATCAACTCTAGGGAATGAAAAATACCAAAATGAAACTCAAAACCTGATAAAATAGGTTATTGTGCTCGTGCACAGTACATCAGTCGATTGAATCAGAGCATCAGTCGACTGACACCTAGATTTCAAAAATTTTTGATTTTGGAACCCAATTTCAGAAATGCATTAAAAATTCTAAGAAATTCAAAAAATCATGAAATTTAGGGAACATATTTCTCATAAGTCCCTTTATCAGTGAAAAATGATTTTTCATGAAAATGAATTTAATTTTAAAACATTTAGCAAAAACTCAAAGATGTTGAAAAACACTAAAGTTTTTATCAACTTGAAAGCCTAGTTTTGCCTTGAATTATTTTAAAACATTAACTTGCAGTTTATAAAACATGAAATGGTTTTAAAACATTTGAAATATCCAACCATGATCTTTGAGCAATATGTCTATGAATTAAATATATGCTCTTCCTATGATTGGCCTATTATTATTATTATGATACCTATAATGACTCATCAAAAATGTCATAAGCATAAGTGAGTCATTGTATCATCCTAACATCTCACCCATGCTATATTTTTTCAATCAAGTTAGCCTATGGTGGGATGTGAGATGTACCTAAAGGTATTTATACTTAACCATCAATTTTCATGCAATTCTACAAAGGTTAAGTACCTATATCCTAAAACACCCAACATGATTATAAAATCACATATTATCAATAATGATCAAATATTATCTATTATTGCATATCATGATCATAAATCAAAGATTTTCCAAAAAAGTACATATCAAGATCATGAGTTAAATATTATGCATGATTTTGTATTATGATCATACATTATCATCACCCAATACTTAAATCAAAAACTACCACCCTCATCATCCTAAGTCAACCAATTAACATGATATAAGTTAAGTCAAAGTATGGTTGACTATCCTAGGGTTTTCCTAACCCTTAAGGATGGACTTGGAAACCCAATATAAGTTATTTCCAATAGGGTTCATCAAATACTCCTTAGGGATCTATTTTCTAGCTACCATTGTATTTTTAGCTTGACCCATAGAAATTAAGCAATTGTAGGCTTTTTCATTCTTGGTCCCCTTATATCCTAGGCCATTTTTGTTAAAACTAGCCCTTTGGCTTCCAATGATCATATTTAGTGTGTTGGAGCCAATTGTGAATTTTTCTAAGGCCTTAGTTAAATGATCTACCTTTTCCTTTAAGACATTGTTTTCATTAATACATGCATCACTAACATTAAGAGGAATATAATCATTATGTGAGCATGCATTTGCTAGTTTTTCTTCTAGGGTCTTAATTTCATTTTGCATGCTTTTGTTTTTCTTTTTAGCCCTAAATAAGTCCTTAGTTAAACTAAAAATCATAGAAACAATCTTTTTAGGGGAAAGATTCGTTACCTCACTTACCCAATCCCCTTCTGATGATAAGGATGAAGATGAGGCACCCCCTTCACTTGAGCTCTCCTCCTCACTTGTACTTCTTTCTTCTTGCTTGGAGGAGGTGGAGTCTAGATCTTCTATTGCTATGAGTGCAAGACTTGTGAAAGCTTGATCTTCTTCCGATGATGAAGATGGATCATCCCATGTGGTCTTGTGTGCCTTAGCCTTCCCTTTTTCTTTTGATTTATTTTCATCTTCCTTCTTCCTGCTCCCCTTCTTCTTTTCTTCTTTCTTTCTCCTTTCTTCTTTGCTTTTGTTCAAGAGGGGACAATCATCTCTTATGTGTCCCTCTCCTTGGTAATTATAGCAAATAATTTTTCGCCTCGACCTTCTTCCCCTATCATGAGATTTATTAAATCTAAAAATTTTAAGTGAACGTCTCACCTTTCTTACCATGTATGCTTCCATTGCTATCCATGGAGGAGGAGGATGATTCATCGGATGAAGACGGTGCAATCTCCTTCTTCTTCTTTCCTTTTTCGACGGAGGATGATTCATCGGATGAAGACGGTGCAATCTCCTTCTTCTTCTTTCCTTTTTCGGCCACTAGAGCTACTCCCCTTGATTGACTCCTTGGTTCTTCTATTATACCTTCAAGTCTTGTTTCGTGAAGCTCCATAGTAGAAAAGAATTCCTCTAGAGTACTCACCTCTAGATTCTTTGAAATGTAGAAGGAGCTCACCATTGAGCTCCACTTTTATGACCGGGGGAAGGCATCTATGACTTTCATTATCATGTCCCGGTTTGTAAGCTTCTCTTCTACACTTGATAAATCGGTTATTATTTCTTTAAAGTGTGAATGTAAAGATAATACTCTCTCTCTCTTTTCTAGCTTGATGTTACTCAATTGTGATTGAAGAAGATCTCTTCTTGCAAGCTTCACCTCGGAGGTGCCTTCATAAAGCTCTATTAATTTCTCCCACATCTCTTTGGCGCTTGTGCATTCTCCGATTCGATTTACTTCTTGTTGGGGGAGCACATTGAAAAGGTGGTACTTGACCTTTGAATTCGCCAAGTGCTCCTCCCTTTGCTTCTTTGTCCATCTTGACTTCTCAATTAACCCCCCTTCTTCATCCCTAGGTATCTCGAAATTATTTTCCATTATTAACATAATTTCAAAATCAGTTTCAAAGAATACCTCCATTCTCTTCTTCTACCACGCGAATTTTCCCTCGAACTTGGGTGGATGGATGTTTAAGTCGACCATCTTTGTTGTTGTGCTTGTTGCGACGATGAGTCCGGTGACAAGCAACCTTGGCTCTGATACCACTTATTGGAAGATCGGTGGCCGGCTAGAGGGGGGTGAATAGCCTTTTATCGTAGATGGAGATCGTTCGTTGCTTAATCGTCTACAATTAGGTTAGCACAACGGAATAATAAAATCAAAGACAATTAAGCAAATGCAAGAAGTAAAGGAGACAAACGCTAACACAAATGCATATCGTGGTTCACGACCCTTGCCGCTAGTCAACGACTCGATTCGTTCCAAGATGAATCACTCCTTAACCAATCCACTAATCTCTCCTTTACACAGAGCTAGGTGGAGGTAACATTTCTTACACAAGAATCACTCCTCTTACAATATAATTGAAATAAGCTCAAGGAAGAGGATTGAAAACGTGTTGGGCACTTGGGAGATGTTTAGAACTTAAGCATTAGTCATCCCAAGTCACCCAAGACCCCTTCTTATAGGGAAGAAGTCATTCTTCCTGTTGGACACCGAGCAATCGACTGATGCAGCCATCAGTCGACTGCTGTTGTAGTCTTTGTCTCGCAACGACTTCATCCACGTTGGATTCCAACCAACGGTTCCCACATAAGTCGACTGATCTTCCCATCAGTCGACTGATGGAGCCATCAGTCGAGTGGTCGACGAGATCACTCGACTGCCAAATCTTCTGTGCCCGAACTTGCCTTGATCAGTCGACTGCCGTCCCATGGCAGTCGATTGATGGTGTCGACAATCGATTGTCATCCCTTGGCAGTCGACTGTTCGGTCAGAACGTATTCAGTCGAACACCGGTCGAATCCAATCGACCTAGAGCAGTCAACTGCTACCTATAGCAGTCGACTGGTGTCAGGTAAAACCTCAAACCAACTTTTGGTTTGAGTATTTGACACTTGACTTAGTCATTCGGCCAAGTTCACCTATGAGCTACCCGTCTCGGGTTACAATCGCTCACTCTCATCTCCCTTGGAGTCCTTCGCCTTGAAGCTCTCTTCGTCCGATCACGTCCCTCGGATGCACCAAGTGCACGGTTTTGCAATGTCATCCTTCCCGTCTCACCCTGAAGTCTGCTTCCTTGACTTCACTCCAATGCTCCTCGTCTGGCGATCCCTCAAATGCACCAACCGCACGACTTCGCAATGCCGTCCTTCACCGACTCAAGGACTGAGTCATGAGATAATGATCTTGTCAATGCTTTGTCAAGCTATCTGTGTGTGAATTACTAAGTCATGCACGACTTCAACACACATATCAAATCCACAAAACAACCTAACTTAAACCTTTGCCACACACATCAAAACACATCATCCATGGGTTGATTGCCCTAACAAGTCGCCCATATTGGACCAGTCAACTGGGCAAAACCTCCAGTCGATTGTTAGACCTCAACCATGAGATTTGATCCAAGTATGATCCCTTCATACTTGATTAACCACCCTTGGCCTACACTTAAGTCTTCTAGCCACCTCCTTCAGCCTCACACCCTCAGGGTCCACCGAGTCCTCCACAACTCATTCACCCTTCGTGCTAGCCTTCAGGTACTTCCATTGGTTGTCATGCCATCGGGTACACTCTGCCAAGATATCACACCTCCGGGACTTCTCCATTGCCAATAGACCTCGCCTCCGAGTCTTCCACTATCAGGGCTCCATCCTTGGGCTTTCCCTTTGCCAAGCATCCATACTTGGACTTTCCACGCTTGCCTAACCTCCAGTCAACCATGACATGCTAGGACTTCTCTTGTCAAGCTCAATCCCTTAATCAGCTGAGTCTTCTCTTGCTAGACACTGTCTCTCAAACTTGTCAGGACTTCCTTCGCCAAGCACAGCCACCCCGTGACCTACCGAGACTTCACTTCAACAAACATTCAATCCTCCTTGACCTATTTGGACTTTTCCTCTTCTTGTGTTAAGTGTACAATCAACCTTGACTCACTTTGACTTCACCCTTACCAACTTTCAGTTGGCCTTTCCAACACTAAGTGTCCAATCACCCTTGACCGATTTGGATTTCCCTTGCCAAGTATCTAGTAAATCTTAACCTCCTTGACTTCACGCTCATCTCCATATGACTACGGATGTCTCATACCATCCCATAGTCATATTATCATCCATACTCAAACCCAACTCCAACTCAAGTCCCACTTGAGCACATTGTTAAACATCAAAATACTACTCGAGTCTCACTCGAGTCTAGTCAATCATGACCTGGGTCGATTGCACGAACACTTTTATGACATGATATATTGGGTCATCCTGAATTTATAATGATGCAATGAATTATGAAACATTTTTTCGGACATCTATTGAAGAATCTGAAGATTTTTTAATCGAATGAATTCTCATGTGTTGCATGTTATCAAGGTAAATTAATAGTAAAGTCATCACCAAGTAAGATTGAATTTGACTATCCTACATTTTTAAATCAGATTCAAGGTGATATATGTGAACCGATTTACCCACCATGTGGACCATTTAAATATTTTATAGTTTTAATATATGCATCTACACGATGGTCACGTGTATGCTTATTATCAACTCAAAATATGGCGTTTTCGAGATTATTTGCTCAGATAATTTGATTACAAGCATATTTTCCTGACTATTCTATCAAAACAATTTGCCTTGATAATGTTGAAGAGTTTACTTCTCAAGCATTTAATGACTATTGCATATCTATTGGTATAAAGATTGAAAATCTTGTAGATTAAACACCTTCAATTAATAGTAAGATCATTACCTTTGAAATCCAAGCTTTCTATTCATGCTTGATGATATACAATCTTACATGCAACAACATTAGTTCTCATTCATTCTCAAGTTTCTCCTTTCCAATTAGTCTCTAGAAGAGAACATAATATCTCTCATTTACGAACCTTTGGATACGTAGTTTACGTCCTCATTACTCCCCTTATAGAATAAAAATGGGGTCTCAAGGGAAATTAAGCATTTATATTGATTTTGATTCTCAGTCCATTATCAAATATCTTGAACCCATGATATAAGATGTTTTTTATTGCTATATTTCTTGATTGTCAATTTGATGAAATATTTTTCCCAACTTTAGGGGGTAATAATACTAGTAAAGAAAAGATAAAAAAAATTATATGAAGTAATCCATCCTTATGTTATTTCGATCATCGCACAAAACAGTGTGAACTAGAAGTTTAATAGATCATTCATTTGTAACATATTGCAAATCAATTGTCAGATAATTTCTCTTATCCAAAATGAGTAACAAAATCACATTTTTCAATAGAAAATGCTTATATCAGAATTGATGTTTTTGAAAGACCTCTCTCAACAAACGAATCTAAACTATGCCTGAAGCGTGGAAGACCAACGAGTTCTAAAGATAAAAACCCTAAAAAGAAAAAGGAAACAAATTGATCGTCTAGAAAAAGGAAATAATTCGATCAAAGAAGAAAAACTTCTAGAATAAATTGAAATATATAATCAATAAATATAGATAAATTATATTTATACAATGAAAACATGAGATCTAACAAATACAAATATTGATAATATGTTTGTATATAATGTGACAATTGACATTTTGAGTGAAAATAAGGACTTTGAACTCACAACTTTAAAGGAATGTCAATCAAGTGAAAAATGACCAAAATGAAAAGAAGCAATTCAGATAGAACTAATATCTCTCTCCAAACATGAGGTTTTTGGGCATATTGTCAAAACAACTGAAGGTGTTAAACCAATAGGATACAAATGAGTATTCATACGAAAAGAAATGAGAAAAACGAGATTGTGTAATACAAAACTCGACTAATTGCACAAAGGTTTTCGCAACGATATGAAATTAATTATGAATAAACATATTCTCCTGTAATGAATTCTATTACTTTTTGTTATCTTATTAGTTTAGTAGCACAGAGACAATTTCATATGCAGATAATAGATGTCATTACAATATATTTATATGGTGCACTAGATAATGACATATACATGAAAGTCCCAGAAGGACAAAATATTTTAAAAACATGCAATTCTCGAGAATTATTTTCTATTAGATTACAATGATCTTTGTATGATTTAAAATAATCTGAACGAATATGGTACAATCGTCTTAGTGAATATTTGCTAAAAGATGGTTATACAAATAACTGTATTTGCTCGTGTATTTTTATAAAGAAGTTTGGACATAGTTTTATAATAATCGTTGTTTATGTTGATGACTTAAATATTATTGACTCTCCTAAAAAGATTTCTAATTCAATAAACTGTTCAAAGAAAGAGGTTAAAATGGAAGATTTTGGTAAAACTAAATTTTTGTCTAAACCTGTAGTTTAAGTACTCAAAAGAATGAAAATTTTATCCATCAATCAACTTATATTGAGAAAGTTTTAAAACGATTTAATATGAACAATTCATATCCATTGACTAGTCTAATAGTTGTTCGGTCACTTGATATACAAAATGCTCCTTTTTGTTTTCGAGATGAAAATGAGAAAATTATTGGTCATGAAGTGTCATACTTAAGTGCAAATGGCGCGTTAATGTACCTTGCTAATAATACCTGACCTGATATTACTTTTGTTATAAATTTATTGGCAAGATATAGTTTTGCTCTAACAAGAAGACATTTGAATGAAATTAAACATATTTTTCGATATTTCCGTGGAACAATTGATATAGGTCTATTCTACCCTTATGAACTAAATGCACAATTAATTGGGTATGCAAATACATGATATTTATCAGATCCACACAAAGCTAGGTCACAAATGGGATATATATTTATATATGGTGGCATAACAATATCTTGGAGACCTGTGAAACAAACTGTAACAACTACCTCATCAAATCGTACTGAAATAATTGCAATTTATGAGATAATTCGTGAATGTGTGTGACTTTGAGTAATGATTAATCATATTCAAGAGTCATATGGTTTGTTAACAAACAAGAAGACTCCAACAATACTTCATGAAGACAATGTAGTTTACATAACCCAATTAAAATGTGAATATATCAAAGGTGATAGGATGAAACATATCTCTCCAAAATTATTTTTCACACATGATTTAATACAGAGTTAAGCCATTAATATACACAAAATTCAATTAAACAAGAATCCTGCATATTTATTCACAAAAATATTACCCACAAGAACATTTGAAAAGTTGATTCATAAAATTGAAATGCGACGTTATAAAGATATTAAGTATAAGTAACTGATGCCCACTAAAGGGTATTCATTCAAAATGAGATAGTGGATGTCATTGAGGCATTCCACTATCATTGAATGTTTGTAACTTCCCTTTCTATATATTAGTAACCTCCTACTTGATCTTCTCCTATAAATAAACATACTTGTGTGGAATATGGTAAGGGGGAACGAGAAGTTTCATGTAGGAGGCTGGTAAGAATAGGAGGAGAAGAAGCAAGTGTGTGTTTCTATGAGGTTAGTGCACAAGAAGAGATTACAAGTGTACGCGTAGACGATACTTGTGATTTGTGCACTTCTCTCTTGTTAAGTAGAACAAGAGGATTGTCACAATCACTAGACTTTATATTGCGACGTTGTGAACATGTGGTAAAATTTCAAATTAACAACTCGTGACTTTCATCCTGACTGCAAGCCTTCGGAGAGGATCAGAGTTCGCAACAAACTTCCTAAGCAAAGAAGTGTCGGAGAATTTGTGCATCATCTACACCAATCGAAGTATAATTTAATTTTCACAAGTAGAAGTGAATACGTGTTTTACTTCACCATCTTTCAACATTAAGTAATGTCCTTAACAGAGAGAGTATTGTATTAAAATACATATATAAAGAAGGATGTATTTTTTTTCCTTCGCTAGGATTTTTATCCTACTGGATTTTTCCCCAGCAAAATTTTAATGAGGCATATTCTTTATATAATAGACATCCAAATAGGAGTATTATAAATAATATATATCTATTATTATATGTCTGTGAGTAACATATATATTACCCATAAAAATTATATTTTATTATTAAAAAATATATATAAATACATATATGTGTAATCTGATTATGAATCTCAATGTATGAAAAATTAAAGGAAGTAAATATTCTTCTCTCATTCGCTTCTAAGAGATATTTCATCTCTTGATATTTTATAACAATATATATGTAATTCGATAATATTCATGAATAAACATTATAAATTATTTATGAATAATATTGATTAGCAAATTCACGGATAGAATTTATGAGTCATGTCTATAATTTTTTTTTATCAAATTTATAAATAAAACTCTTGAACAAATAAATAAACTTATAGTAATAAGTTTATAAACTAATCAATAAATTTAAAAAATACAAACAAATCTAAATAATTAAATAAGTTAACATCCAAATGAAACCAAATTTAAGTTAAAATAATTTTGATTTAAAAAAAAAAGAAGCTAAGTTTGATTTATTTTAGATTTGAATTATTTTATTTTATAAGCGGGTGTTTAAATTTTTGATCGGATCATCTTTGAGATGGACGGTGGGGTTCACCCCATTTTCTCTCCCTCCGATTCATGGTGCTCGAGGTCCCATCGGGTCGCATCCGGCGACTTCAGGCGGGCCTCCGGCGGGAGGCCGGCATGCTGTCGTATATATGAACCCGCCGCTCCATCGCCACCCCAACTACCGTCCATCCGCGACGCTATCGCTGCGCTCGATCCGGGCCTCTCTTCATTCCTCCGCTGCGAACGGTGCGGTGGCGGTCTCCTCGGAGGCCTGCAGTCCACGATCTACATCTACTGCGGTCAATATCGGAGGAAGGAAGGCTTCTCTCACTCAATCTCCTTCAATTCCACAGTCGGGTGCCGAAAGCTTCTCGACTTCCTCGGCCTGGATGGATCTGTGAGTGGGTTTCTTTTTAGGGTTCAATTGTTCCTTGTTTTACTATAGTTCGTGCCGACTTATCGCTATGTATTTGGAGAAATCTGTTTGTTTTTTTCGAGGAAATTTTGGTTCGGCTTAATCGTTCAGCTCGAATGGATAAGCTTTAGATCGTAGGAAAGGGGGGAAAAACAAAAAAGGGATAAAGAAGGAACAGTTCTACGTGGAATATCTTAAATCAGATCCAGAACATCAACAAATCTTTTGATTTTTTTACTATAAAAATATCTTTATTTATTATTGACTGATCATTACAGAAAGTGGATGTTCTGTTTTCATATTCCCTGCAGGAAGCAGAAGAAAAAAAAAACAGTGCTAAAAAATAGATATATCTTTCTTACTTAAATTTTGTTCTCCCCAGCATTGTAGCTCTGTGAACTTTATCATGAGGCTCGCGCTCATTGTAATGTTGATAGTTTAAGTGACAGCGAATTGTATCTCATTTAATGGTACCACCGACAAAATTTTGTATAAAATACCTGGTTGAGTTTGTCATCCTGGATGAATTTGACAACAAATTAGTGGATCTAAGAATCTCCTTTAATTATCCACATCAGAATCACGATGTAACGACTGAGTTAGCAATGGAATATTTATTACGTCGTTAATTAGCAATCGATTATATTTTCGGTCGTTAATTAACGATGAAATTAAAATTTGATCACAAAATTAACGACCAAATTTTAACTCGATCACAAAATTAACGATTGAATTAAAATTTGGTCGCTAATTAAGTGACCGAATTAAAATTTCATCGCTAATTAGAAACTGAATTAGAATTCGATCGCTAATAAGTGACGGAATTTTAGTCCGTCGCTAATTTAGCAATTGAATTAAAATTTCGTCATTAAATTAATGACCGAATTAAAAATCCGTCATTAATTTAGCGACCGAAAATAAAATTGATTGCTAATTAGCGATAAACTTTTAATTCGGTCGCTAATTAGCGACAAAATTTTTATTCGGTCGCTAAATTAGTGACCGAAATTAAAAATTCTTAAATTTATTTAATAATTATTTTTCTTCGGTCTCTTTCTCACTTTACCTTTCCCTTTTCATCCGCGGTCCTCTTGCACAGATGAGATCACGACGAGTGGCTTCTCTCGTAGAAAGGACGAACTTGACCATGTTGCGCGGCCTTGCGCGCGGCCTTGCAATAGTCTTGGCGACGCGCCACACCTGCTAACGGCGTAACGCGACCAGTGGACTGCCTTTGCTGCGGTAGTGGGATTGGCCTTCTTTGCCATGACGATTATACCGCCACGACCTCGACAACATTGCGGTTTAGATGGACCGACCGGACCCGACCGAGCAGGAGTGGTCAGCGGTCGATTAACAGTCGACCTAACGGTCGTAGTATCGAGCGAAGGAATGAAATTTCTTTTGCCCTTAAAGCTCTCTGGTTTATTTTTAGTTGATTTCCAATCAACAATTTTATTTGGAATTTTTTTTCTCTTTCGGTTGATTAACTTGTGATTGAGAGTTTAGATTAATATTCCTGTTTTTCGGATGGCTACTGAGAATTTTTCTAGGAGAATACCTACGGAGACTTTGGCTATCAAATTTATTAGAAAGAATTATGCAACATAGAATTTGATTCGGATGTTTCTAAAGGGAAGGAGCTTTGGGTCGCATTGATGGGTCTTTAATGGCTCCTGAGCTAAAGACCTTGAGTCGATGGAGAGAAGGATGCCGAATTATCTCTTGGCTTCTCGGATCCATCGAAGCTCGTATGGTGAACAATTTACGTTCTTTTAATACATTGGGAGATGTGGGATTACACGAAATTAATATACCATCAAGATAATCTGCAAGACAATTCCAACTAGAGCTTGAGATTGGTAACCCGGTCAGGTGATCTTCTATTGAGCGATATTATTACGGATTTCTTAATCTTTGGGGTGAATATTCTAATATTATATATTCAAAAGTATCGAGAGGCCTTAGCTAGTATTGAGGCAATTCATGAAGTTAGTAGCGTGATCGATTTTAATGAAATTGAGATCGGACTTTGATGTTGCTCGGATTGTTAAATAGAAATCAATTCCTTCTTTGGATATATGTCTTGGAGAATTGTTGCGTGAAGAACAAAGATTGGCTACCCAGTTGTTCTAGGTGCATCACAGGGAAAAATCTGCGATTATCAATGTTGCTTATCTTTGCTCGAGGAGGAAGCTGTGGTAAGGATCATTGGATTACTATAGTTATAAGGAGTTTAGGCATATTGCTCTCAAATCGTTAGGAAATTTTGATTATTGTATGCAACATGGGCACGTTATCGAGGAATGTCCTACACTTAGGAAAATTAGCGGACCGGGTTTTTCAATTATTCGAATCTTAATGTTATTAGTCCCTACATCTACGGCATCGATCGATACTGTTCTACGCGAAGATGGTCAGCAGATGATTCTCGCGGCTTTTCTACTCTTTCACTTCAGGGCCAAGGTATGAATATTCTTTCTTCGTGGATTATTGACTCAGGGTGTCTGTCGTATAGTAGGTCGCATGATGCATTGCGTAATGTCGATTATAATGACTCACAAAATATTCAGATTGCTAATGGCAATAATCTTCCAATTACTGTCATTGGTGATATAGGGCCTTCTTTTAGTAATATATTTATCTCTCCTGGGTTGTCTACAAATTTAATTTCTGTTGGTCAGATGGTTGATAACCACTGTGATGTACATTTCTCTCGTGGTGGTTGTATTGTACAGGATCAGGTGTCGGGTCAGGTGATCGCGAAGGGGCCTAAAGTGGGAAGATTATTTCCGTTGCAGTTTTCTGTTCCTAGAAATTTGTCCTTCTCTTCTATTGTTACTATAAATAAGGTTGATGTTGGCATAAACGATTGGGTCATTTGAATAATGTGATTTTATCTAATTTAATGAAGAATTACTTTCTTGGTGACAACATTCAATCTTTTAAACATCAATTACCTCTTGTTTGCACTGCTTGTAAACTTGGGAAAAGTAAAGTTTTATCTTTTCCTACTCATAGTGGTCGTGCTAAAACATGCTTTGAGATAATATATAGTGATGTTTGGGGCATTACTCCAGTTACTTCCCATGCACAGTATAGATATTTTGTGACGTTTATTGATGACTATAGTCGATTCACGTGGATATATTTTCTACGTAGTAAAGCTGAGGTGTTCATTGTTTTTCAAAAATTTCTGATTCTTATTGAGATACAATTCTCTACGTGCATTAAGATTTTACGGTCTAATAATGGTGGTGAGTATCTATCACATGAATTTCAAGCCCTTTTGCAAAACAAAGGTATTTTATCACCACGGTCATGTCCTTATACTCCCCAGCAAAATGGGATGGCTGAACGAAAACATCGTCACTTGTTGGATATGGTACGCACACTACTCCTAGAGTCCTCAGTTCTGCCTATATTTTGGGTGGAAGCCTTGTCTATTGTTGTGTATTTGATTAATCGGTTGCCCTCTCAACAACTGAATTTTGATTCTCTTTACTATCGTCTTTTTGGTATGCATCATGATTATCACATGTTGCACACATTTGGGTGTGTTTGTTTTGTCCACTTGCCTTCTCATGAGCGTCACAAGCTTACAGCTCAATCTGTACGGTGTGCTTTTATGGGTTACAACAATACTCAAAAAGGTTTTCTATGTTATGATGCGATTGCTAATTGTTTGCGTATTTCTCGAAATGTGATTTTCTTTGAGCATGAGTATTATTTTCCGCAACATGTTTCTCCTTTTGAAAGATTTGGGATCTTTACACTATTTTTTGGGGCTTGAGGTGCACTCTACTCCGGCTGGAATTTTCTTACACCAGCATAAATATCTCCAAGGGATAGTGGCTTTGACTGGTCTGCAGGATGGTCGTTCTGTTGATCATCCTTTAGAAGTGAACGTTAAATATCGCCGTGATGAGGGTGATTTTCTCCCAAATCCCTCTTTATATAGACGACTAGTGGGGAGCTTGGACTATCTGACTATTACCCGACCTGACATTGTCTTTTACATTGACAAGTTAATTGATTTCTCTGACACACCTACATTTTCACTTGGATTGCGATTAATAGCCGCGTTATTAAGCTATTTAAATCGAGGACTTCTTCCTGAGACTTTTCTTCTCATGGGCTCTCTATTCATTTGGTTGCATATAGTGATCTTGATTTGGTTGGGTTACGATGCTCGGCCTTCGATTCTTTGGTTGGTGCATGTTTTATGGGTACCTCTCTTATTGCTTGGAAAAGTAAGAAGCAAGATTGTCTAAGTCTTTGTGAGATCGGAGTAGTCATCGCTATATCCTACGCTTGTTACGAAATAGTTTGCTTGTATTTGGGTGAACTTGGGTTTTGTCGACTTGAGCCTACTCCGGCTGAGATAATACTAGTGCTATTAATTCTTTTGCTAATCCAATTATTTACGAGCATACGAAACACATCGAAGTAGATTGATTCGTTAACATATGATGCTTGTGTCAACACTCTTCCGTATATAACCACTTTGAATTCAATTGATGTGTTTTACTAAAACTCTTTCGAACGTCATCGCTTTCTTATTGACAAATTGATGCTTGTTGATCGTCGACATCGATTTGAGAGGGATATCGATAGCGGATATTATGACCTATCGAATAAAATGAAATTTACTTTTAATACTGTGCTAATTAGCTGTGTATATATTATTATCTAGAGTAGATTATTTGTAATTAAATGCGTACTTAAATTAGATGATGCATAATTAATATGGTAGCTATATTTACTTTGTTACTAAAGATAAATTGTAAAAGCAATTCTATTTAATGAGAAGGCTCTAGGAAAAGAAAGGGACCTTTTCACGAAATTTCTAAGTTATTTGTTGAAATTCGGGAAAGATCCCGGATGCTCATAAATTTCTTCCTTAAGATCTCGTGCGAAAAGTATTTTCACATCCATTTGTCGTAATGACCGTCCCTTGGAAGCGATAGCTAGGATAAGTCGCCTTTATCGTCGTCATAGCTACGAGAAAATGTCTCCTCATAATCCCTCCGTACTCTGGCGATTACCAAGTGCCACCGGCCTTGCTTTATATCTCTCGATTGAGCCATCGGATCGTAGCTTAATAGAATATACCCATTTCTGACCAATGGGCTTAGCATCGTTCGGACAAGGAACAATATCCCAAGTGTGATTCTCTGAAGAGCACGAAGTTCTTCTGCGTAGCTTTAACTTACATGCCTTGAGTGCGCATGCGAATAAGAGGTAAGGCTGTAGTATCGGCTAAAGTGGCGGAAAAACCATATTTATCGGGAGGATGGCGAGTGCGAGAGGATTTTGAAGAACCGTTGGATTAGGATCGGAAGTGAGGTTTTTTGTAGTTGATATATAACGCCGGTATAAAGCGATCGAGTTGATGGAGAGATATCCTCAAAATGAGGAAGAAGAATACTTCGAGAAGGAGAAACATGTTGCGGAAAATAATACTCATGCTCGAAGAAAATCACATTTTAGAAATCATGAAGCGATTAGCAATTGCATCATAACATAGAAAACCTTTTTGAGTATTATTTGTAACCCGTAAAAGCACCGTCTGATTGAGTAAGCTTGTGGCCTTCGTGAGAAGGCAAGTGGACAAAACAAACACACCCCGAATGTATGCGACATGTGATGTCGGGATCGTACCAAAAGGCGATAGTAAGGAGAATCGAAATTGATTGTTGAGAGAGCGTAGGTGTAATCGAATACATGATGACAAGGCTTCCACCCAAAATATAGGCGGGACTCTAGGAGTAGTGTCGTACCATATCCAACAAGTGGCGATGTTTCGTTCGGCCATCCCATTTCTTTGGGGAGTATAAGGACATGACCGTTGTGATAAAATACCTTTGTTTGCAAAGGGCTTGAAATTCATGTGATAGATACTCACCATTATCGACAGTAAAATCTTAATGCGCGTAGAATTGTGTCTTAATAAGAGCAGAAATTTTTGAAAAACAATGAACACCTCGGCTTTACTCGTAGAAAATATATCACGTGAATCGACTATAGTCATCGATAAGCGTCACAAAAATATCTATCTTGTGCATGGGAAATGCGGAGTAATGCCCCGAACATCACTATGTATTATCTCAAGCATGCTTTTTTACGACCACCATGAGTAGGAAAGGTAAAACTTTACTTTTCCCGAGTTTACAAGCGGTCTGACAAGAGGTAATTGATGTTTAAAAGGCGAATGTTGTCACCGAAAGCCATTCTTCATTAAATTAGATAAAGTCACATTATTGGATGACCGATCGTTTATGCGAACATCGGCCTTATTTGTAGTAACAATAGAAGAAGGACAAATTTCTAGGAATAAGCTATGCGAAATAATCTTCACTTTAGGCCCCTTCGCGATCACGACCCGACACGATCTGTCATGCAATACAACCACCCGAGAGAAATGTACATCACGGTGGTTATCGACCATTTGACCAGCGAAATTAAATTTGTAGACAACCCGGGAGAGATAAATACATTACTAAAGAAGGCTCTATATCACCAATGGGTAATTGGAAGATTCGCCGTGCAATCTGAATATTTTGTGAGCCATTATCTTTGTAAATGCGTTATCAGCGGTCGGGTGACCCGGTCGTATGATTGGGCCTTGAGTCGACAATCCACGAAGAAGGAATATTCGTACCTTGACCTGAAGTGAAAGAGTAGAAAAAATTTGTGAGAATCATCACATTGGACCATCTACGGCGTAGAACAGTTGATTGGTGCGATGTGTAGATGTAGGACTAATAACATTAAGATTTGGAATAGCGACTTGAAAAGCACAGGTCATCGATTTTTACGTGTAGGACATTCCTTGATAATGTGCCCATGTTGCTTACAATAATTGCGGAATTTCTCTGATTCTGCGGCAATATGGCGAACTCCTTACAACTATAGCTCTGCGATTGATCCTTACCACGGTTCCTCCCTTGAGCGGCATAGCAACATTGATAAGCTGATTTTTCTGTGATGCACCTAGAAACGACTTGGGTAGCGATCTTTGTTCTTGCATAGCGATTCTCGAGACATATATCGAAGAAGGAATTGGATTTACATTTAGCAATCCGGCCCGAAGCGACATCAGTCGATCTCGATTTCATTAAAAGCGATCGCGTTTACTAACCGTGAATTGCACGAATACTAGCTAAGGCCTCTTTTGATACTTTTGAATATATAATATTAGAATATTACAGATTAAGAAATCGAATAATATTGCTCGATAGAAAGATCACCTTGGTGAAGTTACCGATCTCAAGCTCTGGTTGGAATCGTCTTGCGGTATTATCTTGATGGTATATTCGTTTGAGTAATCCCACATCTCCTTAGCAGTATTAAAGAGCGTAAATTGTTCACCATATGAGCTTGATGGATCCAGAAGCCGAGAGATAATTCGGGCATCCTTTGTCTCCCGTTGACCAAGGTCTTTAGCGTTTTGAGAGCCATTAAAGACCCATCGATGTGACCCCAGCTCCTTCCTTTTAGAAACATCGGGCTGAAATTCCCATGTTGCGTAATTCTTTCCGATGAAATTTGATAGCAAAGTCTCGTAGGTATTCTCGGAAAAATTCTCGGTAGCCATCGAAAAGCAAATCTTAATCGAACTCTCAATCAGTTAATCGTCGAAAGAAAAAAAATTCCAAACAAAATTGTTGATTGGAAATTAACTAAAAACAAACCAGAGAGCTTTAAGGGTAGAAGAAATTTCAACCTTCCTTTGGCTCTGATACCATGACAAATAACTTAGAAATTCTAGGAAAAAGGTCCCCTCTCTTTTCCGGAGCCTTCTCATTAAATAGAATTGCTTTACAATTTATCTTTAGTAACAAAATAAATATAGCTACCATATTAATTACAGATCATCTAATTTAAGTATGTACTAATTACAAATAATCTACTCTAGGTAATAATATATACACAGCTAATTAGCACAATTATGCAAAGTAAATTCCATATTTGATAGGCCATAATATCTGCCATTGATACTCTTGCACAGATGAGATCACGGCGAGTGGCTTCTCCCGAAGAAAGGATGAACCTGACCATGCTGCGGAAGCGCCGCGACGCGGCCACGCCGATAGTCGCGACGCGGCAGCGGCGGCACGACCGACCGGTGGACTGCCCTTGTTGCAGGTGGGATTGCTCGGCCGGCATGTACGTACCGCCCGACCTCGACATCGTTGCGGCCAGAGCGGCAGAGTTCGAGTTGGTCGGACTGGAATCGGGTCACGGTCGGTTGAAGGTCAACTCAGTTTGACCTGTGATCGGACCACCTAATAGCGGTCCTCGCGCTAAAACCAAATCGCCAATTTAAAAAAAAAAAATGAACAACCACGATTTCGTGGTCGTTGTGCAACGACCGACCCGTCGGGTCGGCCCGAACTGGACCCGACGGGTCCACGTTTTAAAAAAATTATTATCGACGCGATTTGACGTTGTCCGCTGTAACCCGACGATGTCGTTCGTTTTTTTAATGTTTTTTTTCTTATAAATTCTCTTCCACTCCCTTTCATTTTTTCACAAATCACAACTTCTCGTCTCTAATTTTCATTGCCTCATTTGCTCTCAAGTCTCAAGTCGTATTTTTACAAATGTCTGGAGCCGGATCAAGTCGTAAGGGTGCGGCCGGTGCCAAAGGAAAGGGAAAGAGCATAATGCCAACACCGCCCGAGTCCGAGTTCGAGCAAGGCGGCGATTCACCTCAATTCGATATCGGTGACTATGATCTTGATATTTCCGGTGATGAATATCAAATACGTCATCATTATCAAAGTCAAGAAAGTAGGAGCAATACATCTAGTACGATGGCGGATTCTACGGCTACAAGACCAACTCGAGTGTCTCACCCCGCATCCGATATCTTCACCAAACATTTCGATAAAGTAATGCTCCCTTCCGGTGATATGTAAGCAAAATGCAAATATTGTTCGAAATGTTACAAATTTCAACAAGGAGGAGGTTACGGAACTCTTACTCGACATGTGGAGAGAAATCATCCGATGAAAATTGGTATCGATCGTTCTCAAACTCAAATTCTGACATTCTCTTCTCAATCGGGTTGGGGTAACGAATCTAGATTTAGAGAAGAAACTGTAAAATTTTGTGCGATTGAACAACTTTCTTTTAGTTTTAGTGATAAATTATCTTTTGAAAATTGACTTTCTACAAGTGCAAATCATTCTATTAAACGTATCCCAAGAAATACTCTAAAACGCACACTTTTAAAATTAGTCTTAGAAAAAAAAAGAATTGATTAAAGAATTTTCTAGTTTAAACAGTAAAGTTTCTTTGTGTTCCGATATTTGGAGTGATTATTGGCAAAGTTGTTCATATATGGGTATTACTTGTCATTGAATTGATAATAATTGAAACATTCAAAAAAGATTGCTAGCATATAGATGTTTTAACGAAATACACACGACACAAAATATTTCACAACTTATCTTTGTTATTTTAGAAGAATATGGTCCAACTTCTAAAGTTTTTTCAATTTCTTTTGATAATGCTAGTGAAAATACCTCTAGTATTAGTGAGCTTATTGATATATGTAAATCATCAATAGGTGGAAGATTTTTTCATATTAGGTGTATATGTCACATTTTAAATTTGTGTGTTCAAGATGGACTTAAAAATTTAGGATCACATATTCAACCAATTAGGAGTGCAATTCATTATTTATGAACACATCCTCAAGTTATGAAAGAATGGAGAAAATTTTGCAAAACAAATAGTATGAAGCCTAAACGGTTTGCACGTGACGTCCCAACTCGTTGGACTTCTACTTACAAATTGTTGTTATCTACTTTTGAATACAAAGATTTATTATGTATATTTTTTCATCAACATGTTCAATCACGTGATATTTATTTGTTTTCAAATCAATGGAATATATGCACTAGTATTTGTGAAATTTTAAAAGTTTTTAGTAATGCTAGTGACCAATTATCCGGTGTTTATTATCCAACTTCACATTTAGTTTTAACACATTGTTGTAATATTGCATATATTTTTAATGAACATATTTAATCAAATGATAATTATTTATCTCAATGTATTTATGTAATGAAAGAAAATGGAAAAAATATTTCTTAAACATTCCTGAAATATTTTTATGTGCTTTTATTTTAGATCCTAGACTTAAATTAGATGGTTTGTAAGATATGTAAGCATTATATTATGAATCTTTAAGCCCTATGAAACTGCTCTTAATATTTCTTTGATTTTGTTTAATATTAAAACTCATTTATATGATATTTATAATGAATATAACATTAAATATAGTGAACAAACTATTGAACATGAAACACATCAATCATTCTGACTAGTATTACTTCTAAACTCACTAGCTGTATTATTAGGGAACTAAAGCGTCCACGAGGATCCTCAAGTTCGGTCGGGAACTTGAAAATTATTTTACCACTTCTTTTGATTTTAGTGATGCAGATGAAGAAAGCTTCAACATTCTAAAATGGTGGTCATGAAGAACTCAAATATTTCGATCTTATCTATAATAGCAAAGAAATTCTAGCTTATCCAGCTTTGGCCGGTTGCGGTGGAACAAGCTTTTAGTATCGGAGAAATACATTGGGCGAGAGATGTTACAGCTTAAGACCGAAAAATTTGGAAGCGTAATGTTTACTCATGATTGGTGTAATCGCAAGTCGAACCAATATATTAAAAGTGAAGAAAAGACCAAGCAAGCAGAGGAACATCCTAATCAGGAATTGACGGGAGGAAATACATATAATGAAAATTGAAATGTAATTGATTTTTTTATTGTAATAGGTTTTTTATTTAAGTCCAAGATGTTGAAATTTGAGATGTAATATATTTTTTATTGAGATAATGAAATATTTGATAGAGTTTTTATAAGTTCAATTGTGCAAATTTTTTTATTTTAATTATTTACCTCATTCTTTAAATTTTTATTTATTTAACTAAGACGGTGATTAATCGGACCGGACTCGGACCCGGACCGGAATCGGCGGTTCCACAACCCGGACCGTAACCGACCACGAGCGGACCGGTTAAGGGTCGGTATTTTGCCAACCCGGACCCGACGGTTTCAACCCAGACTCGGACCGGACCCGGACCGTGGCCAGGTGCGACTGTTGGTCTAGCTTGGCCGCAACAGTGGGCCTGCCCATGTGGCATTGATCACCTTAATATTTTTTTGGCCTTATGATAGTGCAACAAAAATATGCTCCTGATAAAGGACTCATTAGTTCATGATATCACAGTACAAAGTTAAATCCTACTAATATCAATAATTATTTTATGTAATACTATGATAGATAAAAAAATTTACCTTCACTATATTCATTTATGCTTTTGGATGGTTGGACTTCTGGCTCCTCCATTATTGAAATTGGTAATTAGCTACACTAGTAAGGGTAGGGAACTGAACATTGTCAATAATTGATCAGGTAATGACCGGTATATCTACACTACTAGCTTTGAATTTTCCAGGTAACACTTTGGTAAATTTACTTGACCTACTCTACAGGAAGCTGTTTTACTTGACACAGACACAAGTGGCTCAAAAAAGGGTCAGGACACAGCCAAAAGTGAGTTAGTTTTGTCTGATCTATTGGACTTCGTACTGAAATGGCCTTCGGATCTCAATGAAAGAAAGGAAGAGGCATCTTCAATTGTTCCTGATCTCAATGATGAATTTATGCCAAGGCAGAATAGAGAGGAACACATTCATGTATCTTCTGAGACAAACTTTACTGCGTTAGGAAAAGCACAGAATACAGAGACAAAAATTGACTTCTTTAGCAGTAATATTGATGGTTCATTTGGTGCCTGGAATGCTGAATTTCTAGCTGCTAGCACAAGCACTTCTGCTGTTAGTCCCAAATCACTTGACCTTTCCAAGATTCTTCAGTTAGCAGTCTTACTCATGCTGCGATAACCGAAGATGCTAAAAACCAACTTGAGAAAATAGAGGCAGTTGGAGAATTTGAAAATAAAGCAGGTCAACCGATATCAGTTAACAAAGAGTTTCAAGATGATCTTTGGCCCGCGGAGAGTGATAAAATAGAGTTTTCAACAAATTCTTGTTGGTGCAGTAGGCACCTAAGTCGAACCTGAGTTTTGATTATAGTAAATGATACAAAGTTAAGCTCGTGTTGTTATCTCACGAGCTGAATCGAGTGTGCAGAAAATTGTTATAGCTGGAGCTGAAGGCTAGCGACACCCGGAGGAAGCCGCGGTGGTCGGGCGACACTCAAGTGACTTCGGAGGGAGCCGAAGGAATTGAGTGGAAGGCCGGAAGCAAAAGTAACACGTAAGTATCGAGGTAAGCTCGTGTGTGCGAGTGTAAGTAAGGTTGTATCCTCGTTACGGGGAAAGACTTAAGCGTAGATCCGACCCAAGACATCTCATAGGTGATCTAGGTCGAGATCGGACGGTCGACGACCGTTGAAATAATGTTTTCTTTAAGCTAACATTGCCTTGCGACCCGGCATCGATCGCCAACTGAAGGACTTAGTATCGTCCATCACGGGTGACTACGGCTAGCACTGTGATCGCCCGGTGATCTGGTGATGGCCATCGATCATTCTTGGTCAAAGGATTAGCCTCGAGTCGAGTTTATCACTAAATTTCAAGGGGAGTGGTGCTCAAATATGATTGGCTAGGGTTCCTCTCGAAAAGGGGCTCAAAGGCTATAAAAGGAGGTCCTAACCTAGGGTTTTGACAACAATTCTAAGCTTCCAAAAGCCTCCATAAGCTTCTGACTCTCAAACTGAAGTCCTTCCTTTCCGACGTCTAGGTTTAACTTTCTTTATTATTTTTGTACGTCGGTATTAGTTTTTATCAGTTGTTCATCTACTTTTCCGAAGCTTTTATCGTATACGAGGAGAGGGGGAGTGTCCCTCTACCTCAAGTTTTTGTTCCTTCTTGTATCGATTAACTCCTACCTCTAACGAGGAGGAGTTCCTTTAGTGCTTTTGCCCTCCGTACGTGGTCAAGGACCACTAGGGCCTTGTAATAGCCAAAATCTTCTCTTTATATTGCTTATCTTTTCCGCTGCAAATTAATTATCTACTCGGTTTTTTTAACGAACGAAGAGAAAAAAGTTTTTATCGCTATTCACCCCCCGCCCCCCTCTAGCGATCCGCTTCGATCCAACAATTCTGTCAAAGATGAAACTCATATTGACAAAGGAAATAGTGTCACAAAGGGCGTCTCTGAATTTTCTGTTCAAGATGAGCTACATCTGTCAAGCAACAATACAAAAATCTGAGATATCTACTCAAAATAATCTGACAGATGATTCCTTTGACAATTGGTGAGATTTTACCAGCTCAGCAAGAATTACTTCTTTGAGTCTGGAACAAGGAATTGGAATTTTGTTCCCTAACAAAATGATATTTTACTTCTATGTGTTTAGTTCTTGAGTGATGTATTAGATTTTTAATTAGATTAATTGAACTAATGTTATCGATCATGACTTTAGTGTTTTTAAAGTTTAGTTGAAAGCCATTTAGAGTGTGCATCATCCAAATAAGTTGAGCTACACACTCACCCATAACTATATACTCTGCTTCGGTAGTAGATAATATAACACAATATTATTTTCTACTATACCAACTAACTAGACTTAGGTCTAGAAGTTGCTAGCTGCCGCTTGTACTTTTTCTATCAAGTTTACAACCAGCAAAATCTGAGTCAGAGTACCTTATTAACTCAAAATCACTAGTCCTAGGGTACCATATTCCTACATTTAAAGTTCCTTTTATATATCAAAAAAATCTTTTACTAATGTTAAATGTGATTCTTTGGCACACGATTGAAATCTTGCGCACATACTTATTGCAAAAAGTATATCAGGTTGGCTTGTAGTCAAGTACAGAAGACTACCTATCACACTCTTATAGTATTTTAAATCTATAAATTTTTCTTCTAAGTGATTATCAATTTTGACGTTAGTTGCCATAGGTGTATTGATTTTCTTAGCATTTTCCATGTCAAATTTTCTAATTAACTCCTTAGCATATTTATTTTGATAGACATATGTCTCCTCTTTTGTTTGTTTTATTTGTGGTCCTGAGAAGAAAGTGAGTTCACCTACTAGACTTATCTCAAACTCACTCTCCATTAGCAAGATAAATCGTTTAAAAATGTGGTATTTGTTCAGCCAAATATTATGTCGTCTATATAAATTTGAGCTATAAATATTTATTGGTCTAAGGTTTTTACAAATAGAGTTGGGTCCACTAGTCCTTGTTTAAATCCTTTAGATATTAAGTGAATGGTTAGTCTTTCATACCAAGCCCTCGGTGCTTATTTTAATCCATATAAAGCTTTTCTAAGTTTGAATACATGACCAGATTGGTTTAGGTCTTTAAATTCTTCCAGTTGATTTATATATATTTCCTCTTTGATGAAGTCATTTATAAATGCCAACTTGACATTCATTTGATATAACTTGAAACCTTTATAAGCGGCATAGGTTAACATCATTCTAATTGACTCAAGTCTAGCTACCGGTGTATAAGTTTCATCATAATCTAATCTCTCTATTTGATTAAAACCTTTTACTATTAACTTAGCCTTATTTCTAACCATCTCACTTTTGTCATCAAGTTTGTTTCAAAATACCCATTTTGTACCTATAATGGTTTTGTCTTTAGGTGCTGGCACTAAATCTCAAACTTGATTTCTTGTGAATTGGGCTAACTCTTCTTGCATAACAATGATCCAGTCAGGGTCAAGAAGAGCTTGATCTATAATTTTGGGTTCAATTTTAGATATAAGTGAAATCTGACTTACATTTCTATAGGATGCTCGAGTCTTGGTCTATTGAATGATCAAATCTTACTCGAGGTGTTCTTGAATTAGGGTTAATGTTTGATTCATTTTGTTGGTTATGATCAAGTTTAGCTTCATTATCTAAGTCATTGGTTAACTCAATGGTTGGCTTAGAATTTGTAGGACTATTTTCTTCATTAAATACTACAATGAGGTTTCTTCAATTTTTAAAGAGTTAATATTATATATCCTATAGGTTCATTGGTTAACCCCATTGGTTAACCCAAGGGAACCTAGAGTAGTTATGTATTATTACTAAGCAATATTGATTCTCATTTAGTGACTTGACTCCATATGAGTCAAATAAGTTCAAGTGTAGGAGCTCAAATATACCTTTAGTTTTCTCTACGTTAGTCAATTTATGTGAATATTTAGTTTGTTTTTTTTTACATGCAACACACTTTATTTTCTAAATTACTTAATTTGGGTAAGCCTCTAACTAGTCCGTTGTGACATTTTTGAAATAAGTCTTAGATGGAAGTGACCCAGTCTTTTGTGTCACAGTCGTGTTTCCTCTTGTTGTGTCATTAGACACTTAATTGAGGAGCTTGGTAGTTTTATTGTATAAATATTGTTTTTCCTAACTCCCCTAAGTATGATTTTTAAACAATCAACATTTTTAATTAGACATTCATTCGATGAGAATGTAACTTTATAACCAGTATCACATAATTAACTAATACTTAGAAGATTAAATTCAAAATTTTCTACTAATAAAACTTTGCGTATTATAAAAATAAAATTTAACTCAATATCACTTGATTCGATGATTTTAAGTTTACCGTTATTTTCGAAAACTACCGATCCTAGATTTTTGAACCTTAGCTTCGTAAATTTCAGTCGGTCTCTGATCATATATCTAGAGCACCCATTGTCCAACATCCATTGATCCTACATACAAAGTAGTTGGATCAAATTTGAAATTTTAAATAAGTTTACATATTTTAATCCTAGGTTTTATCTCACCCTTTCTACATGATCAATCACGTTAACCCTATATGTGTTGTTAGATGACTTTCAATTTTACTTAGTTAATTTTAATGTCTTAGAAATTAATTAACCTTGGGTTAGATTTTGATTTAACCTTTAGTTGCTTGAGTGAATATTTCGAAAGAAGGCTTCTAGGTCGTGGTGAGACACAGAGGTCTATTTTGATCGGAACAATGACCACTTCTTTAAACAAAATCTGCTTAAAAAATTATACACTTAATTTACTTATGGTCAAATCCTGGTCTAACTAGTTTAGGATGTGATGAGATAGTTTCGGTTAGTTCCACTTAGCTAAGTGCACCGAGCTATATACTCCTTATCTAACTTAAATACACATGACTGAGTTTCCCTAACGTACTATCATCTTATCGTGTCTTGATACTATGTTGTTAAGATTAATTAATCATTTCTATCTAACTATTCTACGTTAAGTTAAACTAAGCATGTAAAATAAACTAAAAACTAAATCAATCAAATGTTTCGTATAATTATGCATACACATTTAGTATTTACTCTCCCTGGATCATTGCTTTGGTACGTTCTATCCACAAAGTGGATCTGATCCTTGGAAACCCAATACTTGGTTGAACTTATTTGTGTTTCTAGACTTGACTTAGTGATTCATGCTTGGATTCTTTTACGATTACAATTTACAAGCAAAAGAAACGATCTATTAGTCGATCTAAATACGAGTCTGGTCTCGTTGTACATAACTTTTTGAGATCCAAGTATTAAGTCAAGACCCTTAGAGCCCAATGTGATTTTTTTCAACGTTTTCCTAAGCTCTTGAACTTTTGCCCTTTCAATAGAAAATTCTCTTTCTCAAGTTTTTTGAGTTGAGTTTTCCTCTTGAACTCGACTAGTTGAAGAGGTTAGGCTAGCCTTTTTCTTAAGGATTTTAACTTCCTTAAGTAAAGACTCGACCTTGAATTCGAACTTAGTTAATTTTTATTTAAATATTTTATTGCGACATACAAATTTTTAATTAAGGAGCGACGTACCTTAATTGAATCTTTTAAACTGGATACGGATCCGTGGCTTGACTCGGACTCGGATTCGGAACGGAATTTGATTCAGGTTCAGATTCGAAGTCGGACTCAGAATTTGATTCAGGTTCGGATTCCCACTCGGATGGTCTTGCCACGAGAACTAGATTGTTGACTTGATCTTGTTCTTTTTCATCCGATGACTCATCCAATGTAGCTTTGAGTGCCTTCTTGGATTGTGTTTGCTTGGTCTTTAGATTCGGGCAATTGGATATGAAATGCCCCTTCTTGTTACACTCGTAACATTTGTAGTCTTGTTTGGATTTTGCATTTTGATTCGAGTCGGACTTCTTTTTTTTAGTTGACTTAGTCTGTCGCCTTTTTTTCTTGATCAACTTCCGAACTAGGTTGATGAGTTCTGTTTCCATTTCTTTGTCTAGCTCTGATTCGAATTCGTCGTATTTGAGAGGAGGCTTATTTTTTCCCTTCCTTTGACCTGCAAACAAGATAATACTTTTCTTGATCGAGGTCGAATTAGACTGCTCTTGTAATTCGAATTCGAAAAATAGTTCATCTAACTTAATTTTAGATAAGTCCTTAGATACTTTGTAAGTATCAACCATGGATGCCCACAAAGTGATCCTTGAGCAAGCTTTTAGGGTGTACCTTATGATACATTGGTTTTCCACCTTTTGTCCGATGGAGTGAAGACCATTCAAGAGGTCTTGGATCCGAGCGTGGAGTTGGTTTGCCGTCTCATTGTTTTGCATTTTTAAATAAAATAATTTATTTAATAAAAGATCCTGCTTATATACCTTAGTGTCTTAAGTTCCTTCATAGAGTTCTGTGGGCTTGTCCCAAAGGTCTTTAGCGCTAATAAATAGGTCGACGCGGTTGAACACTTCTTTGGATAAGCCACGCTACAAAATCTGGGTGGATTTTGCATCCACTTCGATTTGGCGTTTCATCGCGTTCGTTCATTTGTCGCACTCTAGGAGCTCTACATTATCATTGGTTGGTAAGTCGAAACTAGTTTGGATGACGATCCACATGTCAACTTGCATCTTTGGGAAGCACTCCATCCGACCTTTCTAGTAATGAAAGTCATCTCCACAAAAGAACGGAGGTCGGACGGTGCTATAGCCTTCTTGATAGGTCATTTGCCTGCAATGTTAGTTGCAAAAAAACAAAAATATGCAAGAAAATAAAACTTACACTCTTCAACGCCCCTAAAAGTGTCTTAGGTGGCATTTTTCGGGGAGCTATACCCCAGTAACGAGCTTCGATTTGGTAGGCTATGCATTCTGTGGGTCCACCAAAGTCAAAAGTTATGACCTTTTTACCTTCATCTACTTCTTCGATAGTTAGTCTTACAAGTACGAACAAAAATAATGTACCAAGACTTCTTGGATTAGTAGTGCAGGAAAAATTAATGAAAGAAAAGAAAACTTAAAATAAATGCTCAAACGGTGGTTGCACCAGATCTGAGCGCCCCCGCTCTAATACCAATTGTAGGATCGGAAAGAACGCTAGAGGTGGGGGAGGTGAATAGTATTAAAAAAAATTTCTTTATTTTTCGTAAAAACATGTGATTATTAAAGTATATTGCAGCGGAATAAATAAACACAAAACCAAGATGCAAAAACCTTTTTACTTGGTTCACAGCTGTGAGGTTGCTAATCCAAGGTCTAGCGATCCGAGACCGCTATCGATGGGCAATCCACTAAATGTCTCTTCCTTGTTGGAGGTAAGAGACTCGATTTTTACAAAAGATTAAGGAAGCGATAACAACCTTACCACTCCTTATAAAATTTAAGTACAAATGACATAAATAAAAATAAACTTAGCAATACTGACAAGACGAAGTGATGTAAAAGAGGTGTGCGGTCAGAGGTGTAGCACAAGGATGATCGTCGATTGCTGAGATTGAGAGCAAGAGAACTTGTCAAACTTGATGTTAGAGTTTCTGTTTGAAACCACTTTTATAAAGTTTTCCAGTTGATTGGACCTGGTCCAGTCGACTCCAACTTGGTCTAGATCTGATCTGCAACCGTTGGATTTTATCGCATTCCAGTCGATTGAAACTAGTCTTGTCGCCTGGGATCTGACGTGACTTCATCTGGTTAAACTTTGATCCCGCTTCGAGTGTTTAATTTGAATTCTTTTTTGGTCCAGTCGACTGGACTTGGTCTAGTCGACTCAACTGGTCTAGTCGCCTAGACCAATCGTCAAAACATGGTCCAGTCTACTGGACTATGGTCCAATCGACTAGAAACCCTTCCAGTTGATTGGTTCGATCTTCGTTAGTCACTTAGACAGTACTTGCATCACAGAGTTAGCATAGCATATATATAGAGTAGTAATGACAACCTCCGATTGCCCGATATCGACTTCGACATTCTTTCGGAGTCCTTAGTTGGATTGACGCCTAAGGTTGTCCCCTTACTGAGGATGCGACCTTACCATTACTCCTCACGAGGTCTTACCTTGCTTACCTTTGCGAAACCTTGTTTGGACTTTTTGGTTTATCATTTAATACTTTAGACCACCATGGCTCTCTCCGACGTTCAGACTCTTGCTGACCCACCGAGACTATCCTGGTGTCTTCGATTACTGCTTTGCCAAGTCAGGTTAAGTTCTGCACACTCAAGCAAAGTATACGACCTTAATATGACTTAACTTTGAACCTTTGTCATAATTAAAATCTAAGCTCGATTATTTGGTGTCCTTGCACCAACAGATCCTTCATGGTTCTTTATCTTGAGAGGCGTGATTGATTATTTTTCCATGTCTATAAAATGATTAGTTTTGATATAGACTTTGCTTTAGGAATGTATTTTGCACTTGCTTGCTCACTGTTTTAATGTCATAACTCCATCATTGAATACATCTTCTGTGCCAACCAATACATTGTCTCATGATTGAATCTCCATCATGGAGTGCATCCTATTGAGCAACTCATACCTTTTATTTCATGATCATAATTGTTTCACTAGAAATACATGACAGTGGATATCAGACCTCACTGAACCCTTTCAATTCAAATTGCATGAAGTTTTCTTTAATGAAATCACAAGTCATTAGAGAAACCAGCAGCATTTCTCGTAATTCTTCTCCTTTGTCTCCAGGACCAATGAAGTGGATAAGAAGACTGCCCTGCATCCTCATTCTTTATGGAACGCAAATGAAAATATTGGAAATTCTGATGCTAATTCAAATTCAGAGCCTGCTAAATCCAATGTGGAGAAGTTGGTGTCACAGATGCATGATCTTTCATTCATGCTAGTGGAGGATGAACTATCAATCCCAGAGAACCGTCCATGAAACTGAACTATCCATTGTTTTCGTACAGGTACATCTACCTTTTCCTTCTCCGAGTCGGTGTATTTTATTTCCATTTCTTTTATTGTTATACTCAGTAAAACATCAGATTGGAATTTTGAATTCTAATGTTTGCTTCAATGAACCATTGTGTATGGTGATGACCACTGGATTACTCTTGATATTCATATAGGTGGATATATTGAGTTTTGAAGCCTTCAAATGCATTTGCAAATGGACCTAGCAAAGTTTCCTTAATGGATTCGGACATGCCCAGTGATATAACCTCGGGTTAGACTAAATAAAAGGATAACATGCATGTACAACAACAATAACAATCAAGTTTTATCCAATAGATGATATCAACTATATAAATCCTTCTACGTCATTGGACTCTATTATCTACTATATTATCATCTATACTTAAATAAATTTTCTCTTGTTTTATTATTGTTAACTAAGTCTTTTTTGGTCTTTATCTTCCTCGTTTGATGTGTATATTTGTTATCGTTTCACATCGTCAAACTGGAACATTTATTAGTCATTTAAGTACATGTCCGTACCATCTTAAACGTATCTCTTAGAGCTTTCTTTCAAGAGATGTAACTCCGACTTTCTCAATAATATTTTCATTTCTTATTCTGCACATCCTCGTATGATCACACATCCACCTTAATATCCTCATCTCTGTAATTCTCATCTTTTACTCATATGCTCGAGTCGTAGCCCAACATTCAACGTCATATAACATAGTAGGTCTAACTCTCATTTTGTAGAATTTTCCTTTAAGTTTTAGAGGTACTTTACGATCATATAAAACACCCGACGTTTTCTTTCATTTCAATCATCCTGTTTATATTCTATGTAAGACATCTCTCTCAATTCCTCCATCACCTTGCAAAAATAATTCTAAATATTTAAAATTCTCAATTCCAGACAACTCGTCATCTCTTATCTTATAACACGCATGTAGTTGACCGAAAATAGTTGAGGTTTTCACATTGAAATTCCAGACAGTTTCGGCTTGCTAACTATGAAATGGGACTTAATTACAAATGAAAGGATCAAAGATTGCGGATGATGATGATCCCTCTCTTATACGACTCATTGCATTTTCACATTGAAGAATACTGTTATTGTGTAATTCAGGATACCTAACTTACATGAAAGAAGCCCTATTTATAGACAAGATTAAGGCTTATTCAAAAGAATAAATCAAACCCTATCCTAGAAATAAATCAAAAATTTTATCCTAAGTAATAATTATTCCTAATGATATTTAGGGATAACAATTATCCCTAATCATATCTACAATATTCTAACACTCCCCCTCAAACTGAAGAATATAAATTATATGCACTCAAATATACATACGTAGTCAATTCGGGACCTCTCAAATGACTTAGTAAATATATCTGCAATCGATCATCACGAGTTAACAAAACTAAGAATATTTCTCCAGATATTTAATTTCTCCGGCTGTAGCGATAAATGACTTCTATACGCTTGGTCTCAGAAAAACCGGATTCGAGGCTATATATGTGACGGCATGCGTTATCAGCATATAAGTTTACATCTGTAACGCTCCAAATTTTAGCCTCAAACAACTGCTTGAGCCATATAAGTTCTTCGATCGTACATGCATAGCTCGATCTCGCCGACTCTTGTTCACACAACATTCTCGCTTTTACTTTTCCAAGAAACAAGGTTATCTCGATAAATATATAAAAACTGTAGATCTCTATCAATGGGAGATCCCGCCATCTGCGTCGAATATCCTATAACTCGAGTATGCCCTTTTCGTTCATACAAAAGCACTTTCTGAGCGCCTCGATATATCGAATAAACGAATCACGATCCCAATTTTCTTTACACGGAGAGTTGGAAACCCGACTTACTACACTTACCGCAAACGAGATATCCTGACGAGTAATGTGAAGGTAACTTAGTCTTCCTACAAATCGCCTATATCGTTCAGGATCTAGTAGAGACTCCCCCTGATTTGGTAGGAGCTTGACATTAGGATCCATAGGGTTGTCAACCGTCTTTGAGTTTAACATTCTGCTTCTTCTGTAATATCCATCGTATACTTCGAGATATAATGATCCCATTTCTGATCGCTACTTCTATTCCCAAGAAGTATTTAAGTCACGAGATCCTTTGTTCGAAATGTTTGAAAAGATGTTGTTTCACCCGAGATCCCGAGATGATCACTACCCGATGATACAATATCATCAACATAAACCACTAGGTAGATGCACCCATGAGTGGCGATAAAGATGTAATGGTCGCCCGAGTCTCGCCGAATCGTTGAATTACAATACTAAATCTACCAACCATACTCTGGGCATCGCTGAGACCATATAAAGACTTTCGCAGTTTACATACAAGACCGTAAGACTCCTGAGCAACAAAACGCGGAGGTTCGCTCCACGTAGACTTCTCGGCGTATCACCACGTAAGAACGCATTCTTAATGTCTAATCGAGCGATAAAGAGAGTGTTGAATCAACGATGGGCGTAGTAAGCGTATAGAGGACATCTTGCAACAGAGAAAACGTGTCTCCATAATCTAATCCAAGATCTAAGTATAACCTTTAGCAACGAGGCGAGCCTTGTGATCAACCGTCTGGCTCTGGACTAACCTTCATCAGATATACCCATCGGCAACCAACAATCGACTTTCCCGGTGGTAGAGGAACGAGATCCAAGTCCCACAACTCAGAAGGCACTCATTTCGCCTAACATAGCATGTTTCCATCCTGACAGAATGCATCTCTGCATTTTGGAAGAGAAAAAGATTTACAAAGAGAAAAGCGAAGGAGAAAACGATGGTAACTCAAAGAAACATAATGTGGAGAAGGATTACGAGTGGGCGTATACCTTTCGAAGGCAATGGGAATATCGATTCGTAAGACCGGACCAGAGAAGGAGTGGAGGATCCGGCTCGAGAGATGATTCCACGGCAGAGTCGGTGTTGGCAGAAAGCGTAAGCGAGGACGGCCCGATAAACCTCGCAGAGGAGGAGGAATCGGGTCGGGGTGATAGAGAAACTTCCGAGGATCAAAGACGATATAGCGTAGAAGGATGAAACTCGGACGATTTACTCTAAAGACCCAAAGAAAGGAATCAATCAAAGAACGTGGCATCGGCAGAGATGAAATACTGCCGGAGAGTAGGGAATAACACTTATACCCTTTCGAGACCTTGGATACCCAAGGAAAACACATTTATGTGGAGGAGAGTTTATCAATGTCGATCAAGAGCATAAGCAAAACATGTAGAACCAAAGACCCTGGTGGTAAAGGATGAAGGGACCGCCGGATAAAGTACGTGATGAGGTATTTGACCTGTAAAGTAGAGGAAGGCATGCGATTGATGAGATAACACGCGATGAAGTACGGCGTCACCCCAAAAAGCGAAGAGGAACGTGAGAGTGGAGGAGAAGAGTCGTGGTCTCGAGAAGATGGCGATTCTTGCGCTCGCGACTCCATTCTCGTTGGGGGTATGAGGACAAGACTTAGATGTAATACGCCGAGATGCCAAAAAGGTTTGAAAGCGGGTAGATAGATATTCACGCGCATTATCACTCTGCGAGGATCAAGAGGATACCAAATCAGTGTTTTGACTTTATTAAAAAGATTGAAAAATAGAAAACAATTGAGCGATCTTTCATCGATATAACCAAGTACAACGAAAAATCGCTCACAAAAGTAACAAAATATCGTGACCAATGTAGAGGTAACACGACTCGGACCCAAATATCGAGAATGAACCAAAGCAAAGGGAGACGTGGCGACTTATAATGCGAGGAGAAAAATGAACTACGTCGCACTGGCGCTTAATCGATACGACTACACGACAAGACTCTGCCGAGCATGACTAGGATGTAATTGTTTTAACTTATCAAGACCAGGATGTCCCAATTAAGCATGAATAACAAGTGGAGATGTTGTTGCCGCACCAACAAGAGAGTTTTGTTGAAGTCGATATAAGCCATGAGACTCACATCCGAAGCTAATCATCCTCCCCGTCTTCGGTCCCCGCAATGAAATGTAAGATTTAGTGAATGAGATAGCATAATCGAGACCGAGTGGTGGCTTATTGATAATAAATTAAAGGGAGCTCGAGACATAAAGAACATTCTCAATGGGAAGAGATGGAGAAGAATGAACAATACCAACACCTTGGGATCGAATCGAGAACCATTGCCATAAGTGACAAAGGGTAAATAACTGTAAGTAGATAGTGAGGAAAAGAGATCTATTACCAGGTGATATGACGGTGGCCCAGTCAAGTACCCAAGGACCCAAGAGCGAGATATGCCATCAAAGGAATTACTACCAGGTAATCTGGCAAGGGAATTAGACTCTGTCGACCCTCATACCACTTGAAAGTCATCATAGAAGGCGGTGGAGTTGGGTGGTGTTGAGCGCGAGCGGTGGAGTTGTCAATCGTAATCGAAGCCAAGACGCGTGTAACTACGAGCGATCTGAGCAGTACGAGGAGGTTGACCATGGAGACTCCAACATTTATCAATCGTGTGTCCTGGTCGGTGACAATGATTACACCAAGGACGTCCTTTGCCATTCTTACGCGATGGAGGTTTGTTGTTATTTCCAGAGACCAATGCTGAAGAGTCAACTGGAACGGAGGATGGTAATGTCAAGACTTTGGTAGGGACATGAAGGAGAGTCGCCCAGGTAAAGTCCATGGTTGCTTCTTGCCGGATCCGATCTGATCACGAACATGAGAGTAATCTGTGGGCAGACCATATAACGCCAGAGACATAAAAAATTTCTTCTAATTTTCAAGCTCTGCAATAGGAGTGGCCGCAGGTGGGAGCAGGTCTTATGAGTTCGGAAGACATCCCGAAGAGATGGATGGATGGTGGCTCGGATAATGCAACACAACTGAGCATCAAATTTTCTTCATAAAGGACGATCGACCACTTGAATATCCTCTTCAGTTTGTGTGAGATGCTTTTCATAACCCTGTCCAACAAGTCAAAGCTCAATATAAGAGGCCTAAGAGGAGTAGTTCTTACCATCCAAGAACTTATACGAGCGTGTGTCACACATGGTTGGTAAAATCGAAACTCCGGCTCAAGTATTGGAGGTAGTCGCGACGAATGACACAGTATTAGCTACTCGATCGGGTTCTCGTGAGGCGATTCTGATTCCCTTTTCTCCTCTCGTGCGCTACCGCCGGGCACTCACGTTGTTAGCTAGGCGATGTTGTCGGCTATGGATTCGACCAATTCACCTTCTCCAAAAGCAAGGAGAAATGATCAGAACGAAGCGTCTCTTCACATATTCGTGAAGGAAGAAGAACACCAAAATGAACTCGAATTATCAAGATGGTTCTTGGGGATGTAAAGGGACTACCGGGTCACAAAGTGATGAGGCGAATGAATCGCATGTGATCGGGAAGAGATCGGCAGGAGAGGCGGCGTCGCGCGCGAATCGCGATAAAGACACGAGCCGAGACAGCATATGTGTGACGCCGAGCGATCGAAGCTAAAGACGCCGGCCAGCGGAGCAGCATCGTGGGGTCGAGAGGAGGGCGAGGCGGATCGGGCCGGGTTTTAGGTTGCCGAGAGACCTGGCGGTTTATCTCTCGCCGCCTTTCCGACGCCGAGAGATCGAAGAGGCCGAGGAAGATTCGAAGCGCCTTTGGTAGATGAGGAGGAGGACTCGCCGAGGAGTCGGCGCTGAGGCCGCCGCGAGCAGCTCAACGAGAGGCCGTGACGGAGTCGGGCGCCCCCGGAAGAAGCGTCCCGAGAGGAGGACGGCTTCAAATCGATACAAGGCCGCATGAGGAAGCCGCCCACATGAGGAAGAAGAACGCGGCGAAAGACGCGTCGGGAGAAGAACGCGGCGGAAGATTACGAACGGTGAAAAAATTAGGGCTCTGATACCATGTTATTGTGTAATTCAGTATACCTAACTTACATGAAAGAAGCCCTATTTATAGACAAGATTAGAGCTTATTCAAAAGAATAAATCAAACCCTATCCTAGGAATAAATCAAAAATTCTATCCTAAGTAATAATTATTCCTAATGATATTTAGGGATAACAATTATCCCTGATCATATTTACAATATTCTAACAAATACAAACAACCAAACTTTATTCTATTAAGTGGGATCAACATATGGATCATCTTGTGCCATTGGATTCGACCATCTACTATATCTTAATGAATTTTCACATTGAAATTCCTTTTAAATTACATCGTCGGAAGCCAATTTTTATTTTGTATTTGGGTGTCTGAATCCAATTTTATTTAGTTGTAGGATCCTTTTATTTTAGCAGTAAAATTCTAATCAAGAATCAACCATCAATGAGATTCATGCTATAATAGTTGAAGCGAGGTATCAAGAATTGCAATCATTCATCTGGAGACGGCTCAAAAAAATATTGGAGGGGAGCTAAACGATATCAGGTTGAATAGGCACAAATATTTAAAGCCAAAAATTAATGTAATAGCTTCGTAGATTACGAAGATGAGTGAATTGCATGGATTGGAATTGCCTTGTTATTCTACACCATAAACACGCACACACACACAAATCATTGAAGAATAAGAATTAAACAAGCACAACTAACAACCGTACCTAGTTGAATGATTATTCTGAATATATTAAAACTTAAGGCTTCGGGCAATGACACCCTACTGACATGTGGCAGCCTCTATTTTGGCCTTGGTTGTTTTTTTCTTTTCTTTTTTGATAATTTTGAAGGTAAACGATTTTTCCTCTGATTCCCTTGGCCTCATTTAAATTCCTCACTTCTTGCTCACTGCCAAAAGAACAAAGCTCTCTCTCCTCTCACTCTCTCCTCTCACTGTGCTTTGTGCGTCAGTGTGTGCAGAGCAAGTAGAAATACATGCAGATGCCATCGAGAAGCTGACTAGCTGTTGGTGATGGCTTGCAGTACTGGCTATGAGCTAGGTAAACTTCGTGGGCTGCATCACCAGCAGCTGGAGATCAATGAGTTGCCTTGAGCCTTATAGATTCTTAAGAGATCATCGAGCTTCTCATCCATCTTCACTATGCGTCCTCTTCTTGAACGTATGATCCTATGAAATATATATATATCTATATTGTTACACATCTTTTTAGCATCTAGTAGCATCCATCTGAAACATCTGTATTAATTTTTTTAAGAAGATATATTTGTTTTTCAATTTTATCATAGCAAACATTTAGTTATAATTGGCATTTTTGTTTAATTATAGTAGAATTTTTCCTTCAGTTGGGAAAAAAATTAATGATCATTATAAAGGGCGCATTTCGTGTCAAATCATGAAATAAAGCTTATTTGATTGATCATAGCTGTAGATAGGAGAATTGGGTCGAATAGGTTGAGCAATCAGATCGAAAATATCCCCTCAGTTCTAAAAATTTTCACTTTCAATTAACTAGATTTAGATGATGAACATGATAGCCATGTGCCACACCAGAGCTTATAATTTATGAACATCATTACTTACATACTTCCATCCACTCACTAGTCAGCATCTTAATCCTCCTTTCACCTTTCAAATTTCAGAAATGTATCTACTTTTTGATACCTGTATAATACATATATGCATTTAAATCTCTTTGAGATCAGTGTGAGTCACCATGGCTTCATATGTAGTTTGGCTTTAAATGCTCTGTGTGATCCCAACAAGTAGAAATCTCACAGTGAAAATTCCTGCTTTTGTTTTTTGTTCTTGTTTCCTGCAACAAAGCTTTTACTGGCATGAAGTTACAGTTGGGGCAGTTGGTGGCATTTGTGTTGTCTCCCATTCCATTCATTTCGGCACAGCGCATGCACGGTTGTCTTTACTACCAATGTTTTCAAAAATCAGATCAGAAACTAGTCGCAGTTCGATATACGATATCGCACAAGCCGAATCATCCGATCCAGTAAAATGGTTATTCAGATCGGTAAGATCGGCCGATCTACTCATGGATGAACATGCCAAAGATTTAGAAAGAAAAAGAATACTGATTGTAAGACAGCAATGCAATTGAGACAACTTTTGACAAACTACTCTGTCGAACACTTGGTTTTACTTTTATACTAAATGCTTTGATAATCCCCCTTTTAACCACTTATACTGTTGGAAATTCTTTTGATGCATTGAAAATTTAGGGGAAAACTAAACTTCATACTGTGTATTGTTATTACATGATGAATTGTTTGGTGCTCGGTGGTAAAAAAAAAAAAAAAAAGACAGTTGTTTCTGATCAGGAAGGACAATGCCAGTGCATAGAAGAAGCAAACGACAAGGAGAAATAAATAGCTGCAAAAATGAGGTGTGAAATTTGTGGATTTTAAATTTCGGTGTCAATTTATGGACCCATCCTATTCGACATTAAATTTGGTGTAAATTTTGTAGGTGAACTTGGTTCATTGTAGCTGAATTCAGTTAGCAGTTACTGTGTCATGCATATGATGCTGTGAAAAGAAGCTTCAAGGTGTCGATGAGAGTGGCAATTTGGGTACTTTCTTCAAGCTTTTGCTAACGGGGCGCTATGTAATTTCATACGAGACCAGGATATATCAGAGAAATATTTGAAATCCGGCAATACAGTCGCATCGTCCTTGTAAAATAGATTCGACATTGAAAACGTATTCCGTTAGAGAAGATAAACTTATTCCTTTATCATGAGCGAATTGAATTGTAAAGTTAGCTCGATTTATACTTAAAAGTGGAGTCGAATGGGTTCGACCGACTAGACCTAATAGACTAGACCAGCCAAATCAACTTAGGGGACCAAAATTGAATCTTCATGTGGATTAGAATCTAAAACGTCGTTCTCAACGTCAACATATAAAGAGTTGATTAATTATTTCACAAGGCAAGATTCTCATAATCAATTCATTCTTATTTGCCAAATATCCAATTGAACCAAATCTCATGTCATTCTCACAATCAAAACTGATGTTTAATTTCCACCGAAAAAAACACATAATTCTCGAAATTATTTATGTCGAAGTGTGAATTGGTAAAATAGCCCTCGAAATTTAGTCAAATATCACAATCGTGTGGAAATTCATATCGATTTGCTCTTCGATTATATTATATATGGAACCACAGCCTCCGATCCCATTCCCACCTCGTTTCGAGCAGATCCAGCGCTGCCATGGCTCCGACGATCGCCGCCGGCATGCTGCTCCTAGTTCTGGCTTCGCTTCCCGCGCTCTCGGCGGCGGCTCGCGCCTTCTTCGTGTTCGGCGACTCCCTCGTCGACAACGGCAACAACAACTTCCTCACCACCACCGCGCGCGCCGACCAGCCGCCCTACGGCATCGACACGCCCAGCCGCCGCCCCACCGGCCGCTTCTCCAACGGCAAGAACGTCCCCGACATTGTCAGTTACGTCGGTTCCTCCGCTTTCAAAATTACAGTTGCATGCCGTCGTCGTAATTTGTCGTCGTAATTTTGCAGGCGAGTACATCGGATCTGAGCCCACGCTGCCGTACCTGAGCCCCGAACTCCAAGGAGAGCGACTCCTGGTCGGCGCAAACTTCGCTTCGGCCGGCATCGGGATCCTCAACGACACCGGAATCCAATTTGTCAGTCTTTAATTTTATCTTTTTCCGATCTTGTGCATGCCCCCGAACGTACTGATTTTCTTTTCGCATGCACGCAGGCGAACATCATCAGGATCACGAAGCAGCTGCAGTACTTCGAGCAGTACCAGCAGCGGCTGAGCTCGGTGGTGGGTCGGCCGGCGGCGCAGCGGGTGGTGAACGACGCTCTGGTGCTGATCACCCTCGGCGGCAACGACTTCGTCAACAACTACTACCTCGTCCCCTTCTCCCTCCGCTCCCGCCAGTTCTCCCTCCCGGACTACGTCCGCTACCTCATCTCCGAGTACAGGAAGATCCTCACGGTACGCACGTTTACATTCCTCCGGCGACCGCGAGGTCGTCGCCGTCGTGTTTGTCTTGACTGTTTGAGTATTTGATTGCACTGGCGGGACGTAAAAGAGGCTACACGAGCTGGGGTCCCGGCGGGTGCTGGTGACTGGGGTGGGGCCGCTGGGTTGCGTTCCGGCGGAGCTGGCGCTGCGGAGCCGGCCGGGCGGCGTGTGCGACCCGGAGCTGCAGCGGGTGCCGGACTTGTACAACCCACAGATGATCGCGCTGCTGGGGGAACTCAACGCCCAGTTCGGCGGCGACGTCTTCGTCGCCGTCAACGCCTACAAGATGCACATGGACTTCATCATCAACCCACAAGCTTTCGGTAATTACAAATTCGTCACTTCTTCTTTTACAGCATACCCCTTCCTTGTTTTGGAAACGCAAAAAGACCCTCAAAATCCAAATTAGTATTAATTTTAAAGTTTGTTTATAAAAAAAAAAATAGAGGGTATCTTTAAGAAATTTAGGATAAACTATGTTAATGAATTTTCTTTTATTCTTTCATTATTTTCTACATCCAATTTATTAAATAATGTTCATTTTTTATTTTTAAATTTATTTTCACTTTTTTAGTCACTTATAAATAAAAGACACTTTTGGTCCCCTCGTGCAATTTGGTCCTGAATGATACATAAATTCAAAATCTTGTCAGTCGAATTCAATGCTTTGCAATGAAAACACCCCTCGATCATATCCATGATTCATTCATTATTCATTTAGAAAAAAAAAAACAAAAAAATAGAGGGGAAAAAAGACTTTAAATGCTTTAATAGTTTAAAATTTTGCAGGTTTCGTCACATCGAACATAGCTTGTTGTGGCCAAGGACCTTACAATGGACTCGGGCTATGTACAATCCTATCTAACTTGTGTCCGAACCGAGACATCTATGCATTTTGGGATGCATTTCACCCGACCGAGCGAGCGAATCGGATCATCGTGAGCCAGTTCATGACCGGAACCAATGAGTACATGAACCCTATGAACTTGAGCTCCATCCTAGCCATGGACACTCGCACTTGACTGAGTTCCCATAAATGGGCCAAGATTAGCTAGTAATTAGTTCAGTTTTAAGCCTAATTAGAAAGGGTTAGTGGTGTCAATTGCAAGTAATTAGACTTAAATGGAGGGAGGTAGGACAATTTGCATATGCTTGTTGCAGCTTAATTATTGTGTTGTTAGCGTGGAATTTATTATGCGTTAGGCTTTGTTATCTTGTATATGTTTTAGTTTTAAAAAAATATATAAAAATTAAAAAGAGTGCCATGCTTATAATTCGATTATCTCAAGTACATTTTGGTGCTCTATTTGGAATAAAAGTATATTATACATCACGAGTTTTATGTTTATCAAAATTACTCTGAAAATGGTGCAATTAATTTTAACTAAAATTATGCCAAAATTATGGTCAAAATTAATCATGTCTATGTAATAATATATCTTTAAGATAGAACAATTTGAATTCCATGATTACAAAAAAAATTTTATCATTCTTTTATATTTGCCAATTGAAATATTGATTTACCCCTCCATAATCATTTTTTTTTACCATTGAAATGGTCAATTTAATTAATATTAATGAGTTTGCTCAATGAGTCTGACTAGATCTTTATTGAGTCTGAATTGGAGCTTAAGTGAAAGTTGACTTTAGTTTAACCCCTTTTTTTTTTTGTCGGTCATCGGTCACCTATCGCCCGTCATTCGTCGTCGGTCGTCGGTCATCGCTCGTCGATTGTCGATCATCACCGTCGTCCGCCATCGTCTTCGTTGCCATCCGATGTTGTTGACGGTCACCAATTGTCGCTATCAATACCGATACTAATACCACCATCTTTTAGAGTAAATGGAATTTTAGAATTGAATCAAGGATAATATAGTAAAATATTAAACAAGGTTATACACTAAAATCTCCAAATAAATAATTTTTTATTGCATTTCTTAAAATTGAACAAAACAATATAAGTTATATTTCATTTTCTATAAACTTGATTATATGACATAACCAAAGTTATAAACGATAACTTGAATCAAATGCACCCTTAAAATTAGTGGATTGGAGTGTCACGCCACGTAGGGCTATTAATGAACCAAATGTTCACGAACAAGCTTGACGTTTGATTCGGCAAGAGCTCCTTTACGTTCATTCAATATGTATAAAAGTCAATTAATGAACAAGTTTGAATAGCTTGATAAACTAAATAAATAAGTTTGAATACATACGTGTTCAGCTTGTTAATGTTCGTGAATAATATTTTTGATTAAATTTATTTAAAATTTATTTATAAATTTATTTACGCTCATTTATAAATCAGAATTAAATTATTAAAATTTTAAATAAATAAGCTTGACTTAAGAGTTTGACAACGTTTAAATAAGTCAAATTTAAATAAATTTGAAACAAGCTGGAATTGAATTTGATTAGAAGCTCGATACCCAATAAATAAGATAAGCTCAATTCAAACTAAAGTCAAGCTCAATTTTAATAATAATAAAAAAAATCAAGTCAAATTTAAATATATTTTTCAATAGTTTGATTAATTTTAAATTTGATTATTTTATCAAATACATATGAACATTATAAAACTTGACTTAATCGGCTCGTTTACTGCCCTAATACCACGTGGACTAATATACCCCTTGTTATCCTAATCCTTTTAAAATATATATACATCACCAGATCAATATAATTAAACTTATCAAAGAATATAATATATATTTTTTAAAATATTAAATGAGTTAAGAAGGCAGGTTTACAGATGAAACAGCCATCAGTTTGCAGCAAAATCACCGCGCGCCATTGCAACGAGACGCCGATAGAGAGAAAGAGAGAGAGAGAGAGAGAGATCCATCGGACGATCGATGTGTTAGCTCGGTCACGGGCACCGCGGACTGTTGCCGGGCCCGCCGAAGTAGAAGTGGGTGCCCCACCCGTCCTCGTCGCCGCCGGCGGAGTCGCCGGCGAAGCTCCTGATGTCGTAGCAGTCGGTGTTCTCTGCGAGCGTGGCGACGGCGGCGCCGACGGACGCCAGGGTGTTGTCGGCGTCGACGACCTCGAGGTTGCGGAAGTATCCGGCCCGGGAGAAGCCGCCGCCGGCGAAGTGGCCGGACCCCATCTGGGTGGCGGTGTGCGCGCCGTCGGGGCGCGTGTTCACCACCTCTCCTCCCCACTCCACCATGGTGGCGTGCTCCGACAGGTGACTGAACAGCTCCGCCGGCCAGTACCCCACCAGCGCGCCGCCGTCCCCGAAGCTCATCCACCAGTTCCCCAGCTTCGGGTCCTAATTCACAATACACAAAGTGCAGGGGCTAAAATGAATCATTTAAAAAAAAATTAAAAATCAATAGGCCGGAACAGCCCGGCCCATACCATACTTGGTCCGGCCCATTACACTACACAAAGTACAGGGCTTTAATTCTTTTTTTCAACAAATTTAAAATTAATGGGCTGGAGCAGGCCATCCCATACCATAAATGGGCCGAGCCCATTATTATTACTATTATTTTTTACCTTCCAAATGAGGACTGATATATCGTACTGGCTGCCGGTGAAGGAAGAGACCGGATCGATGGCAGCTCCGATGGCAATCCTTCTGTTGGTCTGCACGAACCCTGAACACAGAAGATTGTAGCACCCAGTCGCTTCGTATGCATCGCTCTGTTTTATATCATTCATAAATAATAAATAATAAAAACATTATTTATTCAATTTTCAAAAATTAACTTTTAATAATAATAATAATAATAATATTTAGAATTATATTTTTTTGAGGTCTCACCGTCCAGTAAGTGAACAGCCTCGGCCTGCTGTCTCCGTACAGCTCAGGGCTGACCTGACTAAAACAACAAAATTTCAGCATTTTTAATTTTTTTTTTTAACAAATAAATAAATAAATAAACTTGAGGGGGCATTTTGATATTAGCGAATAAAAAAATTCCAAGTCAACGACAACGAAGCTCCTTTTTCATGAATTTTATTTATTAAATTCATTATTTTTTAAAATGCATAAATAAACAATTTCTGGCATTTATTGCCATGGCTTGGAAATGCGTGCTGTGGGAATTAGTGAAGGTTCCATTAATGCTCATCAATTTTTGTTTTTTGTTTTTTCTCTTTTTCAGAAAAAAAAAAAAAGTGATTAAATTAATTAATTAATTACCTGCCAGCCAGCCTCGATGCTGTTGAGATCTGAGCCGTCGAACGATCCCGACAGGATCCAGATCTGAGAGAGACTGAACTCGCTGTTTACTTGGACGGATGGATCCCACACGTTGATGGTGGCCTTTGCCCCGTAAAATTCTCCACCGTTTACTGTGTAAGCGATGGCATGCTGCAAAAATTCAAATGAATAAAATAAAGTAAACAATTGTATCAAGCTAATAAATTAGTTCGGGTCAAAATTCATGAACTCACTCATACCATGTTTACTAGGGTTGATATTATTTCCACGGAGATGACGCGTCGGTAAAATCAGACTGTATGATAATTTACGGATGAGACACGGGTCGAATTTCGAAGAGAGATCTAAAACTCTCCTCTAAGCTCAGAATGAGTCTCCGTGACCTTGCCAATCGCGTCAAGGTCCAAACGACCCCGTGATTTACTTCTTTCATAATGATCCTGGGACGAATCGGTGGAGACCACTAGGTTGACAATTCCAAGCTTACAAACTAGAGTGGATATTAATATTATGAACTAAAATCGCATTTTTTTTAACAATAACAACTATATACTGAATCCCATGCTATATCAATATCTACATTTAAATAAATTTTATTTCATCTTCCTCATGATTTAATATATTATCTGTCTGTAATATTTATTGATCATCTAATATATGCTTATATTATATTAAATGTATTTATAAAAAATTTCCATGGATAGATCATATTTTCCAATTTAACAAAATTAATATTCTCATCGGACAATATCATTGTAATCGTTCAAACATTTCTTGTCCCCACGAGGATGACATGGTGACTAAGGTACGACGATATTTGTAAATATGACGTGGGTCGATTCCGAAGAAGGTCTAAAGTCTTTTCCTGAATTTAGATGACCCCATGTGCCTTGACCACCACGTCAAAGCACATAAGACCCTCCGTGATTTATCTTTCTCACAATGATTGTGGGGAAGTTCGGTGAAGGTCGCTAGATTGACGGTCCATGGATAGTCACAAATTGAATTCAGATGTATGCATGGAGGATTTTCATGCATCGTGACTAGGGATGAGAGAATGAGTCGGATTTCATATCCTCCATTGATCCTCATCCCAATTTATTATATCCATCTCTATTTCCATCCTCGTTGAGTATTCAATTTTCATCTCTATCTCCATATATTCGTCGGAGGATCGGACATCCATATTTTACCTAAATATTCTATTACTATCGACAATTGTATTTTTTTTTTTCAAATTTAAATTATTTAGATAAAATTATGATTTTTTTTACCAAATGTATGAGAGAATAATAAAAAAATATTAAAGATAAAAATTAACAAATTACTAAAGATTATAGAAGAAATAATAAAATAAATAGTTTATTTCAATGTCAACAATTTAATCGGATATTCAAATAGAATATAGATAAGATTAATCTTCATACTTGATTACTTAATTATTTAATCAGATCTAAAAAAAATCTTTCTATATCGTTCTTAATTCAGTTCAGATATCGAATTCTCGTTCGGATTCAAAAAAATTATCATCCTTAATAACGTTCTTCCTTCCTCCCTAATCTTCATACTTGATTATTTAATTAACCAGATCTAAAAAATAAAAATCTTTCTATACCCTTCTCAATTCAGATCAGATATCGAATTCTCCTTCGGATTAAGAAAAAATTATCATCCTTGATCACAATCACTATTCTTTAATTGTTTACTAGAGGGAGTCCCCCATAATAAAAAAGAACTCTTCCTTCCTCCCTAATCTTCGTACTTAATTATTTAATCAGATTAAAAAAAAATCTTTCTATACCCTCCTCAATTCAAATCAGATATCGAATTCTACTTCGGATTCAAAAAAAATTGTCATCTTTAATCACGATCACTCTTCTTTATTTGTTTACTAGAGAGAATCCCCCATAATAGAAGAGGACTCCTTTCTCTCTCCCTAATCTTCATACTTAATTATTTAATCAGATCTTAAAAAATCTTTCTATACCCTCCTCAATTCACAGATCAGATATCAAATTCTCTTTGACAAAATTTTCATCTTTAATCACGACCACTCTTCTTTATTTGTTTACTAGAGGGAATCCTCTCGTAGTAAAAAAAAGGCTCTTCCTCCCTCCCTATCAAAGATTATCAGAATTGTCTTCATGGGAATGACGTGGTAGCTAAGATACGACGGAACTTACAGATAAGACAAGGATCGATTCCGGAGGAGATCTAAAGTCTTTTTCTGGATTCAAATGTCTTTTACGTATTTTGATCATAACATCAAGATCCATAAAATTCTCTATGATTTATCTCTCTCATAATGATTATGGAACAGGATTGACGAATTCTAATATTTTGTGTAAGGATTATTAGAGTTTGTATGGAATAATTAGATTTGAAGGGTAAATAAATGAAGCGATGATGACTTCCTCCACTAACCCTAATCAATGCCCTCCCTCACTGGTCTCACTGCATGCGTGCCTTTCAAAAAAAAGAAAAAAAAAAACCAAACTGTTTTTGATTTCTCTTCACTCATCCGCAAACCCTAAATTCCTAGTCAAAATACTGTACAACGAACCTTCATTTATTATTATTAATTATTATTATATAATTATTTATTATATTATATATTAAAAATGGAAAATTCAAAATTAAAATTATGAAAAACACACTTATTTTGATATACCTCATGGCCATTGCCGCTGACCACATCAGGGGCGTCGGCGCTCCTCGCCGGAGGCCTCATCGCGGCTGGCTGCTTCTTCCCGAAGTGGAACAGTGACTTGGCTCGCAGAACGTCGTCGACGGAGCTCCGGCGTATGGGGACGGTACCACGGGGGCAATGCCCGGCGTGGTGCCACGCCTGCCGCGCCCTGCGCGATGCACTGGCGCTGTGATTCCTAGCAGACGCCGGCTTCGGCCTCTTCGCAGCTCTCTGAAACGAAAACAAACAGAGGCAAAAAATACAAAAAAAAAAAACCAAAAAAAAAAAGAAAAACTGAAGAAATCGCGACGAGCAATCGGCGTTCGAGCTATGTGAACCTGGATCTTGTGTTCCTTCAGCTTTGGGTGATCGAGCGCCGGCTGCTGGTGCCGCGGGACGCAGTCGATGATGTCTCCGTCGGGACTCTGCTCGGTCGTCGATCAAAGAATTAATCCGATGCCAAGAACTCTCTCTCTCTCTCTATCTCTCTCTCCGATCGCAACGACGATCACCTACCTCGATGGTTCTGACTCCGGGTTTGTTGATCATGGCCAAGTGGCGCTGAATCCTCGCGATCCTGAGCGAGGTGATCCCTCGCCTCGCTGTGTGATTGCCCGGCGACGCCAGAGCCATGCCGGCGGCATTAACGCCAAAAGAAATGAGGAAGAGGAGCAGCAGCAGCAGCAGCGGCGGCGGCGGAGGAGGAGGAGTACGCCACATCATCATCGTCGTCGTCGGTCGCCCTCCTCCGGCCTCCTTTGTTTTAGTGCTAAAGCGACAGCGCCTACAGTCGAGAGCGAGAGCTGCGCACGCCGGCGAGCACCATGGAGGAGGAAGGCGAGAGATGGAAAGAGAGAAGAGAGTGAAGATCGCCTGCGCATTAAGGCTTGACCTACCAACTTAATGACCACTTCAATGGCCTAACTGCCACCATACTAATCAATAAAAATCTAATTATTTCTTTTTAAAAAAAAATTGTTGATGAAAATTAAAACCAATCCAATTTGTTTGATTTAAGATAATTAAATATAGCTAAATTGAACATAAAATAAATCAAATAATTGAAATAAGTATATTTAAATTTGGCATATATATATACATTTTTTTTATTTGAGCTTAGTTTATTTAGACGTTGTTGAGTTCTTAATTTAATTTTGTTTGAATTTTTTAGGGTTTAAAACTTATTTAACTAGTTAGCAAGTTTAATATTATAAATTTTAATTCATTTTAAGTGTTTTTTTTTAAATTACAAGTTTAATAAGAGTTTTATTGAAAAAGATGCTTCATAAACTTTATTTTGTATATTATTTTTATGAATAATTCATAATATGTATTCATGAATGTAAATAAATTTAGTTCCCACGGACAAAGCTGGATGACTAGTGCAGTGTAAATATGCAAAGGATGAGCATGAATCAATTTCCACCAAATTAAAGGCGGAGGGTGTCTGCCCTCCACTGTATCAGACGCTAGTATATATGACTATAAACTGATCGTAATTTACTTTCCTTTATACATCCATGGGGCCAACTTTGAGGAGCACTTGGGGTGAACGATATCAATTTCTTCCTTTAACAAAGGAAGAATATAAATAAATTTGAATATATGAGGATGTTCAAATGAATATGTATATAAAGTTTACTAATATAAATAAATTTGAATATAAGAGGATGTTCAAATGAATTTGTCGATATATATACGAGAATAAATAAAATAAAGCATGAAAATATTAGAGCGAACTTTAAAGTTGCACCTATTGCATAAAAATTTGAGAGATACGTTTAAGACATGTACTTAGACAATCGATAAATACTTTGATTAAGTGATGTGAAACTAATATAAACATGTAAATAAAACGAGAAAGAGGACAGACTTGATTATAAATATTAAAATAAAATAAAATTTATTTCAATATAGATGATGACATAATAGATGATAAAGATTCAATAATGTAAAAGAATCTATATATATAGTTGAATCTATCTAATGAGATAAAACTTGATTATTATTATTAAATCAAATTTATTAACAAAATATTGGAGTAAATTTGGATGAATATAAATCATTAGCGTCGTAATTAAAAAATTTTGGAGGGGCAAAATGAAAATATAGCGGCCGTGTTGTTCTCCGCATGCGGTACATACGTAATTATTTGGATAGTTAAGGCCGGGATCTGGTGTCGGGCACAGTACAGCAGACAGGCTTTCAATTGAATGGGTCCCGGCTATTAAATTTTCCTCTCTGAATTAATTTAAGACAGACTCTGCTCCGCCATAAATATCACCTCATGCTAACTAATATAATGACAATCACTGTCTATTATATTTCGTTAAATTGTGAAACAAAAAAAGGAAAACCCTCGAGAAAGAAAATAAATTATGATAGATTAAATAGAAATGAAGATTGATCTATATTTTATTATGTAATATACTGTATTAATTATCTAATTTTATCAATGAAAATAATTAAATTATATTAAAGTATTATTAATGTAAAAGACTATTCATTCATCTCAGCACTCTTGCTAATCGATACTACAGCTAATACGAAGGAGATTATTAGGGTTCGAGTCACTGTGCGCCTGTGCACGCACAGTGATTTCACTGTTCACGCAGTGTAAGTGAATCACTGTTCACTTCCATTACACGCACAAACGCGTATTGACCCGGTGCGCATGGATCGATGCTATATATACATATCGCTGACGGAAGGTTGGATTTCGACCTTAATTCGACGACGACCCGATTGGATTCCGACTGAATTACAATCGACATCGAAGTCCGATCGAATCGCGATCAAATTCAGACTGAATTACAATCGAAAATGACTGCGATTGCAACCGCCAATAAGCACGATCGCGATCGGATTCCAATCGGAATTCGACCAGCGATGAATTGACGATGACAATAGTGAAATCGTGAGAAAAAAATACTGTGCATTTCTGCAATCGCAATTTTGATCGGACAAATAAAATATTATCATGCACGAGTCGTGCAACGTAGTGCACAACAAATCATATATATATATATATATATATATATATATATATATATATATATATATATATATATATATATATATATATATAAGAGAAATATTCTGCCGCGCGACTGAAATTTTCGCGACCGTCTGCAACGCGCCAAGCCACCACCGTTGCCGCCATCGTCGTCGCGCCATCCGGCCACCTTCGACCGCCGAACCTGGCGCGATCAACGCCCAGGTCGCTGGCGGTCCGGCGAAGCTCGGTTGGATTCCGACCGCAAATTCGTCGGATTCCGATCGAATCGCGGCCGAAATTCGACGGGGAAGGATCGCCTGGCGCTGGCGATCCTTCCCCTCCCGGATTCCGACTGCGATTCGACCGGAATCCGCCCGATCACGGCCGGCAATGGTCGTGCCACTGTCGACCGCGAAATCGTTGGATTCCGATCGATTCGCGGCCGGAATCCGTTGGCGCCCGAGCCCCTCCGGACCGCCGACGACCTAGGCGTCGATCGTGCCAGGTCCGATGGCCAGAGGCGGCCGAACGACACGGCGACGATGGCAGCAACGACAGGTTCTAAGACGTCATGACGATAATTTTAATATATATATATATATATATATATATAGTCGAAACACTCCTTCGAAAATAAAATTGTTATTCTGAAATCGATAATATAATATATGGAAAAACAATACAGGCAGAATTAAATTGAAGACTGAGACAGTCTCATCGCTTGAGACGCCGGAGTTGACGCATGCATGCATCGTAATTAATACATGTTATAATTAAACATTATTTCCTTATTATTTTATTTCGATATTACCAATATTATTGAAAATTTAAAAATATTAATAAATAAATAAATAAATACATGAGAGACAGTCGGTTGCGTAGCTGCGACTCTGCATTCCCTTTCACGGCAAGAAAATGTTTATATATACAATATTTTTTTAAAAAAGTATATATTTTTTTAAATTTCCAAGGCAATTCAGTTAGAGTAGCCCCAATAAGAAAGCTTTGCACCCACTCAATTATCTAAGATTAAATTTTCGATTGCCGTTAATAGGATGATCAATCTTAAGTACCAGACTTTATGTCGCGCGAGCTTTTCGATTTACGTTTGATGATCAATGAAAGCTTCAGTGGAGTTGAAGCTGAAGCATCCATCTTCAAAACTTAATCTGAAAATTTAAATATCTGAATTATAAAAATAAAAATAAAATTAAAATTAAGCTAGAGTGGACTTATGTGAAAAGTCAACGATAGAATCATGTGGAGAGTAGTGTGGCTCATATAATTATATTATTAAATCAGATCCCCCTATTGACCCAATAATCTCGGTTTGCTGTGATAGTAGGAGACCACTTCAATAACATCCATTAATACGATTCCTTTTTCACCCCCACAGACAGCTGAATTAGTGCTCTTGAAAAATACCTATCCTCCCACCTAAAAGAACGCTCGATCTCGATCATCGTGATCCTCTTCTGATGCTGTGAGACCGATCCAGAGGAAGCTCCGAGTGAACATTATCACCTTTGACTGCAATTGATATAAGATTCCTTATGAAAGTGATTCTGAAAATATATCTGGATCATTAAAAAAACATTAATGTAATTTGTCACTGTTTGACTAATTCTGTCGACTATCCTTGTTCACTTGCCATACTTAAAAACCTATCCTCAAAATATTTATCTAATTTAAAATTACTTTTGTCATCGTTCCTTTGAGAAATCTGCAGAGTCGACTATTCAAGACAAAAAAAAAAACAAAAAACTGAGTCAGAATGTCGATAACAGTTTGCTTAGGAACACAAAGTTTACATGAAACTTTATCAGGAGAAAGGTAACGCAAACCTATGAGTTTGATGTTATATGCGTCATCCGTTGTGGACTCATGTGTGATAGTTTTTTCACCGTACGATCAATCGCAATTGTACAATGAATAAAAAATATACAGTGCTTCCTCCGCCGCGATTTCATCCATCGTATCTTGGATTCGTCGATGGCCAACCAAAATCCGATTGACATCGGAGTCCGATCGGATTATGACCGCTAGTGGTTGCGGCAATGGGGGCCACAATCGCGGCCGTTTCGACTGTAATCCGATCAGAATCTAACTGCGGTTCGATCGACACCGAAGTCCGACCGAATCACGATCAGATTACGACCGCAATTGCAGCCGCCACTGACACGACCATTGACGGCCACAATCACGGACGTAATTCGATCGCGGTCCGATCGACATCGAAGTTCGATCGCAATCCGATCGGACCGCAATCGGATTCTAGTCGGATCGCCCTCAAATTCCGATCGGATCGTAGTCGGAATCCGACCATCCGCGATGAATTCGAGCGACATGGTAGCATGGTCACTGTGCATTTACCATTCATTACGCACGGATGCACAGGATATCAAACCTCCACAAACCTAAACCTATGCTTCCCTCTCATCCCTCGTCACCACACAATTAGACGAAGAAAAATAAATTACGAACGATCTTTAACTGTATCAACATCGGATACAGTGAAGAACAGACACCCTTGCTCACCAAGTGAGCAGGATACTCTTCCAGAACAGAAGCAACGAGGAGAAGCTTCATTCTCGAATCAAGTATAAAATACAAGATTTACAAAACATCATCAAATGCGATACAAACAAATCTAATGGATAACAGTGAGGTCAGCTACAGTAATTTAACTCTTGATGAACATTTATCAGGAGACAGGTAACAAGATGCCACTATAAGGCACCGTGCTGTTTAATACTGACGAATAAATCTATGCTTCTCTCTGCAGAACGACCCAATGGATAGACAAGGCCACTCTTCCAGGATAGAAGCAACGAACACAAGAAAGATTTAACTTTTAGGGAATAAAAGAGACAGTAATCTCTGCTTCATTCTCTTTCCATGTACAATCTTCATATAAAATGCATGAAACATGCGATTAAAAACTATGATCTGCAGTTTCATGCTGACATATAATTCAAGTTTACTTCGACAGAGTGAATTGGGATTAACGTGGAAATTTATCAAAAGACAGGTAAATTAATTCGGACATACGAACAAAAATGAAGGTTTGGGACACTTGCTAGAAAGGTGAAATAATCGATTCGCTCGTAAAAATTATGATCGAGGTAATGTAAGACATTGACAATCTAACAAAAAGGAATTATTAGATGAATTGTTGAAAGGGATGGATTAACCTTCTTTACCAAAGGCAGAAAGGTAGGCAACTGGGTTAGTCTTTGATAAATTACAAAGCACTTTGTCCGTGGCGACCACTGGAAGATCCAGTGCCCTGCGAAATTTCTTCCCCTCCCTATACATTTAGAAGAAACAAAGCGATCTGACGGATTAATCGATCACAAATCTCTGCTTAGTAACGCAACGAAAACCTACGTCAAATACCAGATCGAGACCCAAAAAAAAAAACATTCTTTAACGAGGACAAATAGTGAACGAATCTAACCGGCGATTCCAGATCATCAGATGACATCGAACGAGGAACTTCCATCAAGTAGATTGATGATGACGACTCGCAATGGCAACCCAAACGATAGCGACTATGGAGAAGAGCGTGCCTCGAAGTTCGACGACATAGCGACCAAGTCATCCGCCACAAGCTTTGCCGATGCCATGAACTCTGCGACGGCGAAGCGAGGAAGAGAGTGGGATCGTGTATTTATAGAGTAGCATCTAGGGTTTCACTCGGGTTTGGGAAGTGAAGTTACCGGAATTTCCTTCGTCCAACTGGCTGGGTTGTTTGGATTTGGGCTTTGCAAACATGGGCCCAAACGTCCATGTGGAGCCCTTTAAATAACTCTCTCGTCTCCAATTTCGATGCAGCAACCTCGTATAAAGTCTCCATGCTCCTTTCATCAACGATCCCACAGTTAACGAACAAAAAAAAAAATCATAATAAATATTTTTATCCAACTAAAAATTAATACAGTGAAAAAAATAAGCACTTCAGAAAATTTTATAATTCTCAAAGATTAGACATGTTAAAAGGGTCGATTCAATTTAAAATCGATTCGGAATCGATTTTAGTTCCGATCGATTCCGAATTCGATTCAGGATCCAATTCGGATTCGGTCGGATTCGATTTCGGTTTCGATTTGGAATCGATTTCGTTTATTAATTTAAAGGTGAAAACTCTTAGCATGTTAACATATCTATAAGTTAGATTGGTTTATGACAGAAAAAGATAGGACCATCGACGCAATAGATGAATTTGGAAGCTTATGTTCGAAGGAAAATGTAAAGTATTTTAAGTATATTTTTATATTCGCATCACACTATTCAAATATCATATACACTCATGTCAAATCTTGGAATCGGTCCGGAATCGATTCACCTGCTACCAATTCGAGCAGTGGATTGAATTGGTTCCAAGGTTAAAACTTTGGAATCAAAATTGATTTGAAAATTGATTTTGAACTGGTTCAGAATCGATTATGAATCGGTTCCAACCGGTTCCGATGTCAACAAATCTAAAATCGATCAAAATCGAACCAGAATCGGATCCGAGGAACTAATAACCATGCATATCGAAGATTGACTCTTGCTCTATGGGACAATTTTACTATTGTTCTAGCCACTTGATCCTCTTGTGGGAACGAGTATACCATCTTCTAAACATAGTATTCATGTGGAATAAGCGATGGGTACTCATGTGAATTTCCACGTATCCATTATTGCAACTCTATGATTCGTGAAATAATTCGGCTAAGTATGCGGAAACAATTTTTCACATATTTATGGTTCAATTGCTCACTACGATGCACTGTAAGATATGTTTTTAGTGGGATACAAACTCTGGGATGTTAGATTGTTGGGTCATCAATTGTGAACATTTTTAAATTTATTCTGATATCGGGTGAGAAACTTTTGTAGGAATAAATCAGTCATCCTAAAATTAATTGGTTTAAAGAATTGAATATCGAATATCAATTTAAAAAATACACAAAATATTATATTAACAAAAAATTGATAAAACAAATCAAAACATCATTTATTTTTTATTACAAAGGTCCCTAAAAATACACTTGTTGAGAATATTATTAAGCATATTTGATTCAAATTATGCTAACAATCTTAAAATTATTTTAATATCAGTTTAAAAATACAAATGTGGGTTAAAACTACTATAATTTAATTAAAAATCATTTAAGCTATTAAAAATTAATCAAATACTATTATAGCAATTTTGATCAAAATTACTGCAATTAAAATAATTTCGATCAAAATTAGATCCGACAAATTGAATAATGAATCAAATTCATATCAATTGTCAATATCAAGAGGAAATATGTTCCATCCATACAACAATATCAAGTCAATATCAAGATGAGATGAAAGTCAAACTCGAATCAAATTCAAGCTCACCCATTAAAGGCACGATCGAGCTTTCCCATCTAAGTCACAGCCAAGTTCACCAATCCAAGTTTCGATTGAACTCTTTCATCTAAGTCACGACTGAGTTCATTATGGTAGAAGCCACAATCTCCATTTGTCTCTTTAAAAAAAATACAATCTCCGATTTTATCTTCATGAAAACACAATCTCTGATTTTATCTCCATGAAGACACGATATCTGATTTTATCACCATAAAAATACGTTTTTTTTTATCTCCATGACGGAACGTCCTTCTCTCTCTATAAAAAGGAGCAAAGGGAAGAGGGACAAAGATCAAGTAATTTATAGAAACTTTTTTATTCTATCCCTGAGTTGAGTTTTAGAGAGACTTTGTTAAGGCACATCTCGACCTCCTTTCTAATATACTTTCAACTTTTCCAAATTTGAATGGATTGTTTGGGAATTTAATCTATAGGGAAGTCTGATCTCGAAATCACACACGCCCCAAAGCACAAGCCACATCCCGACCTCCCGAAGTCACACTCGAACTGCAGAAGCTTTGCGGAAGGAAGTTCGATCCAACTTTTATTCAGTCGATAAAAAATACTCGATTGTGAGCACCCCGCCTAGTCATCCCATCTCTCGATCTCGAACCGGATCAATCATTATCACCAAGGATTCTCAATAAAGTATGGTAGAAGACACAACCTCTCCTTTTCTCTTAAAAAAAAAAGTTTAATCTTCGATTTTATCTTCGTGAAAATACAATCTCCGATTTATCTTCATGAAAATACGATCTTCAATTTTATTTCCATGAAGACACGCTCTCCGCTTTTTATCTTCATAACGGAAAGTCCTCTGTTTATAAAAAAAGGTAAAGGGAAGAGAGACAAGATCAAGTAATCTCCAAGAAAAACTCTATTTTTCTTTACTTTCTTTATTCTCTTTTTAACTCGAGCATTGAAGGGTGTTCGTCGAGGTAAATTTCGACCCCCTTTCTAATATGTTTTCAAGTTTTCCAAACCTAAATTGATAGCTCAAGATTAATCTAACTCGTGGAGAAGTCCGATCTCGCCAGACACATGAAAGATCAATTTCTCAAAATCATGTACACGCTCGAAGCACAAGAGCCACACCTCAACCTCTCGAAGTCACACTCAAACTGCGGAAGGAACCCCAATCCAACTTCTACTCGCGACCGTGAGCACCCAAATGAGTCATCATATCCCATCCTTTGATCTCGGACCAGATCAATCGTTACGACCGAAGATTCGATCTCAATAAGGTATTCGAGACGAAGGCTCTAACAACGCCTAGCTAGGTTAGGGTTGCAATGGCAAGAAAAGCAAGAAAGAAATGACGATACAAAAGTTGTTGGCCATTGTCATTATCATCGCTCCCACTAGCTCTAACAAGCCTTTTTCATTAAATGAAGTAGTAGTAGCCTTTCGTCTTGTCTTCATAACATCGTATGACTTGATGAATCTCATTCATGTTCGATATTTATTACGATAGTGCATCTACTCTACTCCATGAACTATTTACACGTTTAATTCAATTCTCTTTTATGATCTTTATTAGATGAACTATTTACTTGCTCTGCCTTTATTAGATGAACTATTTCTACTCAAAATTTGGAGCAATTGTTATGTGCAACCATCGCTTTCTTTCTTTCTTTCTTTCGTTCCTCCCTCTCTATATATCGGCATCTTCAAATGACGACTCGACTCGACTCGACTGACGACTCGACTCGGTGCTCGATTGCCACCATTAACGACATCGATAATTATAACCCTAGCTAGCGATCACTTTCTTATATGCAAATTCAACCCTAAGCACGAAAACAGCTTCAAAAGCTAGACATCCATAAGAGGGAAAGCTCATTGACTCCTCTCATGGTGGTTGGCCAACACATGCAATGACCATCCTAGCAAACTTATTCTTTCAGAAAAGATGAGGGAAAACATTCACTCAGAGTAGATCCTCGAAGTAGTTTAGTGGTTCTGGACGAAATAATAAAAATTGAATTTTTTTGAGGATGAAAATTTTATTTTTGATAAAAATCGAGTCATTTTCTATGTATTATTTTGAAGATCAATTTTTAAATAGTCCTCCTCCAAGTCTGCTCAGATTTGCCTCGTCAAATAATTTAATTGATTAGGTTGAAATATTATCAATTAATTCATCATTTTGTATGGATGTAAATGGATCAACTTACGTGGATTGTGGGTCTAGACGAATCAATCTGTAAGGGACTTGAGTTTAAATGTCCTAAATGAAACAATAAAAATTGAAAGTGAATTTATTTTTGATAAAAATTGAGCCGTGTTCTATGTATTATTTTGAAGATCACTTTTTAAACCATAGACGGGCCCTTACCTCTCTCCAGAGTCCAAGGTCGATTTTGATTTACCTTGTCAAATAATTTAAATTAATTAGATTGAAATTTTATCAATATATCATTTTGTACGGACATAAATAGATCAATCTACATAGATTGTGGGTCTAGACGAATTAACCTATAACGAACTCGATCGAGTTAATTCTTGCAGTTCATTTTTTATCAAATGGTCATACTTTTTTATTTTTATTTTTTTGGTAAAAATCCTTTGCGTTTATTAAGTCTAATTTTATTAAATCATTAATTTTTATATTTAAATAGGTAGATATTTTTGATCAATTTTATACAAAATTTCATTATATAATTTTAAATAATTTTTATTATTTCATTCATTACAATTTAATATTTTAAATAGATATCATTTGTAAACGTTTTAAATGCTTATTTTTTTTTTATATTTTAGTTGTTTCAAATATTTATTTTATTATTATTCGTCGCTTTAAATTCTTCAATAATTTTAAAGATTTTTTAATATTTTTTTTTGACTCAAGGATTATTCTGTTTAATCCATAATCCATCTCAAGTTGAATTGGATTGAAATTTTTTTAATCTCTATCCATTAAATATTAAATTTATGATAAATTAACTCGTCCCGTCACAAGTCAACCCATTTGATAGCTCAAACCCGGAGGAAAGATAGCGCGAAGGAGCATTTCATAGGCGCTAGATTCGACCGTCGAATCCAATTCCATTGGATCGAGTTTGGATTGTGCCAACTTCGTCGAGGGGTTTCTCGATCCAAATAGACCGGTCGGGTTCGCACCAGTTCGAACCGGGTCCACGACTGTAAAATCTCGGTGGGGGGGTGTAAGCGAATGCATTAAATGTGAGAAAATTATTTTTTAATGCAAATTTTATTTTATTTTGGTTGTAGTTTATATGCAGAGCAGACTGTGGCTGAGTACAGAGGAAAGAGGAAAGAGGAGAGAGGAGAGAAGGAAGAAAGAAAGAAGAGCAAAAGATCTTCTTCTTTCTTTTCATGGAGTTGTTGTCAATGGCGTCCGCCTTCATGCTCTTCTACTGCTTCTTAAACATTCTATGGGGTGTTTTCCGGCGGTGGCGAGACGGGCGGTGCTACCTGGTTGACTATGTGTGCTTCAAGCCCTCCGACGACAGGAAAATATCGACGGAGTTCAGCGGGGATATCGTGAAGAGGAATCCCCGTCTGGGGTTCCCGGAGTACAAGTTCCTGCTCAAGGTCGTCGTCAACTCCGGCATCGGCGAGGAGACGTACGGCCCGCGCAACATCGTGGAGGGGCGGGAGGACGGGTGCACCCACGGCGACGGCCTGGCGGAGATGGACGACTGCATGGACGCGGCGCTGGACGAGCTGTTCCGGCGGTCGGCGGCGCTGCGGGTGTCGCCGCGCGAGGTGGACGTGCTGGTGGTGAACGTGTCGATGTTCGCGCCGGCGCCGTCGCTGGCGTCGCGGATCGTGCGGCGGTACGGCATGCGGGAGGACGTGAAGGCGTTCAACCTCGCCGGGATGGGGTGCAGCGGCAGCCTCATCTCGCTGGACCTTGTCGGGAACGTGTTCCGGGCGCGGGGGAGGACGACGGCCGTGGTGCTGACGTCGGAGTCGATCGGGCCCAACTGGTACCGCGGCAGCGACAGGTCGATGATGCTGGGGAACTGCCTCTTCCGCTCCGGCGGATGCGCCATTATGCTGAGCAACGACCCAGCGATGCGGCGCCGGGCGAAGATGAGCCTCCGGTGCCTCGTGCGCACCCACATCGGCGCTAACGACGACGCTCACCAGTGCGCCGCCCAGAAGGAGGACGAACAAGACCTCGTCGGCTTCTTCCTCGGCAAAGACCTCCCCAAGGTAGCTACCACTCTGTTTTTGTTTTTCAAATTACTACCGAGTTTTAAAACTCTTTCACTTTACTCCCTAAATTTTAGAAAATGAATTCTAAATCCTATAGCTTTTAAAGCCACCAATTTATTTAACCTTTATTTATTTATTTTTCCTTCTATCAAGTACATAATATTAAGGGCTTGATGGGTCGGGTCAGTCGACAAAACTTCCAACCTCACATGTATATGTTCTTTGAACCGCGTTGTCATGTGTTGTCGTGTCGATTGAGTTTTTCACTTACTATCGCATTAGGAGTAACATGTAATTAACTAAAACCTCATAGTTTTTTTTTTAAAAAATTACATTCTAACAAGAGAGGTTGAAATGAGAGAATTGTTAAACTTACAAGGATTGCTAAGTAATTGAGTAAACGTTAAGGGCGTGGATGCAAAATTTGCTCTTCCTAGCGCTCTGTTTTCAGAAGAACGAAGAAAACAGAGCAAACAAGTTCTTGACCAAAAGATGATCGATCGCTCGATCGATTCTAAACGGTTCATGAAACAGGCTGCAGTGCGATCGTTCACGGAGAATCTCCAACGCCTGCTCCCCAAAGTCCTCCCCACTCGAGAGCTCCTGCTCTTCGGCGCCCGGACGGCGAGGCAGCGGCTGCGGTGGCTGAACAAGGCCGGGGCGCCTCCGGCGGCGGCGCGCGTCAACTTCAAGTCCGGCATCGACCACTTCTGCCTGCACCCGGGCGGAGCCGCCGTGATCGAGGGCGTCGGGCGCAGCATGGCGCTCTCCCCCCACGACCTCGAGCCGTCGCGCATGACCCTCCACCGGTGGGGCAACACCTCCGCCAGCAGTCTCTGGTACGTCCTCGCCTACATGGAGGCCAAGCGGCGCCTGCGGAGGCGCCACCGCGTGCTCATGGTCACCTTCGGCGCCGGCTTCAAGTGCAACAGCTGCGTGTGGCAGGTGGAGCGCGACCTCGACGACGAAGGAGCTTGGGCGGACTGCATCCATGGCTACCCTCCCAAGACCTTGACCAATCCCTTCCTCGAAAAGTACGGCTGGGTCAACAATGAGTGATCGCCATTGCCATCCTCTCTCTCCCTTCTTCCTCCAACAAAACTACTATAAAAGGACCGTCACAACTCCCTTCACAGCCATTGAGATCAGAGCAGAATTCCCTTTCACAGTAGTTCTCTTCTTCTTCTTTCTCCTCCTCGCTGTTTTCCTGTGATTAAGCTTTCATTATGATGATTAGTTCTTGGCTTCCACTAATTAATCAACATGAGCTTAATTAATTGTACTTGGATGCATTATGCTCTTTAACTAAAAGAAAGATGATATAGCTCTCCGGCATACTACGATGAATTTATAGAATTTTTTTTCAAATGGAATGACAAATCAAGAATAAGTCAGGCATAAAATCTGAATATTTGATGCTGGTAAAAAAAAAAAAAGTAATATACAATGCATGGAAGCATAAGAAGTTTGTTGGGTTTCTTTCATGCCTCATGAATGCAACAAGAGCTTTCTTCTAGCTTCATTAATGAGAGCAATCAAGGAGGTGGAACTGCCCTTCTCCAAGTGGGCATGTGCCTTACCATAATTTGTTTTTAACAAGAACTTACTTAGATGATATGTTATGTTTACCATTGTCGTCTCCCCGAGTTTCTAATCTTGTAACCTCAATAAGTTTAGCAATATTAGATATATTTCGATAACACGATTGAAAAACAGATTAAAATTTGTTCTATCGAACCTCTTTTCTTGTTCTATAGAGAGCTCCAGTTTGTCCTCTGCTTCCTTTGTCCTTCTCGGTCGGCGACTGCCACCAGTGCCGTTGCGATCTCTTCACCGGAAAAGAAAACCCTCGTTCCACAACTGGAATGCCATTAACACTGCAAGGATTAGTAGCATGGTTATAGAAGGGAATCAAACCCCCCAAACTAAGAGTTCTACTTAGTTCAATGCAATTGCATGTGCCTTGTCCTCCGTATCAGTCTTTCAAAAGCCAGCCAAGTCTGCATTAAATGGTGGCTCTTCAGTACTGTTTATTCAAAGCAACTGCATGATTCTTTGAGATGGAAAATATTCGCATCTACGGGTATAATTCTCTTGTAATTTACTCTCTCAAATCATGAAGAACTAGAGCGAAAGGACAGTTAAGTTGATAGTGTCAATCTTTTGTACAAGAGATGAAAAATATTGTTTGCCTCACACAATGCGCACTATTTTCATTTTGGCTGATGTGGATTAACTGATAAATTATGTATATTGTGTCAATTTTTGTCACCCTTACACCCTTCGTGGTATGCCTATTCGATAGGATACGATTCACCTAATGTTTTGGCCTCAAATATCAACCAGCTTAAGATCATAAAATTAAACCAAACCAATTCAGTCGGTTTTAACTGATCAATGCATAACAAAATCTAGTTAGTTGTCAGTTAGATTAACTCTAAATCTAATATTGAAGCAATTCAAACATTTAATTATTGCTAGATATGAAATTGCAAGTCAACTTGCATTTGGAATTCAAAAGGAACTTAAAAAGATCAAAGATAACCTTTTAAGTGAATGATGTAGATTGAGATGGTCTCTGTTTAAACAACTAATTTGCAAACTATATCAATAATGAGCTAAAGCTAATCCAAATGCTTTAGCGTAATGAGTAAAACCATTAATGCAAATATGAATGAACCACCAAATAGATCAAGGACAAAGTCTCCATCTAAAATATTTATAAGCATGTGATAATTAACACATGGGACCTAGTACGACATGGCTCAGTTCAAAGGACCCCTGACATGATTAAAAATGCTATGTTTTGTCTATCAAAAAATGGGGAAAAAAATTAATAAGTTGATGTAGGTTTGACAATTTTGGTGTTTTATCTTGATGCGGTCTGGATTTTCCACCTCTTCTAGATGGAACTATCGAAGAGGATGGGAGTTTTCTCCGACCGCAACAGTGAAAGTCTCCTTTGCTTCCTTCATGTAAAAGTTAACACACGTTGGACCACCACGGGCCTACCCAACAGGGATCCTCCGATGTGTAAGTTAGAACTTGTATCTAGAAAAGAAGCCAGAAGGAGTTGCAGTAAAAAAACAATGAATATAAGATGAATGAAAAAATGAGATCCCCTTCTCCTTCTCCTCTTATACCTCCTCTCCCCTTCAGACAACATATAACATAACAAACTATATCCATCATCGTCCACGTGGAGAGCTCTGGGGCCATCAATGAAAATGCCCCTAGGCCGTTAGAGAATATCCCCATCAAGACTCTTGTGTGGGGCCTATGAGGTCTTCTAGTTCGTTATGCCTTGTAACAAACTAGTGCAAGAGCGCATCATGGGATCCTCCCTTTTCTTCATTTTACCACTAGACCCTTCCCTCCTTCGATCAGACCTCTTACTGGTCTCCTAGCTCAACTCCATTTCCCGAGTTACTGTCCTCCTGATTTGGCCTATTTCACGGAGTTGTTACTTGGCTCAATTCTAGCAACCGAGCTGTTATACTTATAGCTTAGCTATATTTTCTGAGCTGTGGTTCCCTTAGTTTGGCTCACTCCTTAGAGTCAATCCTTTTTTGGCTCGATTGTATGCTTCGAGCTATGGTCCTCTCAGTTTGGTCCCACCCTCCATGTCGTGACTTTTCACTCTTCCTTCTTCTATTCTACTAGTCATATTACAGCAGTATCATATCTAATTAAACCAAAGTTGTTAAGTCATAGATGAAGATTGTCATAATCTATTATCAACCAATAACTTGAAAACTTTATAAATCATTAATTAGATAAAACCGTATTTGTTTCACTAATCTAACCTCATGAAACTCGCAAATGGCTCGTCGTCGATAAACTCTCTATCTAATCATTAAGGAATGAATTGGAATACTGCTCATCCACAAATGTACATACAAGCATGCCATTAAAGATAAACCTGAGACCATATGACTCATTGGTTAATGATTAGGTGATCAGTGATGAAACTAAACTCTCACAATAGTGAGATAGAACACATTAAGTCGGTTTAACGTTGTTCTTTGAAGGAAACAATAGGAATTAAGCACAAGAAACAGTTGAATATTTGTCCCTCAAAACAGTTACGGAATTTACTAGGAGAACAAAAAAAAAGTAGACGAACCTCTGCTCTATCGAACCATTCCTTGCATCTCGATCAAAGAGGCCACTAATTTTGACAGGTAAAGCTACGTCTTCCAACTAGGGTTGTAAACGAGTCAAGTCAAGTTTGACTTGGTTTCTTTTTTTAGATATTGAGCTTCTAATTAAACTCGATTCAAGCTCGATTCAAATTTGTTTAAGTTCGATTTATTTAAACGTTATCAAGCTCTTAAGTTAAGTTTGTTTGTTTATTTTAAACTTTTAATATTTTAATCCTTGTTTATAAATGAGTATAAATAATCTCATAAATAATTTTTAAATGAGTTTGTTTATGAACACTGTTCACGAACATTAACAAACCGAATACATATGTGTTCGAGCTTATTTATTTAATTTATTAAATTGTTTAAGCTTATTTATTAATTGACTTTGATGCATATTGAACTAACATAAACGAGCTTTTATTGAGTCGAACACCAAACTTATTCATGAACGCTTATTTATAACCTTACTTTCAACTTTCAACTTTCAACAGTGAAGTTTGTCATGAGATTGGGATAAAATAAATTTCTACGCAAAAAGTTTCATTGATCAACTGGTATGATGTGACCAAACAAAACTAAAAATTGGTACTATATCACTAGTTCCATATCATCATGTACAGTTTTTGGACAAGCAATTCAAGTAGATTTAAAATGTACAAATTAACATCAACTATTTTTTAGCTACAACTTAATATCCTAGTTATTCCCTAGCAATGGAGTCTTTATTTTGTGAGAATATGAAAAAGAACTAAATTTTGTTTGGTTTGTGATGAGCAAAGGAAAATTTAGTTGAGCCATTTTTTAGTAAACATTAAGAAAGCTAAAAAAGAAGAAGTGAAATAAAAATTGAAGGCTACTGATCATGTTTACCTCTGTTACAGTCTATAGATGATGAGCAGATCGAAATGACACTATTTATCTTCTTCTCCGATCCTGTCTAGCTCCCCATCAATCAGACAATCGACATCTTCCTCGCCATGGCAGCTCACCACTATTTTCAGCACAACCTAGAAGAATTTCTTTCAAACAAACCTAGAAGAATTTCTTTCAAACACCCTTCTTTTGTGTCAAAAAATCTTCTAAAATAAAAACTGAAGGTTACTGATCATGCTTACCTTGCTACAGTCTACAGATGACGAACAAGTCGAAATAGCACTGTTTATCTTCTTCTCCGATCCTGCATAGCTCCCCCCATCAATCAGACAATCGACATCTTCCTCGCCATGGCAGCTCCCCACTATTTTCAGCACAACCTAAAAGTATTTCTTTCAAACATGAAACACCCTTCCTTTGTGTCAAAAAATCTTTTAAAACAAAAAACTTCAGCGAACAGCAAAACGCTCGGCGGCCAATGAGGATTCCAAATCTCCAAAACCGAAGAAGAAGACGACGAGTCTCCGCATTTCGAATCGATCGGCAATCGACGGCAATGGTTCAGTTCTCGGGCCAAATCGCGGCCCCTTTCGACGCCTTGTAATTCTCCTTTTTCTCTTCCCTCGGATGAAAAATAAAGATCCGCTGATCGACGTTTACCTGCCTCACAATTCGCTTCGATGGTTGGGCCTACTGTGGAATCTACGTGGCCCCAAGTTCGAGCAGGTGTCAAACGGGTCTTTAATAATCAAGTACATTGAGTATTGATTTTACAGAAACCCGACCCGTTATTCACGTGTTAAATATCGAAACCTCCTAAAACCCTAACGCTGATCGACCGGCTTTTGGTGCTTATCGCCGCCGCTAGTTCCTTCCTCCGCCGGCCACCGTCGCCCTCCGCAGGTTTGAACCAGTTTTTGTCTTTATTCTCATGCCCTATAGTGCCCCCCAATTAAACCTGTGCCGCTCGATTAGGGTGACAAATTTTTGTCACCGCTTTCTGACGATGTAAATTGTTGAAATTCGAAGGTTTTGGTAATCGGAGAAGATGTACCTCCAGTTTTACATTAATGAGAACGGGGACAAGGTTTACACCACCAAGGTACCTATTTTGTTTCCCTTTGTATATCTCGGATGGTTTTATGCGGAATCAGAAAGGAGGTGATTTTGCTTTTCTTCTATTCGAATTCATTTGTCGAAAATGGATTACTAGTTGCTATTTTGCACTTTAAAATGAATTCTTTAACAACATCATGCCGTTTCATGCTGGGATTTCCCCCCCTTTTACAATACATATCTCTGATGATTTATTCGGAATGAAAAAAAGAGAGATGAATTTGTTTTTCTACTTTCAGAACTCTTCTAGTGACAAGAGATTATCCATCAGTTGTTTGTTTCTTTAGCTTGAATTCAATAACTGCATGTTGGTTACTGCTGGGAAATTTGTGTTTTAACATGGATCTTTGACAACTTCGTGTTGAGTGCTGCTGAGGAATTTGTTTTCTTATTTGGCATTTAGTTGCTTACTAGTTGACGTTCTTTCTTGCGTCTGCAGAAAGAGACTCCAGTGGGGTTGCCAACACAATCTGCACATCCAGGTATGCTTTACACTCAATATATTTTTATTTGTATTTATTCTTCTTTATTTTTTGCTATTGTTCTCTATTTTGGTGTCGTTTGAGCATTTGCAATTCTTTGAACGTGTGGGAGGCAAAATGTCTAACAAAATGCTAATTGAAAATGGAATTAAATTAAGATAGTCACTGGTATGCTAAGTTCCTAAATATGTGTTTACTGTTTAGTAATATATATTAACAAGCTCTGGAATAGTTTGATTGACCTCTCGTGAATTCGATTGAATTATTGTCTATCGATGATTCCATAACATCGTTTCCATTGGCGATGGTTGGCTTTGCAATTTCCTGTTCTTCTTTGAGGGGAGCTTTGGCGCAATGGTAAGGTTGTTGTCTTGTGACTAGAGGTCACGGGTTCAAATCCTGGAAACAACCTCTTGCAAAAAGCAAGAATCATTCTTCGGGATCCCACATGGTGGGAGCTTCGTGCACCGGGTTGTTTTTTTTTCTCCATAACAACATAATCTAATCTACAAAGTATTTTACATACCATGATCTATAATGAAAAGATTGAATGTATATTTCAGTTTAACATAAAAATACAACGTATTAGCCATTTAATTTCATTTAGAATTAAAATAAAATGAAAAACATGTTAATGTGTATTACTTTTGGCATAGGAGAAATGAACTTCTCCAGTTAAAGATGGCTAAATAAACGATGCACCAAATCATTTACTCTTAGAGGGTTCTATTAATCCTCCTTTTCACAAGAGGAAATAGGGTAAAGCTCTACGAGCAAGGATGGTTCTGTGATCCAAACAAAGAGATTTCACAGCTTGAGCTTTTCTCACACAGATTCAACCTTACTTTGCTAAGTAATGAAATGAAAGCAATGGGGAAGATGAATTACCAAGAGCTCGACAAGGATGAAGCCTTTACTTCTTCCAAATCGTTGGAGATTGTTGAGCACTTATCCACTTAAGCAGAGGAGAAAATGAGATGAAATTAGTTCATTCTGCCCAAATGCTCTTGATGCATATATCAAACCCACAGGAAACACCAACCTCAAACTATGGTACATCAAAGCCACAAATGATTTTTTTGAGGTTGCAGTATACTACTAGTTGTTCAATATTATATTATTATTAAATCTGTTCATGGTTGATTTAAAATCTGAAAACTCTATCTGAACCTGAATTTGAACAAACATAAACTCAAAACCCATAGTACTTATTATTATTATTATTTTCTGGTCTGATTGCTTGATTTTCAGATCAGAACAATTATGCTATTATTTGTCGGTCGGTGCACCTCCATTGAAGAATAATGGCATTTTAGGCATAAAACGGGTTACATGTAAAAAAAAAAAAGTGGAACTGTCACATTAACGGCTCCTCTCTAAAAGAGAGAGATAAATCGAAAAGTGCTTGTGTGAGCAGCCTTGACAGCCTCAGCTTATTTGATTTGTCACTTAATAAAATAGCAGTTCGGTGTACGAAGCTCTTGCCATGCGGAGAATGATCGAGGTTTTCAGGATTCGAATTTGTGACTTTGGTTTGTTATTTAATTTGGAGAAAAATCTTGTAAATTCGTCGTAGGTGGAGATCAAACCGTAGATGCTTGAGAGTCAAATTAGATATTCTACTGTTGCATTGTAGCTCCAGAGTCAAACTGATTACTTATAATCAGTCTCTACTGTGGTTTATTTGCCTTAGTCGAGATCAAATTTAATTTCAATTATGTTGTTAAATCAGTGGTCAAAACCGATAGTGAAGTAATATTTCTTTCACCCTTACCAACCACCATCCAAAATGTATCTGAAATGCAGAAGCGCCCATCTACCTATTTTATTGTTGTGCATTCGAGAGCTCAGTTTCTAACACTCATGAAAGCATGTTTTTTGCTTACATTATTTTCCCCTGTGGCGATGCAGCTCGATTCTCTCCGGACGACCAGTATTCCAGGCAACGGGTGCTTCTGAAGAAGCGGTTTGGTCTGCTTCCGACACAACAGGCGCCTCTTAAGTACTAAACCATTCCGCGATGAGCCGGAGACCCTTTGGATACAACTTATGTAAGAGAGACCCCATAAGAAGATTGTGTGCATTGTGTTTTTAACTCGTGGAAATACTTTTAGCCTGGCTAAGTATTTGTAGATTCATGATATCTCTGTTCATGCGTGAAGTTTTCATTCTTCGAATCTAAAGCGTCGTTTTGGATGGGCCACCTTCCGATTTTGCCCGAGTTTTGAAGAAAATGAACTCAATCAATGCATGGGCCCCCCACCTTTTTGCATCAGATGTTGCTATATATTCCTGCTATAGTCAAAAATGTTGTTCAAATAAGAATCCACGCTCTGCCTTTCAGTTTCATCAGAATCAAGTGGATTTATTTATTTATTTTCCATTTTTTTGGTTTCTTGACTGCTGTTTGTGGTTTTGAATCCATAATAAACATATAATTATTTATTATTTGTGAGAGGACAAGTTTAGTAGGTGCAATTGTAGGTGGGAAAGAATGACCAATTAGCTCTCATGGTCGTCGAAACGCATGCGTGCATTGCATGGTGACAAATGGACCCTACTTGTAGAGCCGGTAAACGGGCTAATCATAGTGGGCGGATTAATTAACATTAATAAAAAAAATATAAAATTATCATATTAATATTCTCTTTGATTGTCTCTAGAGTTATGATATTTTCGAGAATTGATTCTTATCTATTTAAGAAGGGCTAGATTAATTCACATTAATTCATGGAAGTGGGATGGACTGATTTGATATTTCATTAGGTTGATAAATTTTCAGTTATGATATTTTCGAGAATTGATTCTTATCTATTTAAGAAGGGCTAGATTAATTCACATTAATTCATGGAAGTGGGATGGACTGATTTGATATTTCATTAGGTTGATAAATTTTCAATTCAATCCAAGATGAACTGTGGATGAGATGGAGCAATCTGTGAGCCATAAAAAGTTTAAATTTTTTTTTAAAAGTATTGAAACGTTAAGGACTTAAGCGATATAATACTAGGATAAAAAAGTAAATATTAGAACAAGGTCAAGTATTCATGTTTTTTATTTTTCTAATATTTCAAAGTATTTAAATCTTGATAATATATAAATTCAAATGTTTGACTATTAAAAATAGAGATTCAATTGATATTTTTCGACATTTATAATTATTTGACTATGATATGTTATTATTTTTTACATTAATCGGAAGAACAATAACAAGATAATATAAATTAATATGGTATATAAAAAAATATTTAAATACTTATATTAATTTTTTTATTCTTTCATTTAACTTCTCTTGTACTTTACGATAGAAGAAAATTATGATTGTGAAAATATTGCCTTTTAATATTAGAATATCGATAAAAAAAATTTATACAATTTTATTTTCATAAATTTCATTTGCTTTTAATATTTCTCAATTTAAAGGCCAATTCGAGTCCATCATGGGTTGATCCATCTAGATTCACAATTTATGCGGATTGATCTATTTAGGTTCATCAAAATGATAAATTGATAAAATTTCAATCTAATCTACTTAAATTATTTGACAGGATGAACGGATCCAATTTAATTTGAGAGCTCCATCTACTTTATTCTATTGGATTTTAGAGGGTTTTTTTTAGCATTTTTGATGTTTATTATAAGTAGTTATGATCCTCCGTTAAAAGTTTATGCATCATTTTTTTTTTAATTTTGAAGCTTAATTAAATTTTCATTAAATTTATTGTGAAAAAGGAGAAATCCCTCTCTAGAGCCCTCTCTCATCGACCCATAGTAAAAAGAGAGAATAAATTACGATAGTCTTTTGACTTTATCGACATACAATAAAGAATTAAAACTCCATTAAAAATTGATTTGTACTCTATTTAGATTATATAAAAGAGTTGAGGGTACTAAACTTCAATATAATCTTCTTGCTTGCATTAGATAATTAGAGCTTATTTTTTTCTCTCTCGTTAGGGCTCAAATAGGGATAAACTAGCCAAGTCGAATATAATTAATCATGGCCAAATTTATTTATTTATTAATAAGCTTAGCTAAGCTAAGTTTTTTAAAATCAAGTTCACGTGGTGATGTCTTTTCTAAATTAAGTTAAATATTCATGTAATATATACAATTTATGATATTTTTTATGGCGTTTTACTAAAGTGCCCATTCAAACTTTGAGAATTTTTAAAAAGCATACTATATCATACTAATGGCCTTGATCATACATCTTTTTTACATTTTCATTTTTTTTTTCGGCAATTTACCAAACACAGCAGCCGAAGTTCGGATTTGCCCAAATTGCGCACTATAGTTTCAGAATGACCAAATCACGCGCGTAATTCCCAAAATACCCCTCCCGCCAGACAGCGTTTTTAATGCAAAGATCCCGCATGCATCCGAGCCACATTTCCAAATCCCGAGCCATCGAAACGTCCCGTCCAAACAAGTCACCACATTACCGTCTTCGTGTCTTCAGCTTCTGGGAAATCTTCGAGCGCACAAAAACTTGGAAAAGCTTAGACTCCATTTTTCCTCCTGCTTCATTACGTTAGTTTCCGAGTTCTTGGAATTTCGTCGAGACGCTTCGAGGTAATATGGTATCGTCCTCTCATTTAACTAGAGTTTTACCCATTTCTTACTCGGTTTTAGGGTTTCCGTTGAAAGGCGTACATCTCATTGGGTTTTTTTCTACCATTTCGTATTGCAGAATGAGTCAAGCATCCTGACCTCTCCTTCAGGCCAAGGTATGTGTCGCATTCCTTGCTTTAGTCAATATGAAGTATGTCATATGTTTAAAATGATTTCTCCGTTATGGTTTTGGAATGGTTTGAACATTCAAATACAAATGGGACGATCTCTTGATCTGTATATGAATTAGATAAATAGAGTAAATTCCCGGACCGTGGTAATGGGATTAAAACTCCGGCCGAGGAGATGAACTAGTCAAGAAAAATAGTGGTGCTGGGAATTTATATCCCAAAGACCAGTAATGGGATTAAAACCCCCAGCAACACCATGGTGCTGGGAATGTAATTTTCGGCACCATGTACATATAAGTTCTTGGATTTGTTGGTGGTCTTTGGAATTAAAACCCGGCAACACGGTGGTTCTGCGTTTAAAAATCTACAGGGAGATGAACTAGTCAAGAAAAGGTGGTCTTTGGGAATTTATATCCCAAAGCACCGTGGTAATGGGATTAAAACTCCAAAGAACACCCATGGTCTTTGGGAATGTAATTTCGGCACCATGTACATATAAGTTCAGGATTTGTTGGTGGTCGGGAATTAAAACCCAAGATAACACGGTGGTTCTGCGTTTAAAATCCCGGCACGAGAGATGAACTAGTCAAGAAAATGGTGGTCTTTGGGAATTTATATCCCAAAGACCACCGTGGTAATGGGATTAAAACTCCCAAGAACACCATGGTCTTTGGGAATGTAATTTCGACACCATGTACATAAAAGTTCGGAATTGTTGGTGGTCTTTGGGAACTAAAATCCCAAAGAACAGTGGTTCTGCGTTTAAATATCCCAGGGAGATGGGCGGTCGAGATAAATGGTGGTGTTGGGAATTTATATCCCAGACCACCGTGGGCACAGGATATAAATTTCGACTACATGGAGAGGGAACTCAATGAGAGAAAAGAGTGGTCTTTGTCGAATTTTTTTACAGGATTATTGCGAAGAATTGGCGAATCTCAATTTGTTTTTCAATTACAAAATGAAGGAATAAATTATGTATTTTGTAATTGTTAGGGAAATAATGAGTGTGCGAAGAAAAGAATGGACCGGCTTTAGGCCACTTTATTGAATTTTTTGGAGGTCCAAGTGCTAAAGGAAGCAACGCGTCATTTGTTTACATGAAAGGCACAGAGAGAGATAATTAAACAAACCCCATTTCTTTGTTTTTTGAATATACAAGACATTCCACAAATCAGTGGAATATTGGTGATATATTTCAAAGTTGGGATTAAACAAGTCAAAGCTTTAAGTTTTCATTTATGCGATTGCTTTCACGAGAAGAGATGTGTCCCTTTTGCTCGGTATTGCGGATAGAGGGCTTATGTTCCTATGAATTCAACTAATGCATCAGTGCTCTTTTGATTCTCAATTCTCCAAAAAGAACCAACTAGATCGAGGTTAGAGTTTTGCTTAAAACCTTTTCTACTAGAGTAGAAGTAGATGAAGATGTTTTGGTATTTTGTAAGTTGTATGTATTGTATATATTTGCTTGTGTTGTTACATTACTACTACATATAAGGTCCCCATAGGTCTTGTAGATATTGTAGATGATTTTGACAACATAGGTAGTTTGATTGGGTCAAGCCATCCATCAATTTATGGCTCCACAATTGCCTACTATTGGAGATATATGTTCATCTAATAATACTGATTCTTGTGAAGAGTGAATTCCTTATCTAAAGGGTTTCTGAGCCTTTTGGTGTAAGTTCTTTCTTACTAAATAATTTTTTCTTTTATATTTACGTAAGTATGTAACACTTTCGATATGAAAGCGGACTTGGTTTTTTGGAACATGTCCCCAATCCAGAGACCATACAATCTTGAAGGCCACGAATAAATAAGTGGAGGGCAACTCCTTCACATATTAGCATATCAGAATTTATTAGAGCAAGTCTCCTGAGCAGGTAAATAGAAGACCACTGACTTAGCAGTTTTCATTTTCGTTATCTAAATAATTGTTGATTTTTGATAGGTCATTGTTGATCTAGTATGTACGTAGTGAAAATATATTGCTTGATAAGGTTGACTATTATATTGAAAATACTCCTCATCCAATAGAGACATCATCATCACAAACTATACAAGAAAAATACCTTACTAGTGAATGCCATGAGTGTTTAGTTTATCAGAGACAACTCAAAGAGTTAAGAATGGAAAACATGACACTAACTGAAAGGGTAAAAGAACTAATGGAAATTATAGGAAGAGAAGGTATGGAGCTTGAACCAATAAGCTGAAGTTGACCCTCAACCTCAACCGGAACCAATTGCATTGAGAACAAGACGGCGAGATAGAACCATTATGATTACAGGATACTCCGTTGATAGTCCACGGCAAAATTGGTACCTCAAAGCAAAAGAAAAAGAGCGAAATTTCGATGTTGAGTTATTAGAAGGGCAACCCGATAAAGGTAAAGAAGTAGAAGTGTTTGACAAGAAAGGCAAATAAAAAATTGGTATGGATGAATTGCAAGCGAGGGATACTATCTGTATTTTGGAAGAAGATGAAAAAGATCTTGACAGGGATGAAGCAATAATTGATAAACTCAACCAAATGAGAATGGAAGCCATTGCGGTTAGTCGAATACTTTAAAATTAGTTTGTGTTATTTTATTTAAATAACTAATATTATTTTTGTATTATAGTATGTCAAGAAAAAGTGTAAGGACAAAGAAAGAACCGAAACAAGATCTTGATGTGACCTACTTGCTAAAAAGTTTAGAAAAATAAAGTATGATAGTTACATCCACCATTACATTCAAAAATTTTATTACAATATTATAAAGTGCAAATATTTATTTACGATTAAATTTTTTTGTAGATACTTGAGTTATGTTTGGGAGGAAGATCCTTTTCATTAACTCTGAATTCTTTATACTATGGAGTTAATGGATCTGTTTTCATGGGAGGTTATCGATACATTTTGCTCAATTCTTTTAGGGGCCTCCTCTTCATGTAGGTCATATAACAAGTCTGCGTATTGCTCATCCCTGTTCATTGTAAGGGAGTTAAATTATCTTGTATTTTCACGACATTTAATGTTATACTAACTGTTTAAATATTTTTTCCTCTACACACAATTTCAGTCAGCATTAAGATTATCGTGGAAGACTGCCACAAGACAAATCATAAACACAGACATGAATGATGGAGAGGTTAGATATATTTTTATACCTCTAAATACTGACCAAACTCACTTTCACCTGTTGTGTATCGACACAAGCAATGAGTTTCAATCATTACAACTCCATTTCATATGGTGGAAGATCAAAAGCTGATTTTGAAGCAGTGGTGAGTAGTTAAATATTTTAAATATAGATATTCCATCAATTTAACTTTGTTATCTGTTAATGAATAGTTATGTTAACTTAGTCATTGTATAATTATAGGTATCCCAATTTAAAGGATATTCACCTAAGGAGCTTGCAGCAATTCATCCATGTTTAAAAGGCTATTACCCCATCGACAATTTGGGTTTACATTCTGTGATTGTCCTCGACAAGTGGCAAGGTACTAAAGAAATATCTTGAGCGTGAAAATTATACTTTTGAATTGAAATATAAATTTTTTCTTTGCATGTTTACAATGATGATTGTGCCTTCTTTGTGATGCAATACATGAGATATACGCTTTATGGTGAGAAGATTGACTTAACAGGACATGACAAATTCGAGAATAGATGTCTCTGTCTCAATTTTAAGGGATGAGTTCTTCCTGATGTAATTTTAGAAGTGCTCAGGTGGCAGTATGACAATGCATTGTTGTAATTAATGAAATTTGCTAATTTGTAAATGGTACTGCTTCCCATAGATCAACAGTGACTGTAAATATGTTTATTGTTTGTGTTTGAGCTTTAATAAATGTTATATAATATATTGTTCAATACTTTCTTGGTCTTGACAATGAAATCCCAGGGCCACACTGACCCTGAGATTAAATTTTCCAGCAACACAGTGGTTCGGGGATTTTAATTCACAGTACCACGTACAATTTCGAACTCACCGAGAAATACGGTGGTGCTGGAAATTTAAATCCCAGGAACACAGTAGTACTGGGAATTAAAGTCCCAACACCGTATACAGGTCAGCTAGGCGAGAAATAAGGTGGTCTTTGGGAATTAAAATCCCGAGAACTCAATGATCTGGGATTTTAATTCCCGAGACCACGTCTGTTCGGCGGTCGAGAATACGGTGGTCTTTGGGAATTTAACTCCGAGAACAGTCTTTGGGAAAAAGTCCCCCACGCGCGTCTGATTTCGAGCGGCGAAATAAGGTGGTCTTTGGGAATTAAAATTCCGAGAACACAATAGTCTGGGATTCTAATTCCCGGGACCACGAACAATTCGAATCGGTCGAGAATACGGTGGTCTTTGGTAATTATAATCCGAAACTCGGTGGTCACAGAATTTATTTCGAGGACCACGTCTGATTCGAAATGGTGAGGAATAAGGTGGTCTGAGATTTGATTCCCGGGACCACGTCTGATTTAGAATGGTGGAGGAACCTGCGGTGGTCTGGGATTTCAATTCGAGGACCACGTCTGTTAAACGGCGGAACACCGCGGTGGTCGTAGGATTTCAATTCGATTACCACGTACACTTTCAAACAGTAGGAAATAAGGTGGTCTTTGGCGATTTAAATTCCGAGAACACGGTGGTCTGTGTAGGGCCATCAATGGATTTTGGCGAAACCCATTGATGGACCTATGAGTCCAAATCGAAATCTTTACATCGGTGAAAGACCTAGACTTCACATGGTGTTGCGTCGAGAAACTTCCTTACGATCCTCCTACCTCCCGGTTTGACGCGTGCGGTTGCGCACGGGCACGATTCGAAAATTGGGTGTAAACCTAATCCTGCCTTGAAAATCGAAATTTTGGACCACGATACGAGAGGCAAGTCTCAAGCCACTTTGGAGTTGGTTTGGACGAAGTTGAGGTGACTAGGGCCATCGATGGGTTTTGGCCGAAACCCGTTGATGGACCTCTGAGTCCAAATTCCGAATTCTTTACATCGACTGAAAGACCTAATGGCTTCACATGTTGTTGCGTCGAGCAAATTTCGTTGTGATCCTCCGGCCTCCCAGTTTCGGCCTCGTGCCACTTGCGCGAGGCACGATTCAAAATGTAGTGCGAGAATTAAATCCCGGGAACACGATGGTCACGAAATTTAATTCCCGGGACCACGTCCATTCTGACTGGCCAGAAATAAGGTGGTCTTTGGGAATCTCAATCCCGGGAACACCGTGGTCTTGGTAAGTGAATTCCCGGCACCACGTCTGATATCAGCTGGACGAGATAAAATGTAGTCTTTGAGAATTAATCATGCCTTGAAAATCGAAAAATTTTGGACCGCGATACCTGAGAGAAGTCCCAAAGCCACCGGAGTTGGTTTGGACCGGTCAGGTGATTAGGCCATCAATGGGTTTTGACCGAAACCCTTTGATGGACATACAGGAGTCCAAATTCGAATTCTTTACATCGATCAAAGACCTAAACCTTCACATGTTGCATCGAGCAAACTTGTGATCCTCCCGCTTCCTGCTTCGCCTCGTGCCACTGCACGGGCCCAATTTCAAAATGTGGTGCGGGAATTAAATCCCAGAACACAAAGGTCCCGGAAATTTAATTCCCGGGACCACGTCATGCGACCGAGAAATAAGGTGGTGCCGACATCTAAACCTCAGAACACCGCAGTGCCGTAAGTGAATTTCAAAGACCACGCATGATATCGAATCGACGAGATAAAATGTGGTGTTGGGAATTAAATCCCAGGAACACAGTGGTCCTGGAAATTTAATTCCCAACACCACGTCCATTCGCGAATCGAGAAAAGATGGTCGGGAATCTTAATCCGAACACGTTAGTCGCCGAAAGTGAATTCTCAAAGACTACGCATACAATTGGCCGAGGAATACGGTGGTCTGAATGTAACTCTCGGTGAACACAAAGGGTCCCGAAATATAATTCTCGTGACCACGCCCATTTAATTTGCGAACTAACCGAGAAATAAGGTGGTGCTAGGAATCTTAATCCCAGGAACACGGTGGTCCTGGAAATTTAATTCCAGACCACGAAATCACATCACAAAATCATAAAGTCGAGTGGTTGAAATATTTAACAAAGTATATATATTCCATAATCAGACAGATACTACAGATTGCAAACACCTTTGCAAATTGACTAATGACTTTACAGCAACTTGGTGTAGTTACATATCTAAAACTCAGATAGTCTTACAACATATCCCACTATACAAAGATACCATAATTGCAAACAAAATTGTGAGTCACAGATTATTCTATTCCCACCACGAATCAAGCTCCTCATATCCTGTTTGTGTCAATCTTTTAGTGGTACCCAAATAGAGGCGCCAATGTATCAGATATAAAAAATGCAATCATATTGTAAAAATTAAAAATTATTAGTCCAATGCTAGCTTATAAAATATGGTATTTACAAAGATTATTAGATGTCTTACGAAGAGCTTTCTGGGACCACTGACTCGACGCACTTAAAAGTTTACATAAATTTTTTCACAGCAGGATGTCGATTATCATAATACGAAGAGTGCATCTTTTTAAAGAATTCAACCCTGGGACCAAATAAATGCTATGAATCCTCCATACACAAATGGTTTATTTATAAATCTAATCTAATGCTTCGCTTCTTCAAATCGAGTAGTGTAAGCCTTCTCGACGACAAGGAGTCAGAGTGGATGAACTCGAATTTCCAAGTCGGCCACTAGTAGGTGGCGTTGATCGCCACGGATTATTGGACAAAATATGTATCCGATTGATTGCCCGGGTTTTAAAAGTTTGCTCGAATGCTTGGGCGTATATATAATATTAAATATATCCTGTATATAAAAATCATTCAAACACCGGCCGTAAAGTTTACAATTCCTTGCAAAGGGCCAAAACTTACCGAATCCAAATTACACGTAAAATTGAGTTATAGTATGGCTTATCACCACCTTCACTAAGATCAAAATACGCGCTTATGCAATCCCTATGTGTCAAAACATTACAATCAAATATTGTAAGGAAAGAGTCCATGTATAAGTTAATAGCATCGGTCTTCTACACTGGTCCTGATACTGTCACACTACACAAGGAAAGGGTTATTAGCAACTCTCAAAACATAAGATGAAAGGTATATACAAAGAATATAAGATTGTCTTACTCTATTTTTTTAGTTTCAATAAACACTCCCCGACGTTTGGATCAATCTTAACGACGAATTCATTATAAGCTTGATACAAAATAAAACCTGAGTTTCGAAATATTTTGTCCAAAAAATAGATCGACATGATAACTTATGCTCACCTCCAATATCCTCTGCTTGACTTCGTCGAGTGTTGGTTGTTTTTCTGTGGAGACTTGTGTGCCGGTATCTGATATTTCGGGTTCACCCTCCTCGGCAATTGATTTCCCTTTTTTATCCTGGCCTGACTCCTGCTCAATGTTTGGCTCTGCAGGAGAGATATTAGGGTCTACTGAGGGATACTCAATAGCCTTGCTGGGGACAATTTGAGTTTCAACTCTCCTTCTTTTAGGGATGTTTGAAAACCATGCAGGAGGGAGGCTTCTAAGGCTAGGGGGTGATAGACCGTCAAGAGCCTTCTTCCTCACACAAACCTTCCGCCTAGTGTATGCAGAAGAAGGCTGTTGGGTTTGTACAGCTTGTATAGGTTGTGATTGTAACCCCTCTACATCCCAGGATTGTAAATTGAGTTGAAGCTCCAGTATTAAACTGTCCTTTTCAGCGATTAATGCTTCTTTTTCAGCAATTATATCATCCCTTTCACTTATCTCGTTGTCATTCCTGTTCCTGACCTCCTCTAACTCTTGAAGAAGCTCCTGTATTGTCTTTTCTTGTTGTTTGATGGTCGCTTCCTTAAGTAGGGAGGTGCTTTCAAAATCACACCTTGCTTCAACTAGCTTGGTGCTTAGAGTAGATACAATTTCTGCATTCTCCTGGCATACTGGACAGGTCATTCCTCTTGCGTCGACCTGAGTTTCGGGTTGAGGAGTTGATGCAGAAAATCTAGGTGGGGAAGCGGTATGTACCAGATGCAGCTCTGACTGTGCTGGAATTAGATCGACAATTATTTTATCAGGTACGAGACCATCTACCATCTTCTTAACAACCCTTACATTTGTGGAACTCCACCTCCATCTCACTTCGACATGGGTAAATACGATCCATGTAAGTGGCCTCCCAGGTTTCCCTTAGAAAATAATGCTCGCAGTAACGGTATGGATCCATGTTCCGATATATGATGATTGCAATAGCATACGAGCAAGGAATTCCTGAAATTTGAAACTCACCGCAGATGCAACTTCGCCTATCCAAATCAACAATATACGAAGATGTTATTGTCTGTACTTCCATTTTCGTTTGTGAATATGGGAATACCGAATATAATCGAGTTCTTTCTCTCCTTTCATCAATCTCTTTAATGGCATAAGGTGTTAGAAAACCTGACCTTTTTGAAGATTCTTCCCTACGGTTATAGAACCTTGAGCAAGCTTTCTTCTAGTGTTGTCAATTAAACTGGTGATGGGGAGTTCACGTGCTTCCTTGAATAATGCATTTAAACTCTCGGAACAATTAGTGGTTAACATTGTGTACCTCCTGCCAGGAAAGTGTGCATTGACCCATCTTTTTGGATCGATCTTTTGTAGCCACGCATATGCTTCCTTGTGTTTGTCATGCATGTTCTGCATTAATCGATCAAAGTCAACTCTTGTATTTGCTCTTCTTTGCCAAAATAAACCTAATGAGGATCTATCTCTATCACTACCATGTTACAAGACAAGTGATAGCAACAAAACCATGATGGGCAGATGGATACACTTTGTTAACTGCTGATATAATCCCCCGATGTCTATCTGATACAATGCTCAATGACTCTGGCAGGACATCAAGGAATGTCTTTACATGATCCAAAAACCACTCCCAAGCAGATCCACATTCAACTTCGGCAATTCCAAATGCAACTGGCATAATTTTTGCATTACCGTCAACGATGAGCTATTAGAAAAACACCAGGATACTTGCCAGTCATATGTGTAGCATCAATTCCAATTAGTTTTCGCAAATACAACCTGAATACTCTTCGACAAGCACCAAATGCCCAAAAACATCGCTGGAATTGATTTTCACCATTTCTTAGTACTGCAACATATGTATCAGGATCTCTAACTCTTAACTCACGCAAGTACATTGGAAGATCAATATAGGCCTGATCAAAATCACCTACCACTCTTTTTAATGCTTTACATGCAGTATGTGTGCTTTCTTGTATGAAATGTGAACACCAAACCTAGCTTGCATTTCTCTTGAATTGAACTTGGTTTGTAATCATCGGAGGTAGCTAATCCTCTACAACGGTTTGCTACAAATGTGGATGTCTGCAAACATGGTGATCTCATTGTTTCTAACACTTTGTCACATTCATCTTGCTTTACATATTTTGTGACATGTTGAACTCCGTCTCCACTTGCAACTAGACTCCATGAACAAGGCCGACTAAAGCAAATAACTTTAATTCTATTGAGTCCGTGTCAATCGCTTGTATCTCAAGTTTTTAGCATCGTATGCCTTACTAGTGCATCTTTAAACTCTTGTCGAGAGGAAAAACTTGTCGATGAAAATTCATTTGGATCTGATGAACCGACATCTGCCAATAGTCTTATTTGTGGATTTAAAACATAGGGATCATCAGCAATTGGGAACACTTCCTCTAAGTCACTGTACTGATCTGGATTTAACTCACCTTCTTCATGTTGGATATCATCAGCGAAGAATTCTTCCGAAGAATTTGTATATTCTAACTCTTCTATCCCATGTATATCACTTACCTCCTCTTCACTCCAAGTTTGTTCAAAATATTCATGATCTCTTTGAGCGTGGTACTCTTCTTGAGTATGGAAGAAGCGTCTATTATATCAAGGTGTTGATCACTTTGGTAATTCTATTGCCCACATCGATGGGATGAAGATGGAATATTACTTGGGCACAGATTTATGGAATCTTGATCATCTAACTCTCTATCCTTCAAATTTGATTCAATTGTTTCCAAAAATGTTAACACTTCATCAGGAAGGGGGTCGTCCCTGCAAATGTTTTTAAAATCAACACTGTTATATGTAGTGTGCTATGAAAGTAGGCTGAATTTTTTTAACTAGGCTTTAGAAGTCTACGTGGAGGATGAGAGTTTATGGTTAGGTTTCCCAATTATGCACTTAACTAATTATAACATTTGATGTTGATAGATAGGGCCATTAATGGGTTTTCACGAAACCCATTGATGGACCTTTCAATGTTGAAATTATGAGCGGTTTATATGGAATGGAAGAGGAAGACATTCTAGGGTTTATGCGTGAGAGGATACTTAGTTCCCACACTCCTACAGGCGATTATGGAGTGCGTGCGATTGCGCGGCGACATGAATTACACTCGTGCAGAATGTTGGCCGCAGGCATTAATTTTCATAACTCTTTGTTTGGAAGCATAAGGAAAGGTGGAGAATGAGAGTTTAGGTCACGCTTGGACTCGACCCTAGGCGACTTTATTTATCTCGATATAAATTAATGACACCACTCTTTTCTCGGCGAGTTCCCTCTCCATGGTCTTTGAAATTTATATCCCGACCAGCAGTGGTCTTTGGGATATAAATTCCAGCTACACCCGTTTATCTCGACAGTTCCATCTCTCTAGTCTTTGGATTTTTACGCAGAACCACTGTGTTGATGGGGTTTTAGTTCCCAGCACCACCAACAATTCCGGCAAATTTTATGTACATGGTGCTGGAAATTTCATTCCCAGCACCATGGTGTTGCTAGGAGTTTTAATCCCATTACCACGGGTGGGATATAAATTCCCAAAGACCACTATTTATCCGACTAGTTCCATCTCCTCGGTCTGGGATATTTAAACGCAGAACCACTGTATTGCTGTGGTTTTAGTTCCCAGCACCACCAACAATTTCGGCAATTTATATGTACATGGTGCTGGAAATTACATTCCCAGCATCCTTGTGTTGCTGGGGGTTTTAATCTCATTACCACGGTGGTGCTGGGATATAAATTCCCAGCACCACCCTTTATCTGGACTAGTTCCATCTCCCTAGTGCCGAGATATTTAAACGCAGTAACCACGTGTTCGGGTTTTAGTTCCCAAAGACCACCAACATTTCCGCTAACTTATATGTACATGGTGCCGAAATTACATTCTCGACCATGGTGTTGTCGGGGTTTTAATCCCATTACCACGGTGGTCTTTGGATATAAATTTCAAAGACCACCATTTATCTCGACACCCAATGTCAATGGTCTTTGAGTCTTATTCGCAGGACCATAGTGTTGCTGAGGTTTCTAATCCCAGCACCACCCTTAATGTCGACCACTTATATCTCTCTGGTCTAGTGAATTAGATTCTCAGCACCAAGGTGTTGCTGGGAGTTTGAATCTCATTACCATCGTGGTGCTGGAATATAAATTACCAAAGACCACAATTTATCTCGACAAGTTCATTCCCATGTCTGGGAGTATTAAACTCGACTACGTGGTGACGAGATTTAAATTCCCAGCACCATATTTTATCCCGAATTTGTTGAACCTTAATGGTGCTGAGAATTTGAAGCCCAGCGCCACGATGTTACTGGGATTTAAATTCCCAGCATCACTTTTTATCCAGACCAGCGAGCTGGGAATTTCATTGTCAGCACCACCTACTCTCCCATGGTGCTGGGAATTTCATTGCCAGCACCACCTACTCTCTCAGACAGATTGAATCTCCTAGTGCCGGAAATATCAATCAGGGAACTTCAGTAATCGTGGGATTTAATTGGAAGCATCACCTTTTAAGTTAGGTGGCATTTGTTTAGGTGGGGACAAAACTCGGTTATGAATCTCCTGCATCGCAATTATGGGTGCATTGGTCTACTTTGGTATGATATGCCTACATCGTATTTATGGGTGTGTGGCAAACTTGGTTATATAACCACCTACAATGCATTTATTAACCTCATAGCAGTCTCAAGAATAAAAACACATACATACATGATAATACTATGTGAAGCGGCTGGTGAGTGAGCTGCGCCAACTTCTGGATTAACTGCTGATAAATTCGTGGGAGCAGTGATGTCGTTGATAACTACTAGGGTTTCATCAAAAATGGTGTTGCTCAGTTGGTTTGCGGAGGAAAGATGCGTGTGATGCTCATCAACAGCATGGGGCTAGCGCTCCCACGTGACTGGAAGAGACGTTTGGATGACTCGGGATTTCCAGATGTGCCTCGGATGGATGCAAACCTCTCTCTGCATTAAATTCCAAAGCTGTTTGGCGGGAGGGGTATTTTGGGAATTACGCGCGCGATTTGGTCATTATGAAACTATATTGCGCGTTTTGGGCAAATCCGAACTTCGACTGCTGTGTTTGGTAAATTCCCGTATTTTTTTTCTTTTCCACTCGTTTTAGAATTTTAAATTTTTAAAAAATTTTAAATTAAAAGTCATTACTTTTATTGTTAATTTTTAAAAATCAATGTCAGAAAATGACATTGATTTTGAGTATAATCAATATAAAATTATTGCCATGTGACTAAAAAATTACAGGTTCGAATTTTGAAAACAACCTCTTGCAAAAAAATAAGATAAGACTATATATAATTACTACAAAAAAACTATTTTTTGGCGACGAACTTTGGCAACGAAAATTATTCGTTGCAAATCTGCAATAAATTTTGCGACGACTTTAATATTTCGTCGCAGATTTGTAACGAAATTTCCGACGAAAAATAATTTGTTGTAAAAATTATAAAATTTCCAAAATCTAATTAAAAATTTAATTAGAAAATTTATGCAATTTTTTTCGTCGCAAAATTCTGCATGATTAAAAATAAATTCGCTGCAAAAACAATCACATGAAGTTTTTTTCGTCGCTAATTTAGCGACGCATACATAATTCATCGTAGATTTTTATTTTATTATAAAAAAAATATATTAAAAATTCTTCGAAGCCGGTTAAATGACTTAGAGAGTTCGGAATGAGATGAAACAAGTTCCTATGTGTTCGTCTAGTTCTCCTAATTATATATATATTTTTAAAAATCAATGTTACCGAAAATATTGCGATACATGATTTTTTAAGCGTGAATTAAATTTCTCAGACAGATCGATATTCAAAAATGCCTGGATTAAAATTTTTTTGACGATGTTTATATAATGAGGAGAACTAGACGAATATATTGGCACTGATTTTATCTCATTCGGAGATCTGTAAGTTAGTTTACGAGTTTAAAGTATTTTATTTATTTTAAAATAAAAAATTATTTGCAACGAATATGTGGATTCATTGCTAATTTTGCAACGAAACCGCAGATTCATTGCAAACTCTTAATTTTATAAAAAAAAATATTAAAAAAATTCAATTAACGATTTTAAAGTTTTTTAATTTTATTTTAAAAAAATATTTGCAACTAATCTTTGTATTCGTTGGAAAGTTGCAACGAATCCATGATTCATTGCAAATATTTTTTTAAAACAAAATTAAAAAACTTTAAAATTTGTGGATTTGTTGCAACGCAAATTTGCAACGAATCCATTGATTCGTTGCAAAAAGTTTGCAACGAATATTGGATTCGTTGCAAAATAGCAACGAATCTGTGGATTCGTTGTAAATTTGCAACTAATCCACATATTCGTTGTAAACTTTTAAATTTATAAAAAAAAAATATTAAAAAAATCAGTTAAAGTTTTCAAATTTTTTATTTTTTTTTAAAAAATTTTTTGCAACGAATCTTTCATTCGTTGCAATTGGCAGATTCGTTGCAAACTTTTAAATTTATAAATAAAGAATATTAAAAAAATCCGTTAACGTTTTCAAATTTTTTAATTTTTTTTTATAAAATATTTGCGACGAATCTGTTGCAAACTTTTAAATTTATAAAAAAAAATATTAAAAAAATCAGTTAACGTTTTCAATTTTTTTAATTTTTTTTCAATGAATCTATGGATTCGTTGCAAAGTTCCCCTTTTTTTTTGCGCCCGATGCCCTAATTCCAACTCCTTGCGCACGACAGCCTCCGCCGTCGCCCGACAGCGTCCGCGCCCTACATCATCGGAGCCAGCTGTCCGCGAGCACGCCGTCCACCCACGAACCGCCATCCGACCGCGAGCCCTCCAGCGTGCCGTCGGCCTGATCCCGATCCTCGTCGCTGTGCCCCCACGGCCGCGAGCCCGGCTCGCCGTGAGGCCCCGAGGCCTCGAGGCCGCTGGCCGAGCCGGCCACGCCTGGCCTGCGAGCCCGTCCGGCCGCGATCCCACCCCCGCCGCTGTCCGAGAGTTCCGACAGCCGCCCGCGACCACGCCGCCAGCCACCGGCCAGCTGTCCGAGAGTTCCGACAGTCGCTGGCAACGAGCCACAAGCTGGGAAAGATTCAAGCGAGCCACAAACATAATTTTGAGATACCTAGTGCATTTATACCTGCATGCACTGTTTGAGATCGATCCACAAGCTGGGAAAGATTTTCACGACTTGCAGGTGATTTTCCTGTTTCATTTATTAACATTTAGTTGTTTAGAAAAGCTGCATACTTAACAATCTCTTCCGTTACCAAATATGTATGGACCAATTGATACTGCATTTTATTAAATCACCGCCTATTTCTGCATTATCAATTTCTGAAACATGACAGAATATGTTCTCTAAGTTTTCTACGATGACAATATCACTCTTAACGACCTACATAAAGTAAATAACCGCCAATATCTGATCCTTGTAACATAATTTGTTTCTTTCTTTTGGCTGAGACTTTTGTTCACTATAAGGCCATTGATCTTCACAAGTGAAGGAGCAAGTGATTGAATTAAAGCATATTTGAGAAAATAGTTGCCGAGATTCTGGAGAGCGTCCATAGTGAGTGCTTTTTCAGCTACTTGTGTCTACGGGTCCTGCTGCAATAATTTGGTCTGTATATTTGATTCCACTTATCTGACAAATATGGGTTTTTTGGGAACAGATTTCTCTGCTACATTCTCGCTAAAAGTTGGGAATCTGCTCAACTAGCAGCCCCCTGCCATCCGTCCCAGAGCTATTGGCGAGAGGGAGGGTAAATCACGGAGGAGACTATGTCCCGGACACGGTGGCAGGGCAGCGGGGGAGTCATCTGAACCTAGGGGAGATTTTAGACTCCTCTCCGGAATCGACCCCAACCCATATGCTAAGCAACCACACTGCCCTACCATCGCGCCATCCCCGCGGGGATAGAACTGTGATGGTAAACTTTTTTACGTGACCGGCTTCACCGCCGAAGCGGCCCCTCAGCAGAAACCCCTTTCGGAAATTTTTGGAGGCACGGTACCACGATGTTGATAAGAGCAATGCTGGGCCAGCCCAGTATCTCAGTCAACAGAACCCTGCTTGTCGCTGAGGAGGGCTCGAACCCGGTACCTCCCGCAACATGTACCTCCACGCTTACCACTTGAGATAAGGCGATTCGGTTTCTCTGCTACATTCTTAGTTTTCCATCTCATGGTTGACCAACTAGATTCATAATGCTAGGTTATATCATCATTGCCTTATAAAAAAATGGGTTTAACATTTGTGCCAATAGGTTCAGACAATTTTCACAATGACTATCTCGACCTAACACAATCCTTTCCGATGCAACACAAAGGATTTTGAGGAACACCCTCTCAACACAAAGGATCCGTATAAATGCACCAACTTGAAATTATGTTTGTTAGGATTCAATTAATGTTAAGTTTCGCAAATGCATCTGCCTAAGCTTATGTTGAGACCCGTATAAATGTCATTAGTATTCTCTTAAACACCAAGATTGAGACTTATATTCATCAAGGCATCTTTGTTTCCGCAAATTATTATATGTATTTAATTGTGATTGGAAAGAAAATCAATGTTTTCATTTCCGCAAATTATTATTTGTTTATATACTGTCTCATTGTTAAATTTATATCTTTTGTCTGTGTATGTTGTGTATATTTTGTTCTTATAGGTTATCAGATGTGACATCATCGTAGCTTCTCGCACTCTCTCAGATCTTCATTATGAATTTTGTAAGTTTTTCATGTTCTTCATTAAGCATCAAAGTTTTATTTGCTTTATTCTAATTTTGATTTTAGTTGATAGTTTCGACGTGGTGGCCATAGACGACACAGTACTGAGGATGATGGTGGCGACGATGATGATATTGTATGCATGTTTGTAATTAGTACTTTTACCATTTTTTTAGTTTATTGAGTTTGTTAATCCTTCATTTTTTAAATTTTTGATTAGTACTTTTTATTTTGCTTTAAACAGAAATGATGAAGTCAATCCTTATGCCGGTTGAAAATGCACATCTGAGTAAGTCTATGCATATTTATTTTCGTGTTAGTAGATAGTTTTTTTTTAATGTATGATACTTTTTGTTTGTTTCTTTTCTAATGCAGGTAGAAGAATGACGGTCGTTGCTTAGCAGATGATCTTTTCTTTTTTCTTTCGCATGTGTTGAGATATTTTGAGTGGACATTGTTATTTGGATATCAGAACTATGTTGATGTTTGGAATGTTGTAGGATATAACTTTGTTGTTTGGAATGTTGTATTGTTCTTAACTTATTGTGTTAGTTTGTATTTATTTGGATATGAAATATTTTTGGATATTATTGAATGTTATTTTGTTGTATTGAATGTGTGTGTTAAATACTGGAAAATTTAAAATATTAAATTAAAAGGCCCAATAATTAAGGAAATAATTCTGGAAATTTTTCGAGATTCTCAGGGAATTTTAGGAATTTTTCTGGAATTAAACGGACTTCGTACGAGATTTTTACGGGGATAAAGTAAACAGGCTTTAGAGGGGTCTATTTAAAGGGGATAAATACGCGATGGAAAACCTAATCTCTATTTTCTTTTTCTATTTTCCCGTTTTTCCCCTTCGGCAGTTCGTCCGCACGACCCTCTTCTTCCGCCGATCCCTAACGCTCTCCTCGCCGTCCGCCGCAGCCTTTACTCGCGCTTCCACGGAAATCGCGCCGACGGAAGCGCACGCCGCCGCCTTGCCCGGCGTGTGTTGTCCTTCGCCGCCCGACGCCTCTTTTCTTTCCTCCAGCGCCAGAGCCACCGGAACTATGCCTCGTCATTGCCGCGCCGCGCTCTGGCGCCATACCGTCGAGCCTTCTTCCCCTTCGAGCCCCCACGCTGACGGCTAGGTCATCGCCGTAGCATTGCGGAACCACCGCTCGTGCCCTTCCGTCGCCCACCCTTGCCGAGCGCTTGACCTGCGGATCGCCAGCCGGCCCCTTGCGTCGACCTCGGATCTTTACTCCAACCAGATAGCGATCGTAATGCGTGTCGCGTCTCTGCCGCCTTCTCGCCGGTGGTCGCTTGAGTAGGTAAGGTTTCTTTGTGGATTGGTTGGTGATGTTGTGAGGGAAGGAATCAAGAGAATCGGTGAGTGAGGTTAGGGGCGTGATTAGAGCAAGGAAATGTCTACCGTGAGGTCGTGAGGGTTTGATTTGGATGTGTCGACTGTGAACAGTCTTTGAGTTGCTGTAAATTGAGTTGGGAATCTAATTTGGGGAAAGGATTGGTTATCGGTGGAATTTCTAGGGCGGGTGAGCTTAATTGGTCGATTTGGGCTGATTTTCGGTGTTATTCGGTTGATCGGTACGGTATTCGAAGGATATGGGATTTTGATCTTGAGGATATTTTTGTGGGTGATGAATTAGGTTAATTGATTTGGAATTAATTGGGCTAAATTAATTGTATGGATATTTGTGGACAAGGAAAATTGGAAATAGTTTGGGCTAATTGGGTTATGAAGGAAATCGATTAATTATTTGATTTGTCGGTGAATTGTATTTTTTGTGCTTGACTATAGTCATGCTTTATGCAGGTTTCGGTCACGAGGCAGGTCTCCGGTCGTGACGATCTGGTTCTTTTGCGGATATATTAACAGGCGGGTATTTTGACTTAACTTTTAGATTAAGTCAAATTGATATGCTAGTTAGGATAGCTTACAATAACTTTTTCATGTTTATATGCCTGGTATACTTTTGGTGCCTACTAGATACATGCATGTGATAGGATATGATTATATTTCCCTGTTTGATTTGGATCATAATACATGGATTAGGGATATGTATATATTGATTATACATATTATTCGGATAGGTGTTTTGAGTAGGATTTACATGCTTTAGTATCATGCACCATTTTTGCATGATGATTGCATGAGACGGGTTCCATTATTGTTGAGCCGCAGCCTGCTACACCTCACACCGCCACTCATGGGTTAGTGGTACATCAGAGGTGTGTGCGATTGCTCTGTCGAACTCCATTGGTCCGCTCATGGGTAGCGATGAGGCGTGGTAGCGGCGAGGATCCTCCCTCCTCGGTCATGACACCGGAGATGAGAGCTTAGCTCCCCACTATGTTTGGGGGAAGGATAGGTGTACTCGACAGATCCCATCCACTCGGCCACTCAGAGCGGTGATGGCAGAGTGCACAGATTGTCATAGCCCTACCCACTCGGCCTTCACCATTGCGTGTGAGAGGCGGTGATCGGGGGTGACCATGTCATTGCACGGACATGCATTTTTACCGATTGCATTTTTTGTATTGTGGTATTGATGCCTTGGATGTGCATATGATTGTCATGCATCTGAGGATACATGTTTATATATGGTCAGGACTCTATTACTTCTAGTCAGGCACATGCTCCTATATCAGGGTAGGAGAGTCAGGTAAGTACAGTCATTTTGTATTTCTTGCTTGCATACCCTATTTAAGTGAGACTGTACTGGCATGATATTTTTATTGTTAGCTATACCTGATTTTGCATATCTATATACATGAGTTCTTTGAACTCACCCCTGATTGATTATATCTATTTCGGGATGAAGTATCGAGAGTCCAGTGCCAAACCCCCTCGTCGTGGAAGTGTATTTGGTTATTTGTTTTTGGTTTTTGGATATCTTGTTTAGAAGATATATTTAGGACTGGAATTGGATTTATGTATTTGTGGATTTTTGGTGTCCTTAGGGACTTTATTCGGAGTTTTGTTCTGGATGGATTTCAGTTGAGTATTCCTGCCCAGATGGCAGAAGGGGTAGGTTTAGATGTGATAGATTGTTTATTTATTTACTTGGATTGAAGGCCTGAGGCCTAATTATACTCTGCGTGTGTTGTTTGGATTCCTACGTGTTGGCCCGATGTATAGTGGCCGTGTAGGCCTTGTATGTAAATTGAGATTGTCACCCGTCTGAGATCTTTGTCGGATTTTTAGTGCGGGGTCTCCTTCGGGGCGTGACAATTTATTTGGTATCAGAGCACCTAGGTTTTCGAGTTCCTAGGGGTTTTTGGATTTTTCGGAGTTCGCCACGTTTGGCAGGTTTTACGAGGTAATTTGGAAAATTTTGGATTGATATGGATTTCCGATGATTTTTATATTTCGGAATTTGAGGATTTATGACGAGGTCAATATGGGGATTTGGCAGCGACAGAACCTCTCCTGCGGCAAAATAGGTATGATGAAAATTTTATATATTTTTTTACTTCTAGTAACATTTATTCTAGTAGCATCTGTAATAATTTAACAGATATGAGACGAGGTGGGCGTGCAGCACTGCAGAGGCGTGGTGCAGGTAACCCACGCAAGAGGACAGTGAGATCTCTGGTTATGGAGTTGTCAGAAAGGGTCTATTGAGTTTTGACTCGTGTGCAGACTCGTAGTACGGGTCGCCCACCAAGGTGACCAGCCGGAGTTGCCGTAGTGTTTATACTCCAGGTTAGATTGACTATGTGTTTAGTGGATAACAGGAAATAACATTTAGTGTAGTGGTCACTATTCGTAATCGTGGATGAAGTTGACCACAAATGACTTGTTCAGTTTGTGAGTCTTGGACCTGTGACGAAAAGATGCATTGCCTTTTTGAGAGCTGACTGATACTGAGTCAGAAAGCAGGGGTCAAGTCGTCATATTGGTTGTGGAAATCAAGGACTACAGTGTTAGGGATTTTCACTGATTATGCTAGGCAGATAATTACCCTGTGGGGTATTGGACAAGGACTGTATACTATTGTTGATGCAGACATTGGAGGTTTAAGTTACGAAGTTCCATAGAGATTTTTATTCTTGAGCGGCTTGAGCCTTAGATTGATAACATTGAAGGTACTGTTAAGTACCTAACTGGTATTTATATAGGAGTGGAGATAGTTTCTTACTATTACAATGATCAAGTTGTTACTTGGTGGAATAAGTGGAAGAAATTTATTTGAGGAAATAACCCATTACGGGATCATGGGTTCAGGATGTTTTCGGAAGACAATATTTCCTTATGTTATTTTTGTATGACTCATTGTTGAGGAATTCTTGAGCCTTTAGTCGAGTGATAAATTGTTAATGGATTTCACTATAGAGTTTACTAGAATTACAGAGTTTACCCCCCACTTAAGGGCTCAAGATAGTGATTGAGTTGTTTACAATCACCCACGATTTATTGGTTTCCATTTGGATTAAGATAGTTGGATCTTCCATTAGTTCCTATCGGGAGGCAGTAGGGTGAGTCATATTTATGAAAATGACTGCAACAAGTGTCTCAAGAGAATAGTGTAGTCAATCTATGTGATAATAACCTACACTTCGGATAAGACAACGGTAGAAGTCGTGAACGAGGTCTTTTAGCTAAATTCACGTGACATTATGTCAAGCACGATATTGATCAGGTCTGTGGCTAGAGATGGTAATTTGATGTTGGTGATGAAAGTAACAATCTCTTGAGTGATCGAGGGATTAGTTGGAATTTTAATTTATTTTGGTGGTGATCCAGGCTCTGTCACGGGAATGGAAGATTGATGAAACACCTCATTTCCCAGCCGAAAACAGGAATATGGATTTAAGTTTTCTCCTCAGATATATGTCGCTATCAGAAGTGGTTTGTGCACTTGTGGAGATATGAGGCTGGTTGTATGGTTCTTGAGGTAAATGAGAGGAAGAGGTGTATACACCTAGATTCATACAGTTATCGAATTCTTTTTCTCGATCACTGTGAAATAGGGAATCCATTAAGAGCAGAAGTTGGATGAGTTTACATCGTTACTCGAAAGGAGTTGTAGATGATTGAAGGATTGATCATTGAGGTATTACTATAGTTTACCTTACTTGATAATATATTGAGAGATACAGGTGTTTACAGATATCTGTGGTTAAAACATGCACTGATAAGATTAAAAGGATTTTCATATTTGGATCATGTGGATTAATAGTGTTTCCACTGATAGGTGAGATGTTGAGATGATTACTGTGATGATTATCACAGGGGTATGAAAATGATTTTGGATGTTTAGAGGTTGATTGATGGAAATGTTATATTATGGTGAGAGAGTTGACTTAATTGTTTTATAGTTGACTTGGTTGATATGATGTGAATATCTGGATATTAACTTGGAGGTTATGCTTGTGACATGATGGTATAAGAAGGTCTCTCAGATGCCTGTATAATTCGATAGTAATCAGATGTAGTGTTGGAGGAACTTCTAGGCTTGCCGCTGTATAGGCAAGTAGAGTAGGCGATCGAGGATTTGAAAATAGTTTCGATATCGAAGATCCCCTCTTGTGAGATAATTTATTTGCATCGAGGTAATGTTATTTTTACGAGCTAATATTTTTACTTATGGTGCGTTGGTGAGGCTAGTGTAAAGCGCACAAGGTTGTTAAAGCTCGTGATGTACTCAATCAATGTCATTCAATTGGTCAGAATCCAATCGAGTTGCTTAGATATCGCCATCGATCGGTCTTTCGAGAATTGGCAAGGTTGATGATGCCAAGAGGTATTTGTTAGAATGACGATTTTTAGGGATAATTTAGTTGGTATCAGTGTTGCTTAACACTATGGGAATTGGAAGAATCTAAGTTCCAATTAAAGGAGGTATTGGATGGGATATTTGTTGTCCCAGTATTTTATTTCTTGAGAAGCTCTGGAACTTGTTGTTCAAAGAGATATGAACCTTTGAGGTTATACATCAATTATTGATGATGGAATGCGGTAGTGGTAGAAGGAAAAGAATATCCTTCATGGAGGATCGAGGATCTATTTAGATCAACTATAGGACACCTGTGTATACTCTAGGATTGATTTATGATTGATGTGTTGATATTGTAGTGACAGGGAGTCATACAATTATCAAAGTCGTAGGGATGATTGATATATCATCAACCTAGCGTAAAGAGGATGCAGGTGTGTAGCGATGACAATTTCATACTTGGTATGAATTGTACGAGGTTTGATTATCTTGTTTGATTGATGATGACTTGTCGTCCAGGGATTTAGGAAATCGTGTATTCTGGACACGATTGGATCATTTATGATGGTGGCAGTTGGAGTTGAGCACTCGGCCACCGTAGATGATGGTTTTCTGGTATTGATTTGATCATTACCATAGATATGGATAGGATGCTCTAGCGGTATTACATCGCTAACTGGTTGGATCAGGAAGGTGTTGGAATTTATTTGGTCTGAAGCTTGTGAAACTAGTTTCAGGGCTCAGACGATGGTTGACTTTTACACCAGAGTTGTTTGATCATTCTCGGGTGGAAGGAAGGGTATTGTATGCGGATGCGATGTTTCAGAGAATGGAGCGTTTCTGATTTAGTTGATTGAGACGTATCCCATGGTTACGTCAAATGAGGAACTATGAGATGGGTTGTCATATATATATATGACGTGGACCTAGCAGGAGTTGTTATGTTGTTTTGTAGAGGTGAGGAGCAGAAATGCTTATGAGGTTTTAGCTAGCTACTGAGTAGTTGCGAGAAGGTAAATAGTGGAAAATGAAAGCAAGTTCTATTACAAATAGATCTTAGTAAACAGGTAGATTGCCCTAGTGAGGAAATATTTCTTTGTCTCCGAGAAGATGGTGGATTATATAGTTGCATTTGAATTTAGGAAGAGTTACTATTGATTCGGGATCAACAGATAGATTCCTGTTGTGATGATAGAGAGCATCTACCATAGAGTTGTACTTTTGCTCTACCGGTTCGGAATTAGTGATATTGGAATTTGTATGTAGTAGGTGGTTAGATAGCTACATGACATATTGACTGGCTATGAGTCTCGGTCGTGGTAGCATGTCGTTGCCCGTAAGTAGTGCCTTTTGTATTACCTCGAGAGCCACGAGGCTTTATCATGATATTTTGATAAGTATTGCTGAAGATTGCAATAGGTTCTATATGTTGCAGATGTATCGGATTGTATTCGGAAAATAGTAAGTATTGAAACGTTCTCCATGGAGGAACGACAGGCGGAACTTAGTTGACTTGGCAGTCTGGTGATCAGTGTGTCAACTAGTAAAGGTGGAATATTAATAATCAGTAAGGTTCTGTACCAAGAGGAAAGTGGGAGCCTAGTATGATGGACGGTGTTGGGAGATTATTTGGAATTCGGAAAGGACTTAGTATGATTAGCTAAGTCCGCTCATTTTCGTTCGATCCATACGATGAGTTTGTTGGATCGCTGGATAGGTTATGCTATGGCGATTTCCAGTTCATGGAGGATCTGTGAGTATCGTATGTGATAGCGGTTCAGGATTTACCTTCGGATTATGGATAGTCTTTAACAGGTCACGGATATAGAGATCCACTCAGGTCCAGTTAGGTACTTGTTATAGGTGGATGAAATGAAGATACTATTCATATTTTGGAAGGGCTGCTAGAAGCAAGTGTGATTTGATGTTAAGGGATATCAGTAACCCCACTTAGTCACTTGAGGTGTGACTTGTCTCCATATGCTTGAGATGGTTGTTGGGACATCTTGTACTAATATACGAGTAGGAAATTTGGGGAACAAATTTTTATTAGTGGGAGAGAATGTTAAATACTGGAAAATTTAAAATATTAAATTAAAAGGCCCAATAATTAAGGAAATAATTCTGGAAATTTTTCGAGATTCTTAGGAAATTTTAGGAATTTTTCTAGAATTAAACGGACTTCGTACGAGATTTTTACGGGGATAAAGTAAACGGGCTTTAGAGGGGTCTATTTAAAGGGGATAAATACGCGATGAAAAATCTAATCTCTATTTTCTTTTTCTATTTTCCCGTTTTTCCCCTTCGGCAGTTCGTCCGCACGACCCTCTTCTTCTGCCGATCCCTAACGCTCTCCTCGCAGTCCGCCGCAGCCTTTACTCGCGCTCCGCTCGCGCCGCGCCAAGCGCCGCCGGCTCGCGCTGCCGCCCGCCCGACGCGTCTTGTCATGCCGCCGCCCAGCGCCCTCTTTTCTTTCCTCCACGCCCGTACCGGAACCAGCGACCCTCGTCGGCTGCGCCGCCGCCGCTCCTGCCTCTTGCCACGATCGTCGAGCCTTCTTCCCCCTTCGCCCCGAAACGGCTGGGTCAGCTGGGTCGCACGTATTGCGGCAGAACCAGCCATCGTGCCCTTTGTCGCCCTTGCCGCCTTGTATGCGGCGTCGCCCGGAGCGCCAGCCGTCCTGCATCGACCTCGGCATCTTTACTCCAACCGGATAGCGTCACGGACTGTGCGTGTCGCCGTCTCTGCCCTTCTCGCCGGTGGTCGCCGGAGTAGGTAAGGTTTCGGTTGTGGATTGGTTGACTGAGGTTGGGAGGGAAGGACGTGAAGAGAATCGGTGAGTGGCGTTAGGCGGTGATTAGAGCGTGAGAAATGTCTACCGTGAGAGGGTGAGGGTTTGATTTGGATGTGTCGAAGCGATCTTTGAGTTCTTTGTAAATTGAGTTGGGAATCTAATTTGGGGAAAGGATTGGTTATCGGTGGAATTTCTAGGGCGGGTGAGCTTGATTGGTCGATTTGGGCTGATTTTCGGTGTTATTCGGTTGATCGGTACGGTATTCGAAGGATATGGGATTTTGATCTTGAGGATATTTTTGTGGGTGATGAATTAGGTTAATTGATTTGGAATTAATTGGGCTAAATTAATTGTATGGATATTTGTGGACAAGGAAAATTGGAAATAGTTTGGGCAAATTGGGTTATGAAGGAAATCGATTAATTATTCGATTTGTCGGTGAATTGTATTTTTTGTGCTTGACTATAGTCATGCTTTATGCAGGTTTGATCACGGCGGGTCTCGTCGTGACGATCTGGTTCTTTTGCGGATATATTAACAGACGGGTATTTTGACTTAACTTTTAGATTAAGTCAAATTGATATGCTAGTTAGGATAACTTACAATAACTTTTTCATGTTTATATGCCTGGTATACTTTTGGTGCCTACTAGATACATGCATGTGATAGGATATGATTATATTTCCCTGTTTGATTTGGATCATAATACATGGATTAGGGATATGTATATATTGATTATACATATTATTCGGATAGGTGTTTTGAGTAGGATTTACATGCTTTAGTATCATGCACCATTTTTGCATGATTGCATCTTTGGTAGACGAGTTCCATTATTGTTGAGCCATGACGATTCATCTTTACCTGCTTGCCACTCATGGGTTAGTGGTACATCGAGGAGGTGTGTGCGATTGCTCTGTCGAGCTCATTGATGGTCCGCTCATGGGTAGCGATGAGCGTGGTAGCGGCGAGGATCCCTCCTCGGCCTATGACAGGAGATGAGAGCTTAGCTCCCCACTATGTTTGGGGCGGGAGGATAGGTGTACTCAAGCGGCATCCTGTCCACTCGGTCACTCGAAGCGGTGATGGCGAGTGCCAGTTGTCATAGCCCTACCCACTCGGCTTCACCATTGCGTGTGAGGCGGTGGTAGCGTCGGGGTGACCATGTCATTAGCGACATGCATTTTTGCGATTGCATTTTGTATTGTGTTTCTTTGCATTATTGTATTGATGCCTTGGATGTGCATATGATTGTCATGCATACAGATACATGTTTATATATAGTCGAGACTCTATTACTTCTAGTCAGCACATGCTCCTATATCGAGGGTAGGAGATTCGTAAGTCTGATCATTTTGTATTTCTTGCATACCCTATTTAAGTGAGACTGTCTTGGCATGATATTTTTATTATTAGCTATACCTTTTGCATATCTACTATACCCATGAGTTCTTTGAACTCACCCTGATTGATTATATCTATTTCGTGAAGGTCGCGTCGAGAGTCCAATTTGCCAAACCCCCTCGTCGTGGAAGTGTATTTGGTTATTTGTTTTTGGTTTTTGGATATCTTGTTTAGAAGATATATTTAGGACTGGAATTGGATTTATGTATTTGTGGATTTTTGGTGTCCTTAGGGACTTTATTCGGAGTTTTGTTCTGGATGGATTTCAGTTGAGTATTCCTGCCCAGATGGCAGAAGGGGTAGGTTTAGATGTGATAGATTGTTTATTTATTTACTTGGATTGAAGGCCTGAGGCCTAATTATACTCTGCGTCTGTTGTTTGGATTCCGATCGTGTTGACCGATGTATAGTGGCCGTGTAGGCCTTGTATGTAAATTGAGATTGTCACCCGTCTGAGAGATCTTGTCGGATTTTTTAAATGGGGTCTCCTTGAGCGTGACGGTGTGTTTTATTTGTATTGAATGTATTTATTTGGATATGAAATATTTTTGGATATCAGAACTTATTGTGTTTTGTTTTGTGTGTGTGAAATTTGTATATACGATAAAATATCGAAACGGATGGAACCTGCTGAAATTTTTTTTATTTAGCGACAAAAATACAAATTCATTGCTAAATTAGAATTGCGATGAATTTCTGCGGCAATTTTGTTTTAAATGCAAATTAGCGACAATTTATTTAACGAAAATAACTGCGACAAATTACAGCGAAAATTTGCGACGAAAAATTAATTCGTCGCAAAATATGGTTTTTTAACGAATTTCTGCGACATTTAATGATTTTTGCAAATTTGTATCAATCGCCGAGGAATATATTTTAAAGTTTTGCGACGAATTTTTTTGTCTCGAAAATTAGCAACAAAAACACTTAATTCGTCGCAAAAATATGCAACGAATTTTTAATTCGTCGCAGATTTCCGACAAAATAAAAATTCGTCGCAAATATTTGCGACGAAAGTTGCGACGAAATTTTGAATTCGTCGTAACGTCTGCAACGAAATTAGCGATGAAATTTTGAATTCGTCGCTAATTTTCGTCGCTAAAATTCGTTGCAAGAATTCGTCGCTATTTTTGTCGCTAATATTTGCGACGCTTTATCCGCAACGAAAATATTTTTGTCGCTAAATTCGTCGCTAATTTATTTTGCGACGAATTTTTTTTTTAAAATTCGTCGCTAATGACTATATTTTTTGTAGTATATAGATCCTTATTCAATCTTATATGACGAGAGCTTTATGCACCGGACGACTTTTAATGTCATTTTGATACTGAAAAATCAACAAGGCGGAGAAAAATAAAGGTATGATAATTGGCGAAAAAGATATTTTTCAAATTAAGTAGGTCTTTGGATAAAAAGTAAAACTAGGATGCATGTTTTGAGAATTTCTAATTTTGGATACACCTTTCCGTAAAATGTCATATATTTTTTCTTTAAAAAAAATAATTTAAAATTATTAAAATTTATAAATTATTATTATTATTTATGTATTTAAATAAAAAAATAAATGTATAATTATATATATTACTTTAATAAGTAATCAAATATCGATCTGGTTAGAATTTAGATATTTTAATGAATGATTTTGATAATATTAGTAAAAGATTAGAATTATCAACCTAGCGATTCCCACCGACTTATTCCATAGTCATTGTAAGGGTGGTAAATTGCAGGGTAGGAAGGAGCCTATGAGCCTAGACATGGTGATCAAAACACGTGGATATCATATGAATTCAAGAAAGAACTTTAAACCTTATTCAAAATTGACTCATATCTTATCCCTAAGCATTGACGTATCTTAGCCACCATACCATCTCCGTGGGACCATAATTTTGATAATATTGATAATCATGTAAGGTAGTTGCAGCAAGTACAATAATTATACTACGAAAATGATTTTCTCATTTATTTTTTTGAAAGCTGACACTAAGTATCCAAAGCTTTAGCTCGACTAATCTTGAGAACGGTCCATCCGATTGCATGAAAATTTTTCATCGACCGTTAGAATAAATCGGGAAGGAAGTGGGCGACCAAGCAATCTAATTTTCTTAAGCTCAATATTCTATTTGGAGAAAATTTCTATAAATATGTTACAACTGAAACTCGATTCTTAAATGACTGAAAAATTACATGAGCGTCTTACCGTTGCACCGTAACATGGGGCAATGATTTTCTCATATATGTTTCATAATTAATGTGCAAAATATCCATTAATTAATTGCAGTTGCCTCCCAAGACCACAGTTAATGCAAGTGGTCCTGTTGGAGCAAACATTCATTAATTGATTAGTTAAGTTCTATTTAGTGGGAAATTTTTTGCCAAATTAATTAATTACACCAAATAATTATCATCAATTGTTAATTATGTTTAATTGGAACATAATACCAGAAGAATTCCCCCTTATAAACAAAACTATATATACATAGAACAATGCCAAACGTATAAACAGTCAATCACTCATTCATGCATATATATATATTTCTCCCATCACACTTAATTAACTAATTAACACGCAATCCAAAACTAATTAAATGAGTCAATATTGCTGATGAGTAACTAACAGGTAAGTACATTATTATTTTATTATCAATAATAATAATAATAATAATAATCAGAAGAATATTCGATCCTTTTCTGCAATATCTTCGATCAATTCTACATCCAACATTAGTCCATATGGGTCCATGGCCCCACCAATTCCATTGGACCCCACCTCCTCCATCTCCATGTAGTTACAGTGCAATGGCGTTAAGTCAGGGAAGAATGTGCTATTTGAGGTGCTTCCCTCTTGACCTGGGGCATGAAACTTGTGGGTGGCAGATGATTTCGTTGTCGTCATCATCGTCGTCGTCATCGTCGTCTCCCCGTAGCACTTGTGTTGAAGGAGCATTTGATGAGGAGGAGACGATTCCAAGTACGACGAGTAGTTGTTGTCGAAATTACACCCTTGATCGTTATTTTCTACTCCCTTCTTCTTTTGGAAAACTCGACATAGCACCCAATCTTCCTGGAGGAAGTCGTATAGTTTTTGAAAGTTAGTCGTTGACTTCCCTTCCGCTTAGGGTTAAAAGAGGTTTGCTATATATTGGTCAATTGGTATACCTTCACAGAGGGTGCGAGTGGCGATTCGAGTCGGAACTCATGCATGACCCAGTTAGTCTTGATGCCGTTGGGTGCTCGTCCCATATAGAACACGAGTGTTTTCCTCATCCCGACCACCACCGTTGCATGGGCCGCAGGGCTATATATTGTTCGATCCTTCCCCGTGGCCTTCCAATACCCTGATTTAGTCGCACGGTTCGCGCGTGACCCCGTGGCATACTTGTGGTCGCGAAAGCTAAAGAAGTACCACTCATTCACACTCAACTTCGCTATGTCTGATCGATCGAATAAAGCCCAAAACATTCACATAATCATCAGCAAACTAGCCTAAAATAAACAAAAACAAAAACAAAATTCCAATACATTCGACGATAAACTCAAATAAAAATCATATCGAGTTAACCTGGAAGCTCCCATGGCTCGCTAGTGTGCAAATCCACCTCCACCAAAGTCCACTCGGAGGATCTATCGCATGCAACCTTCTTTTGCAAATAGTAGCAAACCAGCTCTTCGTCGGTAGGGTAGAACTTGAACCCCGGTGGGAGAGTAGACCCAATGTCCCTAAGCCCCATTTCTTCAATCGACCTCTCACCGATCGACGACTACTCGATCAATCAATATATATGTGTGTGTATCACCCAAACCCTAACCCTAACCCTAACCCTAGTTCCTAATAGCAAAAGTTTACATTCACTAAGAGAGGACGAAATTGAAATGGCTTCACTAGGTCGATGAGAATCCATACTTATAGACAGAATTAAGTCGTCATGAAAACAACATCCGAAATCTATATATATAAATAATATTCTAAATATTTAAACATATATATAAATTATATTCCCTATCAAATCATGATCGAGAAGGCGTGCAAAGAGGTCGTAATCGGTCTGGAAAATGCTAAGTAGATCAGCCCTCATGCGTCTGTTGCAAGAACACAAGGAAAAGAAAGCCATGCCCACAAGAAATCTCCATTTTCATTAACATGCTAATTAATTCAACAAACAAAAAACACTTTTTTTTTAATTCCTTTCAAAAACAAAAACAAAAACAAATTGCAATATCAAATATATATTCCTATAGCCATATAGACAAGAAAGATGGTTATTATTTACGTAGGACAGTCATAAAAGATAATAGAGATAATTAAATGACTGTATATTATTGTCATTTTCTTCTAAAATAAACACGATTATTGGACTTCAGTAGGACCAGTAATTAATTAATATTCTCATATACAATTATAAAAAGGAATTAAGATTAGTTAAGTCGTAGATGATGGTCGCTGTATAAATAGATAAATAAATATTAGGGTTTCTTGTGGTTTAAGGTAGGACAACTAATTAAAGGATGCACCAAGAATTGGAATCATCAACTAGCTAACTTGTCGACATGTGTGAGTAGTAGTAGTGTATTATATTACTTAATGTTTGATTAATATTAATGTAGATGATGATTAAATGAACATTAAGTAGATGGGGACAAAAAGATATCAACCATCAAATAATGGAGACCACTTGTGCGAAATGAACAAATTGGCCATTAATTTCCAAGTTAGAAATACACTCTCTCCTACTCACTATCGATCCACACTGCCGATAGATAGAGATGTAATAGAACTTGTATGATGATCATCTTCACCATTAACATGCCAAATTATATAAGTCTTAAACTTTATATGATTACCAATAATAATCAATAGAATCTTATATATTATCCCTCATCCATATATATTGAACTTCACACATAATATCTCTATTATCTTTGCAGGCGCAACTACTTGTATAGGTACACCCATTAACCTTAATTAGATTAGATTATCTTCATCTAATCTACTCTAGTGGTATCGATTGAGCTAGTTTCGAACGACGATGCCTTCTACACATGTATATTAATTAGGTACGTATAGTAGAACTAGCTAGGACACATTTGATGTATGTTTATGAGTATTATGACTTAGTTACTTTCTTGCTTCAAGCCCTAAGAAATGATAACTAGGAAGGGAACATGGCATTGATGTGCACTAATTAAGCCTAAAAGTACTAGGCACCTTCGTTTCCTTATCTCAAGGTGTTGTAGCCCTCCATGTGTACTCTTAATTGTGTTTAATTGAGTGGAAATACGAATAATTTCATTATTCTCGGCTATAATTTGAGACCCACAAAAGGACACATATATATATTCTATAAATTATTGTAGTAGTACTATATGCTCCTCCATGCATAATTAATCCAAAACCCTAATTTTGTTTTCTTGCATATAATTTGGTGAACTACTTAAATGCTCTTCGGAATGTAATATTTTAATCTTATGAGTTTCATTTTTTAATTATATATAATGGTTACAAGAACAATAAGTGAAAACAAAAATAATTTTCAGATGTGGTAATTAATATGGAATACTAACAATTATTGGAGTCTCTTAATTAATTTGCTAATTATTTGCATATCAATTTGCATTCCTAATTAAGTGGCGCTATCACCTTTTTAGCTCCCATCGACATCTTGTCTTGAAAAAGACAAACAAATGGACATGTAATTTGTAATTGCAATTTAATAATAAGACGGTAAAAAAGAAAAGAAAATAAAAAAGAAAGAATAAAACTCCACTTTTTGTCTGATATCTATCTATCTTTATAACTAATAACTAAACTAATTACCATCTTTGCTCTTCTAATTAATTAATGATACAAATCTTTTGGCATATCACACTTCCTTAAATTTTAGCTGATTAAACCCAAACACAGGGTACAAAAGAGAATTAGTTTATGAAACCAAAGTTTGATCTTTTCTGTTAATATTAACAAAACTAATAATAAGGACAAAAATATATGAATTATAGTGACTTCATTCAGATGGCGACCAATATCCATGAATATTTTCAGGTATATTAATTAATTATAACACCCTAAAACATATTTTAATTAATGTTTTTTTTTTTTTACTTCGTGTTCGTTTAAATATAATTAACATCATATTTAATTATTCATTTGATTCGATCTCCATAGGGAGATCGTTGTGACGTAAAGCAAGCAATATGTGATTTAGTTTGTAGTGTTGTAGGCTTTTGGGGAGAGTGTGCATGTCTTGATGGCTTGAGAAGTTGGGAAAGAGGTTGTCTACAAGCAAAATTTTAGGGCAGATGGTGACTAAATTCTTACAAGGGAAGCATTCCGACTTGGAGTCGTAATCATAATAATAATAATAATAATCATTGATCTATCGAAAATCGATGAAAGATTTTAATTGTTCCATCTACCCAACCTCGATACGCCTTGATGCATTGATCTATCAGATTTCTACGCAATGATATCGAAATACTATGCAATCATAAAGGAAACCATTAATGTTAGGTTCTAGACATGAGTGTTTGTTCATCAGTTGATCACCAACTAGATTGACTCGGTCTTAGTTGACTTTGGGTTAGATCCGTTGAACTGATCGATCAACCCTGCTAGATTTTGACGAGTAAGTCATGCATGCGCACAAGCACACGGCTCTAGGAAGTTGAACGTCGCACGATCATATATAGCTAATGCAAGCAATGTCAGTTGCCTTTTGCTTAAGAAAATATGTTCTAGCCTAGATGACACTTATACCGTGGTTTAAAATATCATGCTGTACTAAATGGCACGGGTAAAAAATTTCATGTCGTCCATTGACTAGCACAACACGGAGGCCGATACGCAATTACGATACCTTGAGCAAGGCCTCCCACTAGGCCCCACAACCGCCGGAGGCCTTGCATGAGGCCTCATGGTTGCGAGCGACCTCGCGGGAGTCCCCCAGTTGCCAAAGGCCTCGCGCAAGGCCTCATGCCCATGAGCGATCTCTCGGGAGGCCTTGCGATCGCAAAGCGCCTCGTATATGGCCTCATGGCTAGAAGCGACCTCGCAGGAGGCAACCTTGTGATCGCAAAGCGCCTTGCATAAGGCCTCACAGCCGCGAGCGACCTCTCGAGAGGCCATACAATGGCGAAGTGGTTCGCATGAGGCCTCACGAATGGGAGTGACCTCGCGGGAGGCCCCGCGGTCACAAAACGTCTTGCATGAGGTCTCATGATCGTGAGCATTGCTAGAAAAAAAAAGTTAAAAATACTAAAGTAATAAATAGAAGAGACATATTGCGAGAAAAAATAATAAAAATTAATGATAAAGAATTATAGAGTTGAGAAAATGATACATGGTTAGGGTTTCAATATTAAAGAATTATAAGATTGATCTAAGTATGATATTGCAAGGATTAATATTTCCATCTAATTCACGGTACTCCTTTTAGTATTAGTAAGGTACCATATTACGATGTCTCAATTTTAATTTTAATTAATGATATATAATTTTTTTTAAAGAAAAATATATTTATTTCTTTTTGTCTAATAGATATCCAACATCTCAAGAGAATATATCGAAATATAAACTTAACAATAATCCCCTAAAATAAAACAAATAATGAGCATTTAAAATAATTAGATATTAATAGAAATATTTTTAAATTAATATGCACTAATATTTAAAAAATAAAAAAAGTTTCGAAATCATATTGATATGACACGATACAGTACCGAAATAGTATCGTTCCAGATTTTAAACCACACCTTGATCATTTGAAACCCAATAAAATACTTGAAATAATGGGCCTACATTTGAGATTTGCAGTGATGTGATCCACATTTAATAGAAAATGATTCCTTTCCCTCCACCCTATTTCCACCCAAGTAAATGCAAGCTACAAATCTCTTCTCATTCCTTTGTCGATCGAAATCCCCTTCACCTCCCGTATAATTTGGAACAAGTTTTTGTTTTTCATATATTATATCTCTCGGTCGGGACATCTAGGCAAATAGAAATTTTACCTCGATTTAGGTTTCTCATACTATAGGCTAGTCATTTACTAGGGATTAGTCGAATCTCGCATTAGTTCCTCATTTTGAGGGTTTAAATTTGTGCTACGATGTGAACGGTTCCTCCCAATATTAGAGCTCGACGAGATGCGACCTAACATATATGGAGAATGGCCTTTCTATCCAATTAACCTATTTACCAACTCTATCATACATTGGGTCATTACGAAAACAATAGCTTACCAAATCATTTAATTTCTTTGAGTCACTTAAACTACTCAATTGTAACACGACGTCGTTTATATAGAAGATCTATAGTGTTTAAGTTCTTAGAATCAAGATAAGGGGTACTACCGGAAGAATTTCCAATGAGACAGAAGATCTTTTCTTTTCGTCTCGTCGTTTGCTAGTCAGAATGAATTAGACATTGTCATCCCTAGCTCGAAGCCATCGAAGAACTACCACTACAAAAGTACATCAAAATAGCGACGAAATTTGACAATGAAAATAATTTATTCCAAATCTACAATAAAATTTGCGACGAATTACAAATTTTATCGCAAATTAGTAACGAATTTTTTAACAATTTTTTTTTGTTGCAAACTTATTTACATTTGCAACAGATTAAATTTCGTCGCAAATTTGCAGCGAATTTTATTATTCGTCGCAAATTTAAGACGAAAAATCAATTTCGTTATAAAATTTAATAACGAAATATAAATTCGTCGCAGATTTTTGCAACGAATTCACAATTCGCTACAAATTTGCAACGAAAATATAATTCGTTGTAAAATTTTGCAACGAATTCATGATTCGTTGCAAGCTTCTGCGACGAATTTATATTTCGTTGTTAAATTTTGCGACGAATTCATAATTCATTGCAAATTTACAACGAAAATATAATTCGTTGCAAAATTTTACAACGAATTCATGATGCGTTGCAAACTTCTGCGACGAATTTATATTTCGTTGCTAAATTTTACGACGAATTCAAAATTCGTTGTAAATTCTGCAACGAAAATATGATTCGTTGCAAAATTTTGCAACGAATTCATAATTTGTTGCAAATTCTGCGACAAATTTGGCGACGAAATATTTTTATCGGATATTTTCAATTATTTGGGAAAAAATCAACAACAGAAATTAAGAAAATTACGACGAATTTAATTTTCGTCGCCAAATTTGCAACAAAAAATAAATTTCGTCGCAGAATTTTGCGACAAAATGTAAATTTGTCGCAAAATTTGCAACGATCTAATAATTCATTGCAAAATTTGTGATAAATTATCGACGAAAATTATTTCGTTGGTAATTTTAGTTGGCGAAAAATACTTTATTCGTCGCCAATTCGGCGATGAATAGAATATTCGTCGCCAATTCAGTGACGAATACAATATTCGTCGCTAAATCAGCGTCGAATTTTGCAACGAATTAGAAATCGTCGCCAATTTTCCTCTAAATCTCCTCACACGCTCGTACGTCCTCGCCACTCGATCTGCCGATACGCCTCCTCCTCTCTTCCCCTCTTCCATCGCCGGAGCAACGACATCACTGCCGGGAGCTTGCGGCAGCGACGCCGCTGCTGCAAGCTCGCTCGACAGCTGGCGCGAGCTTGCGAGAGCTGCCGCGACCTCGCGGCAGCCGTCACGAAGCCTTGCGGCAACTGCTGCAACCTCAATCTTTTGCGAAGCAGATGACTCGTGATGCTAAAGTGGTTGGTTTATCAAAGAGCATTCTTCCATCCATGCTTTTAGTTTTAGTTTAAAATTTTCAAGAAGATGGATAAAAAAAGGATTTTTCAGATTTAATTAGTGGATTAATCTCTAGTTACATAGCTTTGATTCAAGAGCAGAGCCGATTGGCGGTCATGGCGCTTCCACCTTCATCTTGCTCGAGTCCAACCTCAACTGCCTCCGGAACTCCGCTATGAATGCCTCAGCTCGGGCGTTCACCTCCACTGCGTCTCCTCCCTCTTCCTCTTCCGGCGTTAACCCATCGTCATTAACATACACCGCTGCGTTCCCCTCCTCCGCAGAGCTCCAACGCTTCTTCCACTTCCGGCGTTAACCCATCTTCATTAACAAACACCGTCGCACTCCCCTCCTCCGCGGAGCTCTAGCGCTTCTTCCTCTTCTTGCTTCCCCTGCACTTTCGACCGAGAGTAATGGACACTGAGGACGCCACAACGGAGGCGATGATGAGGTTGAGAAGCAGCAGGAGGAACGACGGCGGAGCGAGCAACGAGAGGGCCAAAGGCAGAAGCTTTCCGAGGCTAGAGAGGAAGATCGCGGTCGCTGCCACCGCCAGCGCCACCTCCATTACGCCTTCCTCTCCGCTCCGATGTCGCCGTCGCTTGCGGCGGTGATGCTCGGCTCCCTCCATTTCTTCCCGATTGATTGACTCCCTCCGCAAAGTCCACACTATCTATAGAACAAAAAGACGCAACAACCTTTACGAAGCGCTGCTTCACACATATTGGTATTAGTGTAACACCTTGAGTAACGTTTGGTAGTCGATTGATCAGTCGAACTAGTGAAGCTCCAATCGACTGATGGTATCTTTCAGTATCATCAGTCGATTGACCTTGAATATTTTACAATGATTTTTTTTTGTCGTAGATTTGTCGACAAAAAAATATTCGTCGCCAAATTTATTTTTATTCATGAAAATATGTTTATTAAATTTTTGCGACAAACTGTGTATTCGTCGCAGATTTAACGACGAATGTAACTATTCGTCGCTAAATTTGGCGACGAAAATTAAATTCGTCGTCAAATTTGGCGACGAATAGATATTTTCGTCGCTAAATTTTTGTAATGAACTATTTTTTCGTGGCAGATTTGGCGATAAATAATTATTTTTGGCGACGAATTTTGTAATGAAAATTTTATTCATTGCAATTTTGATGACGATTTTTTTTTTGTTGTAGAATTTAGTGGCGAATTATTTGCAATGAAAATTTTATTCATTGCAATTTTGATGACGAATTTTTTTTCGTTGTAGAATTTAGTGGCGAATTATTTGCAATGAAAAAAAATTCGTTGCAAAAAAAACTTTGCAACGAAAATTCGTTGCAAACTTCATCGTCAAATCCTATAATTTTTGTAGTGTACTTAAGCCGTAACATTGCGACATGATTTTAGGGTGCGTTTGGTTGAGGGTTTTTGTTGATAACCTTGTTAGGTTATCAACAAAAACCTTATTTGGTTTAGATTATGAACAATTACCTGGTAATTATTCATTATCTGGTTATGAAAAAAAACCTTTTAGAGGGGAATCGGAAAACCTTGGAGAACCAAGATTTTTGTTGATTCCCGAGGTCAAGGAAACTTTTTTCCAATATTACCCCTAGCAATATATTAAATGTCAATTTGTCAAAACTCAATCGATTGTATCGCGTCGTCATCGCCGCCTTCGCCGCCGCCGCATGCCATACTTTGCCTTGCGCTGCCATATACCACCGCCATCGTCGCCATGCCGACCACCATACCACCGTCTGCCGTCGATCGCTTGCCACCGCCGTCGATCGTCGTAAGCGCGTCGCCGTCGGCCGTCAGCCGATCGCCATCGCCGTCGCCGCCGATCGTCGCCGTCGTCGATCGGTTGCCCATCATTATCGCCGTCGATCGATCGATCGTTATTCATTATTCGTGCCGTCGATCGACCACCATCGTTCGTCGGAGTAAAGTGTTAAATTAAGTTATATATTAAAACCTCCAACCAAACAAGATTTTTATCTAAGGTTATAATTTATTTCAAGATTATATTTTATTTCCTGATAATCACATAACCAAGATTATATATGATTACTTGAATCAAACGTACCGATGGTTCTAAGATCTTAGAAATAATATTTTTGTTTGTTTACTAACAAAAATCCTTATGGCTGATCGAGTCTCAACCATCGATGACCTCTCTTCGTTGTCGCAATTCGATCCGACCGGATATAAAGGTGGCCTCCATAGGAAATCCTGCGAAGGGCCCCTCCATAGGATTTGCTTCCTACGGTGGGCCTCTCGATACGATTCACATTCTCGATGACCCCAAGCTTGTAGGCATGCCTTGTGCTCTCTCCCCACATTCCAATAGCTATCGAACCCAAAGATCTCCAACCATACGGACCCATAACACAAATAAAATAACCTCACCATGATTTGGACCAACAATGTTTCATTTGCTGTGGGACAACACTTTCTATTGTTCAGTTTGTGGTCTTTTTTATTTAATTATCTCTATAATTTCTAGAAAAATTTTAAAAAAAAAAGCATTTCTCATTAAGTAGAAATTTCTAAAAAGAAATAGTTCAGAAATTCATGGGAAAGAAACTATAAAACTTGTACCTTGTTTCAGGAGTTGAGACTACACGCCATGCTTCTCTCCATCTGAACTCTACTTGCACAAGAGAAATCCAAGCCATGGTTGGTGATTCATTGCCAAACCCATTCCCCTTCCACATGCAACAAACTGACAAGTATTATAAATTAGTAAACAAAACAAAATAAACAAACAAATAAAACCTAAAAGCAATAATACATAGTTCAGTGTTTTTTTCTTCAGGCAGAGTACCATTCATATATGCAGTCAGTCTATCTATGTACTGGTAGCATCATAGCAGAGTACAGACTCCATTATTTGCAGTTTATTTGGTCGGATGTGGATACGCAATTACTTTGCAAACTACACTTGTAAATACAAATATTTAGGCAAAAATCACAGATCATCTCTATCTTAACCTATTGTTCTTCCCATGTATCAAGTTTTTCTAGTTGAATCAGCTCGACAAGTAACTAAACCACAATTTCCTCACTGATTGATCAGCTTAACTGATTGAATCAACTGCCACAATTTCATTGTAAAAATACTTTTACAACTGAAGAAATATGGTGATGCTGAAGCCATTAGTGATCAGTTTCACCACTTATATCTGTTTCTTCTCTCCATACTGTCTTTAAAATCATGTCAACTATCACAGTAGCTCAGAATATGAACTATACCTCTCTATGTATGTTTCTTCCTCACCTTCCCAGTTTAATTCGACCACAGAGTTCGAAGATGCTCCACTCGAAACTCTGCAAGACATTTCTCAGGAGGTGGAGAGATATAATCATGGAGACAATGACCTGTGCGAATCCTGCAAACTACAGCAGACATTTTGTCAAAGAAGAAGGTGAAGGAGAAGTTCCTAAGGATGTACCCAAAGGCCATTTGGTGGTCTATGTTGGAGAACACCGCAGGCGGCGCTTCGTCATTGATCTTGCTTTCCTTCAACACCCTATGTTCAGGGGGTTGCTCGAGCTAGCTCGGGAAGAGTTCGACTACCTAAGCCCCGGTGGCAAGCTCTGCATCCCATGTGACGAGGCCATATTTCTTGGCATTCTACAGCATGTTAGATCATGGCAACACATGAGGGTATGCACGCTGCGCTGCTTCCTGTAAGCTAAAGGATGTTCTTGAATTTTTTTTTTTTCCATCTACTTTCATGTGGTTACTATTGTATAAAGTTCTGTTAATCATAATGAATAAGCAACAACTCCTTTCACTATCCGTGTCATTTATACACACACAAAACACTTCTCTTCATTCTGGAACAAAACAAGTGTGCCATTTTAGCTCTACAATTTTTCTGGTCCAAGGCATTCGAACAGAGATCTTTCATAAGGATAATGAAGTTAATTTGTGAATTGCATTGCATGTATACACACACAAGATCCAACAACAAGGCAGGGAAAAAAAAAATGCTTTCGCCTTAAAAATGAGAAAAATCTGATACCACAAACAGGTAGTTGTACTGAACCTATTATCAAAAAATTCAGAACAGGAGATGAAGAATGATATCAACAGCAAAGTAAAAGAGCTCACCTAAGTCGAAGAGAAAGCATAGATGAAGAATCTGATGCTCGATTGACCATTATCTGAAGCAAGTTGATAACTTTCACTGCATTGATTTCTGCCTGCATGCAAACAGGTGCCAGAACCAATAGATGAATCAAGGTTCAAAGCAACAAAATTCGTGATCAAACTGAAGCACTTCAGAAGGCATCAAGCGCCAGTCGGTCATAGCTCATGGCCTTTCTCCAACGTATGGCATGATGAAGCACATCCTTGCAGAGACATGGCATGGAAACTGCAAATATCCGCTCACTTAGCCTCAGGCCTTTCTCGCCCATAACCTTTCGACCCTCAAGTTGCAGGATATTGCATTTTGTTGACATTTCGCCAAACACCTTCCCTGCGACATCCATCTTCTTCGTTCGTGCCAAATCATTGAGAACGCTGTTGTGACTAGCGATATTCGGGAGATTCGCCTCGGTTCATGCTATCATAGAATCATCAGGCCGTCTCCATCTTGGCGGAGAGACAAAAGTCCCAAAGGAGGGTATTGTAGGTGGGGAGCGCCGTAAAGACGCCCTCCTCGAGCATGGCATTGGAGAACCGCTTGGCCATGGCGACACGACAAGATCGCATGATGACAACCTGGGGGAATCAGCAGGAATGATGAAGAGGAACACTCCCTCGATAGTCGTCCATCAGGAGGCGGCAGCGGGCGTGGTTAGCCGAATCTGGCTTTCTCCACCTAGAGAATGAATCGGAGGGCGCAACCCGAGCGGTGGACGCCTCCGATGACGGTTGGCCGGTGGAAGGTGGCGGCGGGTGGAAGTTCTCGAGGCCGGCGCTCCCTCGACGCCGGCACGCCGCGCCATGGGAGCCAAAGTCGGCACTCGATCCATTGGGCCACACGTATTGGACATTCGGCCCACAACTGGGCCAACTCGATGCCTACGTAATCCTCCTTTCCGATTGAACCGCCCGGCTCGACCAAATTTTGGAACATTAACTAACCAAGGTCGAATGGAATCGACCGGACCGGTTTTCTGGGAAGGCCGAACGGGATGGGGTCAAAGTCAACGGCACGCATCTAGAAGCTTCTTCAAATTACGAAGTTTAGTTCGACATGTGTTTTCTTACCGGTTTAATTTAGTATTTTTCTTAGTCACGTGATTGGCCAAAACAATTGTTCCCTGACGAGGTGAAGCTAGCGGATTTTCACCGCCACCTGTAGAGTACCCGGCATGATATTGGTGATGCGACACGTGTCGGTCAAAATTACCTGCTCCTCTCCCTATTATTTCCTACCTTTTCTTTTTCTTTTTCTTTATTCCTTTTATTTTATTTTTCTCGGCCTCCTTCCTCTTCCTCTTCCTCCTCCTCCGCCTCCTCTTCTTCTCGACCATTCGAGAACACGGAGGAGTACGAGAATCGTTGAGGCGCTTGTTGTAACGGGCCAACAGATCCACGTCTCCTTCCTTCCTCGATCTCCTTCCCACCGTCGGTGGATTGGTTCAATCGTCGCTCGCCTGAATCGGGATCGACCAGATCGTCGCCTGCGCAGGTATTCCCTTTTCGCATCATTTAATCGATCCATTTGTAGTTTTAATTGACTTGAAGTGTCGTTTATTGGATCTCATATTGTTTATGTGTTTTATGTTTCGAATTTTTGATATTTTAAATAGATTTGATATTGTCGAGGCGAAAATTTTAATTTTATGCATAAGATAATGCAACTGCAGTTGGGTTTTCCTTCGATTTTATGTTTTTTTTTGGCAATTAGTTTTTTTATTTTTTACAATGAACGGATCTGGTGGCATCTGTGATGAACTTGAGTTTAGAGTTGCGGATTTGATGAAATGAATCGAATCTGTTAAAGACTCGCTGATTTTGTCGGCTTCGTTTAGTTGATCATCAGGAAGAATAACCGTGATTTCCTTCTTTTTTTCATTTTGTTCGTTCTATTGTTTCTTTTTTTCTTTTAGTTGATCACTTGCCAATAACGTACTAAAATTTTTTCATTGTTCTGGCAGATAGTTTGTAGAGGAAGTATTGAATAAGCGTTCCTGTAAGCCTAACTATTCTAGTCCTCTAAAGATCATGAAGAAAGCTTTTGATCAAACTGTTCGTGACCTGTAAGAATTTATGTTGATATTATATAACTATGTAGAATTGGAACTTCAAAATAATTTCAGTTTCGTTAACTGTTTCTTTTTACATATCTTATAGGAAAAGGGGAGTAAATAAGAACGTTCTGAAGGTTCCTAGTATAGAGCAGAAGGTTTGTTATGTGATATAAGTATTACATTTGAGTTCCTGTGGATCAACGATATGGCAAACATACCATCATAAATAGAGGATAATGATTTAATCGAAACAGAATGATGTTCTTCAACTGTGAATCTGACATATACATGCCTCTTTTTTTAATGTATTTTTGTCTTTAGATTCTTGATGCAACCAGCAATGAGCCCTGGGGACCCCATGGATCACTTCTGGCAGATATTGCGGAAGCATCAAGGAACTAGTATGTACTTTATCTACCCCCATCTGCTGATGCAATTGATCTTCCTGGAATCTAACATATCATCTGAATTTACAGTCATGAATACCAGATGATTATGAATGTAATATGGAAGAGGATCAATGATACTGGAAAAAACTGGCGTCATGTTTACAAGGTGTTTTAAACCATTCCTTTTATTTGAGTGAATCTCGTGTTCTTTCTTTCTTCCTTTCAATAATTTTTATTCTGTCCATGAAATGCACCTTTGCGCTTTGTTTTTTCATTTTGTTTCGATGAAATATTTTTTTAGTTAATATGGTTATTTTGATTGTGAGATTCAGGCACTGACTGTTTTGGAGTACCTAGTTGGACATGGATCTGAGCGAGTAATTGACGACACAAGGGAGCATGCTTACCAGATATCGGTAGTGCAATATTCATAATCTTATATAGCCTTGATTTTAGTGTTGTACATTGTGCTTGTTTAACTGGAAATGATGCTTATCTTTCAGACTTTATCCGACTTCCAGTACATTGATTCAAGTGGAAGAGATCAGGGAAATAATGTTAGAAGGAAATCCCAAGCCCTCGTAGCTCTAATTAATGATAAAGAAAGGATACAAGAAGTTAGGCAAAAAGCAGCAGCTAACCGGGACAAGTAAGCTTTCTGAATTATAAAATAATTTTCGTACAGTTCACTCTGCCTATTAACAGTTCTTCTCTTCTCATGTAGATTTCGAAGTACACATTCAAGTAGGCCTGGTTCATATGCTAGCTCAAGGAATTATGGTGACCGTTACGATGACGATCATTATGAGAGTCGTCATGCTAGTAGAGATGATGACCGGTATGGTAATTGGAAGGAACGTGATTGGGGTTACAAAGATGATGATAGAAGTGGCAAGGTTAGCGATCCATATGGACGAGAGGAAGATCGTTATGGCAGGTATTCTGATGAACGTTATGGCAGAGATGGTTATAGGGATGATGAGCATAGAGGAGGCCAGGAAGGTGATTCTGGTTCCAGAAATACAAGCTTCAGTAGAAACCGTTCCTTTGATGATGATGACCACTCAATCAGGTTAGTTTTTTTCTCTTATTACATCTGTAGTATTGCTTCTCATAAAGCAGTAAATTATCTGGATTTTAGTTGCATTGTTTGTGTTAATGAGTTGATGCTAGTTTGCTGAGTAAATATTGTATTGCCCTCTTCCGTTGAGTAAAATTTCTTTGACCATGTGCATTAAAGAATTTTTTAAAATCATGTTTTTTATTTTTTATGTTAAAGTGTGGGTGGCAGAGTTGACAATCTTCCTCGGGACGAAAGGTGAGCAGTTTGAATTCTTTGGTATTCTAGAAGTTGTGAATCTTATATCTGTGTGCCTTGATTGACTAACAAATTTTATTAAAACACCAGAGAGCTGGACCGCAGACTTTCTGAGCAGAGTAGTGGTGCACCACCAAGCTATGAACAAGCCACAAGAGATGCCCACGACCACGTGCAAGAAAATAGGTACACCTTGAATACAATCACATCCTGTTATGGAATTTTTTTTCTTTCTAACAACTCCACTTGTAGAAATGTCAGTGGAGTTAAAGCAGCTGCACCAACAGCACCTTCTTCTTCTGAACCAAGTGCAAACTCTCCTCCACAAACTCTGAAGCAGGGTTCATCATCTGTGCCAACAACTAGCTCCTCTGTCAAAATTGAAAATCAGGGTTCAGGCAATGTTTCATCTGCTCTATCTCAACAAACAAACAACAGTAATAGCAATGGGTTTGATGAGTTTGATCCACGAGGTTCGGCATCAGGTATTGAATTTATTTTGGTTATCCCCAGAGTTCAGGAATACTACTCCCATTTCTAAATTTAAATGTGTGAAAAAGATATGAACCAGTGATTGAAATTTGTGCACCTATTGCCCACTACATACAAGAACTGAGCACTATTCTTGCAAATCTGTGAAATTCGCTGATCAAGCACAATGAGTTTGATCTGATTTAACCCTTTAACCTAAGATTTTATCCTGCTCTTTCAAAATTGTGGGTGGAAATATAGATTCACACTAAAGAGTACTGGTTCAGAATTTTGTTGTATTAACTGAACCAGTGAGTCCTTGGCGTATAAACTTGTCAAAAATAGTTTAAGTTGGTTGTCTGTTTCTGTTTTAGCTTAAGGTACATACAATTTTCGATGCTACAGAAAAGTATGGTGTCTCATGTATCCATTGTTTATATGCATATTTATTTTCATTCTCATAATAATGCATTTGTTCATTTCTTTCTCCTTTTTTTCATAAAATAGTTATTGTACCAGTTTTTCTAATCTGTCTATGTCATCCCGATTTAACAAGAATATCACCTGTTAAAAGATACATTTTTCATCCAAGGGAATCTGCAAATTGTGAAAAGAAAATGCTAGAAGTCCTAGTTAACAGCAAATTCTTTTGAGAGCCTAGACCAAACTGATTTTCTTTTTGGTATATTAATGCTCAAGGCATTATTCTCTTTTTCAAAGTTGTGGATCTTCTAGTAAGCAATGCCAATTACTTTGTTTCTTCTTCTAATCAGCTGCTCCGCCTGCTGCTAGTAGTCCTGAGATGGACTTATTTGGATCGGCATCAGATTCGATTTATTCGCTTGCTTTGGTACCCTTGACGACATTAAACACTGAACTTGAAACTGATGTGCCAGAAAATTCTGATTTTGGAGCAGGTTTTGCTGCCAAATCATCAGTGCCTGCCGGATTTAGTCAGGTTTGTCTCATCATCTTGATACTCGCACAAATTGCAGTTGAAAATTAGCACAGAACTCCTAAAAATTCATATAACAAATCTGATGAGTAGTTTCTATCAGATTACACTGTCAATTTCAACTCACAAGGATTGTTGCTGTTGCAATGAATTTCAGAATCTCTTGCTTGTAAACTATTTGTCGCTTTGCTGCCTTGCTGTGTTTGTTTATATTTGCAATTCTCATATACATTTGAATCGAGCATGATCCTTTTTTGTTTTGACTTCTTGTCCAGTCTGGTGAAGATCCCTTTGGAGACGCTCCTTTTAAAGCTACTCAAGAAAGCTTATCAAGTCAGCAACATAGCTTTGCTCCCGTCGCAACCTTTAATCCTTCAATTTCAACTGGAGGAGTTGAAATACTCGCATCTGCAGCTTCCAAGTTAGAGACAACAAGAAGTTTTGACTTCGATGGTTCATTTGGTGGCATTGCTTTTAATCCTATACCAAATAATCAGCACAATGAATTTGCAAGCGCTGCAAATTTGACTTCTGATGCCCTTGCACCCCAGCCAAGAAATGATATGTCAAATATGTTTGTCCCCCAAACAGGAGGAACAACCTATGCTCCTCATATTCAGGAAGCTCAACCTGTTGCACCAAGTTATATACAAGGCAACCGCTTGCCACAAGCTGGTGTTCCTTTTCCATCACAGGCAACACCAGTTGCTACCGGTATCGTTCGCCCTGCTGCTCCTGTAAATATGCAGACCAACCAGTCGAATCTTCTTTTACAACCTGGTTTGCATACACCCAGTACTCCAGAAGTTTCGGCTACGACATCAGCATCGTTATCTATGAAATCTGCTCCATCAAAAGACAAATTTGCAAAATCAACAGTTTGGGCTGATACATTGAGCAAAGGCCTAGTCAATCTGAATATATCTGGACGTAAATGCTCTATCTTTCGATTTATTTTTCAATTATTTATGCTTTTATTCTGCAAATGCAATAAATATGCTATGCATTCAATAAATTACTCAAACTTCTTAAATACTGATCGCAATGTACAAGGCAACACTTGCATCTCGACTTTAAGTCCTTGACATGTTAAATCCTTTTTGCTCGGCATCCACACTTGAAAAGAACTCAGAAACTTTCTTTGTTGGGTCTCATTTTTATCTTTCATAATTTTGCAGCCAAAATCAACCCTCATGCAGATATTGGCGTAGATTTCGATTCTATAAACCGGAAAGATAAATGGAAAGAAGAAAAGAAGACTTCTGCTGCTCCGATATCTACCGCGACCATGGGCAAAGCTATGGGATCTGGTTCTGGCATTGGGCGAGCAGGTGCAAGTGCTCTCACAGCCTCATTGAACCCCATGGTTGGCCCGGGCATGGGTTTTGGAATGGGAATGGGTAGTGGTGCTATGGGAAGGGGAACAGGGTTCACAATGGGGATGGCTGGCTATGGTCAACCAACAGGGACGGCGAACATGGGAATGAATCAGGGAATGCCTCCGCAACCTGCCGCGCGAGCTCCTGGTGTAGGATACAACCCCATGATCATGGGCAATTATGGTTCTCAGCAAGCATATGGAGGAGGAGGATACAGGTAAAGAATGAATACACCAATTCCTGAAAACTATCACAGGTACAATTGTTGAGTGTGAGTATACATATGTTGTATCGAGTCGATTCCCAAAGTGTATTTGGGCTATTTCAATCAAGGAGATATAGAAGGATCTTGGTACTTCGAACGTTACTACGAACCGTCTTGTTGTACATTGTCGATGACTCGGGATTGGATTACTCTTGTGAATTTTTGGCTTGAGATTTGTTTTAGCACTTGTGCTTATATAAAATAAAGTTTCATTGTTCCACTGAACTCACCCTGACTCAATTTTAGTTTTCTTTCTTAAATCCTGCTTGGACTGGGTTGTTTAGGGTTGATTTAATCTTGTTCGGTTCAAGCATTGAGTGATTCTCAGGAGTTATGTATGATAATTTGATAATTATATAATCGAGATTATGTATGATAATTTGGTTTTATAGTTTACTAATGTAGTCATGTGCTAAGTTGGATGACAATCTAACATGAGGTGAAAATTGGGATTGAAATGTGGATGTTACTTGGATTGGTGTTGTGATAGAGTGATTTTTTTTTAGAAAGTTCGTAGAAAATCATTGATACTCATTATCAATTGAGCATTAGCATAAGATAATGCACATTAATTATGATTAGTTACCATGTATAAGAAACTAAGCACTTTTACTTAATTTCTTGTACTTTATATATATTTGGTTAATTAAAAATATGATGCTTTATATTGTCATTAAGCAAAATGCAAGATGCTGAATTTAGGGATAATCTAAGAGTAATTTTTTTCGTTTGCAAATTTTAAACAGAATTTTTTTTTTGAAGAAAAATCTATAAAATTTTAGTCCAATAAATAAATAAATAAATAATGTATTGCAGCGGAAATTCGGGATTGAGCTAATTAAATTAATTAAAATGGCTAAGAAATTCAGAAAAAGAGGGAAAAAAAACTCAAACCCGATTCGATTTCAAAACTTGAGCCTCGACCAGCCGGTCCGGCATCGAACTCGCCGTCGAAGGAATGGGAAGGAGATCGAGATCCCCCGCCGCCATGGCGATCGGCCCGCTTCTCCTCCTCTCCCTACTTCACATAATCCAATTTGTCTGTTTCGAGAAGTGTCCAATGACGAGAACGACTTTTAGTTGATGACTTAATTTGTTTGTTGACACAGTTAGATTTACTGAAGTGGAAAATTTGTTGATCCGGATGGATATGAAATTGTCTCGACTGATACCGAATGATATATCACGGATGACCGAGAAGAGTATTGCAAAAGGAAATATAGTGAGAGAGATTTGGACTAAACCCCTCCGATGTTCCTGTTAGGAATTAATAAGAAGAAGAGAAATAATAAATGCAAAGAGCAAAGATTAGGAGAGCTTTTTTTCTCAACTTGGAACCTCCTCTTCAAGTTACTCTTATATAAACGGATCCATTCCTACGGAGCAGTGCGGAAGGTATGAACGACATGACTTTTTCAAGTGATGATTTGTCGTTTTTAGGAGCAATAGAGGACGTTATCTTCATAAATGCTGCAGAAGTATAGAGCGTAATTAATGTCATTCGCGTGATTGATGGGAGACAGAGTTCCATTAATGTGACGGACATGCTCCCTTGAGACAGACATGAACATATATTTTTTTTTTATCATGTAGGGCCTTTGATAGAGGATGTCTCGTTACATTTTGACTTTAATGACTGCCACATCACTATATTTACTGAGATACAAGCTGATCGAGATATATAATAATGTAATGTTTGCCGCAAAATCTGTCGAGATATAATACTTTCAGTATATAATATGACCAGGTCGAAATATAGTACTTCTAGAATATCATATGGATATGGTCAAATTGAGATATAATGTTTTCGTCGTACGATCATGTCGAGATATAATAGGTTAGGTCAATGAATAATGAGAAAGTTATAAATAACGTTTCAATCCTAAGTTAATTCTAACTTGTATACGCCGGAGATTTGAGCAGAGCTGTCAAACAGATCAACCCATGGTGGGGCGGGTCAATTCGTCATTAATCCAACATTTAGCGGAGAGGGGTGGGCCGACCCGTCATCTTAGCGGGTTAAGAAATCTCCAACCCAACCCAATCTAAGGTGGGTTGCGGGTTAGGTGGGCTAACTCGCGGGCCACAAAAATTAAAAAATTCTATTTAAAATTATTAAAGTGTTGAGAGTTTGTGGCGATGATCAGTAAGACAAATGAAGTATCATGATTAAAAAAATAAATATTTGAAATAATTAAAATCTTATAATTGAGATTTAATTATCCGACAAAGTTGAGTACTGATATTTTTTATTCTTCCAATGATCCAAAATATTCAAATCTTGATAATATATAAATTTAAAGTTTTACTCCTCTAAATAGAAATCCAATTGAGATTTTGTAGCTCTTATAATTATTTAACTTTGATATGTTATCATTTCTTATCGATTGGAATAGTAATGATAAGATAATATAAAACAATTAAAGTATACAAGAAAAAAAATTAGAGTACATCAAGTATTATTTTGTTCATTCCTTTTAATTTCTCTTACACTTTGTTGAGGTGTATATGTGATAGAAGAAGATTGTGACGGTGAAAAACTTCTTTTATTAATTAATATTAAAATATTGATAAAAAAATTTATACAATTTTATTTTCACATATTCTATTTTTTGACGTTTCTTAATCCGTGGGTTAACTCATGCCCACGGCGGATCGATCCGTCTAGACCCACAACCCATATGAATCGATATATTTAGGTCCGTTAAAATGACGAATTAATAAAATTTCAATCCAATCCATCTAATTTATTTGATGGAACAGACGGACCTAGCCCAACTTCGAGTCCTCAGCGCGGAGAAAAGGGTGAGTTCTCATCTGTCGACGAGAAGATTTAGAATACAAATCCATCGATTATCTCATTCTTGTTTCCTTCCCCTTTCTGCTTCTTGATCTGCCTCTTTAGCAGTGAACCCTATGTTCCGGTATGTTTTGACGTTTTCTGTTTGTATTGATCGGTGATTGTAGATCGACTTGACTTCGCCAATCGTAAGGGTTTTCTTCACATTCAAGGTACCTCACTTCCAAGACTTTGTATCTTACTCGATGTAAATTTGAACTGGTCGTTTTAACCTCCCAATGTTCGGATGTCATCGTAATGCTAATCAGCCGGGAGGTGGATAACCAAAAAGTTAACTTTTTTGTTAAATTCGAGTTCGTTTCTGACGCTCCACTTGATTGGTTCTGTTAATATTTCTTTATTCTTTACAAGTTTTTATCTTTCGTAGTGCTCCTCGGAAAAAAATAAATTTTTTGGTCTTCATGAGCTCCTGTAGGTGGAAAATTACGGCGCATCTGAAGTCTCAGAAATTCTTATTGCTTTCTCACCGTCTGAATCTGAACATTTGGCGATTCTGAAAGCTTCCACGGTAGAAGGGAAAAGCAAGAAGAAGACTTACATTCCTCTTTCTGTGAGTCCTGTTTCATCTCCTAATGCACCTGACGGTGCTAAACTCTTCTATATTACTTTTGACAGTCCATTGAAGTCTGGTGAGACGAAAACAGTGGAAACGCTATATGTGCTGACTCATTCTCTTGAGCCCTTTCCAACTGAGATTAGTCAATCAGAGTCACAGTTTGTTTACTACCGTGATAGTGCAACTATTCTATCACCTTATCCGATTGTTGAGCAAACTGTATTTATAAAAACTCCCAGCAGCAGGGTCGAATCATTTACGAAAGTAGAACCAACTTCTCGTCCTGGTTCTGAGATAACATATGGACCTTACCATGATCGTCCACCATACTCAATTCTCTCCAGTAATTGTACACTTTGAGAATAACAATTCATTTGCAGTTGTTGAAGAACTTGTGCGTGAGATAGAAATTTCACACTGGGGAAACCTTCAGATTAGAGACCATTACAGATTGATACATGCTGGTGCACGACATAAAGGGGTTTTTTCAAGGTTAGTTCAACAGATTATAAGATTTGTCTTACTCTCTGTCTTTTGACTTTAGTTATGCACGTGAAAAAGTCTAAATTTCCTCTGTGTATAAATCTTGTGATAGATTGGTGAGTATTTTCAGGTATCATCTAGCTCTGATTCCTCCTTTTTTTTTTATTTATATATGATGTCCAACCTTTTGTTATATTTACGAATATCCATCATAATCCTCTGAGTTGGGTTCATAGCTATTATGTCAATCATGATTTGAACTTTCTTCTTGTTTTTAAATAACACTAGTAGCTCTAATGCTAACAATAGTCACTACATTATAATCATGTCCTTTATCACATTGATGCGATTACTAAATATCTGTTTCTCTAAGTCATTCATGTGAATAATTGTACATCGATTCTATTATCATTTTTTTAAAGACAATAAAAATCATTTGCAAAATTTTCTTTATTTTACTAATGTTCCTCCGTTAGATAACATATTTGTTGTTTTTACTGGTGTAGCACTAAATTAAATTTCTGATTTTTCGTTTCATTTCTTGTTCATCTGTTAATGTCAATTTTCTAAAGTTTCACAGTGTGATTTATCAACTTAATCCTTATATAGGATATTAGTGGCTTAGCAACATAAGATGTAAGAAGTTTGTATTAGTTTTTTACTTGCATCTTTGAATCATTCTGTTATTACTGTTTTTTTTTTTGCTCTACAATTTCTTTCACGGTAATGAATTAATTCATTCTTTAGTTGATTTTTCAAACAGTGTGTATGACATTTTGTTGTTTTTTGAGAACATGGGTGTTTTGGTTATTTCTCGCGGATATATGATACACTAAACTTTCATGCAGGCTTGATTATCAGTTTAGGCAATCCTTCAGTGCTTCCTTCAAAAATCTGGTTGCACTGTTACCGCCTCCAGTTCACTCTGTCTACTACCGTGATGATATTGGGAACATCTCATCATCTCAGAACTAGAGTTTGAACCCAGGTACCCATTATTTGGAGGGTGGAAGGCCACTTTCACTATCGGCTATGGACTTCCATTGCAAGATTTCTTGTTTGAATCACCTGATGGTCAGCGTTACCTTAGCATCAGTTTTGGGTGCCCTCTGATTGAAACAATGGTTGATGATGTAACAGTTAAAGTAAGTCCACTCTTTTGCTTTTCAAAGTTGAATACTCAGTAGAACGAGTCAGATCGTTGATACTAAGATTTAAGTACACAACTCGAGTTACCTCGTTATATTGATTATCCAATCCATGTTATATGTATTATTTGCCTTTAAAGATTGTTTTTGTCCTCATATTTGTGGTTCAAAAACTTTTATAATCGAACTATTCACAATGCCTTGATTTTGTTTTTCTAAGAAATGGTACAGTTTAACTCGGATTTTTGAGATCAGCCACACTTAATATCCCAGGGAAATATTACGGATTCCTAAAGTTAACGTGAAATTGTTTCTTCTTTCTGCACCTTTTTATTGGCAATACTAGGCTTTTGATGTACCATGGAAAATGAGGGACAGTGTACGCTCTGATGTAGTACGGGATAGAGAAGAGTAGTCTCCTCGGGATGGCTCATTGGCTAGAGCAGCGTAGATGCTGCTACAAGTGGGCAGGAGTCGAATCTCGGCGTGGGGGCTAAAACTTTCTCCCGGGCTTAGAAATCCTCCGTTGTTTTTACCAACGGATCAAGGGGCATAGCTCCCTCGTTATTTACCTCCCTTTACCATCACCGAGGGACCGGCGGTGAGGGGTACTGGGAGCGAGTGTAATAGCCTTTTGCTGTTTCAAGGGATAGAGAAGAGTAGTAGGGTAGAAGAGTACAGAGAAAAAAATGAACAAGAGAGAAGAATTGTTAAATCCCGACAAAGCCCAAGTATCTCTGCAATTATTGAATCTATTTTGTGTAGTTATCATTTGTCCCCTGGGCATTAAGTTGTTTAAGTTACTTATTCATTAGTTTGAAATAGAACAAAAGTTTGTATCTTAAATGTAATTGCAAGATTTTGTCATAATAAATAGAACCTTTTTAAAAGAAGACCCATGTAGATTCAGTACAAGGCATCTGATGAAAAAATTGACTCCATTAGTTGACATTGGTTCATTAGCCTACCTTCTCTTGTGATACTCCTGTATGTAATTGCTACCTTTTAACAGGATATGCTGTCTTAACAATGCATACTGGTTAGATTACTCCCATGATTTTTTTTTCATTACTTCTATAATTTAGTGCATTACTGCTTGATTAATTTTCAACACTCTACCAGTGATCATAACTTCACTAACCCACAACCGAGGGACAACTTGCACATAACCACATAAAACAAAACCCGATACTAGTTGTTCATGTGTCCATAGTCTGTTCTGCTGTAAAGCTACCTATTGCTTTACATGAATTTCAAGAATTTTTTGACTGATAAAGTTGTTGGAATGAGACAAGATATTAACCAATTACAGCAAGAGAAAAACATGAGTCTTAAATGTGAATACTTAAAATGTAACTTATAAATGCATCTTATTTTTTTTTACTTTCTAATTGAGATACATCTTTCACATATATAACATTGCACACAAGGAAAATCGGTCTGTTGTAGTTGTATTTGGTATGGATACGGGTGATTTGATGTATGTTTGAGTAGCAAAATAATTTGTCTCAGACTCAAGGTGCTTGATTGGACTTCATGAGACCCATTATTTTGGAGGAGTACATATATGTGTTTTTTTACTGTTGTATAGAACTTTTTTACAAGAACAGTAGAAATGGTACATCTTACTAACCGTTGAGCTTTTGCAATTGTGAAACTTTTAAAGAAGATGGCTTGCTTTTGTGAAATTTTCTTTAAGAAATTTGTTTTCTTCTTCAGGTTATTCTTCCTGAGGGCTCAAGAAATCCTACTGCAGCAGTTCCCTTTCCAGTGAATCAACATCTTGAGGTAAATGTTTATACGAAAAATATGAAGAGCCTTGTCTCCTTTCCCTTCCCAGTTGCAGCTCCACCACACACTCCTACACCGCCATGACACCTCGAGTTGCACTCTGCAGGTTCCTCCAGAGCTATGACAATTTGCATTGCCGGCCGCAACACCTCGCATCGCCCTCTGCGGATTCCTTTTCTGCTATGACATCACGTGCCACTTGTCAATGCTTCCTACTCTGTCACTGACTGTTGCTGCACCCATCGTCCCTAACCACAAATTTGGTTGCCACAAACAAATTTTGCTGCCCTACCTTTAGTGTTTCCTTGGAAGTTATCCCATAAGCTGCATAGATCATTCCTGGACCATGTGAGTCACATCCAATTTGGCATTAAGCAATACATTGGACTTCGTGGACATTGCTCAAATATTCTTGTGTCATTCCCAAGTTGGTATAGATCATCCTAGGCTAGGTGTGCCAATCTGATCTAGTTTTGGTAATTTGGGAAATCTAGGTTCCAACCATCATCGTCTATGCTCGATCCAAACTGAATCATAAGACATCTCCAGTTTGAGTGGGGCGTATAGCTAGGGAAATTCCAGTTTTCAGCCTCATTCAAATCCTACATCATTTATATACTTTCTACTCTTGGATAATATTTTTCCACCTTTGTTCTTTACCATTTATAGATATTATTTATATTTCTAGTTGAGAATGAACAACTTAAATAAGCATAAACGATTGTATCAAATACAATATAGTGTGAGAACAACCTTTTCTCGGAAGTTTTCAATTTGAAAATAAAGTTCATAGCTAAATGTTTCTTTGAACTGTTATGCCAGATCAGAGTAAATGTTTGATTGTTTTGGTATTGTGCAGATGACTTGTTCATATCTCGATGTCATTGGGAGGACAACATTGGTTCTCCAGAAGACAAATGTTGTACCGGAGCATAACTTCATCTTCTCGGCAGGTCTATTGCGATTTCAACCCGATCTTCCTGCTCGCTGAGCCCATGATGTTGGTATCTTTCTTTTTTCTTTTCTTCATTGCGTATATCACTTGCGTTCATATCGATCTATCCATCAGGAGGCCGCCGCCATCGTCGTCGTCGTCGTCGAAGACAATCTCATAAGATCTAAGCTTGTCATTTATCAACCTCTCCCACACTCCTAGTAGTTTGCCTGTCCTAAAATCCTCTCAGCTGATCTAAAGCCTTTTTGCAGCGGTAATAGACCTCTTCTCTTATCTTAGCAATAATCTAACTTCTCTTCTTTAGATTTTTTTTTTCTTTCAGGAGTAAGATCTTAAGATATTGCAATGAATATGACTTATTTCTTAATTGAATTGCAGAGCTTAATCTGGCTTAGAGTGTTATGCATGCATTCTAATGGTGATTAAAGTATGTACCTAGATTTTGTTTTTGAGTCAGATTGTTGGTAGATCACTGTCAATTAGGTTTTGGAGGAGTAAGAAAAATACTAATGTAATTAGGTTGAGTATTAGGTGAAATTCATTATTTGTACTCTTAATTATTAAACTAATACGGTGTTTAGGTTAAGGCAACAAATCTAAGGTGGTTGGTCTTGTTTCATTTCATGATAATGATATAAGATTTGCACAATTACAATGAAACATGCTAACCAAATTCTATTTTATGTTAGGTGTGTGAAGTAAGAGAGTTTTGATATGTTAGGTGTGTGCACTCCGTGTGTGATGCATCGTCAATCGTTCGATTTTATAAGATTGTATAGTAATAAAGAATGTACAGTTCTTCATTCTCATGCGTCGTTGCTTCAGTGATCACTATAGTCAACTTTTGAACTCGTCGGAGTCATCGTCGTGGTCCGATTGATCGAATTGCAGTCGGATTATGATCGGAATCCGATCGAATTACGATTGTCAGTGTCATAGTCATTGATTATTGTAGTCCGACTAAAGTTGGTTGGATTTTAATTGGATCATGATCGGATTCCGATCGAATTACAGTCAGAATCGATCGCGGTCCTACCGGATTCCGATGTCGATCGGACCACGATCGGAATTCGACCGCTAAGGAGCGATGCCGAGCGACAGTAGCTTCGAATAGTCGGCAATGTCAAATGTTACTGTATATTTTTTATTATTGTACGTATTCAGATGTTCATGACACACATAATAACAATATATCTAAATATTAAAAATAATTTTTTAATTAAATAATAATAATAATAATAGCATGATTGGAAGGTAAATTACTTAAATCTATTCCTTTCGCACGCGAAAAAAAAAAAAAAAACTTAAAATCTAAAATTAGGGAGGGTGGGATGGAGATTAGGACGTCAACGCCGCCGACGAATGTACTGGAGGAGGTCGCAGCCGTCGTTGGAGCCAGTGCCGGAGGAGGAGGACCCGGCGGCCTCGGCGACGGCATTCATCCGCATCTCTACCACCTTCTTGTGGGAGTTGGAGTGGAGGGCGGGGACGAACGTGGGGCTGGCCGCCGGACGGTACTCCGGGAAGAGCCGCCCGGTGTTGTAGCGGACGCCGCAGGCGTTGCAGAGCGTCTTTGGTCCCGTCGGCCCGGCCCGCCATTGCGGCGTCTTTTGTGTACCGCAGTGAGCACACTTCCTCGCGGCCGCCGGTGGCGGCGGCGATCCCGTTTCGTCCTCTGCACTGGTCGCTGGGCTCTTCGTTGTGAATTTTATCTTCTTCTTCGGAGCAGGGGAGGACTCGGACTCGCCGAAGCTCTCGTTTGCGGAATGCGAGCGGGGAGGAGGGAGGTAGAAGGCGGCGGGGCGACGGCGGCGCCGGTTGCTGCGTGCGCGGCCAGAAAACGGCCGGCCGCCGGAGTGCGAAGACGAGGTCGAAGAGTAAGACGAAGAAGAAGAAGATTCCCTGCTGCAATTGCCGGCCGGTACGAGGACGGAGATCGGACTCGAGTCGCGGAAGAAAGCACCGATCTTGGCGACGCCCGGGAACTTGATGTCCGCCAGAAAGGTGCCACACTCGTCGAGGAACGCCGGCGTCCAGTGATCCAATTGCTCATCGAACTACACAATCAAAACAAATATCAGTACCTCAAACCGAACTTCGAATGTAAGATTCAAAAACCGCACCTGTTTTTGTTTACTGGAGAACTCAAGGATCTCGTCTTCGGCAGCAGCAGCGGAGGCGGACGTCACCGGCGGCGGAGGAGTCAAGGGAGGGAGAAGGAAGGCCCCTGTTTCATTACAGGGCTTCTTCTCCATTACCAATGGATTCTCCACCTCCTCCTCGTTGAGTAAATCGAGCAGGTCGTCGATCTGATCGAAGAGATCCCTCATCTCCTCCTCCGGATTCGTCGCCATGACGGCACACACCACGAGATCGATCCGCCGATCTATGGATTTACTCGAGAATCTTAAACTCGGATGAAGCAGCAATGCAGAGCAGAAACAGGGGAGGCAATTAATAGCTGCTCGCTGTGTCGGGGACGAAGACGAAGGTCGCTAGATTCGGCGCGGTGACGTGGAGCCCTTCCATTGGTCGCGCTCATACGCATTAAATTGCAGCGAAAATTACATTTGACCTCCTCAATAACCCCCCTTAGCCCAAAAGTCCAAAACTTCATTCATTTTTCAAAACTACCCCCTTCAACTTTAAAATGCAACCCTACGAGAGTTCTAAAACCTAGAGATCGAAATTAAGAGGGGGAAATTTAAAAAATGGAAGAGAAAAAAAAAAATCAATTTCCCCATAAATTATCTCCTCGTTAATTACGGCGCCATTCTAGAGCCGGGCTTGGTGGAACTTGGACCGGTCATTAGCCGCAATTAAATAAATAATTAAGTTAATAATAATTAATAAATCATCATTAGTTGGAGAGCAATGGTAGGCAAGGATATAACTTAAGAACTAAAATGCCTCAACAATTTTGGAATTTAGGAAGTTTTTATTATAAACCAAACCAAATAAAATAAAATGAAATGATAATTAATTAAAGATCACATTGTTAGGATGGTGTGGGTTTGCTCTCAATGCTAAGTTGGCTTCACTAATCCACCCTTCACTTTTGTTTGTCAATTATTATTTTTAATAAATAGTAAGTGTTCAATTATTAATTCTATTTGGATAAATTAACAAATATTCACAATAGGTACCTTGCCATCGGAGCTTCTTATTCTATCGGAAAAAAAATATATTCTTATAGTGAATCATAATTAAAAATTAAATCGAAAAATGTTATTATTAATTAAATAATGCTTAGTGGTGGAATTTAGATGTAATTATTTGAGGGATGGGGGAGCATGTCATGTGCATTGCACATGGAGGATGACGTTTGCCATGTGATGTGGGAGGGTGGAGAGGCCCCATCAGTGCTACTGGTCACATGACAACCACGTGACATAACAATGCTTATGCATCCGGCCTTAATTAATTACTTTTGGTACCTCGTTAATTCCTTCTGTGCCATGTTTACTTCGAGGTGTCGCACGGATGCAGTGTGTCGATAAGTCAGTGCGATATTTGTACAATAAATAATGATCGATTTTGGAGACGATTTAAAATGTTACTCTGAATTCAGATGATCATCTACTGTCTTACCAATCAAGTTTAAAGCATAATTCTTCTGTGATTCTTCCTTTCGAAAGAGAGACGATTTTAATTTTTTACATAATGTTTACTTCAAGATAAGAGAAAAATAAAATAAATAAATAAATTATACTAAAACTAAAATCTTTATAAAAAATTACTAGCTAATTATTTATTGAGCTTTTTTTTATTCGCTCAAAAATTAAACAGAATAAACTTTTTTTTATAGATTTTTTTTTCACTTTGAATTTCTTTTCTTCCATATATAATCTTTTTTTATTCCTTTCCTTTATTATTATTATTATTATTATTATTAATTCCTTTAATATCTTTTTGCCCTTAAATTTATACATTCAACTAAAATACAAAAGGTGGTAAAATATTTTGCTATCGAAGATGGAGAGCTGTCTTCAATCATTTCTTCTTCATGGACACGCACAAAAAGAGTGAAATTTTGACAAATAATTTTTTATTATATTTTTTAAAAAATAAAAATAATTTTTTTTAAAAAAAAAATAATATTATAATTTAAAAATAACAACATAAAAAAAGGATAATTTTCATTTCACCTCTTAAGCTTCACCTTTTTTTTATTATTTTTAATTTTATAATTACCTTTTCCATATCAAAATTATAAAATATGTTTTTAGACAAATAAAGTAAAAGCCCCTAATTTTTATGAACTACAAAGAATCCAAGATCCAACATGAACTTAAAAATTCCTTAATTTTATTTATTTAATTAAAGTTTGTCTTCTATGAAAGGGAGCGCCTTCCGTCGGTGACCGACACAAGGAGAAAGAATTAATAATAATAATAATAATAATAATAATAATAATAATAATAATAGGGGTGTTATTGTTAATATTTATATTTCTAAAATAAATTAATGCAGAGTGTGGGGATGGAAGTGTAAAGTTGAATTTATGTTTCCTCTAAAATGCCTTTGGATCATTCTAAAATGTTATTTATGATTTTCATGGACAAAATCGAATACAGTATAAGTATAAATACTGTACAATAGTAATTTTCCTTTTTAATGGAGTTCTGAACCATCATTGTACCACAGTTGCCCTCGGGACTACGATACAGTGGCAGAACACAAGCGATATAAAATCAAGATACTAAGAGTAGATCTCAGGTAGAGATGTGAATAAACCGAATCGAATTGAATTTTAAAAAAAAAAATTAATATTCGAGTTCGAGTTCGAATTCGAATTGACATATTCGAATTCGATTCGAAGTTTGAAAATTTAATAATTTTGGGCTCGAATTCGATTCGAATTAAAGCTCGAGTTCGGATTCGATTCGAAATTTTCGAATATTAATTCAAACGGTTCGATTACTATTCGAAATTGAGGCTCGATTTAATATTCAAAATTTTTTAATAAATAAAAAATTAAGGTTCGTAATCGAATAATATTATTTCGACTCGAATTCGATAATTTTAAATTCAAATCGAATATTATTCGAGCCGGCTTGAAAAGTTCGTTAACCGGCTCGATTCGTTTACACCCCTAATCCCAGGTTCGATACATTTGTGAGAATTTTCTTTCAAATGATATGATAATCTGTGGATGTTAAATCATCGGATTGTCCACTGCGAGCGTTTATCAATTTATCCAAGTGATCCACTCTCAAAATTAGTTGGGCAAAAAGATCCGATGTCAATTAAAAAAAATAAAAATAAAAATAAATAAGGCTAAAAATTTACCATGATTTACTCTCTCTCTTCGTTGTGAGGGGACAAGAGAGGAACTCTAAGAGGGAAATTTGTCCTTTTGTACAATAAAATGTTATTTATCGAACAATTTATTGCAAAAGAAGGAAATTTCTATTTATTTTTTATTAACAAGTAGTATCCAAGTTTCGTCCGACTAATCCACTTGGTGAATCGGCTCTGTCCCACGGCCTCCGAAGAGTCTCCATCGACCTACAAGGGTAAATCAGGATGACACGCTGCCAAATCGCCGTGATGGATACGTACGTCAATTGAGTCCGCATCCCATACCGATTCAGTTGGAAAACGGAGATCCGTCTCTGCAACCCGCGAACGAGTGAAAAACGACGAAATCTCCTCCGCGAACTGTGGTCGACAAGGATCGAACCATGACTGTCGCAATGACCGCCCAAGCTCTTATCGACACATCGTTGCCCTGAGGGCAAGAAGGAAATTTCCATGCAATGGGAGATAGAGGGCGACCTCGATCGAGAAGTTTTAAAGATCGAGTGCGAATGTAGAATTTTCCATTAAGAAGGGTTCGATTGGGCTATTTGCAGTAGCATGTGCTGGTTTTAATAAACGGAGTAGGCCAATCAATTATGTTTCCCCTTGTGTCTTACTTTAATATCACTAATTTCTCTATAAGAGGAAAAACAAAGTTTTGTACTCTTCGTCCTTTTGTTTCGTCTATCTACTCTACACGCGGAGATCACGAGCTACAAGTGTATAATTTTGAATAGCAAATACGATCCGCTATTGCAAAACTCCTCGTCCGTCGGTCCCACGATAATGAAAGAGAGGTAAATCGTAAATGATTTTTGACTGAAGTACGATTGACTAATATGGTAGAGGACGAGAAACTCCGATTGAAAATCGATCCTGACTCATCGGTATAAATCTACACCGTATTAATCAGTGCATCGTCTCTATAAAAATTAAATACGATTCGCACAAATAGTGCGAGTGCGATATTTATTTGGAAAAAAAAAAAAAGTGGAGAGTGACCAAGAGAACTTGATATAAACTCCAAATATATAATTTAATTAGATATTCAAATAGAATATAAATAAAATTCTATTTTATCAGGTCTTCTTCCTATTTAAATTCCAAAATTTTCATACTCAATTATTTAATCATGTTTTAAAAAATCCCTCTATATATTGAATATCAAATCTTTAACTAAGTTTGGAGAAAATCATTTGATCCAAACAGTGATTACTGGAATAAATAGGACATGGCTGAGAGTCAAATTCTCCCTTACAAATGAGATGAAATTGATTACGAAATTGCTAGAAACAGTTAAAGAGGGATTCGGCTTACTCTGCAAAAAAATTATAACTATCAATCTACGATTTTTATCGGTCTGTCTCACGATCACTGTGGGTGATAAATCACAAAGGACCATTTGAACTTTTACATACATATCAAAGACAATAAGAGTCATTTAGAATCGATCCATGTCAATTCTATAAACATCACACTGTCCTAATCAACGCATCATCCATGCTTACTGGAGAATGTAAGAAAAAAGAGAATCTACAAATAAAACTTCCTGGCCTTAATGGCCACACAGTTAATATGGAGAAGGATTCACACAAAAGCTCACGATCATCCATTAAATGAGTCTCATCAATCCATTAAGTGTATGATTTCTGATGATGATGTTGTCCTCTCGGAATGGTCCAGAGGTTAGAACAATACGAACACTAATATATTAGACAAAAATTAAATCTCCATGTGAGATTTACAATTCTCATTCGATAATTTTTTTATGATTTATTTCCGTTCATCGTTATTAAAGGACTGACAACGAAGAGCACTAAAAAAGATATTATAATTTTGCTATTACATATGGTTCCGGATGATGTTGTGGTTGAAGATGGAAGCTGTTTTTATTGAATACAACCTTCTGAATGAGCAGGAAAAACATCTTCCATTGACTCATGGTCATTGTACACATGGACACTGACCTTTCTCCTTCGCTCATAAATCATAATACAAGAACTTGATACCTAACAAATAAAATTATGTCGATCGATGATTTAGTTTTCAGAAAAAGAACAGGAAAAACAAAAAACCTTAATCATTGTGGTCGCAGAGCACCAACTCTACTCTTCGGTCGGTGGATCGACCCAGCGGCCATGGTCCTTTATGAGCTGGATTAGAGCATCAGTTGCTTCCTCCATTGCGATGCCTCTCTTCAGCACAGTCTGGTGCAAAAATAAGAAAGAGACGTGATGTCAGTTTTAAGTCAGTCATTTCTAAACAACATTAGAATGTGTTAAGATCATTGAGAATACAATCAAAGTTTCACATTGATAAAATATGAAAAAGATCATATTCATATAAAATGAAAAGATATCTCTATTTGTACAAGATCTTTGAGATAAAATTCAAAAACAAAACCACGAACAATTGATACATCAAGTAGAGAAAATCCTTTGAAGACGGATAGCCTTAAAGGGGTCCAATGTAGTCCTTCATTTGAAGGGGAAATTATTAGAAGCATTGAGAATATAATCAAAATCCTATATTGATAAGACATAAAAAAGATTATATTGGTATGAGATTTTTTGGATAAAATTCAAAAATAAAATCATAGAATTTAAGTTCAAAGTGGACAATATTATATTATTGCGAAGATATATGAATCTTATAAGTACCAACAAAATGACCGAAAAGGAAAGTGAATTCGAAAGGTAACAAGCTTTGCATGTTACTTCCTCTTTTTCCTTAAATTTACTTGAACTAGTTAAGTTGGATAGCTGCGACTTCACAAAGCAAAGCAGTTTGAATGCAGTCACAATGCATTACCTTCCCGACGTAGAGATCGATCTTCCCCGGAGCACCACCAACATATCCAAAATCTGCATCGGCCATCTCTCCTGGTCCATTCACAATGCAACCCATGATCGCAATCTGCAAAGGAATTGAGCACAGTGTCAGTTCTAAAAATGTCTAATAGGACTGGTCGAACAAACAATGCCAGCCAGCGGTGGGAATGGAGTTTACCGAAACACCCGGAAGATGCGAAGTCTTTGACCTGATCTCGGCGCTTATATCTTGAAGATCAAAGAGTGTCCGTCCACAAGACGGGCAAGAGACGTACTCCTGGAATATATTGCAGGAATAGATGAGAAATTACGAAATGTGGAAATAAACTTTTCGCATTTCAATTCTAAGTAATAGAAGGTATGTGTGGATTGCTTACAGTCTTTGTGTTGCGCATTCTGCAGCCTTGAAGTAAGTTAAAGGATGTATTCCTTAGGAACTCAAACTCCTGCTCAGGAGCCTCAAGTAGGACACCATCTCCTAGCCCGTCGACTAAAAGAGAACCCGCGTTGCTCCCAGCCGCAATCACCAGATCATCTCTGTCAATTGCAGGACGACAATGTGAATAAACAGATAGTTTTCCACTTCCAACCTTCGATAGGTTTTATCAAGTTTGCAATCTCACCTGTGGATCCCTTTAGGAAATTGGATGTGGTGGATAACAGGGAAGTTGAGTGAATTTTCTTCTAGATACTCAAACAACCTGAAAGTCGTAAAGAAATTTGTATTTGTGCCGAAGGATGTACTAATCGTCTTGACAATTGGTAGTCGCTATCATCACTTACCTCCTTGCTGCATGAACTCGGCTGAGCTTTTCTTCGCTCAATGGAACATCATGCAGTAACATTGTGATATTATCGACATTCTTGATGATGTCTAGCTCCTCATATGGTTCATCCCCCCGAACAGTGACAGCTAATCGAGTATCTAGAGAACAAGCACATCGTTGAGTCAGTACAGCATTGTAACGACGAAACAAATGCGGAGTTGAATGATAAAATATGTCACCTCTTGGCAAAAGCTTGTGAGCACCGGTTGAAAGTTCGTCGAGGTTAACAAGGACAATTGCATTAGGAAGTGGTTTCTCCAGTTGCTCAGATAATGGAACTATGATACCCATGCTTATATCGATCAACCTTTTGAGAGCCAACCTCTGATCAAAGATAACAAACATGAGTCAGTCCCACAAGATCCTAATCATTCATGGTACTTGCATCTCAAGAAAGCAAATTTTTAGCGATCGAGAGGGGAAAAATATGTAACTTAAATCTTCTAGTTCTAATGTCTAACAATTTTTTGGAAGACAACTTACAGCTTCAGCGTCGTCTAGAGGAGGAAGTTCTCTCAGGATAATGGAGTCCACAGTTGCCAGGTCCTGAAAATCTCGAAAGGTTAAGGTAATTCTTTGGACTAGTTTCAAACATAGCATTTGCAATTTAGAATCACAAACCTTGAAAGGCATTCCAACCACAAGCTTTGCTGCAAGAGACTTGTAAAGTAGTTCTGGAGTCTGACAAAGGAAATTAGCAACGCGTGATGAACAGAAAGTAGACGCAAATAGAACAAATGGAGCTGCGAAATGTTCATGATATTTAAGAGAATCACAAAGATAAATCAACCTAAGCATTGAATCTGCTTGATGCTAATATGTGATGTAAATGTGGAGTGATGAGTATTCAGCTCGTGGTTCAAACTTAGAAGGATCAGGAAAAATGGAGACTAATTCAACTTATCGAGTTGTGTTTTTCAGAACCACAAGAAATCACTCAGAATTGTCAGGGCTAAGTGTGGGCTGTATTTGACGATGAAACAACGAAATACGGGCAATAGATTGATCTTGGAATCACAAAATAAGAATTGAACTAGCAGATAAATCCAGATCTTAAATCATATCGCACGAATGCTTATAAAAGCGCGCACATCTATTTCACATTGCAATTTGTTTTCTTAACATTAGCAAGTGCAACACTACCGTGTCAGGTATCCAATCGGCTATCTACCTTGAGCATGTCCAAGGACACTGGCATGAGAACAGAACCGTCACGATGAAGAACTCCACGGTAATCCACTTCCTCACCCTATCAAAAGAAGTCGCAAATCTCAGAAACTTTCCAATGGATGCCGATGCAATGAATCAAAGACATAATACTGGGAATAAAAGATTGCTAACCTCTTTCTGCACTGGAAGTTGACCGGTTCTACGCTGGAAGTCAAAATACCTTCTATGTTTCTCCTCGAAAGGTGCCTAAACATTTTTGGGAGTCACAAGTTAGTTTTGAGCACAGAACCATTAGACAATTGCGCTTAGTTGGAAAGAGACATACAGTTCCTTTCTGAAGATTTGAAGCTTGCATTCCAAGGTTAGCCAATCGCTTACAAGGATCAATCTCTTTCTCTGGCGGTTCCGTCAGAGACACCCTGATTGTATCACCCAAACCATCCTGTTAAACAATGCAACAGATGTTAGAGCATACTAGTTTCACCGATCAATTAGCGATTGGCCTTACAAAATACGCATATATTCTGGAAAAAAGGACTTCAAAAAGTACAAACCTGAAGAAGTGTGCCAATACCGATTGCAGATTTCATCCTTCCATCTTCTCCCTCTCCAGCTTCAGTAACTCCCAAGTGGAGAGGATAATCCCAACCTTGAGCATACATCTCCGCAACGAGCAACCGATAGGCTTGAACCATGATAACCGGGTTACTCGCTTTCATGGAGAAGACAAAATTATGGAAGTCTAGCTTCCGGCATATCCTTGCAAATTCAAAGGCCGATTCAACCTATTGCAGAAACAGAGAGTTTTTCAGCATAGATTTTCCTGGAGAACAATATTCAATGTGTAGCTCACGAACAAGAATACTGACCATTCCTCTCGGAGAATCTCCAAAGTAGCTCATGATACGATCTGAAAGACTTCCATGGTTTGTCCCAATTCGGATTGCTCGTCCATACTGCTTGCATTTCTCAACCAATGGAGTGAAGACCTGACCAGCAAGATGAACATATGATGAACTGACTAGTACACTGCTGCATATAGAATATGTGGACTATAAAGGAAATGTTTCACAGGATTGTACGATTCAGAAATCGCCGATAATTAGCAGATATGGCTTGACGAAAAAAATAAATCATAACTTTCAACTTTAAATCAGATTCAAATATGACTATAAGTGGCAATTTTCTGAACCTTTTCGATATGCTCGAGCTCTTTTTGATATTCATCATCGGTATACTCTAACTGCTCAAACTGGGCTCGCCTATCAGCTGCAAAGAAAGAGTTTCAGTATCGTTTCAAAATTAACAGTAATTCAAAGTAAAAACAGTATAATAACCAACCAAAATTTCCAGGGTTGACTCGAATCTTGTCGAAACATTCAGCTACTCTCATTGCAATTGCAGGAGCGAAATGAATGTCCGCCACAAGAGGAATATTATAACTGGGTTCATCAGAAATGAGAATGAATATACCAATACGAGATGACATTCTAAAGATTGTGCATTTGCCATACGATACAGCAAAGTCGAAAAATACAAGACCTACTTGTTTCGGACAAGTTTGTTCTTAATTTCGAAACAAGAATCTGCTTCTTTCCTCCCTTGAACTGTTATTCGAACCAAATCGGCTCCTCTATCTGCAATTCTCATAACCTGGCAAGAGAACATACTTAGTTTCAGAAATACAGTACAAATGATAGCATCTAGTAGAAAGGCTCAAAAGTAAGACCTATTTACGCGACACAACACAACTCTCAATTTTATAGCTTTTGTTTCGACCAAAACATGTCCAAGTCATAAATGGGTCGAACCGTTTATAAATAGGTCATATGTTGCAAATATTGAAAAAGACTTGGTTAACAATGATTAAAAAAAGATAAAATTTATTTAAATATAAATGATGATATAGTCCAAGAGAAAAAATTTATGATAGAGTTTTAAAAAAAATTATATGGAGAATTTTAAAAAAGAGAAGTGTCAGTGTAGCATATATTAAATTAATTAAAAATATGTATGAGAAAGTAACGATTAGAGTAAAGACTTCAGGAGGATTAATTGAAACATTTCCAATAAAAATAGGATTGTATCAAGTATCAACTCTAAGTCTTTATCTTTTTACACTAATCATACACGAATTCACTGGACACATTCAAGACACAGTACCATAATGCATGTTGCTTGCAGATGATATTATTTTGGTAGATAAGATACGTGAAGAAGTAATTACTAAATTAGAATCTTGACGGAAAATATTAGAAGTGAAAGGCTTTAAACTTAGTAGAATAAAGACAGAATATATGGAATTTAAGTTTAGCAATATTAAACGTAAGGAGACAAGTGTTAAGATAGGAGATGACGAACTGTCTGAGACTGAGAGCTTTAAGTATTTATGATCATTTTTGCAAGACGATGGAAGAATTGAAAGAGATGTCTTATATAAACTACAAACAGGATGATTAAAATGAAAGAGAACGTCAGATGTTTTATGTAATCGTAAAGCACATTTAAAACTTAAAGAGAAGTTCTACAAAACGACGGTTAAACCTGCTATATTATATGACACTGAATGTTGGGTTACGAATCGAGTGCATGGACAGAAGATGAGAGTTACAAAGATAAGGATGTTAAGGTGGATGTGTGGGCATACGAAGATGGACAAAATAAAAAATGAAAGCATTACAGAGAAAGTTGAAATTGTATCTATTGAGGGAAAACTCCAAGAGACACATTTAAGATGGTACGGATATGTACTTATACGACTAATAAATGCTCCAATTAGACGATATGAAACGATAATAAATACACACATTAAACGAGGAAAACCAAAAAAGACTTAGTTAACGATAATAAAATAAGATAAAATTTATTTAAGTATAGATGATGATATAGTAGGAAATAGAGCTAAATGACATAAAAGGATCAATATAATCAACCCCACATAGTGGGATAAGACTTGGTTGTTATTGTTGTTGCAGTATAGATGATGATATAGTAGGAAATAAAGTCCAATGGCATTGGAGGATTCATATAGCCGACCCCACCTAGTAGATAAGATTTGATTGTTATTGTTGTAGAGATGTTTATCGAAAAGCTTGAGAAAACAATAGTCATAACTCAACTGCATTGACACTATTTGCATTGCATAGGAAGGTGCTAATTTTAGTGAAAATAAAAATACACAAACCACCTAGAACATCAGTGAAACAAGTTAAAGGGGGAAACAATCTAAAACCTATCTACAGATAAACTTATCCTTCAAAATTTATGATCGCTAATCTTTAAAATTACTAAATTAAATGTTAAAAAACACATGGTTATGTAAGCAGACCTCCTCGACAGTCTTGTCGACATCTTTGGTATCTGAAGTGGTCATCGTCTGAACTCGTATGGGATGCTCACTGCCAAGGGCCACATTCCCTACCATCACAGTCCGAGTCTTTCTCCTGACAGTCTTGTGTATTGATTCACAATACTTCTGCCTGGGAACTAGATAAATAAAAAGAAAAAATACACACACACACAAAAGTTAAACTTTTTTTGAACTAATGGTGTAATTTCATTTTATACTTCCATCTAGCATTTAAATAACTGGTTTATATATCCGAATCATCGAGTGCTTTGCAATTCAATTCGTAGATAGCAAATTAGCTATTCCACAAGACAAAGAGGAACAAATACTATGCTAATTGACACAAATGAAACAATGGTATTCCATGGATTGTGATGCAACAGTAACAGATGCAACTCGAACATGTAATGTTAAGAGTTAAGATGGATTAGTAGAAATCCTTTATACGCGATAAAGATGGATAACTAAAGAGAACAAATATCTATACACGAGAGAGATGGATCATATTTGTACCTAGGAGAGGACTTCCTTCTGAGGCAGACTCCAGCTCCACAATGTCAGCGCCAAATTTTGAAGAGTTTTTAATCACAGAAACAATTCGTCTCCGAGGCTTCATTCTTTGTTGTTCAGGAGCAAAACCAATCCTTGTGAAGTCTACACTCTTCGCAAGGCTTAGGCTGCTGCGCTCCTTGGCCGGCAAACCAGTCATGCTGGTCATCGGTGAAGGAACTGTTCCGGTGGCCATGGTCCCTGACCCCTTTTTCCTACCTCAAACCTGCGGAGGAGAATTCTATTAGTCATGCTGACAGAATTCGATAACACCTTTTGGCTTGCGCCTGTAACTATGATCAAACTACCAACTCTTCCCTAATCAACAACAAATCAAGAGAAAAAAAGAGCAGCTCGGTAAATGAAACTTTCAACAATATAGGATCCCGAAAAAGTATCTATTTAGAGGGTTCAAACGAACCGAATCGATTTGAATATTATAAAAGCATTAATACTCGAGTTTGAACTAGAAAAATATATATGATATTTGAATTCGATTCGAAGTTCGAAAATGTAAATGATTTTAGTTCGAGCTTGGTTTGAAATGAAATTCAAGCTCGAGTTGTTCGAATCTTAATTCAAGCAGAATTGAATTATAGTTCAAAATGACTTAAATTTGAGCTCGGTTCGAGTTATTTGAACCTTAATTTAAGCACATTTAAACTAAAATTATATAAAAAATAAATAGAATTTGATTCGAATTTGACTCACCAGTAGCTCGTAAATAATCGAACAAAATATTACAGACTCGAATTCGGATCAAAAAATTTACCAAACATATTCGAGTTCGGCTCGAATTCGATAATTTTGAATACGAATCAAATATTTTTTGAACGGACTCGAAAAGCTTGCGAACATATTCGATTCGTTTGCACCCCTAGATCTATTATGTGCAGTCTTCCTTACTTTGCAAAAGGTATTTTTTTTTTTTACGATTCAAACCCATGACAAACAAAAAAAAGTCAATAGAGCAAGAAGAAAAAAAGACAAAAAAAAACTTTTTCATTCCTTTCGGGGGACAATAATCCAATTCATGAGCAATGAGGCAACAAAATTTAAGAAAATATAGAGCAATCTCTATAGATGCAAATGCTTTAGCAATTCAAAGAGCAACAAAACAAGTGCCGAACAAGGGGAAAAGAAGAAGAAGAGAAGGAAGCGCACCTCCCCAATTCCAAGGAAGAAGGAAGCAAGCAGTCCGAGTACGAGAGCGGTTGAGGTTCCTCTTTGCCCTCGCCTTCCTCCTCTTGCTGCTGCAGCTTTCGGCGGGCTGGAGTTGCAGTTGGGTCGATTGCGGCGATCGCCGCATGTTTATCGCCCAAACACCGTAGGGATTCTGGCGTGACGATGTAGAATGGATTTACTTCTCCCAGCCTTGGCGTTGACCGGAGAGAAACCACGCAGGGTCAACCCATCAGCCAACGTTGCCCTCGTAGCAGCAGCCTGGCTACGGGACTGCGTCCTCCCCTGACGCACCTTCAATTGATCCAGGACGCGAAGTTTGACCCGCCGCCGCAGTTGGATCTTTCGATCTGATGAAGCGAAGCAGCGTAGCTCTTCCGGCGACCGAAATAAAGAGATTGAATCGTGACGTTGGCGGGTAGCGACGGCCGGGAGTTGGATATACCCCGATGTTTTTTACTTCTCCGATACCTCCGAGGTGGCGCTCAACGCAATCGGTCGCCGGCAGACGGTAGCGCCGCCGCATCCCGGCACAGCGCTGGATCTGCTCGAGACAGGCTGTGTGACACACAGGGCGAGCGGTTATGCTGCCGATGCGGGCACTCAGTTCTCCGGTAACCGCAAAGAGCAGAGCAAGTGTTCGACGTAAGTACTGAATGAAGATCTCAATTAGTATTGCACCATCATCTTCAACAATGTGACAATATCCATACTACAAAACTACCTATAAACTGTTCGTACATATCCAATCCCTCGTATTTTCCATGAACAATGTTTTGAGTTTGAAAGAAAAATAGTTACATTTATTTTCATGCTGGAGTTTTGAATCTACTCTTCAGCTGGTGGATCGACCCAGCGGCCATGGTCCTTTATGAGCTGAATTAGAGCATCAGTTGCATCCTCCATTGCAATACCTCTCTTCACCACATTCTGCCATCCAAACAAAAAATCATAACATCTTGGAGATTTTAGTCCAAGAAATTGCTCAAATTCATCAATGCAGTTTAAGGTAGTTCATGAAGTGGATTCGAGAGGTGATGAAAAGATTTCACCAAGCAGGAAAGTGAAAGAACTGAGAACTTCTGTAGTGACTGCAAATTTTTGCAATGGATACAGTTCTTAAGATGATACCTTTCCGACATAAAGATCAATCTTCCCCGGTGCACCGCCGACGTAACCGAAATCAGCATCGGCCATCTCTCCTGGTCCATTCACTATGCAACCCATGATGGCAATCTGCAAAGGAGTTGAGGAGAGTAGAGCATTTTGCCAAAGCATCTGATTGGAATGGCAGTGCAATTCCAGAAGCAGGAAGAGTAAGGAGTTTACCGAAACTCCGGGAAGATGTGAAGTCTTTGACCTGATCTCAGCACTGACATCTTGGAGATCAAAGAGTGTCCTTCCACAAGATGGGCAGGACACATACTCCTGCAACATAGTTGGAGTAAATTGAGCAAGGAACAATTTGGAACTAGTTTTCGATGATATGTATCGATCGCTTACAGTTTTCGTGTTGCGCATTCTGCAACCTTGAAGCAAGTTGAAGGATGTGTTCCTCAGGAACTCAAACTCCTGATCAGGAGCCTCGAGTAGTATGCCATCTCCAAGCCCATCGACTAAAAGAGAACCAGCATTGCTCCCAGCAGTAATCACAAGATCATCTCTGTCAAATGGAGAAGCAGAATCAGAATTAGATAACAATTACAAGTTCCAAAATGCACTCTAGTATCATCGAAGAAGTTGCAATTTAACCTAACCTATCAATTCCTTTAGAAAATTGGATATGGTGGATGACAGGAAAGTTGAGAGAATTTTCTTCTAGATACTCAAACAACCTGAAAGGGAAAAAGAGAGTTGCATGACTGTCAAATTGTGAAGTTAGATGGCTATTTCTATATCAGATAGAGTTGATTGTGTGGGTCACAATCAGCCATTATGATCATGTACCTCCTTGCTGCATGAACTCTGCTGAGCTTATCTTCACTTAATGGAAGATCATGTAGCAACATTGTGATATCACTGACATTCTTGATGATATCTAGTTCCTCATAAGGTTCATCACCACGTATGGTTACAGTTAATCGAGTGCCTAAGAAAAAGTACATCAGAAAGTTAAGTACAGCCTTGAATGAAAGAAGCAAAAAGAGTTGATTGATGAAATCCATATGTTACCTTCTGGCAAAAGCTTGTGAGCACCAGTTGAAAGTTCATTGAGGTTCACAAGGACAATTGCATTAGGAAGTGGTTTCGTCAACTGTTCGGATAATGGAACAACAGCGCCCATGCTTATATCAATCAATCTTTTGAGAGCTAACCTCTGACAAAGTTAAGGAATATGAGTCACACCCCTAGATCCTCAAAAACTTTTCATGCTCTTACTTTTAGAAACACACACAAAATCAACCAACTCTTACAGATTCAGCATCTTCTAAAGGAGGAAGATCTCTAAGAAGAATACAGTCCACTGTTGCCAGATCCTGGAAATCACAAAAAGTTCAGCACAGTCCTCGTAGGTGTTCTGCATGAACCTCAAGCATGGAAGTCACGGTTGATAACTACAAACCTTGAAAGGCATTCCAACAACAAGCTTTGCTGCGAGAGACTTGTAAAAAAGTTCTGGCGTCTGTTAAAAGAAAATAGCAGCATGAGATAAAGGGAAAGGTAGATGCAGCATGCAAATAAAATAGACAATGCACGAGAAACAAATTTATTACGAGATGATTAATCAAAGTTCCAAAGCATTGAATCTGCATGATTAAGTATTTAACAAATTCTCAGATCATTAGATTAGCATAATCATCAATGTAGGTGTTCTCTGAAACTTGAAATCAACATAGTTGCTGAAAATAGTCAGAAGCAAACCAGAGGTGTGTCTGGCAAATCTGATCCAATGATCATAAAAAAAAAAATTAGGATCCAATTTGGCAAAATAAGCCGGTGCAACAGTAGTATAGAAAGTATACAACCATACATAAGTGTATAGAAGTCGCATTTATTATCTACCTTCAGCATATCCAACGACACTGACATAAGAACAGAACCATCACGATGAAGAACGCCTCGGTAGTCCACTTCCTCACCCTATACAAAGTGGTGAAATTCAGAAAGCTTTCTTCACATGTAATGAACTGAGAGTAGAAGTTCTAACCTCTTTCTGGACTGGAAGTTGACCAGTTCTACGTTGAAAGTCAAAATATCGTCTGTATTTTTCCTCAAAAGGAACCTAGTTTAAATTTTTGTGCGGTAGAAATTAGGTTTCAAAGGCAAAGGTCCATAAGAACAGTTAGACATGACATAATATAATGATTGCTCTAGCAATTAGCTTTTCAACAAGGACTGGTGGAAAATGATAGATGCAAATAGCCATACAGTTCCCTTTTGAAGATTTGAAGCTTGCATGCCAAGGTTAGCCAACTTTTTACAAGGGTCAATCTCTTTCTCTGGCGGTTCAGTCAGGGAAACCCTGATTGTATCACCCAAACCATCCTGTTGAAAAAAAAAAAAAAAAGGAAAGATGTTCAAGAACATTACTTCACTATCAATACAAAAATGCATTGCAAGTAACTTTATCTGATCAAGTATAACTCTTCCATATGAACTCTGAACTTATATTCCTAAATTATTCAAGCAAAAAATATCACAAAAGAATGGATATTTTCCACTAAAGGAATTATGCTTGTGTGTGCGTGTGTGTGTGTGTCATAGGAAGGGATGAGATTTCCATGCCCAACTATGTTGTCCTCATTTATATTATTCTGAGATGTGGGGTCAGTATGTGCTCTCCCCTTGTCTGTTCAGATCAAAAAAAGGCAGAAAAGGAGCTGTTTAAACTGATGAATCAGCCAATCATACAAGGTATCGTTCTCTTAATTGTATTGTTGGAACACAATCCTACATCTATACTTGGCTTATTTTTTTTTTTACATTTCCACTAGGATATGACATATTCAGAAGCTATGACAGAGCAATTGGCTGAGCCAAGCATCACATATTAGGGTCCACAACTCGACCAAGATTTGGGCTATCCATTTAGCCAAACCAAAAGCTTGCTTGATGTACAGTTTGAATTCTGCATCGTGAAACATAAAGATTTTATCCAAAAAGTGGTTGGTTGAAAGAAGGAACCTGAAGAAGAGTCCCAATACCAATTGCAGATTTCATCCTCCCATCCTCTCCTTCTCCAGCTTCAGTAACTCCTAAGTGCAGAGGATAATCCCAACCTTGAACATACATCTCTGCCACAAGCAAACGATAAGCCTGAACCATGATGACCGGGTTACTTGCTTTCATTGAGAAGACAAAATTATGGAAGTCAAGCTTCCGGCATATCCTTGCAAACTCAAAGGCGGACTCAACCTGTTGCAAAAACAGCAAGTCATTCAGTTTTTAGCTTCTTCTAGAAAAATAGTCAATTTGTAGCTTACAAACAAAACTACTGACCATTCCTCTTGGAGAATCTCCAAAGTAGCTCATTATACGATCAGAAAGACTTCCATGATTTGTCCCAATTCGCATTGCTCGACCATACTTCTTGCATTTCTCAACCAATGGACTGAATACCTGAGATGGAAGATGAACAAAAGATGAAGTAAACATTGAATAATATGTCTGAGACGTGGGTACTATAAAACAGCTACAATAATAAATTATTGCAGTAAGAAATAGAATCACTGAATGAAGTTGCAGTCTCATAAAGTCCTCTAAAAAAGGTGACGTCAAGGATTTCAAGTTCTTGTTGGGATGTATACTGAAAGCCTAGCTCTTTTGTATGAACATCTTTATTTTAAAATAAGAATCACATGATCATTGTTTGCATATTTTTATGGTTATGCAATATTGTCTAATACCTTACATTGTAGATAACATGGTGTGTGGTGTCACACGGGAGATCATGTTATCGGCTCCTTGTAAAGTATAAGTAAAGGCTCACAACCGAGATGGCTTTGGACAAACCATCGGAATGGTTGTAGTGTGATTTGGTATTGGTTTGTCTTGACCATAGAATCACACTAGTGCACTTTGTGTGTATTGAGCGACCGACAGAGGTGATTGATTTATTCTTGACTACATAATCGAATCGGACCTCGGATATTATTTAGTACATGCTCTTAATCCCGATATAATAACGGCACATATACTTGGTACTCATCTCTTTGATTTACCAATGGGCGAGATTTATAGATTAAATCGATAGACTCGGTAAGTTGGGAGATGATATTATTTATATGGTGTGCCGTTGATTATAGGAGGAAACCGTGTCCTATATATTAGGATGATGATGTCCCCTTGAGGAGCTCATAAGGTTCATCATGTAAACCCTGCAGGTGGACTAGGTCCGGCATGATGAAAAGGTTGAGTGGTACTACTCATGGAGTTAGATGTTGATTAATTAATTGTTAGTAAATTAATTAATCGACGGACATTCGAGATCTTAAACACAGGGAGAAAATGTACAAATAATATATGGAGCCCATATTATCATATGGGGGTTGGTGAGGTAGATCAATGATGGACCTTTAGTGGATTGGATCATCATTAGTGGATCGGACTTTATGTGGGCTTGATCCATGGGTGGCCAAGACCCAACTCCTCCTCATGGTCCCTAATGTAGCCCATTAACACCTCAAGATGCTTAGATCCAATGGATAGAAACAAAACACTAAGATCCATTGGTAGAGATTAAATCTCTAAGATCCGACGGTTGAGATTAAATCTCTAGATCCGACGGTTGAGATTAAATCCCTAGAACCAATGGAGGAGATTAATTCATGACTTATCCCTAACTCTATAAAAGGAGGGCATGGGAAGTGGTCGTGGATAACATCATTGAGAGGGAGCAAGGCTTGCGGCAGAATAGGCAATCCTAGTTGAGATAGGATTGGAATTAGGGTTAGGGTTTGGAAGCAAGGGTGGCCAAATAAGGCAAGTTTTCCTTCTTCTTCCTTGCCTTGTGGCTAACGTCCAGTATTATTCCAGCCCTTCCCACCCTTACGCCCAAAACACTCCTCTCTTCTCCTTAGGTGGTGGAAACAAGATATAGGGTTTCCTTGGTGTCTTGGTAGTTTTCCATCATCTTCTTCTCCTTCTAGTTGGCCGGCAAGAACTTCTATAGTTCTTTGTTGGTTGAGTTTTGAAGGAGAAAAACATTGTTTCTCTTCTTCCTCTTGCTTGGGAAAAGCAAGGAAGGAAGTTTGCGATCTAGAGCTTGACTTTTGGTGGATCGCCACACGACGTCCCAAAAGGAGGAGGGTCATACATTAAGACCAAGAGGTATAACTATTCTTCTATCTCTTTTATTCATTGCTTGTGTTTGTTTTCAAAATATAAGCATGTTATATTTCTAAATAGGCTAAATAATACTTGGATCCCGAGTATAAATACAAAACCGGCGATCCGGACGCGTATGATTCGGCTACTCGTAGAATAGAGAATGGTCGCGAACAACTAGTTTGTTCGGTGACCTCTCTAACGAATAACACGACGATGACTTGGTTGCTTTGGGAATCCTTTTTCTAGGATTAAATTTTTAATCCGGGGACATCGAAGGATCACCATGGTCAGCACCGAGGTGAAGGGGAAGCGAAGTTTCCCTCGATCATCAACCCAACAATTATCGAGCCGATTCGGTTTTGTGTGTTTAGGATTGATTAATTTTGTGCACTTTTTCATATATTATATACGGGATAATAGTAGGATATCGTAGTTTAACTCTTTGGTTGCGAGCATAAGATCCACTATTATGGCCGTGTGTGTATGTGATTGTATGTGTGTAAATATTTATTTTGTTGAATCCTCGGGGTTAGTGAGGCTAGTATTTAGTTTTTTGTAAATTAAATACGCATTGTTTAGCTCTTTATTTTATTTTACTTTCGATCTAGATTCATGTACACTCCTCGCGTGGAGTATAGGATCGATGGATGTAAATTAAAATAGGTTTTAGTCTCGGCTCGAATCTCCGGAGGGCTTATGCGTGGCGTAGGAGGAGCGGGCGGATAATGATCGACGGAGGATATCAAGACAAAGGCCATAATAGTTGGAAAATAATTTATTTTTCATATTTATTGCTTTTGTTTGATATGCATGTCGTAGGAAAATTCCTCATTTTTAATTTACTAAGTGGGAGAGGATATTTTAATTAATTTCGCGGCCTCCATTCTGATTTGACGTGTGATGCAACAAACTTGCGTGTTGGCTCTGAGTGCCTTCCTCCCTGCGGATGAGTTTGTTTGCGGATCACTAGGTCAAATAATGGTTATAGGAAATTATCTAGGAGCATGTGTACTTCCACAGCGGTAAGGCACATAATCCGAAATAATTCCCTTAATATCGTGTAATGGTGCACACTTAGATGCAAATAAAAAGTATCCTCACCATCGGAGTCACTGCTTTTATTTGTAGGGCCAAAGAGGAACCAACTATTAATTTTATTTGTCGAAAAGTAAGGTTGACAAGATAATAAAATTAATGGGTAAAACCTCCTCTTACAAATGTAGAATTCGTATACGTCCACACTGCGTGGCATGCGATATTCTCGGTGTTTTGAGGTGTTGGTTGATTTTGAAATTTTATTGTTTTGAGGAATCAATAATTTTTTGAAATCTAATATAATACTCTCTGGGATTCTTGAAAATTCCTCACAATTTACTAAGTGGGAGAGGGATATTTTAATTAATTCCCATGGCCTCATTACACTTTGACGTGTGATGCAACAATCTTGCGTGTTGGCTCTGAGTGCCTTCCTCCCTGCGGATGAGTTTGTTTGCGGATCACTAGGTCAAATAATGGTTATAGGAAATTATCTAGGAGCGTGTGTACTTCCACAGCGGTAAGGTACATAATCCGAAATAATTCCCTTAGTATCGTGTAATGGTGCACACTTAGATGCAAATAAAAGTATCCTCCCCATCGGAGTCACTGCTTTTATTTGTAGGGCCAAAGAGGAACCAACTATTAATTTTATTTGTCAAAAAGTAAGGTAGACAAGATAATAAAATTAATGGGTAAAACCTCCTCTTACAAATGTAGAATTCGTATACGTCCACACTGCGTGGCATGCGATATTCTCGGTGTTTTGAGGTGTTGGTTGATATCAAAATTTTATTGTTTGAGGAATCAATAATTTTTTGAAATCTAAAGTAATGATCTATGTGATTCTTAGGATTTTCAAAATGACTTTCAGTCCACTTGTTGTGATACTAAAAGAAATAAACTTACTGTACCCAAATAATGTTGATTGGAAAAGAATCTAGATATTGTCTTATCTGCTAAGGAGTACAAGTATGCACTCTTCGAAGAGTGTCCTCAGCCGTGGTTGCTCAGGTTTCTTTCTAAGCCGAAAGGCGAAGAAGAAGAAACAAGGTGGAGCAAAGGTGGTGGGAGGATCTCGGGAGGAGTGAAGAAAGCCGAAAGGCAAGTACTTTAAGCGGGATGGACATTGGAAGAAGGAATCACCCAAAAGCGAACAAAGGTATATCCTTTGGACTAGTCGTTGAAACAGATTAGCGGTGTTATCTACCGCAGACCTGTGTAGATACGAGTCACTAATCATGTCTCCAACTGCAGTTTGAAACCCAACGACTAGCTAAAGGGAGATTACCATTTTGCAATGCCACTGAAGGTGGCGGCTATTGCGATGGGAGAAGTTTTATTTATCTCTTGAGAAAAATAAAACTAAGGTTCCTGAAAATTCCTTTTATGTATCTTTATTTAGAAAGAATTTAGTTTCAATTTCTAAATTATTATGGATGGATATTCTATTTCTTTTAATATGAGTTGTTATAAAAGGAATAGGAGAATATCCTGCTCGGACACATCAAAGGAAATTTGTATACAAAACCTCCCACGGATGCAAATTGGTTAATAACTCATCTTAATTCCAAAAGGAGAAAAGAACCTTCAAGATGAACCAAACATATCTTTGCCATCTTAGTCTTGGTCACATTAACCTGCGAATTCAAAGGTTGATAGGCGATGGACCTTTGGGTTCATTAGTGGTGGAGGATCTCCCAACCTACAATCTTGCTTGGAGGGTAAGATGACCAAGAGGCCTTCAAGGCCGAGGGTATAGAGCCAAAGATATGTTAGAAATGGTTCATCATTGATTGTAGTCCTATGTCTATCCCGCAAGAGGTAGTTTTGAATATTTCTCTTTTTCATGCGACAATTATTCAAGATGACACTACGATCGATCGTGGTGAGTACCTCTTGGGAGAGTTTAGGAATTACCTATCGGAGGTTGGGATTCAATCCCAATTGTCGCACCGCACACAGAATGATGTAGAAGAGCGAAGGAATGGGACTCTTACGAGAGATGGTTAGATTGATGATGAGTTATTACGACTTGCGGACTTCGTTACGGGATATGCTCTAGATCTACGGTGTACATTCCGAACTTGGTTCCATCTAAATCGCTGTCTTACTCCCACGAGTCGTGGACGCGAAGCCTAGTCTAAGACATATTCGGATATGGGAGAGTCCGGCGTGTCGGCGGATGATGGTAAGTTGGAACCTCGTGCTGCGCTTGTTCGTTGGCTATCCTAGATGACGAAGGGTGGATTGTTTTATAGTCCTAGAGATCGTGAGAGTGATCGTTAGCACGAACACTAGATTTCTAGAGGAAGACTATGTGATGAGCCGCCCCAAGAGTAAAATTGTTCGGAGGAGTTAAAAGGAAGTCACTTCTTTAGTACCACCGTCTGAGAGGATATACCACGTATCGCGCGTGTCGCAGAGGATACAAGTGATGTCTCGGTAGTGGGAGGGGGTGAGACGACTGATAGATTCATGTTCTTGGGAGAATCTTCGATTCGTGGTCACAATACGAACCCGATCCTGACATATGGCGAGCGATCCAAGATAAAGATGCACTATCTTGGCAAAGTCACGATGAATCTCGAGATTGAATCTATAGATTCAAGTCGGGTTGAGAGCTCTTATGCATGCAGCTCATATGGATTATGAGGTGGCGTATGGATATCAAGAAAGCTTTCTTAATGGAAGTCTTGAGGAAACCATCTATACGAAGCAACGAGGATTCATTGCTAAGGGCAAAGAGCATCTTGTGTGTAAGCAATCGGTCCATTTATGGATCAAGCAAGCTTCAAGATCTTGGAACATCCGCTTTGATGAGATAATCCAGTCTTATGGATTTATTCAAAGTCCGATGAGTCTTGTGTATACTGAGATGTGAACGTAGTGGTATTTCTTGTACTACGTAGATGTACATTCGTGGTTGGCAACAACATCGAAGTGTTATCGACGGCGTATGGTTGTCAAAGCATTTGATATGAAGGACTTGGGAGAGGTGAGACACATCCTTGGGATCAAGAGTTATAAGGGATCGCAGAAAAGGATGTTGTGCTTATCCCAAGCTTCATACATAGACGATTATGGGCGTTTTAGCGTACGCAGAACTCCAAGAAGGGTTTTCTACCTTTCGTGAGTACCTCTATCTAAGGAGATATGTCCTAGATCATTTGAGTAGATAGAGAGAGATGAAAGCGATTCCTTATGCTTGGCAGAGGAAGCCTCATGTATGCGATGCTCAGACGAGACCAGATATACGCTGCAGTGGCGTCGTGAGCATCGAGTAATCCAGACGGGGATATCGATCGCGGTAAAGCATATATCAGAGTGCAGAAGGACTAGGGATTATACGCTAGTTTCGCGCACCAATTACTCGCGGTTACACTGATTCCGATTTCCAACTGATAGGGATAACGATAAGTCTACCTCGGGTTTTGTGTTTACTTTGGGAGGTGGAGTCATCGTTGATGGAGGAGTACCCAAGAAATGGCGGACTCCACCGTGGAAGCCGAGTATGTGGCGACCTATGAGGCGGCGAAGAAGTATGCTCGGGAACTTCCCGATGGACTTGGATGTGATTCTGGTTTGCCGAACTATCACAATTTATTGTGATAATAGTGTGCGATTCTAAACTCGAAGGAACCACGAGCCCATAAGGCTAGTAAACACATAGAGCCTTAGTACCACCGATACGAGAAATCGTAAAGGAGGTAGAAGTTGTTGTCGCCTAGATGCATCGTGAGAGGATGACACAGTAGACCCTTTCACTAAGGCCCTTCTAGCGAGAGCTTTGATAGGCATGTGGAGGAAGGGGAATCGGATGTATGGCAAGATAAGGATAGCGTAGTCTTTTAGTATAAGTGGGAGATTGTTGGGATGTATCAAAGCCTAGCTCTTTTGTATGAACATCTTTATTTTAAAATAAGAATCATACGATCATTGTTTGCGTATATTTTATGGTTATGATATTATGCTAATACCTTACATTGTAGATAACGTGGTGTGTGGTGTCACACGGAGATCATGTGTTATCGGCTCCTCAGAAAGTATAAGTAAAGGCTCACAAACCGATGGCTTTAGACAAAACCATCGGAATGGTCAGAGTGTGATTTAGTATTAGTTTGTCTTGACCATGAATCACACTAGTGCACTTTGTGTATCGAGCAGGCCGCAGGTGATTCGATTTATTCACGACTACATAATCGAATCGGACCTCGGATATTATTTAAGTACGCTCTTAATCCCGATATAATAACGCACATATACTTGGTACTCATCTCTTTGATTTACAATGGCGAGATTTATAGATTAAATCGATAGACTCGTAAGTTGGGAGATGATATTATTTATATGGTGTCGATTGATTCTGAGGAGAAGCAGTGTCCTATATATTAGGATGATGATGTCCCCTTGAGGAGCTCATAAGGTTCGTCATCATAAACCCCTGCAGTGGACTAGGTCGGCGTGATGAAAAGGTTGAGTGGTACTACTGGAGTTAGATGTTGATTAATTAATTGTTAGTAAATTAATTAATCGACTGACATCAGATCTTAAACACGGGAGAAAATGTACAAATAATATATGAGCCCATATTATCATACGGGTTGGTGAGGTAGATCAACGATGGACCTTTAGTGGATTGGATCATCATTAGTGGATCGGACTTTACGTGCTTGATCCACGTGGTGGCGACTCAACTCCTCCTCATGGTCCCTAATGTAGCCCATTAACACCTCAAGATGCTTAGATCTAAGGGATAGAAACAAAACACTAAGATCCATTGGTAGAGATTAAATCTCTAAGATCCGACGGTTGAGATTAAATCTCTAGATCCGAGAGATTAAATCCCTAGAACCGATGGAGGAGATTAATTCATGACTTATCCCTAACTCTATAAAAGGAGGGCATGGGAAGTGGTGGATAACATCATTGAGAGGGAGCAAGGCTTGCGTGAGAATAGAGCGATCCTAGTTGAGATAGGATTGGAATTAGGGTTAGGGTTTGGAAGCAAGGTGGCACCAAATAAGGCAAGTTTTCCTTCTTCTTCCTTGCCTTGTAGGGCAACGTCCCGCAGCCTATTCCACCCTTCCTCTCTTCTCCTTAGGTGGTGGAAACAAGATATAGGGTTTCCCTTGGTGTCTTGGTAGTTTTCCATCATCTTCTTCTCCTTCTAGTTGGCCGGCGGCAAGAACTTCTATAGTTCTTTGTTGGTTGAGTTTTTGAAGGAGAAAAACATTGTTTCTCTTCTTCCTCTTGCTTGGGAAAAGCAAGGAAGGAAGTTTTGCGATCTAGGAGCTTGACTTTTGGTGGATCGTCAGCCACACGACGTCCAAAAGGAGGAGGGTCATACATTAGAAGACCAAGAGGTATAACTATTCTTCTATCTCTTTTATTCATTGCTTGTGTTTGTTTTTCAAAATATAAGCATGTTATATTTCTGTAAATAGGCTAAATAATACTTGGATCCCGAGTATAAATACAAAAACCGGCGATCCGGACATCGTCTATTCCGCGGCTACTCGTAGAATAGAGAATGGTCGCTTGAACAACTAGTTTGTTCAAGTGACCTCTCTAAACGAATAGCACGACGATGACTTGGTTGCTTTGGGAATCCCTTTTTTCTAGGATTAAATTTTTTAATCCGGGGACATCGAAGGGATCACCATGGTCAAGCAACCGAGGTGAAGGGGAAGCGAAGTTTCCCCTCACGGATCAACCCCAACAGTTCTCAACATGAAAAAAAAATAACAGACAGTTTTATGATACACATTAAAGACTCCAAATATAATTATTCAATTTGTTTCTAGAAGTAAATCCGTTGCTGCATAATAAAGGAAAAGATATTTAATTTGTAATCTCACTAATGAACTTTTAGTTATTCAAACCGCAGGAAAAAAATTGGACAAACTAATTCTCAAAACCTGTTCAATATGCTCAAGCTCCCTTTGATATTCTTCATCAGTATACTCTAACTGCTCAAATTGGGCTCGCCTATCAGCTGCAGAACAATTGTTTTAGCTATCACTGTTGCATCGGTGGCAATTTGTTCTTCTAGCTGTATGTTAACTGACCAAAATTTCCTGGGTTGACTCGAATCTTGTCAAAACACTCAGCTACTCTAAGTGCAACTGCTGGTGCAAAATGGATGTCTGCAACAAGAGGGATGTTGTAACTGGATTCATGGGAAAGACAATCATTATACAAATAATAGGAGGATTTTTGAATGCTATACAATTGCCACAATTGTGGAAAAGTACAAAAAATGCATGACCTACTTTTTCTGGACAAGTCTGTCCTTAATCTCAAAGCAAGCATCCGCTTCTTTCTTCCCTTGAACTGTTATCCGAACCAACTCTGCACCTGCATCTGCAATTCTCATTACCTGGCAAATGCCATCTAATTAATTAGATTCACCCACATTCCTGGGAAAGAAATGCATCTACCGGAGAGCATTAAGAGAAAGAAATTAAGGAATGATATAGACACTGGTGAGATAATAAACATGAATTTTATCATATGAAAAATGACAAACTGTCGATAAAGCCTAAGAAAGTAATGGCAAACCATAATAACAATAGCAGCAGTTTATTTTATATTTGCAAAGGAAGTAGCTAATAAATTAGAGGTATACTGCATAGCAAATGGGAAGATAATATGAAGCCTCCGGATTAAATGAATGCCTTGCTAGCACATGCGTACTGCAATATTCATTACTCTGGAGGGGGTTTCACATCATCATTTTCAAGATTACAGGATAAGAAATTATGTACGCATATAAGATAAATGGGATTTTTGAACTCTCTTTTGTCAGTTCAAGAATTAAAGAGGCATGAGAATAAATAATGTCTGGAGATTGCTAGCTCTAGTAGGACCAACTGTACCTTTTAGTTTAATTGAAAGATTTAAAAGAATGAAAATACCTGAAACACTAATTATAGTGACAAGTATCGGTGAAGAAGATAAAATAGAAAACAAACTAAAAGCTATCTCCATCCAATCAACTTTCAGCTAAAAAAATCTATTGATAAGCTTAGACTAGAAATTTAAGCATTCCAGATAGGACTCAGTGTTAATCAACAGAAAAGTTTGGTCTTAGACTTAAGCAGACCTCCTCAACAGTCTTGTCAACATCCTTGGTATCTGAAGTGGTCATAGTTTGAATTCGTATGGGGTGCTCACTGCCTAAAGTCACGTTCCCTATCATCACAGTACGAGTCTTTCTCCTTACAGTCTTGTAAATCGATTCACAATACTTCTGCCTGGGAACTAGAGAGATGGAAAACAGGAGTTAGTGCCATTAATAATCAGTGATTGATTTACAATTCATTTTTAAAGTCAGTAATTCAACCAAAGTTATAGATTATAATAAATGAACGAAAGAATCCATTCCTAAACAAAAAAAGGAACCAAATGCCAGGCTGCATTATCAAAAAAATGAAAATGGTCTCCATTTATCGAGTTGCATGGTACCGGACTTGATCAATGTATGTAAGATCAGGACTTATGATGGATAATTAACAATATGGGCGAAAGCCAGTAAACTAAACACTAGGAGAATCATATTGTACCGAGGAGACGACTTCCTTCTGATGCAGGCTCCAGCTCCACAATATCTGAGCTAGATTTGGAAGAATTCCTAATCATAGACAAATTTCTTCTCCGAGGCATCAAATTTTGATTCTCAGGGAGAGAAACAATCCTGGCAAAGTCTACGCTCTTTGCAAAACAGAAGTGGCGGTCCCTAGTCCACAGACCAGCCATCGACGAAGGAACTGTCCAAGTAGCCATGATCCTCAACGCCTTTCTCTCTGTGGAAATGAAATCGTAGATGATACCTTTTTGCTTTCTGCGTTCAATTAACATCAGATGACAAACAGGAATAAAAACCACTGATTTTAGTCTCACAAACCAATTGAACATCAACGATCAATTATGAGAAGTACTGAAAAAACACAAATCCAGTGCCCAAAAGATTTTACAGATGAAAACCAAAGCCAAAATTATCGTTGGAAACAAAACTGACAGCTCCTTAAACGCGGTATTAATTTTATGAAGTCCAAGTTCTAGAGAAATACTCCACTTCAAGTAAAAAAATCGAAGACGATTCAGGGAACTCGCCAAAAAAAAAATGTAAAAAATGTTTACCGAAAATCCAAACACTAATCTTCCAACGAGTCCAAGTTGTTAGAAAGCTAAAGTGAAACTATCGATAGAAATGAAGCTCAATAACTACATAGTGACGGGGTATTACTTTTCACTCTGAACAAATATTCGAAGTGCAGACTCCAGTAAAAACTCCAACTCTCACATCAAAAATCGAAGCGAAATCCAAGCACTCGGCAAAAAAATGCAAAATCTTTTTCGCAAATCCGAACACCTAATCTTCCACCGAACCTTAAGCTCTTAGATCCAGAAAGCCATGTCCAAAATCACAGCTCAATCCCGTAAAAAAAGGAAGAAGAAGAGGCGCTTCTCACCGACTCCAACGGGGAAGAGTCGCACTACGGCGAGTAGTCCAGGACCAAGGAGCTTCCTCCTCGCCTTCTTCCTCCTTCCTCACGCCGCTCTGCCGCAGGTACCAGTGCGGTACGCGAGTCGGACTTCGCCCCTTCCGCCTTATCAACCAACCAAACTCACAAATAATTCCCTTTTTGTATTTATTTGAACCCAAAAAATAAATTCACCCTCCTCCATTTAATTTTCCAATTTTGATCCCATTTTTTGTGCACGATAAAATGCATTCACAAATTTTAAAATTATTATCAATTTGATGGAGGAAAAAAAAGTTCAAGAATATTCTATGCGGGTGCTCCCCATAGATTATTGTTTTTTCATGTTCACCAAGTGAATATTTAAAATAACTTTAAATGATTTTTCAAATATATTTCTAAGCAGAAAATAATTTAAATTGAATCGCATTCAAGAGTTCGCTTGGAGGCTATCTTTGTTCTCTCCGTCTATTGACTAAAGCAGCGTGGATATATTTAAAAAAATAAGAATAATAAGAATCGAATTTTGAGGAAGATTTTCTATTTTTTATTTTCTGTTTTTATTTTTTTTTTAGAAAATAGAAAACGATTTTTTTTTATTTTTAAGTTTTTCAGAAAATATTCTTTTATTTTTTGAAAAACGAAAATGGAAACAGAAAATGATTATTTCTCGTTTTTCTGTTTTTCAGAAAACGATCCTTTATTTTCTGGAAAATGAAGATGGAAAACGCGAATCAAATGCGTTTTCTCATTTCGACAGAAAATGAAAATGAAAAATAGAAAAGAAAATACTTACCAAACACTCTCTGAAATTCTCTCTACATTTAGAACGATTCTTCATTGCTCTGGTCAATAAATCAAGGAGCATAGCTTTTCCTCCATAATTTTTTTTTTTTTATCATCATCCAAGAAGCGATGATGAAAAATACTGAGAACAAATATAATCATCTTTTACTTTAAAAAAACTCTTTTTATTTTATTATTTGATGGGCATTTTATATATATATATATATATATATATATATATAAAAGATCAACTTTGTATCAAGCCAATGTGTGTTTGTGCGTGCGTAGTTAAAGTGAACGATGAAATCACGGTTCATTTTTACTACACACATAGGCGCACAGTGACTCGACACACAGTCGATCCAAACTATATATATATATATTTGTAATATCGCACTAGTTAACCAATCAAATAAATTTAAAAATTTTTAAACAATCAAATAAATTTAAATTAAGAAATTGTCAATGTTTAAACGAATCCAATTTGAACCAAATCAAGCTATAGAAAAGAAATTAAATAAAACTCAAACATTTTGACAACTTAATTCATTTTAAATTTTATTTAATTTGACTGCTTTATTAAATAAAACTTTGATGGATTGGATTTGTTTACGTTAGGATAGTTGCGAGTAAGAGGAGGTGAATAGTTCATTTAAATTCATCGTGCTCATCTTCTCGTTATATATAGTAAAAATAAAATATAAAATCACAATTTTGAAATTTTCAATTCTTACTCTACAACTCATCTCTTAGCGATATCCATTATTCTTTCTCCTTCTTGAAAATCTTAAAAAAGCGAAGAAATTTTTTACAATCAATTCTTTCACAATAAATACAATCAAATATGAATATACAAACTGAATTTTGAAGAAAATTAAGCAAAAATAATTTTATACAAAAAGATCTTATTGGCTCGTAATTTGATTGCATTTGAAAATTTCTTGAAAGTTTGAAATGTAGATACAACTCTTCTATGAAGTTTTCAAAAATCGACATCTTCTAATCATCGTGAAATCTTCTTTTATAGGATGACTATCGGGCTAATTTTTATCGATCAGTCGATTGACCCCATGCAAATTCAATCATTTTCTTTGACTTATTAGCTAAACGACTTAATCCACATCAGATTTTAGGCATACTATAGTGCATCCCTCGACTAGTAATTCTAATAATCGACTACTAAAATTTTCGGTACTACTATAGTAATATTAGTCGACTGATTAGTCGATTTTTAAATATTTTATGATTTGCTTCATTAACACCATTCAATTGACCAATAACATAGTTAACTGACCTCTATCAATCAAGTTTACAATTGAGTTCTGAACTCGTTGATTGCTTGAACAATATTACCAGTCGACTGATAAACTCTATCAATCAATTAGTTATACTTGAAATTCCATTCAACTTTTTCAAACCAATCGATTGAGATCTCAGTTTCAATCCTATCTTGATTTGACTTTCACTTCAACTTATGTCTGATTGACTTTGAACTACTAGAATCTTTCTTGCACCTAACATTCGATCATTCTTGACCTGCGAAAATTTCATCTGTCTAGTATCTAGTTGTCTTGACCTGCTGGAACTTCACCGACACCAATCATTTAGTCCTCTTGACCTATTTAGACTTTTTCCTCTCGTGTTTGACATTTGATCAACCTTAATTTGTCAGGATTTTCCAACTCATGCTAAGTATCTGGTCAATCGTGTTCCACTTAGTCTTCTCACCTACCAATACCTTGTTAAATTATCAATCACCAAGTGTCTAGTCCTCCCTGATTCACTTGAATTTTTCAATCTATCAAATATCCGATCAATCTCAATCTACTTGACTTCTCACTTATCAATGTTTTGTTGGACTTCCGACCACCTTCTATCAAACACTCCATACATTATAATCAATTCGATGGTACCAATAATCTCTTTCCTCGATCCTCTTTATTGTTAATTGCACTAACAATTCTCCTTCCTTAATACTCTTTATCGTGCAATCTCATATATTTTATAGTATCCTTCATTAATCATCGTATTGTCAAATATCGAAACTCAATTCAAATTTTATCAATCTTAATCTGAGATCGATTGTACTAATAATCTTCTCATTTTTTATATTTGACAATATCTTTAAATTAAACAGATCATAAACTCAATTTATCACTTCTAGATTGTCTAACCTAAACCTTTCAATTTACACCCTGAATATATGCCAACCAATAAATATAAGATAAGAAAAATTCATCGCTTGTGATTTATTTTTTTTTTAAGAAGTATTTTTCTAGTTCCAAATTTTGATACAATAGGAAGATAATATAATTTTTAAATTAATAAAGCTTTAATTCATTCTAAAATATTTTCCTTCCCTAATTCTTCTCCGTCCTTCACCATTAGTCATGTCTTGCAAGTTTCTTTTTAACTTTCTCATATTAGACATAGAAAGTATCATTTTCCGATTTATTGCATAATAGCCCAACAAAACTCAAACTATTTCCACTAAACTATAACTTTTGCCTAGTTATCGAATCTCTTCACCTTGGACATAGGCATGCTTAACGGATTGATTCGATCCGGAATCGAATCGGAACCAATCCGTTAAATTCGGAATCGGAACTGATTCAAATGAACTGGTTCTGAAACCAAACCGGAATTGTTCCGATTCCGGTTCGGTTCGGTTCCAATCGATTTCGAAACCGATTCGGAACCATTTCGGAATCAATTCTGGTTCCGATTTGGATCTGGTTTCGATTGCTAATTTAAAGATGAAAATTCTTAGCATGCTAACATGTTTACAAGATTATTTTACGATGGACAAAAAAAAGAATATGATCACCAGCACGATGATAGATGAATTTGGAAGCTCAAGTTCGAAAAAGATGGTCCAGAACCATTTCGAAATCGATCCGAAACTATTTCGGAACCGGTCCGAATTGAATTGATTCTAAAGTTAAAACTTTGGAACCAGAACCGATTCGGAATTGGTTTTGAACTGGTTCGGACCGGTTCCAACATCGATGAATTCGGAACCGATCAAAACCGAATCGAAATCGAAGAACCGATAAGCATGTCTACTTGGACATATATCATCATACCCTAATGCTAACCCAAGATCGATCTCACAAAACTTTCATTTCGAAAAAGATAGCTCACCACCTTATCTCTTCTCGTTTTGAAACCATAACTTCGTCGACCTCACAACACAAGCATGCATGGGAATGACCATAAGCAATACTCTAACAAATATCTATTTATCTACCTATCCATCTATCTATTTCATCGAAACTAAGTCAACCACATCAATGCCATAGCTCAATTATGATTTAGGATTATGACAGGGGAAACCCTAGTCAATCCCATAAAATACTTGTTTCTGATGGAACCTAATTCTCTTGTGTTGCATCCACTATCTTTCATCTAAATATGGCATATACAGAGAGTTATGATTAGGGAAACCCTAGCCCACCCCACAAATTAAAACACTTTTGGTAGAACCTAACTCTCTTGTATTCCATCCACTGTCCTTCATCTAAGTATGACATAGAGCTCGGTTACGATTCGAGGAACCCTAGCTAATCCACCCCACAAAACACTTATTTTTGTCGAACATTACTCTCTTATATTGCATCCACTATCCTTCATCTAAGTAGAGTTCGAAAATTCTAATTCACCCCCGTAGAACACTTATTCTGATCGAATATAATTCTTTTATATTGCATCCACTGTCTTTCGTACGGAGATGATTCCAAGCTTTCGCTGTCACTGGCTGCGTGCAGATGGAGATCGTTAGCAGAATCTGTAACAGAAGCTGGCCGGTGACTGCTGACCTTCTTCGATTCGTGTCGCAGTCTGCAAACTGAACACGAATCGTCCAAGAAAAAGTGTCTGTGAAATTCTCCATTATATATATTCGTTATTCTGAAATTACAGTACCAGGCCAGTTAGGGTTATTGAAGAATCCAACTTTTTTCAGTTCTGTTCTGTTGTGTTCCGTGCGGTGGCGATGGTGATCTATCTGTTCTCCGACAGGAACGATTGGGATTTGATTATGTGCACTGTTTTGAGATGCCTGGACCTGGTCGAGGATGATTGTGGTTAACGATCATGAGCTCCAGTTTACTCCGGGGAGCTGGTGGAAGATGGAAGCGCCGGGAATGATCTCGTCTTGGTACGCCGTGGCGTGGTGAATCTGGTTGAGAAGCATCCCGTTTTTGCGCTCGGAGGAGTCGTTTGCGGCAGCGCTGTTATTGCTGCAGCTGCTGGCGTTGTTGTTGTTGTCGTTGCTGCTGTCGCCGGCGGCGGCGGCGGCGTTCCAGTAGGGTGAGAAAAGGGGGTGCCGCAAGGGGAAGGTGAGGTTGAGCTTGGCTCTCGGCGCGGTGGCGAGGTCGGCGATCGGGTTGGCGAGCAGGCCGACCTCGGCGGCGAGAAGCCCCTCGAAGAAGGTCTCGTCGTTCGCCGTCAGGGCGTTGTAGTTGGTCGGCGGCGGCCGGAGCTCTTCCATCTGCTCGCCAGATGCGGCACCGAGAGCGTCGCCAGCGCCGCCGTCCTCCGAAGAGTGCCTATCGTCGACGCCGCCGGTGCTGCCCTTCTTGTAGATGCGGCACAAAACCCAATCATCCAGCTACAACGCAACGCAATAAATCGATCAATCGAGCGCCCACGAAGCAATCGAATGCGATCAAATTTTTAGGGTTCTACCCGGAGCGATCCGCCCCTCTTCTTGTTGGCGACATGGGGCGGTCTGGTGCTCCTTTGGCGGTGGTGGTCGTCGACGAGACGGTACTCGTGCATGATCCAGTTGGTCTTGACGCCCTTCGGCGGCTTGCCGCGGTAGAAGACGAGGACCTTCTTAACGCCAACCTTGACCTGGATCCCGCCCGAGGTCAGTATCGGTTTGTCGGTGCCGGTGGCCTTCCAGTACCCGGACGTCGCCGCTCGGTTCGGCCGCGCGCCGTTGGGATACTTCCGGTCCCTAGGGCTAAAGAAGTACCACTCTTGCTCCCCAAAACTGGCCTTTCCTGCGACAATAATAGCGATTGTTTACCTGCTCATCGAGCAAATCCGGTGAATGGGAGTGGAAATCGCAGAGATGAGGAGGAAGAGGGCCGGGCAACCTGGGAGTTCCCAGGGATCGAACTTGTAGAGATCGACCTCGGTGATGATGGCGACGGGGAGGGGGGCGGAGGCAGCCTTCTTCTTGAGGTAGTGGACGACGAGCTCCTCGTCGGTGGGGTGGAAGCGGAAACCAGGGGGCAGACGAGGATGCTGCGGCGGAATTGACGACGGCGGCGGCAGCGGTTTCATGGCCGCGCCGGAGGCGGAGTGGGTACTCTCCATCTCGATGTAGTGCGATAGGAGGAGGAGGAGGAGGAGGAGGCGATGGCGGCGACGGGTTATAAAGGCATCGGGAGGTGGGCCCGGCCAGCGGCGCGAGTCGTGATTACGCGGACTCCGGCTGAGGGCGTGGGGACCACGGCGGGGACCGGGCGGGCGGGCGGGCGGGCGAGGACGGTGTGATCCGGATGACGTCATGCGACAGACTCGGGTGCCCAACAAATGTGATACGTAACATTTCAATCACACCCTCAGATTTCTAATTATTCAAATATCCCGATAAGAAGCGTTTCGTACCTCCTAATGGGCCTCTTAAAGTTTGAACCAGGCCCAATTATCGTTGACAATCCGTCAAATTGAAGCCCAAGTTGACCGTGATCCATCTTTTTGATAAAAGTCAAGCTTTACATTTCAATTTTCAAGGAAAAACAATAAATTAAAAGGGGAAAATCATAAACAACGCAATCTAACGCAGCACGGCAGGCAGATTTAGCACCCGAAGGGATTTTTTTTTTTACTAAGCGTCCCACGTGGAGGCCCAGTTGGCGGCGCTCCCGACACGCGGCATGGCGTTGACCTTATCGAAGAAGTCAACGTTGAAGCTGGCGCCGCACATGGTGCCCTCGCTGTCGACTCGCGGCATCGCCTTCATCTTGTTCATCGGATGCTCGAAGCTCCTCAGCCCTGCCTCGCTGTGGAACATGCAGCCTGAAATTAACCACAATTCGCTCGCCGGATTAGTTTTACGGTTCGGCTTCCTTTTCCATTTTGAGCAGAAATATAGGGAGCTGAAAATTGTTACCGGCGGGGAATGGAGCGTAAGACTTGCCGCAGCCGCCCTTCATTATCTCCACCTCGTCGCCGATCACCACCGACCCATCCGCTGCCACGCCCCAGCACAACGGCACGCCGCCGTCGGAGCTCTGGCACCAGAAGTAACGCCCGTTTAATTTCTAGCTAAAATTAGTTTGTTTGCTGCGGCGCCAACCCGCGTACGTACCAGGGCGGCGAAGACGGCGCCGGTAGCGTTGTCGTAGACGACGAAGGCGAAGCTTCCGGCGATGTCCTTGAGGACCTGGTCGGCCGGGTAGGGCCCGCGGTCGCGCATCGTGCGGTAGACCTCGATCACGAGAAGCGCCTCGTCGGCGGACTTGCCGGAGAGGCCGTACTGGCGCACCAGCGAGCTCAGGTTGTGGATGCTCCCCACGAACACGCAGTAAACATCGTCGTAGCTACAGAACAATCTGCAGAGATACAAAAAAAAAAAAAGGTTTAATTTCCGTTTATTTCAGATGATTTTCGATGTCAAAATCTCTCCTTTCGGGAACCTTTGGTGGAGGAAGGAGGGGCGGGGGGCGCGGGGGCCGAGGGAGGCGAGGGCGGCACCGCCAGCGAAGGTGGCGCAGAAGGAGACGGCGGGGTGAGCGGCGTGGAAGTCGCGGAGGATCTCATCGGGGCTCTTGGCGCAGCGCCGCCGGTGGACGGGCTCCGGAGAGACGAGCTCCTGCGGAGCGCGGGCGAGGGTCTTGTGGAAGACGGCCAACATCTCTGTTTCCTTCGACGGAAAAGGACCGGGAATGGAGTGTCGAGGAATGGGAATCTGGTGATTATTTATAGATAATTTATGGATTAAAAGGATAATTAATTTTGTTAATATAACTGCTGAGGATAACTGGATAAGCATTATCATGCACGAGTCAAATTTAGACGAACCCGGAGTCCATGATATATACCACGTGTTAAACGTCAATCAGATTTAGTAAATCTAGCTGTGGATTTGAGAGAGATCCTATTATTCGAAAAGAAACACGACGGTGTGGGGCCACATATGGGATTGTCTTCTTCTTGGATAAGATCGATAGATCGGCGCGGTGTCATGTCCACGTAAGCAAGTTGTTGCAGCGGATGCTATCAGCTTGCCACGTGTGCCGTTGCCGGCTTTATGTCCGGTTCAATCATCGAAATTCATGCTCCACTTCTGATCAAACTTCTAAAGGAAATGTTACGCCCGGGGCAGGTAAATTTAAAAGTGGACTTCTGCCCTAGGACAGGACACGTGGCAACGGTAAAAATAGAAAAATATTTTATTGGAGAATATATTTCTATTATATATTGTGATATCATTCGAAAGCGAATTTAAAAAAAAAATTATTCGAATGGCTCTGAGTCTAGAAATTTATTCGATGGACGAAATACGATTTCGATATTCGACCATCGTTCAGAAATGATACGACTGTAGAATCAGAGTTGAACCATGTATAAAAAAAATTGTGAGTGATTTAATTTATCCTTAATGATCGATGAAGGTCACTTGGACTTTGATTTTATCCGACTCAATTGTTCGTGAGGCATTCTAAAGGTCTATGAAACGGGACCAATTACTCTCGAAGATTAATCAGATCAAAAGTTCGAATACTCCGATGCTAATAAAAACAAATGGACTTCTCGACCATCATAGATCGAATTTCAATAATAATTTTTGTTTGACTATTAGGAAGAGATTTTAGACGTAGACAAATTTTGATGGAGCCACATATGCTTCTTTAAATTTCTTAGTGTATGATGTTGATTAGAACTGACATAAGATTGAGCAATATTATATTTATAATCATATCTTGTCTTGTCCGTATGACATCTTTGAAGTATCATATCTCAATTTGCCCATATGACATCCTAAAAGTATCATATATCGGCTTGACCATATGATATCCTCGAAGTATCATATCTCGATTCAACGGTACGATATTCTAGAAGTAATGTATTTCGGCAAACATTACATCAGGCAACAGTATATCCCAATCAGTTTATATCTCAGCAGGTCAAGTGACGTACCGGTCATTGAAGTCAAGATGTTTAACGAGATATCCTTTATCGAAGGCCTCATGCGATAAGAAAATATATGTTCATGCCTGCCTCAAGGGAGCATATCCGTCGCATTAATGGAGTCTCATATTCCATTAACTATACGAGTAATATTAATTACACCACACATGCCTGCAATATTTATTAAAGTAACATCCTCTATTTCTTCTAAAAATGACGGGCAATTACATTAAAAAGTCATATTGTCCATACCTTCCGTACCACTCCACACTCCACATGGATGAATCCCCTTTATATAAAGATAACTTGAGGAGATCCGGAGGGGTTCCGGGTTCAAAATTTCTCTAATCCTTCGCTCTTCGCATTCATTGTTTTTCTTCTCCTTATCAATTCGTAACCTAAGCATCGGAGGGATTTAGCCGAGATCTCTCTCAACGCCCCCTTAATTGTGTTTCCTTCGTAGGTTTCTCTTTTCGATCGTCCATGATACGTCATTCGGTGCCAACCGAGACAACTCAACAAACTCATCCGAGTCAACGAACCAACCACTTCAGCAAATCCAACTGCATCAACGTGTTGAAAACTTCCATATCTCCGTCTCAACCGAAACACTGTAGAATCGTATGCTCATCTCTAAGACTAATCTAAATTGTCGTTAAAGTAAATATTCCTCATCTGAACGAAAAATTATTTTGGGTTATTAAAAAAAAGGTAAATATTCTCAATTCAATTCTTAATTATTATAAAAAAATTAATGGAATGATAAATTTTAAAATATTAGACTGTTAAAATAATTTCTATAAGCATTTTTCAATTTACTTATATCATCGTCGAAAAATTTTAACGAGACCGAATTGATCTCGGAATTAATCGGTCTAAATAGTTGAATCCAAAAAACTATTATAATGGAAAATAAATAAAAAAAGTAAATATAATATTTATTAAATTTTATAAAGTGGCTCGTATTTGAAATATAATATTAGCGAATTTTGTTTTGGCATGTTATCAAGTGAAAATAAATTAATCAAGTATTTAAAAAAAACAAAAAAAAATGCTTATTATTATTTTTTTTAAAAAAAGTGTTTCCTCTTATTTTTCTAATTTTTGAAATACAATTAATTATTTTAAAATGAATCCCTTGCGTAAACAAATGTATTCAATTTGGTATTCTAATAACAAATTCTCTGCACATATACACTGCAGTTATTTAGGGAGCATTTAATTCGCGAAGAATTTTTTATTTTATATTTTCTGTTTCTCTTTTTTTAAAAATAGAAAATAATTTTTTTTGTATTTTTTAATTTTTTAGAAAACACTATTTTATTTTTTAAAAAATAAAAATAGAAAAAAAAAATAATTTTTTTATATTTTTTAATTTTCCAAAAAATACTCCTTTATTTTACAAAAACAATGTATATACAATTACAAAAACAACGAAGAAAATGATCATGTCATCAGGAATTGGCGACTCCGACGCTGGAAATTTAGCTGAGGAGATCCTCGAGCTCGGCGGCAAAATCCAGGACATCGGCGTCTGTCATCAACGGCAGGTCATCCTGCGGCGACGGCGGCGTCGAAGGGATCGGAAGCATCTCTGACATCGGCTGAGGCATCGGCGTTGACTCCGCCTGAGGCATCGATGGATAAGCGGCGGCTGTAAGCCACAGCAAATCGTCTGGCTGGTCGTGATGCGGCGGCGCCGTCATCATCGTCAACTGAGGCATCTGGAACCAATGCTGCTCTAGCATCGGCGGAGGCGGCGGCGGCTGATAGCCGGCGTTGGAAATCTGGGCCTCGGCCTCCTGTATGTCGCGGTCGATCTGCGCGAGGTGTTGCTGCAGGAGACAAACGTAGCCGACGCAGCCGAGTGCAGGGTCGCGGAGGCGCGCCTCCGCCTCGTACGCCAGCGACTCCGCCGCCGCCCTGCGTTGTTCGGCCGGCAAACTCTGCAGAATCTTCTCGACGTTGCTGCACCCGTAGACGTGGTGGACGTAGTCGAACGACGGGTTGGTCAACGGGAAATAAGGTGCGAAAATACAATCCGGCGGACATTTGCGGTGCATTTTGTTGCACGCCGCGCACCCCGCCTCCCGCTGGATCGTCGCCTGCGGCTCCATATTCATCGGAAGGAACTCGGCGGCGGCGTGAACGAGGGGAGGAGGAGAGTCGAGGGTTTGAAGAAGATCTTCTATTGGCGCCAAACAGTTTAAAAATATGAAGGTTAATAAAAAAATTTAATTTATTTTTTTTTAAATACTTAATTAATACTGCAAAATAATAATCAAATTTAAAGTAATTGATTTATTATTATTATTATAGTTGGTATTAGATAACCAATTAATTTCGAAGGTGATTGATATAAATTCTTTAACAAAAGTAAATTAAAAAACACTCGTAAGACATCCATACAATACGAACTATATGCTAGTAATATTTGAAATGTTGGATCATCGAAATCTAACTATAATTTTCAATTTATCGTGATGAAATATTTTTATAGAATCGAATTGATTAGATTATAAAATTTAAATATTTGAATTACTAAAACAATAATTGTACAATACAATGTCAATTTGATTTTTAGAAGGTTAATTATACTAAATCTCCTCCAGTAATTATGACAGTAATAACAACTATTGCTCTCCGTAGGAATGACACGTTGACGGGGACAATATAATAATTGCAAAATAGACACGGATCGATTCTGAAAAAAGATCTAAAATCTCTCTCTGAGTTCAGATGATCTTCCACTGTCTTTGACTAACGCATCTAAAGAGCTCCCGTGATTTATATTCCTTACAATAATCGTAGAACAAATCAATAGAGATCGTTAGATTGACGATTCCACCTATGAAAAGGTCACATAAGTAACAAGAAAGAGAAGATTTAGTCTAACAATCACTTGCAATGCAATATTAACTCAAGAAAACAGAAGTTAAATAAGCATGGCATATACGAGATCAGGTTAGAATCGTCAATTTAATAGTGTTCATCGATCTATCCTACGATCAGAGCCAATCCTCAATATTTTAGAACCCTAAACAAAATAATAAAAATGGACCCTTGATAAAAAAAAAATTATTTTACAATAAAAATTGAGTTCCTTTTCTTATAAATTTAAAAAAAAAAAATTGAGCCATAAGTGGAAGCCCCAGGGGCACTCAGGGTCGACTCTGTCCACGATCATTGTGAGAAAGGTAAACACAAAGAATCCTATAGACTTTGATATGATGATCAAGATATGTGATAGTCATCTGAATTCAGAAAAGAGCTTTAGATCCCCTTCAAAATCGATCATATTTACAAAAACCACCGTGCCTTAATCACGAGGTCATTTTGGTGGGGACAAAATTTGCTCATAGAGGAAATCATTGTCATTTGCCCATAGAAGATCAGCAAGAACGTCCAAATTATGCAAAGAAAAGTCAAGCTAACAAAGTTCACTAAATGAAACAAATTGTCCCCAAGGTTAGGTATGACAACACCGATTGTAATTTCTCTACAAACTGCTGTTAGTCAATACTTGAAGACGATGTCAGTAAGGAACAAATAAAAGATTTAGGTAGATTCCACCCTTCAGATGCAAATATAATCAGTTTCAGACTAACGGACACTGATCTAAACAATTCCTTGCTACACTTTCCATTGGGATAAAAGAAAAGAAAAAAAAAAAGTTTGCCTTGGTAAAGTAAGAAATCAAGAGTTCAAAAGGATAATTGTGACAAGATGATAAAAGATGTTGAATTTTTATCAGCAGACAATATGAAAGGTTGAGTTGTTAAGAAAGGGCCTGTTTTATAAATTTTTATTCTTAACAGAAACAACTAAAGATTCAGATCTGCTTGCAGAACTCCCAATTTATCCTACAGCTTAAAATGTTGACCATGCACCTAAAAGGTAAATTCAGTAACTAAGATCTAAGAATGCATAATCAGCAACAACTAGTGAGATATGTGAAAATATGTCATAGAAGACTACCCCTGCTTTTGATGAGTTTGGCAAAATGAGAGGTATCAGAATCAAAAGAACCACCACTGCTAGGTCTAGGTCCTGCAAGTGAAAAAACCATGGATTTACAGATCCAAGAAAAGAATATAAACAGGAGCACAGCATAAACGAATTTCCTCAAGAATTGAATCTATTATGTGAATTTAGCACTTCAACAGCAGGACAAATGTATTCAGTATAACATAACCCATGAGCATGATGTCAGCTCAGTTGTATACTTGTATTATGACCAGGGTAGTCATGTCCTTCAAGCCGAATACAGAAGTTTAACCTAGAGAGGAGAGGTATACCTGGAAGAGCAACACAGAGAAAGTAGCGCGTCCATGGTGCGATGTGCTCTCCCCTCTTTCTTGCAGCACCTAGAATAATATGTACTTTAAAAATTTAGTTGAACGATACAATAAAAAGTATCAATACAGAAGATACTGAAGTGAGGCAAAATAATGACATTAAAATCATAAAATGCATAAACAAAAAAGTAACATAATGAGGGGAGGCAAAATGAAAAAAAAAACAAACCTGCAACACAACTGCTGTAGATGAAAGAGTGAGGCCATTGCCAATAACAATAAGCTACCAATCCAACAACTGCAGCAGTGACTAGAACCCTCAAAATGGCAAGAAAAATCGAATCTGATAACAGACTTCTTTGCAACAATCCATTACATTTCAACAGTTCAAATAACTCACCTGAGAGGAACCTAACCCAAAGACATATTTCTTCATTGAGCTTAGCCCTTCAACAGAAAGCTGCAACAAAAATAAAAAATTAAGGTGTATCCTCAAACAAGCATGACACAAGATCAACAATTAGCATGTTAGCAATTGATGAAAAATAGAATTGAGACACTACCTCGAGTCCAATATTGAACAGCAAGAAAACAACTCCAAATTCAGCAACGGCCTTTGTCCCATGAACGTATGATAGACAACCCATAAGGTCCAATCAAGATGCCTGCTGCAAGATAACCCAACACCGGACTACCTGGAAGATGCAAGTGAAAATAGGTATGGCATGAAGGGATACAAAGAAAGTGTTTCAATTAATTTAGTTATGAGAGACCAATTTGATACAAGGCACTAGGCAGAAGACATTGTTTTCTCTGAGACAACCACCATTAATGAATTTCTCAGAAAATCATGTAGAATGTCTTCACAGACTCAGCACAAACTTCAAGCATTGCACCAACAGGACAGTTCTGGGCTTACCTCCAGGTATTTTCTGGAATGCTGGTACAAAGATAACACTAGCTAGCAATAACCACAGCATGTCGAAGAGGGAGATTTCTTCTTTGTTTATCTGAAATATATTTACACAAAATATTTATTTGTGAATGTTCAGTGCATTTCAATGAACATAAAAAAAAAATAAATCAAATTTTAGTAGATTATATCTGCAGTTAAAAAACTCCGCCCATGATAAGTTAACCTTATCGTGGCCGGTCCCAAGCCCGGATAAAGGAGGAGGGTTACGTTAGGTTGCCAGCCAGCGTTAAACTAAGGCAAATGTTCAATGAATGGATCAATCAAACTATTGTACTAATGCTAGGTTGTTCCCCGGAAGGAACGCGTTTCAGGGTCCGACTGTAATGTCTCGGCAAGGACCGCTACATTTTCAGAACTCGGGTGTAGTGAAAAATATGCTAGAGTTCACGTTGCAGGGTCCGACTGCAACGTACATCTCCATGAGAACTTGGGTGTAGTGTTAAATAAGCAAGAGTTCTCACATCATAGGTTGGGTAAAAACAAATATTATAGAAAAACTAGTAGTCTAAGATTTGGTACATGGAACATAGGAACCCTCACTGGTAAAACAATGGAGATAGTAGATACGATGATTAGAAGAAAAATTAATATTGTATGTGTACAAGAGACAAAATGGGTTGGTGAGAAGGCAAAGATGATAGAGAACTCGGGTTTTAAGTTATGATATACAGGCAAGAGTAAAACAAGAAATGAAGTGGGTATTATTGTTGATAGTTCGTTAAAGGATGAAGTTGTAGGAGTAATTAGAAAGGGGGATAGAATTATAGCTCTCAAAATAGTAGTGGAGAAAGAAACTATAAACGTAATTAGTGTATATGCACCTCAAATAGGATTAGATGAAAATGTCAAATTAAAGTTTTGGGAGGACTTGGATGAAGTATTACAAAATATTCCGTCAAATGAGATGATTTTAATATGAGGTGATTTAAATGGGCATGTCGGAGTGAAAAATGACGAATATGAGAGGGTGCATGGGGGTTATGGGTTTGGAACAAGAAATGAAGAAGGTAAAACTATATTGGATTTTGCAATAGCATATGATCTTATACTAGCTAATACATTTTTTAAGAAAAGAGAAGAACACTTAGTCACGTTCAAAAGTAGAAATAATAAATCACAAATTGACTTTCTTATAGTTAGGAAGAGAGATAGAAAGATTTGTAAAGATTGTAAGGTTATTCCTGGAGAAAGTTTAACTACTCAACATAGGTTAGTAGTATTGGATATACGCCTTAAACATAGTATTAATAGAAGGAAAATATACACGACCCCTAGAATTAAGTGGTGGAAGTTAAAGGATGAGAAACTAAATATATTCAAAGAGAAGGTAGAGTCTGAGTATTAGATGACATATCACGGTGACCCTAATACTGACATGGGATAAGATGATATCAAAATTAAAAATAAGTAGGCTAAGAGTGTACTCATGAGTCAAAGGGATACGCACACCAAGTAAAGAATCTTGGTGGTGGAATGAAAAATGTAAGAGAAAGTCAAGGAAAAATGAACCGCATATAAGAAATTAAATATTTGTAAAAATGAGGAAAATTTGAAAAAATATACAATAGCCAAGAAAGAAGCTAAGAAAGCAATGAATGAAGCTAAGACTGAAACTTTTGAACGGTTATATCGAAAATTAAATACAAAAGAAAGGGAAAGAGACATTTATAGAATAACTAAAGTGAGAGAAAGGAAGACAAAAGATCCTAATCAAATAAGATGTATTAAAGATGAATGCATGATAAGGTCTAGTAAATGATAAAGAAATAAAAGAGCGGTGGAAGAGATATTTTTATCAACTTTTTAATTATAGGTTTAGGAGACCAACTTAATTTAGGTAATTTAAGTAGGTCAAATGAGTATAGAAATTTAAATTTTTATCGTAGAATTCAAATTTGAAATAGAACAAGCTTTAAATGGAATCTGAAATGGAAAAGCCGTTGGACGGATGATATTCCGATAGAGGTATGGAAGTGTCTAGGGAAACAAGGTATTGAATGACTTACAAAATTATTTAACATGATATTGAAAACAAAAAGGATGCCTGATCAATGGAGGGTAAGTATCCTAATTCCCTTATATAAGAAGAAGGGAGGACATACAAACGCATGTGAAAACTATAGGGTATTAAACTAATGAGTCATACCACGTGAAACTTTGGGAAAAAGTAATAGAAAAAGATTAAGGAAGGAGACCGTGGTTCTCGAAAATCAATTTGGATTCATGCCAGAAGGTCAACAATGAAGCTATACATCTTCTCAGACAACTAATTGAAAAGTATAGAGAGCAAAAGCAAGATCTACACATGGTATTCATTGATTTAGAAAAAACTTATGATAGAGTTCCAAGAGAAATAATATGGAGAATTTTAGAAAAAAGAGGTGCTAGTGTAAGATATATTCAACTAATTAAGGATATGTATAAGGAAGAATGTAACGAAGTAAAGACTTGAGTAGATTAACTAAAGCATTTTCAATAAAGATAGGGTTACATCAAGGATCGACTTTAAGTCCCTATCTTTTACACTACTAATCATCGGACGAACTCATTGGACACGTTCAAGACACATTATTTAGTAGATGAGACACGTGAAAGAGTAAATACTAAACTAGAATCTTGACGGAAACACTGTGAAAGGTTTTAAGCTTAGTAGAGTAAAACGAATATATGGAATTTAAATTTAGCAATATTAGGCGTAATGAGACAAGTGTTAAGATAGGAGATGATGAGGTTATGCGGAATTGAGAGCTTTAAATATTTAGGATCATTTTTGCAAGATGATGGAGGGATTGAGAGAGATGTCTTACATAGAATACAAGCATGATGGTTGAAATGGAGGAAAGCATCGGGTATTTTATGTGATCGTAAAGTGCCTCTAAAACTTAAAGGGAAGTTCTACAAAACGGCAATTAGATCTGCTATGTTATATGGAGCTGAATGTTGGGTTATGACTCGAGCATATGAGCAAAAGATGAGAGTTGCAGAGATGAGGATGTTAAGGTGGATGTGTGGACATACGAGGATGGACAGAATAAGAAATGAGAGCATTAGAAAAAAAGTTGGTGTTGCATCTATTGAAGGAAAGCTCCGAGAGACACGTTTAAGGTGGTACGGACATGTACTTAGACGGCCAATAAATGCTCCAGTTAGGCGATGTGAAACTATACCAAATATACACATCAAATGAGGAAGAGGAAGACCAAAAAAGACTTGGTTAGCAACAATAAAATAAGATAAAATTTATTTAAATATAAATGATGGTATAGTAGGGGATAGAGTTCAATGGCGTAGAAGGATCTATATAGTCGACCCCACCTAGTGGGATAAGGCTTTGTTGTTGTTGTTGTATATCTGCAGTTAAAATGGCATGCATCTTGCTGAGGCAAGAGTTGAATAAGCTTCTTTAATTTTTTAGGGATCTTCCTTATTGCCCGAATCATAGGCTTGGAAGATGAGACGACTTCCTCGATGGTGATTATATCTGGCTGCTGAAGCAGTTGTGAAGTCCTTTCTGCTCGACTACTTATAAAGAAAACCCTGATACAGTTATGAGAAGAAAGTCACTAAACTCTGACAAATTATTTGCTCATAAGAAAGTAGTATGAACTGGTATTACAAAGTATGCACTAGTATTACAAGTCATATCACATCCTACAGTATAAAAAAGTAATGAAGAAGAAAATCCCATCAGTTTAAGAAGAAACAGTTATTAACAAAATGCCTGCATAAGAATAATAGCATAATAAGTGTTCCAGTTTCAGTTATTCAATGAAATGATGTGTTTGTAAAGCCGCATCATACAGATCACACAATTCAATCATACTTTCAAGGTCAAGAATGGAAACATAACTATTGCAAGTTCTTCTACATAATGCAACATTTTAACAAAGAAACGATAGCAACTACATGTCCAATTGTTGATTTACTATACAATCACATGTGAACTGAATTGAATAGATAACTTCCCAGCTCATGTGCTTCCTAGGCCACAGCTGGTGTTGCAGAATAAAATTTACTGTATGTCTAACATGAAGGAGCATCACAATGATGCCCAATTTTAAAAAACATCAATCTTCTATTTGTTTGTAATAATAAATCATGTGTCATGTTTGCTTTTGGAAGATAGATAATTGTTTTGCAATGCAATTAGTAGTAGCTATTGGTAGTACAATCAAGTTACTTTTTCCATAAGTAGAGTTCCCAAAAAGTTCCCACATGATTCAGAAGAAATACCAGGAAAAATGCATCAAATTGCAGTTCTATGTTCCTTATTTATTAATACAAGATTTCTCTTGCAAAAGGGCATTTTGGATTGAAGAGACTAGAATTGAGCACAACTATAGACTAATAGCATGTAATAGGATCCGGAGTGGCAAAAGTTAATAAATTGCCATGAAAAAACTCACCCCATCCCAACAAAAACCATCCCAATAGGCAACTTGGGCGCTTGGTTCTTTGCAAAATTAACAAGTTCATGGAAGACAGATGCAGGTGTGAACTTTTCATCTTCTATATCAAAAGAAAAGAATGATGCTGAAAACAATCTTGATGACTTCTTTAACAATGCCTTGGAGGAATAAAGAGATGAAGGGTTATCCTTGATCAAGTCCTTATGTCGTTCCTGTTTCTTAGACTTTTGACTTTTCCAGCTCCATATCACTATCTTTGACAGAATCCAAAATTTGCTTTCCATTTTCTTGATCATTTGTTTCATCATATAATCGAACCTCCTCAGTGCTTCTACCAGCTATATCACCAACTAACACTTCATCTCTTTCAGCAGTTCCATTGTCAATGGTAACTGTAGATAAGTCCACCATAGAATGTGGCTCTTCCTTGACTAACTGGTCTTGAAAAGATTGTGGTTGCTGGTCAGAAGCATCAGCAATAGAGATGACTTCTCAGCTCTCTGTAATGCCAACTCTGCATCATTAACACGTTGAGTAGCCTTAACTTCAAAAGCCATTGCTTTTTCAGCAAGAAGCATAATGTTTACCACATCCTCCTCAGCCTTTAATAATTCCAACTGAGTTTTCTCAGCAATTTCGTGTAACCTCTCTACTTTTTTCTGCAGTTGCCCTTTCCCTATTTGGATATGTTTCAATGACTCATTGCAGCTTTCCAAGGTTTCCTTACAGCTCCTGATCTCTTCTTCAGCAGACAAAAGTGCTTGTTCATTGTTACTATCACCAGAAGGTCCTGTCGATATTCTCTGTTCCAATTCAGAATCAATAGATCCTAGCGCAAGCTGCAGCCTAGCCTCATCCATCGAGAGTGCCATGGTAGCTTCCCGAACTGCTTCTTTGGCAATATCCTCTTCAGTAATGATATCCTGAATGATGGCAAGAGCAGAATTGACATCATCCCGAGCACGTTCAGCTTCATCTTTCAAGGCAATTGCTGTTTCTGATACCTTCAGTGCCTTCTCCTCAAACATGGCACCGGTAAGCCTAGCAGCCTGCAACTCTTTTATAGCTTTCTGTAGCAACTCCCTCAGCTCATCCAGCTGACAGGCGTCCTTTTCCTCTACCAACGGACTAGTGGACTTAGAATCAGAAACAGGCTCTACTTCGGATTCCTCCATAGGAGACTTCTGTTCATCCACTAATTCACCTCCAGGCTCTAATAATCTTTGGAGTGATCATTCAATAGCATGGGTCGTTTTAAAAGTTTCCTGTGGTTAAAGAGATTGCTGCCAGAAACTCTCCCCTATTGCGAGTCCGCGAAATCTCTCCCATTCGCTCCTGCACGAACGCAATGAAGCCAGCAACGTTTCCTCCCCGGTGAATCAGTCGCAACATGAACTACAGAGTCGCGAACTAAATGGCGACTCCGCCTTCTGTATGCGAAATTCAAATGACCCAAACCGATGCTATAATCGAGCGCCGTCGACGGCGCCCGAACACCACAAGCTAAACCCATGCTCGGCTACCGGAGCAAGCAAATCTGGCACCTCCCCCGCCTGTGAAACAAAAAAGAAACCCCAATCATGGACACCGCACTTCCAAGACAACCCTCCCCTCGCAGAAAGAAAAACCACAACTGAATCATCCATACCTAACTCGGCCACTCTTTCTCGCAAAACACTGAACAAGACAGATCAAAGCGCTAGACACGCTATGAGACCGGGAGCGATGGCAGAGGGCAACGATTCCGGCGGCGACAGCTCAGGCAAAGGCGGAGACGGCGAGTGGCAACGATCATCGACGGCGGCGAGGCCGAAGGCGTCGGTGGCGGGTGCTCATTCGCCGTCGCTGGTGGCACGTGACGAGGCGGCGTCGGAAGCAGCGCAGCGCGTCGGAGTTTGGACGGCGAGATTTTATTGGTCCGCAGGTTTTTGGAACGCAACGGCACCTCGCTCCTCGCCGTCGCTCGGATTCGGATATAGAGCCCTCACCCGAATCCGAATCCGTGAAGTTGATGGGAACCGGCAATTTTATTTAAAAAATCATTTTGATAGATAGCATGAAAAATGTACGGAATTAATATCCCGCTTGACAACTCAGTGTGTAATGGTACGTGACTTTCTTTTCGGGATGGCACGATGGTAAGACAGAGTGGTCGCTTTGAAACAACCCGATCGATTAGGATGAGTCTAAAATTCCTCAGTATCGATGACCCCTTGTCTTTGCATCAGATCCGCGACATAGTCCTCGTGATTTACCTCCCTCTCGCCATAGCCCTGGGACGGGTGGCAGGGACTATTAGTTGGGCAGATTCCCAACTTTTTGGAGACGTGACTTTCATGGGATTCCATTGAGTGAGACAGAATGACATTTAAGGATCGATTTTGAAGAAGAATCTAAAACTTTTCTCTGGACTCAGATGATCCTCTTCTGTCCTGGTCAATCGCATCAAAGTCAAAAGCCTCTCGCGATTTATCTCCCTCATAATGAGTGTGGGACAGATCGATGGGGCAACTAGGTTGGCGGTTCTAACCTTTTACGAAGTGCGTGACTAAACAAATACAATAATAAAAAAATACACAATATTTCGGCTCAAATTCATTTTCGTCATTCGACATCACTGTTGAGCGGTCATATTCCGATTACAATTCAATCACGATGCGATCGAATTTCGAATCCCATCAGATCATGGTAGAATTGCAATCGAAATTTAACAAGATTGCATATGACAGCATACAATTGAATTTCGATCGCAATCCGACTGTCGTCCAATCGAACGAACAATGACGATAACTTCGACGAACTCAATGATTAATTATAATGCTCACCGGAACAACGAAGAGCAAAACAAATGCACTATGCATCCCTGCGTGATCGAATGACTAAGATGGAGTCATGTACGATCGCAGACTAATCAGTCGTACAACAAATTATTATCTAAAAATTTAACATACTATAAGTGTAATTATATTCACAATGGTAATGTTATTATTGAATGGTTGTTATTTAAAAATCAAAATTAATAATATTATCAGCTTTTTTGTTGTTTTATTTTTGATTTGCAACTTAAAAGTTACATGCTCATCAGGTCAAAATTTATGAAACTCTTTTTTATTATTATTTTATTTAATTAGCATAAAAATTACAAATTAAATAAGCTTGAAGGGGAAAAATTCCTCCTCAATTCATATTTTTCAAAATTACACTTTCCTTTTTTTCCTCTTTAAATTAAGAGTTGTTTTTTTTTTATTTAGAATATTTTTAAAATAAAAATTGACCAAATTACACTTACCCTCCTGAAGTTTTAGATATTTGATTTCAAAATATTTACTATATTTCCTAGTGGCAAATTGGATGTGAAGAAAATCCCAACAAAGAGATAGTTGCATCAACCTGAAGAAGTCAACCCTAATCAACATCCACTAAATCTACTTTTGAAAATTTTGTTTATAAATAAATAAAAAATATTACTTCGTAATTATATAACTAGATTTATTCTCACCTAAATCCAACCTCTCACAAGCTTCATATAATTATAACCCTCATTTTTTTTTCATTTCCTCACAGATTTCACAATCTTCTCTCCCAAAGGAATCCTGGCTCACGTTAAGGCCTCCGCTATGCCTGCGGAGCACCGGACCTTCCCCTCGGTGGCGAAATGTTGCCACGCCGGCCGTGAGGCCCACGCTGCCGCCGCCGACCTCGACGGCACGCTCCTCGTCTCCCGAAGCTCCTTTCCTTACTTCTTCCTCCTCGCCGTCGAGGCCGGCGGCTTCCTCCGAGGCGCCGCCCTGCTCCTCCTCTCCCCGGCCATCCTCTTCGTCTACAAGCTCTTCTCCGAGGCGGCCGGCATCCAGATGCTCATCTACGTGGCGGTGGCCGGCGTGCGCGCGCGCGATGTGGAGCTCGCGGCGCGCGCGGTGCTGCCGCGGTTCTACGCCGCGGACGTGCGCGCGGACAGCTGGCGCGCGTTCCGGGCCTGCGGGCGGCGGCGGGTGGTGGTGACGGCGAACCCGCGGGTGATGGTGGAGGCGTTCGCCCGGGAGTACTTGGGGGCAGACAAGGTCCTGGGGACGGAGCTGGAGGTGGACGAGAGGACGGGGCGGGCCACAGGGAGGGTGGCCGCCGCCGGCGTCATGGTAGGGCGCCGGAAGAGGGAGGCCGTGGAGAGGGAGTTCAAGGCGGAACCTCTGCCGGAGTTGGGGCTCGGAGACCGGGAATCCGACCACGACTTCATGGCTCTCTGCAAGGTCCTGCTCGTCACATTTCCTTACTTTTCAAAAACTAATTCAAAATTTTAACTTTTTAGCTTCTATCGCCGTTGATCAGGATAATTTTTCTCAGAATGATCATAAAAAGTTGTTTTTTAAAAGATTAATTAAATAGTAGTTCGAAATTTTCGGGTTGCAGGAAGCGTACATGGTTCCTTACGACCGGAAGGCGGCCCGCGTGCCGCCGGCGGAGCTCGACTCGCTGATCATCTTCCACGACGGCCGGCTGGTTCAGCGGCCTGATCCCTTCGTCGCCCTCCTCACACTCCTATGGCTTCCGTTCGGCTTCGCCCTCGCCCTCCTCCGCGTCTTCCTCAACCTCCCCGTCCCCGCTCCCTTCGTCCGCCACACTTACCGCCTCACCGGCATCCGCCTTTCCATCCGCGGCTCCCCGCCGCCGGCGCGCACCCCTGGTCACCTCTTCGTCTGTAACCACCGCACCGCGCTGGACCCCATCATCATCAGCATCGCGCTGGCCCGCTCCGTGGCGTGCGTCACCTACAGCGTGAGCCCTGTCTCTGTTTCATTGTCCCCGATCCGCGCCGTCGCCCTCTCACGTGATCGCGCCGCCGATGCCGCTCGCATCGCGGCACTGCTGGAGGAGGGCGACGTGGTGGTGTGTCCGGAGGGGACGACGTGCCGGGAGCCGGCATTACTGCGATTCAGCAAGCTGTTCGCGGAGCTAACGGACCGGATCGTGCCGGTGGCAGTGGAGGCGAGGCAGAGGGTGTTCTACGCGAGCACCGTGCGGGGGTGGAAGTGCATGGACCCATTCTTCTTTTTCATGAACCCGCGGCCGGCGTACGAGGTCACGTTCCTGCCGCCGCTGCGGGCGGAGGAGACGTGCGGCAGCGGGAGGCGGACGCCGGAGGAGGTGGCGAACTACGTGCAATCGGCCATCGCCGGGGCACTCGGGTTCACATGCACGGGGCTCACCAGGAAGGACAAGTACATGAGGCTCGGCGGCTACGACGGCAAGCATCCGCCGGGGCCAGAGAAGGTGGAATGATCGCCGATCGAGTGCCCGTGTAAATTTACATAATGCATTTTCATTCATGCAAATCTGATACAATTATATATGAATAACTAATTAATTATATTTCAAGTATGATGTTTTGATATTTGCTAATGCAATTTAAATTAGATATCTGTTTTAATGGGTTGAATAAGATTTAGCACGATGCAGTAAGATTGTAAACGAGTCGAGTCAAATTTTATAATATTTATATTTATTTGATAAGATAATCAAACCGAGTCAAACTTAAAATTAACCAAGCTATTCAAAAATCTAGACTTATTTTTTTTTAAGATTGAATTTGACTTGAATTTGAATTAAATTTGACTTGTTTAATTGGTATCGAATTTCTAAAAAAGCTCAATTCAAACTTGAATCAAGCTTGATTCAAACTTATTTAAATTTGACTTATTTAAACGTTATCAAACTCTCAAGTCAAACTTGTTTATTTATTTCAAATTTTAATAATTTAATCCTAATTTAGCTCGTAAGTCAGTAAGTTTATTTATTTATTTTAAATTTTAATAATTTAATTTTGATTTATAAATGAGCATAAATAAATTTATAAATAATTTTTAAATGAGCCTAATCAAAAATATTATTCACGAACACTATTCACGAACATTAATAAGTTGTACACATATGTGTTCAAGCTTGTTTATTTAGTTTATTAAATTGTTTAAGCTTGTTCATTAATTGACTTTGATACATATTGAATGAACGTAAACGAACTTTTACAGAGTCGAACACTAAACTTATTCATGAACGCTTGATTCATTTACCGCCCTAGGTGCAATGGTAATGCGTTTTAAATCTTAACTGGAGTATATTTACAATGGGTGAAAACTACTGCTGATGTATTACCGTGAGCATTTTCGAATTTATTCGATAGACAAATAAAATGAAGAGGTGTTCACCTCCATAACTAATTAGATTTATAAACATCTGAATATCTGAATTATCAAAAAAAAAAATGACTATCTACATCTGCAAAAGGTTGGAACCGTCAACTTAGCAGCCCCCACCAATCTATCTCACGACCATTATAAGAGAGGTAAATTACAGAAGATCCTATGAGCCTTGACGTGAGAGCCAAGACACGTGGAAATCATCTGAATCCAAGAAAGAGCTTTAGATCTTCTCTGAAATCAATCTGTCACTTCTGCAAGCACCGTCATACCTAGCCGCCACGCTATCTCCGTGGGGACAAAAAAAAAAGTGACTATCAAATAAGAATGGAAGTTTAACATGATCAAATTTGGATGATGAACTCTAGATCAAGAGCAAAACTGTAAGAGCAAGTTCCAACTTATGTACGATATCAAGCTTGAGAGATACATTCTGCAAAGATACACCTGAATTTAGCATTTAGGTTGGCAGTGATAACCAGAGAGCTTATTTTGATCATCTTTACTTTTAGGAGTATAATACTAGTAGTCAATTATATAGGTTGGTCGACCAAAAATGACATTTCGAGACCTAGGTTAGGTCAACCTAAATTCTAGTTGACTAGGTCTAATGTCAACCTCCTGTTTGAGTCCCTAATGGTTGAGAAACAAATCTAAGATGTTTGTCTAGTCAACACATAGGGAATGAATAGTTATTTGAGCCACATACAAAAGATTTTGTGGTGGATATTTTGGCCTCATAACATTTTTATCACCTACATTCAGATTGTATCTGTTAAGTGAAATTGAAGGCATTTTTATTCAATATTTATCTTAGTTTAATATTGACTGACGATCTAACAGATTAACACAATCCTTCTATTTTATTTGGACTTGAAATCGATCATGACAAAATTAATTTATCATGGATAGAATTTACAGGGCATCTAAGAAGAATTTTATATATTATGATATAATTGTTGGGTCTTGAACAAAGGTGAGGCCATGCCCAATCAAAGATGAAGGATATTCTCAACTAAATTTTTTTTGCCTAAATCAGAAAGTTATTCAACTAGTTTGGAGACATACTTTGGGAGCATTTGGTTTCCGTTTTCATTTTCTATTTTTCCTGCATTTTCTCGGTTTCTAGAAAACTACAAAATGACTTTTTGATATTTTCTATTTTCCAACCAAATTAAACTTCATTTTCTAGAAAACGAACATAGAAAATGTCAACCAAACACATTTTCTATATTTTTCTCGTTTTCTCAAAAATGAAAACAGAAAATACGCCAACCAAATGCTACCTTAGGTTTTCTCCTACTCAGCAGCAAGAGTTCACCAAACCCTAGAGAAGAAGCAGGATTGATCCTATTAGGCACTGGAAGATACAACTATCTATCTTAGGTATACATTCACCCCTATCACATTCAATTCCGTATCAACATGGTGTTTCAACATCATGTTAGCTTTATAAAAGTTTGAATTTGTGAGTTTTTTCTGTCTTAATTCCAACTCATCACAAAAAAATATAGAAAAAGTCACAATTTGAAGAAGTACAAGTGACAAGATGCTCAATGAAGATAACAAAGATGCAAGACTAGAGCAACAGTTGAGAGAACTTCAATGAGGCAACATTTTGAACTAACCTTAGCAAGTCGATTTCATTTTCAGAAAAATAAAATCTTCTTCAGAAGGTAACATTAACAAAGCTGAAACTATAAAAAATTAAAAAAAAAATGAACACACCTTTTCTGTGAAGGTTCCAGTAGACCAGCTTTACGTTTCGCTGCAGATGATCGCCAGCACCACCCAATCTCCTGCTTCTTCCACCTAGAAGAGGAAAATGTTTCCAGATTCCCAGTGAACAATAAAAGGTGGTCAATGAGAATGCATCTTCGAAGTTCTTTAGTTTCACTTGTTGCACTTGATCAAGTAAAGCACATGAATTGTTCGTTTTATAGTGAGTTTTGAGATACAAATTGCTGAAAAAAGAAGCATCATCTACAAAATTACTTGCACTTGCAATCAGCTTGATGCTTTAGAATAGGTTTGATCTTTCCATTTATTTATCAAACACAATGATACAAAAAAAATGTCATTTCACTAAAGGTGCCCACGACAAAATCAACTAACAAACACTTCTTGGGCATCTGCTGATACAGCGTATAATATAAGATTCTTAAAACCTACGAAAAAGGATATCGAAATGGAAATGGATGCAAGGATCGATTACTCCAACTTAGCTATTTCTTTCTCCCATTTGAGCCCAAACATTTGACGGCCAAATGGCACAATGAGATTGTACCGTAGAATCTGAAATATGGTAAAAGAAAGAAGGAAATAAAGCTACTGTTGAAACAAGTCTCAAGAAAAGCAAATATGTGAGTCCATGAAGAACAAGTACAGCAAGGTAAGAGTATTCACCTTGCGGTTGATGTCACGCATCTGGGCCTCGAGGATCTCAGAATCATCCTGCCACTTTGAGTGTTCATGATCAGATTTTCTGGCCCAAGCCTTCTTCAAGCTTGTCCTCCACTCTGCAATGCCGGAGCAGATTTCCTTGTTCAGTTCCACCCACTCGGGCGCAAAACCATTTCTCGAGAGGATTCTGTACAAGGTGTCTTCTGCAGGATCTACATGTGGATTTGAATCAAGGTTAAGAGGTCGGCCTTTCCCTGGTAAATTCTCGAAATCCCCTTGTTCCATTGAATGCCATATCCTTTGTTCGACGACATTGACTATGTCAGTTTCCGACCTGAAAATCGAAAAATCCCAAGAGAGATGAAATCGAGCAATCAAACAGAACAAAACATCAACTATTTGTTGGTCACAGGGATCAAGGTGAGGTTGTCTATATGATCGAAAGAATTGCACCCTTTTCCTTTCAATGAGTGTTCGTTAAGCTAATCCGTCAAAAAAAAAAAAATGGAACTTTTACAAAATTAGTGATTTAAAAACACTCAATCACATCGAATTTTGGATCAATTTCACCTCTCCCAGGAAACTGGGAGAAGTCCTATGATTATTCTGTGGTGATCGACGACAATGGTTAGCGGTATCAGAAACTACCTAATCTAACAAAATCTATTAAACTATAGAGAAATTCAAATAAAATTCAGATCGAGGAACAAAAGGACATGCGGAAGTTCGAAAGAGAGGCGCCCATGCAAGACCTGATGGCGTTGCCCAGCCCGCGGAGCTCGGGAGGGAGCTTCCGCTCCTTTATCGCGTCAGCGACCGTTGCCAAACGGTGAGATAGATTCTTCCGCTGAGACTCCGAAGACGAGGAAGAAACGGGGGAAGAGGACATCGCCGCGGACTCAGATGAGGCGGGGTCGGGATCGGTCCAGGAGAAGGACCATATCATATGGAGATGAACGCGGAAGGCGTTGGGAGATCTCTGGACACGCAGCGGCGCCGTCAGAGCTCCGGCCATCGCAGTCAGTCGGCGTCGGAGTCGATTCCCCGCCCGACTCGAAACCCTACCCTCGTATCTAACGCGATCGGTTCTTCGGGCGGCTGTTCGCAGAACAGCCACCAGGGTTCGTACGGCCAGGAAGCGGACACGTCACGATCATGCGTCACTAGAGGGAAAGAGCTACCATTAAAATTTAGAATTTTATAATTATTAATAATAAAAATTTAGGGTGTTAACTAATTTCAATATAAATTATAAATTTAACCCACTCAATTTGTAAATCTAAAATTATTATTATTTTTTTTTAAATATAAAAACTCAGATTAATTGTATAATTTTAGTATAGTCTAAATACAATAACTTCGGTATAAAATTGAAACCATCAATCTAACAATCTCTATCGATCTATTCCATGACTATTTGAGTGAAGTAAATTAGAAAAAGTTCTATGGATCTTGACCTAATGATCAAAATAAATAGAGGACATTTAAATTCAGAAAAAAACTTTATATCTTCTTCGAAATTGATCAATATTATTTTTATAAATACTATCATATTTAATCAGTGCCTCATCTTCGAAGGACAACTACAACAAACAGAAATATGGAAAGAATTGAAGGAAAAAGCAATTATAATTTGATAAATTATATGAAATTTACAAGAAGGTCCATAAAATTTAATATTTTCTATGTACATAAAAAAAAGAAGTACTGATTTTTCACGGCATGGATTGGTTTTGGTTAATAATGGTAATCCACCAGCGCCGGTGACGAGGGGAGGAGAAGATGAGCGGTTGCTGGTTCTGGAAGGGGAAGGCGACGCTTGACGGCGGCGGAGATACCGGCTGCCGCTCTTCGAAGCCGTCGTCCTCCGACGGCGCGGGGATATTGAGATCCAAAACGAAGGCGTTCTTGGTCACCTCCTTCTTCGCTTCCGGCAACGCAGCCTCTTCCGCGGCGGTGCGTATCGGGCGGTGTTTACGCATGTGGCCGCCGAGGGCTTGGCCGGAGGAGAACGAAGATCTGCAGATGGCGCACTCGTGCTCCCGCGCCGGCTTCAGCACGCTAACAAAGACAGTTCGGCGGCCGCCGTTCTCCTCCTCCGCCGCCTCCGGAGACTTCGCATCGCCAGGAGGCGGCACGTCCTTGGGCTTCTTGTGGCTGGTGCGGTGGCCGCCGAGGGCCTGGAAAGAGCGGAAGCTCTTGCCGCACGTCTTGCAGTCGTACGAGCACTCCCCGCTTGAGAGCCTGCGGTCGCCTCCGCTGGCGCCAGCCGGGGCGGAAGAGGACTTCGAATCGTCGGAATTAGGAGGCGGAGGAGAGACGTGGCCCTGCGCGAGGAGGATGAGGCAGCCAGCCATGACCTCCTCCTCCGGGTCGGTGCTGCTACTGAAGGACTCCGCCGACGAGGAGGAAGCGGCAGCCGCCGCCCGGAGACGCTTCGTCCGCTTGCGGTTGATTACCACCGGCGAGAAGTCGCCGTTTTTCTTCGCCGTGATGCTGCCGGTACTCTGCTCCATGGCTTCCTTCGACGCAACCAAAACAGGGAAGGACTAGTAAGGGAGGTTGTGAAATTATATCTATTTATAGGGAGTGGGAAGCAAATGTGTTGTGACTTGCTCAAACGGGTTAAGTGGAAAATGAGGGGCTTATTTGTAAACATGATGTTTGATTAATCAAAGATTTGTTTACTTAGGAGGACGGATAGGGAAGGAATGGATAATCTTTAGAGTATGTTTGATTCAAATTATAACGATTAAGATTATGGAGACTAGAATGAAATATAATTTATATTATTTAGTTTAATTATAAATAATATAATAAAAATTTATTTATTCAGAAATTTTAGAATATGATTTAATTTAATATTTTACTATATTATTTTTGAATCAGTTATAAGCAATCGACGATTGATGACAACGGTGATTGATGATCAGTGATAGTGATGATCAATAATTGACGAAATTGATAATCGATGATTGACAACTGATCATTATGAGAGCTTGTGAGTAGGTTACCTGTGTTGTCTCATTCTCATGCAATCTATCTTTTCTCTAATTTATCCTTGATAGTAAACATGTAATTATGTTTAAATATTAAACATCGAATTAGTATTTGTGCTTCACAGTAAACATGGATAATTGTCGTATTTGTGCTTAATTATGTTTAAATATTAAACATCGAATTAGTTTTATTAATTATGTGTATCATTAAAGATATTTCTCTCTCTCTCTTGAAATAGTAGTAATAAATGATTATAATTGACACCCTTGTTCTTAAATTTTTTAATATTATATAATGTATTTTTAAAATTTAATAATTTATTATTATCTTCATTCTATTTTATCTCGAGGCATTATTATATTTATTTCAGATTCCAATAAATTGAATATTGCTAGATGACATTAATTGAACATTTAAAAAAAATAGCCAAAATTAAACATAAAATACAAATCGAAAAGTAAAAGAGAAAAAAATATGAAATTAAATAAATTGTAGATTACAAATCTACAATGTCATATTGAATTTTGCGATGACAAATTGTGTTATTTCTTAATTTGAGATGGTAAATATGTTAATGACATATTAATAGGCCTAATAGCCCCTAAATTTCAAGTTATTTACTCTCAGAAACTTCAAAATTGCCCGAATATATATTCGCTTTCAGTTATCAATAATATTTGTAAAAATTGAGAATTTGTTGACTAACAGTTCCTTATCATCCGTCCCAGAACACTGACAAGAGAGAGATAAATCGTGGAGGAACAAAGTCTCTTGACATGGTGGCAAGACAGAGAGAGATTCATCTGAAATCAGATAAAATTTTAAATTCCTCATCCGATATCGAACCATGTCCATTTTATAAATAACATTCTATCTTACCATCGCGCCGTCCTCGTGATATCATTCAAATGTCTTCTGGCTTCTAAACGAGAGCTTTTTAACTATTGTCATTTCATATTCTAATCATTAATATTATGCATTATTATATATATACGAATAATATTTATAATATGTGACACTTAAAAAATATATTGAATCGTTCAATCTCAATCAAGTTTAGATTTCTCATGTCCTTGCGAGAGGAACAAAAGACTAAGTAGATGATAAAATTGTCCAAGAGTTAATTTTTAGATAGAGTTGATCTTGATTTAAAAATTAAATTTTGAAAGTCTCGGATGAAATTTGATAATTGGATTTTATTTTCACTGTGCAATTTAAATATTGGGTCATAAAATATGAATATTTAATGGTAAAAAAATTTTGGTCCATGGACGAAACTCCGATAGCTCTCCCCAGAGGTGGTTGTGTTCCTAAGGATTGCAGGGCTTTTTAAAGTGTCTATTCTCCCGTCGTATTAGTTTTTGATTGAGCAAAAATATCTCTTATGATTTATCTCTCTTATAATAGTTATGGAATTTTACCTTCTACCCTCAAGTTTAGATTTTTCATTCTTTATATATATATATATACACACACGCATAGTATTCTATACAATTTATCCGTGAACACCTCTATTATCCATCGTCCGATTTCTTAGAATTCAAAGATTGAGCTATAGTGCGCAAAGTATCAGACGATGAATAATGGAAATATTTACGGATGAGTTGGAAAGAATTCAAGAATGGGGTAAAATAAAAGTTATGATATCTTACGCAACAATTTCGTGTGCACATGTGCGCGACACAAATCGCATCGTCCGTTTCACGACAAGCGATGTTTGATTCGTCGTCCGATCGTATAGAAATGAATAGTAAATAAGAATGCACTATGCTTTTGTCGAACATACTATATAGTTTATCCATGAATCTCCGTCGGAATGTGTATGTTGTTCTCGATCCAACATTGTGACCAACAATAGACCTACGACCACTACCGAATCACGACCATGCGCGATCGAACTAAATCACAGGCAAAATCCGATCTGATCATAATCTAATTTTGATCGCGATCTTATCATAGAAAGAGTTGATTTTATTTTTATTTTTTCTAATGCATTTGCTTGATCACGTAGACAAAAAAAAAAAAAATTACAAACCAACATTTTATAAATAAATAATCAATTAATTTTGATGAAGAAGCAGTAGACAACTACATATCTCATCAATAAATAAGAATTTTGATCTCTCGGGATGGCTCGATGGTAAATACAAGATGATGTTTGTGAGGAAGTCCGGATTCGAAATCAGACGAGGGGTCTAAAACCTCCCTGGGATGAAATATCCTTCTTTGTGTTTACCACCGAGTCAAGAGCCAAAGGTCCACCCACGATTTACCTCCCTCACAATGACTGAGGGGTCGGTCGGTGGAGGCCGCTAGGTTGACGGTTCCAACCTTTTGTGAATAAATAAGAACTATGTTCCATGAGAGGTCCTAGCATGGCAATAGAGTTGCATAAATGAACAAGGATCAATTCTCGAATATTGTAAGCATTTCGAGGTGCTTGCCTTCATACTATACTAGCTTTGAGTTGGACAATATGCTCCCTGTGATTTACCTCATTCGTATTGGTTGTGGGATCAACTGATGAAGTACTGAGGGCGAGCGAATCATCTTTTAACACCAATAAATATGAATCATCCCGTAATTTACTCTCTCTCTATTCCTGAAGGTCGGAGCGAGGAGATCGCTAGATTGACGATTCCAATCTTGTGTACAATAAATACAAAGCATTGCCCCCAAAGGCACGATACAATGGTAAAAGTGGAGAGGCATCACTTTCCTACGACATTGTTCAGCGGCAAATTTAAGAAAAATCTATTCAGCCGGGCCTGAGGCTCTTAGAAATTTATCCGATGGACTAAGTACGATTTAGCGTTGGACCATCGTTCAAGGATGACTTGACTGTAAAGTCCGAACTGAATTGTGAAAAAACTGGGAGTGCTTTCCTAATTTACTCTTGGTGGATGGTGAAGGTCATTTGAGCTTCAACCTTATCCGACTTAATTGTTGGCGAGACATCTCGTAAGTCCGTGGGATAGGGACGATCACTTCCAAAGATTAGTCAAATCAAAAAAATAAATAAATAAATATGAAGCAGCATCCTCATGGGAGGATCTTATAGCTACTAAGCAGAATTATACTAATAAGTAAAAATTAATCCTAGAAGAATACAAAGTTTTTGGAATATCTATCCTCCTATCAAATTAATTCTAAATTGAACAATATATTTTTTATAATTTATCTCTACGGAGAGACACACTAAATACAAAATATCTCTCCAACTGTTTCCACAGTCGCTGAGAAAAAAAGACAGCTAAGCTGCTATTTTTCATTTTTTAACTTTTAATTTAGCAATTAATGGTTTTAAAGACTAATTTAGTGACTCATTATGATCTAAAATCTTATAAAATCTTATGTGTGTGAGTAGGACCATATCTAATGCAAGGTCAAAAAGACGATCGTCTTGGGGTTAAATGACTCTTTAAAAGGGCTTAAAAAATATATAAAGGGTCCAAAAATAATTCATCAATATATTTTTTAAAATTTACTTCGGACCCTTTAAATTTTAGATACGGCTCTGTGTGTGAGTTCGAATGTATTTTACATTCTAAATTCTAAAACATAAAGTTTATAAATGTCGGATAAGTTAATTTTAAAATCAATTTGTTTGCCCATTTTGGGCGGGTTAGATTATTATTTCGTGACAAAGTATAAATTAGTTATTTTTATTTGAAAAATGACTTCATAACCACTTTTTTTATTTTTATTTTTATCAATGCTTTCAAAATTTAGATTAATTAGTTATGAAATTTGAGATTCAAGATCGAAATAGAGGGTCAATAGAGCTTCATAGGCATCCACAAGAGTAATGTGACCTACACTCAAGAAAACTTCATTTTCGATCCCCCGAGACATAATGCGATAACAAGTGGGATGATTTTCCATTCAATCAAAATTATTCGAGACTCACAAAGGATATCGAATCATCGATAAGGAAGGAGCACGAGGAAAAGGATGAGTCGGTCAAGTTGGTTCGCGAATCGTCGAACACCAAGGAAGATCGGAAGGACAACCTTTCGAAAAAGTCTAACATTAAGGTATACTCGGAAGGCGAATGTAGCTACTACAACTTCGACGATGCGATTGACCGAGCTCGAGTTATCAGATCCTTCCTCAAGATTTTGCCTGCAGATGATCTTGGAATGGTGCCTACGAAGGCAACTCTCCTGACCTTCTTGTAGGGTGCCACCTGATTCAGTTTCAGTAGGTCAGGTCACTCACTGAACAATGAAAGATTGAACCCTCTAAGGCATTTCATTACCTGAGAAGCCACATACTCCATCACCTCCTCGGCCGTCAATCGACTCTCGGCGGCTCTCACCACGAAAGCCATGGGCACTTGCCCTGCCTCCTCGTCCTCCAACCTGCGATATCGCCACCATGTCTTTCTCGTTACGTTTTTATGTTACTCATCGATATCCAATAGCTAGCAAAGTGCTAGAGTAGGAAGAAGGCTCACGGCACGACGGCGACATCGAGTATGTGAGGGTGTGTCACGAGCAAAGTCTCCAACTCAGTCGGGGTAACCTGCAATCCAATTCACAATTCGATAAGCAAAACGATACGGTCGAGTCGTAGAGAGCTCGGAGAGACGTTCGGGTTAGCCCTTGTGCTTGAATAGAGATTGTGGCGGGAAAATTTTCCGATAAGATTTTGAATTTGTCACTTTGAGAGGTGAGCTCACCTGGTAGCCCTTGTGCTTGATGAGCTCCTTGATGCGGTCGACGATGAACAAGTAGCCGTCGTCGTCGAAGTAGACCAAGTCGCCGGTCCTGAGCCACCCGCCGTCCACCACCGCCTCCGCCGTGGCTGCGTCGTTGCCTAGGTAGCCCCACATCACCGTGGGCCCCCTCAGCCATAGCTCCCCCACGCCTCCCGGCCCCTCCGCCTTCCCTGTCGCCGGCACCACCACCCTTGCCTCGAATCCCGGCAGCAGCTGCCCCACGCCCCTGCCTTCCGGCCGCGTGGATGCAGCCACCGCGAACGTCGCCGCCCCGCAGGTCTCCGTCAGGCCGTACCCCTCCCGCAGTTCCACCCAGGGGTAGCGGCGCCGGAACCCCCTGGCGGATGCAGGAGGCACGGCCGCCGCTCCGGTGCCGATGCGCCTCAGCCCCGATAAGTCCCAATTTATGGGGGATTTTACCATCGCCGTGACCACCGGCGGCACCGCCGGGATGTTCGTCACCCCGTGACGCGCCACCGCTTCCATAGCCGCTGCGAGCTCGAACCGCGGTATTACTACTACGCTCGCACCCGTCGCGGGCAGGCCCAGCGCGAAGAAGACCAGACCGTACACGTGGCTCATCGGGATGAAGGCGAGGTAGACGTCGCCGTCGGAGCCGCTCTCCTCCGACGCCCACCGGAGCAGAGACACCGTCGCGATGAGGTTACCGTGGGTGAGCACCGCTCCCTTGGGCGATCCCGTCGTCCCCGATGAGTACAGCACCGCCGCGGGGTCGGATTGCCGGCGTCCTGACGGCGTCGCCGCCATGGGGTCGCTCCACTCCATCATCTCCTCGGCCGACGGAAGCGCCTCATCTGTGGCGTCGGGCGAGGACGGTCGGTGGGTGAGGAGGGTGGGGAGTCCGGCAGCTGCGGCCTTGTGGGCCTCCTCGGGGGCTGTGATGGCGATGGAAGCGCCGGAATCTCGGACCTGTCGGACAACGTCGGCGGTGGTACAAAGTGGGCTGGCGGGGCAGAGTACGGCTCCGGCGGCGAGCACGGCGAGAGCAATAACAGGGTAAAGAACAGAATTCGAAGCGAGGAGGAGCACGACGTCGCCGGGCCGGATGCCGAGGCCAAGGCGAAGTGCAGCAGCAAGGGAGAGAACGGAGGAACGTACACCGGAGAAGGAGAGGCCGCGGCCGGAAGCCGAGTCGAGGAAAGCGAGGCGGTCGTCGGCGGTCGGGAGGAGCGAGAGGACGAAGGAGGCAGTGTCGAGGGCGGGGTCGGAAGGCCAGAGATGGCGAGTGGACAAGCGATGAAGAGAACGGAAAACGCCGGAATCGGCGCAGAAGCCGCTCCTCCGGCGGTCCTCCGCCGCCTTCACCTCCTCGCCCGCAAGGTGTTCGGCCATATGCTCGCAAGAAACAAGAACAGAGCGGTACGAGACTTTCGAAGAGGTTTTAAATTCTTAGAAAACGGAGGGAAAAAGGACAAAAGCCTTGGATTTGGTCGAACGTTAAAACCGTTGCTTGTCGTATTAAATTTCTATATATTATTAATTAATATTTATTTATCGATATATTTAAGAAAAATTGTTGATTTCTTCTTGTTTTTTTCCTTCGCGCCGGCAATTTAAATATATATAAATTAAAAAAAAAACAGTTGATTGTCATAAGAATAAACTGATAATGTCCGGCCGTCCATGGATTCTTATGAGGTAAACTTTGTTTAATTTGCTCCTCGGTTCGAATGAGAGTTTGTCGAATCTAGCAATCGATCGACGACATCCAAACTTATGATCATTTGTCCTTAAAATTTAGTTCTCTTCTTCTCGAGAGATTATTTATTCCTTCGTGACTTACTTTGTCGATAGAAAAGTGAAGTTGTTGGACAAGAAGGAGATGGTTTAGGCCTAGTCAACTTGTTTAGATAATGTGCTGAGTAGGGTTTGACATGAACACATGAAATATAAATTAAATCCCTTTATTCCCTCGATCACTTAGAATTACTAAAACTCCGAGAATGTCGAAGGAGACAAGTTAATCCAAGTCGAGATTAGGAATTATAAACTTCGAAAACGCGGTATAATCGATGTGCCAAATCCTTATCTCATTGTGCCACATCTACTAATTAGTAATTAACTCCCACTTCTTTAAACAACACTACTTAACCCCCCTTTTTTTTTTTAATTAATTACCTTAATGATGATCAAAAGAGTGGCTTTACTCTTTCCTTAGTCCCTTCTTTGACTCAAAAGCGAGCAAAATAGGCTTTTGGTATCGACATTTTGAGTAATTTATCGAACAAAAGAAAGAGATGAAGAACATAATTTAGCGAACAAAAGCCAAAAGAGAGAAAGGAATAATTAATTGAGTGAAATCTTGCTCTAAATCTATCACTTCTATTATTGATAAAGGTTCAAAAAGTGGCTTATTTTTTTATAATTCAGTGTTTAGATTTCACCCGACTAATTTAGAGGTAAAACGATCGATGATCTTCTTTTTTAGTTCGAATTTTAAATAGATCTAAAGCACAATTTATGTATCAAATTCTAAAGGAGCAGACAAAATTAAGGCTTTTTGGGACCACGCTGAAAGAGTTTGAACAATGTTTGAAGTGTATTGATTGTTTATCAAATTTAATATCTGTTTTACAATCATTGGTGTTGTGCTCTTTGTTTAATCCCTCCGCGAATAGAATTTTCGATATCGAAAGATAAGTTTGGTTCGCGGAAGAATAACATATGTCTCTTCGTTTGGTTTTCTAAGAATGAAATAGATGAACTTCAACAAACCTTCCAAACCTTTATATGTGAAAGTCCAAACGATCGATCGATATCGATCGGTACTAAACTGATGTATCACAAATGACAATAAGCTTCGATAAATTCAACCTTTTTGTTCAATGTACATCGTCGACGGGCCTAATCGGTCGTCGTGTAGGACTGTGCCAAAGTTCCAAAAAACAAAAAGCCTCTCATGCACAATTAAGGTAGCCAAATGCAAGAGAATGAAGGTCATCCATATCTTGATACATCGATCTCATTGCATTTGCTTGTAGTTCGAGTGAATTCATAGTACACGATGAATTATCGTCGGTCGTAAACAAGAATTGATTGTCGTCGTAGCTCGTATACGAATGCTGAGAAGATCGAAAGGAATTCGAATCGAGAAGCACATCCTCATGGTGCAACATGACTTGAGGGTTCATATTGGTATTTGAAACTGAAGACTGAGTTAAGCTCACTTGGCCGGCATGTTGTAGGAACTTGTTACTCAACTCATCTTCTTCGATTCTCGATGTCGTCGAAGAGTAACTCGGCGATGTTTGAGCCTTTAAGGAGGCAATTTGGGCTTCCAAAGTAACAACCTATACAAAGGTTAAGGTATATCAATGCCAAGAGTTCTTCGAAAGTGAATCGAACTACGTATAGTTTGGACTAAAATGACACTGACTTGTTGTTGCAATGCGAAGATGTGTGCGACGCAACCGTAAATAGGATCATGTAGCCTGGCTTGAGCCTCGTAGGAGACGGTGAGGGCGGCGTCGGACCGGTGGGAAGCCGGGAGGTGGAGGAGGAGCTTGGAGAAGTTGCTCGCCCCGAACACTTTGTGGATGGCAGCAAAATGAGCAGCTCCCTGGTCATGACAGAAGTAGGGAGCAAAAACACAGCCTCTAACACACTTCCTTCTCAAGAATTTGCATGCACCACAAGGAGAGCCAAACCCTACCATCTTGAGCTTACTACTCAAAACTCAATTGATGATCGATTTCTTTTCTTTTTCGCCTTTTAGGGTTCGTGATGAATCACCATCTCATTATAAACATTTGCAAGGTGGAGTTGGAGATCATTTTTTAGTGATTAATCTATTGGAGTTGGTCTCCTTAATGGCCTACATTGAACACTTTTCATATAAAAAAAAAATTATCTACTTCTTTCATATAGCAATTAATTCATGGGGAGTGCGATGACAAAAGAAGGTACCAACCCTTTTTCATTTTGCTTTTTTTTTTTGTTTGTTTTGCTTCACATTTCTGAATTCCTTCAGTTGTAGATGTTAATTTGACACTTAGCCATGAAGAAATGGCTCTCAGAAGTATTCGTTTTTAGACGATCGAAAAGTTAAACGAGTCATCGGGCAAACGTAAAGAAAGAATTCGAATAAATTTTGGAAAAAAAAACTTTAGTTCATTCAAAATGATGCTTAGAATTGAGGAGACAGATGTATGCCCACCTCTATCTTTAATCATTTGACTGAATTAGTAGAGATGTGAAGTCGTATAAGAGTATATTTTCGTCGTTAAATTGTGTTGGTCTTAGAAACTTGTGATGATTTGAGTTAACTCGTACATTTTACTTGGTTTCAAATACGATTGGATCCTAAGTTTGGTAGGATGAACTAGACGGGAATCAAATAGAATCGATGTAATAACCGAAACGATTCATTCGATGTTCGACTCAATTTATTCACTCTACCAACATGTTTAGTCAATTCATCTGCCTTTATGAGTTAGCTTATTTTCAGCTCATTAGATTCGTCCAAATGATCGATCTACATGTCTCGTTAAGTTCGTATATCCATATACGTATTAGTCGATTAACCTATTTCCATGAAGTTCAAATGGAAAATTGGACTAAAATTTGGTTCACTTAATTTGGGAATGTTCAGTTTGGTCTAAATTTGCTTAAGTGTAAACTAAACAAACTATAATTATAATTATAAAACACATAGTTATCACCAAACAGAGACAACTTGACCTAACCCTAATTATTAGGTGGTCAAATTTGTCTGGCTAAAGCAAACTATATATCAAAGTTGCCAAAAGATGGAGTGTTCCACACTGCAACTTAATTCTACAAGAAAAGTCCTCAAAAGACTGGTCAAGATTCACACTAATTCTAGGGTCTGACCTCTGTTTGTCTTTCTCCAACAAGCCTTGCTTTCTCTGCAATCAACTTATCATTTCCAAGGGATAAAACCCTAAAACCCTAGCTAGGGTTTTAGCTGCATCTGGAAAACCAGATGCTGAAAAATAATAGTCAATCTCTGCATGAACTGATGATGGCACAGAATCTGCTGGTAACTTGTAATCAGCAAACTTTTCATCTCTTAGGTTTGACCTTGAAAATGACTTTTTTTTAAAAAAAAAAAAAAAGTTGCAAGAACATGCACATTGATTAGGTTAATTAATTTATCAGTCTTTGTCTGTTTCTACTACTGCTCAGGAACTGATGTTTTGAGTCTATATCTTGATCTTTCTTGTTGTTGAGGGTATTAATTGGATTTGATTTTTTTTCTCTCTTTTTGTATGTTTTTCAGAATAATATTTCTATTTGTGAATTCTAGAGTACCAATTAATTGTTGATATGGTCAAGTTATAGCTAGTTCTTCACAATGATGAGTTCTTTACTAAAGGAGTGGAATGAAGATTCGATCGAGAGTCGAACATATATACAATTCGACCGTCGAACCTATCGTCGATCGCGTATATCGTCGATCTATCAACGGAAATGTCATTGTCGGGTAAGGGTGGGGAACAAAGGTGGGTCACTTTGCCACTCTTGCCTGATGGTCATACAACACAAGACACTGCTTTCAGGGTCTTCTCTATGCAGAAAGTGTTTTTTTTTTTTTTTGGTGGTTTAATTTGTAGTTTGGTGGGATGTGCACTCACTGTCTTATTTGGAGACAGATCTTCCAAGTCTTGACCAACAATTTATGATGCATATGCAATCTGATTTCGATGTTAAACCAAAAAGAAAGAAAGAATTAATAATAATAATAATAATAATAAAAACAATTGGCAACCTTCAAAGGTAGAGAGTGATGGTTGATGGGGATGTTTGTCATATTGTTGGTTTTCTTGAAAGAGAATCAAGTTGCATTTACAAGAAGACAAGCAATAGAAAGTTGCATGTCGAGATCAAATTAATGAAAGGGAAGAACTAGAAATTAAGAAAGATACAGATTACAAAAAGATCATGTGGATGCAAGTAATAATTTTTGATCCAATCCATGTTTTAGCAGATGAGCATGTTTATCGGTTCCTTGATTATAATTAATTTTGAATACAACGACGTTGGAACTGATCCGAACCGATTCAAAAATAGTTCCGAATCGATTCCGGTTCCAAAGTTTTAACTTTGGAACCAATTCAATCCGGATCGGTTCCGAATCGATTCTAAAACGGTTCCCAACTATCTTCCTCAAATTTGAACTTTCAAATTCATCTAACATGTTAGTGATCATATTTTTTTTTTTTCTATCGTAAAATAATCCTGTAGATTGTTAGCATACTAAAAATTTTCAACTTTAAATTAGCAACCGGAATCAGAATCGGTTCCGAAATCGTTCTGAACTGATTCCGAAATTGATTGGAACCGAACCGAATCGGAATCGGAACGGTTCCGATTCGATTCCAGAACCGACATCTAAATCGGTTATGATTCTGAATTTAACAGATTAATTCTGATTCGATTCAGGATCGACCAGGTCCATTGAGCATACCTAAGCTGATCTACGAGCTAGCGAGAGGACTTAGAACAACTTAATCTCCTAGCTCGGTGACGACGAAGAGCAGTATGATCTCCTTCGGATTGGAACAGCTTGAAAAACTTTTCAAGCGAGGTAAGAAGCGACTAAATGTAGAGAGATCGATCGTCGAACCGAAGATGATGATGAGTTCTTGGTCGATGGAGGATTTTGATCGGCGGAGCTCATGAGCTGCAGGTCTGGCGGTCGATAAAGTCAGTGAAGATCATACACAAAAATATTCAATATTTAGTTACAGAGTTTTCATTTCTGATTGCTCTATCGGATTTTGCATCGACGACGATCGAAGATAAATTTGTCGGATATTGCTATGCTTAGGAAATCCTGATCTGGTTTCTACTCGACGAGCGAATATATTTATATCTTGGTGTGGACGGGACGGAGTACTCCTCGCGGACCGGCGGAAGCAAAAGGTAGCCTTGTGCCGCTGTCGGTAGCCATTGAATTTAATCGAGCGTCCGTTCAAATTTCAATCCAGATTCACCATTGAACATGTGGCGGGGTCACGCCAACATCTGGGTCAAAAGGGATCAGATTAAGCCCGACCACAGCGACATCACCGAATTGGGATTGAACAGAAGGGCCCAGTACTCATATCTTGACAGGAGTCTTCATTCATGCCTCGACGAAGTTCTTCATTCATGTCTCCGTGGGAGTTCATTTATGCCTAGGTAAGATTCTTCACTTATGTCTTGACGAGTCCATATCTCAGTATGAAATATCATTTATATCCCGATAAATACATCTATTGCGACAGACACGTACACCCCGATATATTTTACTCATGACCACTATGTGACTGACATATCACAGGGCCTGCAAATATATCTGTACATCTTCGACAATTATAGACGTTCCTATCGGTATTAATGGAATCTTGTCCCCCATCAACTATGTGGTCTATATTAATTAGGCTCTATGTGTCTGTCATATTTAATGAGATAATATCTCATCATTCTCTGTCATGTCAGTTCCACATACGGGAGAATCCATACCCTCTGTACAGATCTATGGAGGTTCGTGCCGTCACTTTCGCTTATATAAAGGGAATTGGAGGAGAGGAAGAGGGCTTTCTTTTCCTTTCTTCTTTTTCTTTTCTCCAACATCTCTCAACTCTTTTCTATTTTCTTCTTCCCTTGTTGGGTCTGACTTGAACGTCGAAAGGGCATTGGCAAGATACTTCCGACGCCCTCTTTCACTCTTGTTTTCCTGTAAATTGATGCTCCAGTTGCTCCTAAAGCATCATTCACCAGCACTATCAAAGTTCATCCCTTTATCCTGATTGTCGTTCAAATTTTATGTCTAATTCGTTCTCTCCCGATCCAGCCCGCCGAATACAGGAGGTGACTTTGTCCGCTCACCGAATCATCGACCGTATCGAATCATCCTTAGCCGAATCAATAAAACTAGCTGAATCAGTAAAACTCTTCCTCTGAGTCATTCTCATCTCAGTCAAATCTCTCGTCTCAACGATTCAGCCTCGACATATCTCATCTGTGATTCCTCTTGTTTTGAATTTCTGTAATGGATGTAGTTGCAGTAACTGAATCTTTTTTGCTGTTCTTCATCGATCTAGTTGCAGTAACTGAATCTTTTTTGTTGTTCTTCGTCGATCTGCAACAACAACAACAACAAAAAAAAAAAAAAATATATATATATATATATATATATATATTCATCATTATTTAGATAATATGTTTAGATGAATAATCCTCCTAAAAGTTTAACTATCAAGAGATCAGACAGAATAAAAGACATTTAGACCAACGTTAATTAGAACAAGATAAAACTATGAAAAACAGGGGTCGAAGAAGACAGTTAAAGAAGCTCATCCAAATTGTAGCCTTAGTGGAGAATTTTTTATTTTTTATTTTCTATTTTGTTCAGAAAATAGAAAATAATTTTTTTTATATTTTTCAGTTTTTCAAAAAATATTATTTTATTTTTTAAAAAACGAAAATGAAAACAGAATTTTTTTTTTTGGGTGTGTTTTTTAGTTTTTTTAAAAAAATGCTCTTTTACTTTTTTTTTTAGAAAACGGAGATTAAAAACATCAATCAAATATGTTTTTTTAATTTCTCATAAAATAAAAATAAAAAATAAAAAAAATTCTATCTACCTACGAAACGCCCCCCAAATTTTTGATCCCAAAGGATTCCAGAATCTATCGAAAATGAAGGGGATAAAGATTCTAAGTTACGGAAACAACAGATGAGGCTAAAAAGCAAACTTCATCGAATCCTAATCGATGATCGTCTCTTACAACATCAAGTCGACTTTATTATCGCTAGCTTAATTTAATTTGACCAAAAGCAAACTTTAGAGTACTCATCGTAATTAAAGAATTTTCTTGGGAGAGAAAAATGAAAGTTGAGAAAGAATAACTGATCGTTTCTTCTTTACGAAAACAATATTTTGGATTTTAAAAGCACATGAAACAAAAAAAAAAAAAAAGAGTATCTTTTATCAATTATCCACCTGGTGTAATAAACATATTACAAAATTTGTAAGATTCTAAAACCGAAATCACTAGAGAATATACTTTTATAAGATTGAATTGGTTAAACCTAGGGTTGTAAACGAATCAAATGTTCATGAACGAGCTTGGTGTTCGACTCGATAAGAGCTCGTTTACGTTCGTTCAATATGCATCAAAGTCAATTAATAAACAAGCTTGAACAATTTGATAAATTAAATAAACAAGCTTGAACATGTATGTGTTCAGCTTGTTAATGTTCGTGAACGGTGTTCGTGAACAGTATTCGTGAACGGTGTTCGTGAACAATGTTCATGAATATTAACAAACCAATTTATGATTATACTCTTATAAATTTTTTTTTGAATTTATTTATACTCATTTATTAATGAGGATTAAATTAGTAAAATTTTAAATAAACAAATAAGTTTTACTTAAGAGCTTGATAATGTTTAAATAAATCAAGCTTAATCAAGCTTGAATCTTGATTCAAGCTTGATATCCATTAAACAAGTCAAGCTCAAGCCAATCTCAAACTCAAAAAAAAAAATATCAAGCCAAGCTTGAACAGGTTTTTCAGTAGCTTGGTTAATTTTAGGCTCGGCTCGACTCGACTTGATTATCTTATCAAACAAGTCTGAACACTATAAAACTTGACTTGGCTTGACTCCTTTACAGCCCTAGTTAAACCAGTGATATTTTAACTAATTAAACAAGTCATTGACTGATTGCAATATAATGTGAATTACTCGAAACGTATCTCTGTTCCTTGTATGTTGTTTAAACTTAACGATACCATAGAGAAAATGGATCATATTCTATTTGTGTTCGAGATGAACAAGATCACCAACTTCAATCCGCAACTGAAATCACAAAGCATCATTCATTTTTCCATTATTTCAAGTTTCCTACATTCTCTTCTTACCTAGTCAAACAATCTTGTTTGTTAATTATTATTTATTTTTTAAAACAAGATTTTTTTTTTGAGTGGCATCAGAGTATACGAATTTTCGGGCCGACTAACCCTTAGGAATGATCGACCATGTCCCACAGAGGCCAACAACTAAGTCGGATAAAATCGAAGTCCAAGTGAGCTCTATCACCAAAATCAGCGCTTCGGAACTTTTGTGATTCGATCAACTCCATGATCGCACCATCCTTGAACAACGATTTAACATCGAAGTCGTACTTTGTCCATCAGATAAACTCCTAAGTCTCAAGTCCACTTGAATGATTTTTTTTTTTAAATTCACTGTCGAATGATATTGCAATATAGAATTGAACTGTATTTTTGTATAGAATGCTTCTTCATTTTTACCGTTGCACCGTGCTACGAGAGCAACAAGATTTTAATTTATACTTTCTAAAATGATAACTAAAGAAGATGATAAGAATAATAATAATAATAATAAACATTTGCCGTGGATTTTTTTCTTTTGTTTTTTTTTAATTTTATTTTAAAAGACTAATACTCTGTTTACTTTGCGAGAAGGAAACAAAAATCGAGAAAAAATTTTCACAGAAAAATCTTTGGTTACTTTGAAAAAAAAAAAGATGAATTATTTTCCTTTTTTTTTAATTTACTTAATAGGAGGACGAATTTAAAATTTCATCCGTGATATGGATTATTTTTCTTCTTTTAGTTATTTTTTTCGTTCAAAACAGATGAAAATCTTTTTTTTCTTGATTTTTTCTCCGTCATTAGAAATTTGCTTATGTTGCTCAATGGTATTTTTCTTTTGTTTACTTAATGGTATATATGACGTTGTCACCGTTAATCACTGATAGTCAATCGGAATCGATTGTCGATCGATGGCTATCATCATCATGAATCGTCGATCACCATCGATCGTTGATCATCGTTGATTGTCAACCGTCGTCGACAGTCAATAATAACAACCATCACAAGTTGTGAGATGACATTGAGAATCATCACGGACAGATAATTTTTTTTTATTTTCTTTTTTTTTTCCATTTCCTTAATTCCTTTAGAAGTCTTTTTTTAAAAGAGAATTGTTCTCCTTTTTCTTTTTTTTTTCCTTTCTTAGGAATTTTTTTAATTTGAAATTCCTTTTACTTCCTCCATCCGTCTTTTGGAATAAACAGAAGCTAAAATATAAAAATATAAAAAGTTTTAACCCAATATATCCACTCCAAATTTGAAAGAGCAAAAATATCAAATTTCTTTCTCTAAAAAAAAAAGTTATTAGGTAGAACAATTAAATTCGGTAAAAAAATTAAAACTGTCAATCTAAAGTCCTTATCGATCTGTCCCAAAACCATTATAAAAGAGATAAATCACGAAGGATTCTTTGTACTTTGACGCGATTGATAAGACCGTGAAAGATCATTCTGAGCCCGAAAGAAAATTTTAAATTTCTTCAAAATTCAATCCGTATTTCATCCGCAAATTATCACGCGACCTTATCAACGCGTCCTACCCTTAGCATTTAACATTCTATCTATTTTAATAAATAAAAAGAAAATAAAAAAACTTCCATAATTCAAAAATAATACAATTTAAAAAAAAACTATTGCACATTAAATTCCGAGAATATTCTCAAAGATACCTTCCCTTCAACTCCTCTATTTTTAGAGCTCTCTCTTTGCATGGGGATGGTAATGAACTCTATAAATAGTCTCCTCCTTCCCTTCCTTCTCCCCGCCTTCTCTCCTAGATTCTCCACTGGATTGCAGAAGGTAACGTCATCGAATTCTTGTTTTATCTGTGTTTTTTTCTTATAGTTTTTGTAGTTTCTTGATCTTGGTGGAATTAGATAGGTTTAGGATTTTTTTTAGATTTGCGCAGAGAAATAAAAAAGAAAGTAAATCCTGAAGGAAGATTTCATGCTAAATATAGAAGAACTGAAGAGATTAACGAACTTCTGCGATTTGATGATGTTGAATTGGGTTGATAATGGCAGATGAGTTAAGAACAGAGGAAGAGAAGAGCATACCGGGCCATGGCGGAGCAGCTCGAAGTCCTCAACGCGCTAGACGTCGCAAAGACGCAATGGTACCACTTCACGGCGATCGTGATCGCCGGCATGGGCTTCTTCACCGACGCTACGATCTCTTCTGCATCTCGCTGGTCACCAAGCTGCTCGGCCGCATCTATTACCACGTCGACGGGTCGCCGACTCCGGGCACCCTCCCGCCCAACATCTCCGCCGCCGTGAATGGCGTCGCATTCATCGGCACTCTTTCCGGGCAGCTTTTCTTTGGGTGGCTGGGGGATAAGATGGGCCGGAAGCGGGTCTACGGCATGACGCTGATGCTCATGGTGCTCTGCTCCGTCGGCTCCGGTCTCTCCTTCGGCCACACCGCCAAGGACGTCTTGGCCACGCTCTGCTTTTTCCGCTTCTGGCTCGGCTTCGGAATCGGCGGGGACTACCCGCTCTCCGCCACCATCATGTCGGAGTACGCAAACAAGAAGACCCGCGGCGCGTTCATCGCCGCCGTATTCGCGATGCAGGGCTTCGGCATCCTCGCCGGAGGAATGGTCGCCATCGTCGTCTCCTCTGCTTTCAAGGACCGGTTCCCCGCCCCCGCCTACGCCGTCGACCCTGTCGCCTCCACCGTGCCGGAGGCCGATTACGTCTGGCGGATGATCCTCATGTTCGGCGCGCTCCCGGCGGCGCTCACCTACTACTCGCGGACGAAGATGCCCGAGACCGCCCGGTACACCGCGCTGGTCGCCGGAAACGCGAGTCGGGCCGCCGCAGACATGTCGAAGGTGTTGCAGATGGAAATCGAGGCAGAACAGGAGAAGGTGGATCAGTCACGCATTTCGTCGAACAGCTTCGGGCTGTTCTCGATGGAGTTCCTCCGCCGGCATGGCCTCCACCTCCTCGGCACCACCAGCACATGGTTCCTTCTCGACATCGCCTTCTACAGCCAGAACCTTTTCCAAAAGGACATCTTTAGCGCGATCGGGTGGATCCCCAAGGCGGCGACCATGAGCGCGCTGGAGGAGGTCTTCCGCATTGCGCGGGCGCAAACCCTAATCGCGCTCTGCGGCACGGTGCCAGGGTACTGGTTCACGGTGGCGCTGATCGACCTCATCGGCCGGTTCACGATCCAAGCCCTAGGGTTCGGAATGATGACGGCGTTCATACTGGGGCTGGCGGTGCCGTACCACCATTGGACAGCGCCGGGGAACCAAATCGGCTTCGTGGTGATGTACGCCTTCACCTTCTTCTTCGCCAACTTCGGGCCGAACAGCACGACGTTCATCGTGCCGGCGGAGATCTTCCCGGCGCGGCTGAGGGCGACATGCCACGGGATATCGGCAGCGGCAGGGAAGATGGGGGCGATCGTAGGGGCCTTCGGGTTCCTGTACCTGGCGCAGAACCAGGACCCCGCGAAGGCAGACCGAGGTTACCCTGCCGGGATCGGCGTGAGGAATGCCCTCTTCTTGCTTGCCGGGTGCAATCTTCTGGGGCTAGCGTGCACGTTCCTGGTGCCGGAATCGAAGGGAAAGTCGCTGGAAGAAATGTCCGGCGAGAACGAGGGAACGGCGGACGCCGACGCCGGCTCCGGCACGAACCGCATGACCATGCCGGTTTGATTCGGTTCGAACCACTTTCATTTGAATTTGATTTTTTTTTTTAAAAAAAATTGAACTTTTGCCGATCGTCGGAATATCCCATCGAATATTGTATAAACTTCTACGACGTAGGTGAAGTGAGCATAATACGTTGATTTAAAAGTCTTCTACGATCTCAGATAATTTTTTATTGTGTTTGAACAATCCGTCAAGATCTAATAAATAATGATCATAGAATACACCGATAAAAATCATTAAATTAATATTCAAAATTTTTACAGATTTTCTATTTATTTTTGTTTAGAAACGAATATGTTTTCTACGTTTGTTGCTTCTCTTTTTATTTTTGATTTATCTACTTAGATCCCATAATACTATTACATCTATTTTATTAGAGTAAAAATAAATATATATTAATACTTTATGGAAAAATATAATAATTTTTATTTTGAAATGAATCTTATAATTTTATAATTTATAAGTTGAATGTTATAAAAGATTTTTATATCTTGTTTTATTAATTTTATAAAATATACATCATTATTTGAGTGTGCAGTAATTATAAATAAGAAAAAATAATTTTAATTGATTTAATTTATTTTTTTAAAAATTTAATCATCTTAAACATAATATATATAATGAATATATATATATATATATATAATAAATCACCAATAATAAATTAGCATCATCAAATGATATTAAAAATTGAGAGATGTTATGAAATTTTAATATGTTAATAAATTTTTATTGAATTATTTAAGAGTTACCAATTTAATAGTAAATTATATTTATTTATAAATGAAGTTATCAATGATCATCATATATATATCAGAACATAATATATTTTATTATTTAATTTATTAAAAATTTTAATTATATTTTTTTTATTAAAATTAAATAAGTATAATTTGATAAATATATTTAGTAGATAAGTTAAATGATTATTGTTAAAAAAATTTAAAAATGCATTTAAATTCAAAATGAAAAGAGAGATATTTTATAAAAAAAATTAATTAATAATTTTAAAATTTTATATTAAAGTATTTAAATAAATTTGAATTGTGTTTGAAAATATTTGATTGTAATTTCCATGAGTTGTTCCGAGTATCGCTTTAATTGCCTCCGCGAGAAAGACTTAGTGACTAGCGCATGCAGGCGTTGCACCAGAGGACAACAGATCAATTCCTCACAAATGCGAGAGTGTCGTCCCTCTATGCGCTGGTTACTAGTTTTAAGGGTTAAAGGTCTACCATGATTTATTTCCTTTACGATCGTCCGGAGACGGACTGTTAGGGGCCGTTAGGTTGACAGATTCTAATTTTTTTGCACCATAGTATCGCTTTAATTACAATATTTATATTCAGATATGCAAAGGATAAATCATTCAAAATTCAGATTTTCTTACCAAATATTTTTTTAATATTCAAAATTTAATATCGAAGACGATGAATATTTTAAAATTAAAAATAAATAATGCAAAAATGATAAAATAAGTATTATATACATATATAATGATGGTAGAATTTTGACTGCGATCCGATCGAATTATGACCGCGATTACAATTACAGTTGCTAATGGCTCACACCACTAGCGACCACAATCGCAGCTGAATTACTGCTGAAAACGATCACGATTGTGACCACCAACACCGTAGCCATTGAGTACCGCAATTGTAACTATTTCCGACCGTAATTCGATTGAAATTCGATCGCGATCCGATCGGACTCCAATATCGATCCGATCGCGATCGGATTGCCGCCAGATTCAAGCCATATCATTGTCAAAATCTGACCTCCCGCGGAAGAATTCAAGCTGATTACGGTATATTTTTTATTCGTTGCGTATGGACGCACAATAACGAACGAACGCGTATATATATATATATACACGATCCTGCGCGCAGGATATAAATATTCTATATATATATACATCGAAAAGTCGGTCGCCGCCCGGAGCTCCTCCGCCCGCGCCTTCCATTCCAGGTACACCCCGGTTGCCTTTCCGGCCGCGCATCTGCGTCCGCCTCTACGCACAGCAGCGCAACCGGCACCAGCTTCTCCGCTCCTCACGCTCCTCCCCGTCCCGCCTCCCTGCCTCCCGCGCTGTTTCGATGAGGAACACCACCTCGAAATCTTTCGGATCCTCGCGGTACCGGCAATTGAGCGGCTGCTCGCCGAAGAAGAGCTCCAGGACCACATACCCAAAGGAAATACGTCCGACCAATGGGAGACAGACCCACCGACGACCTGCCCGGGACGTGCCTCTGTCGCACCCGCAATCCTTGCGGGGGAATTTGGGAGATGTTCCCGATTTCGTCGACTGGAATGAGGACCTCTCCGGCGGGATCTGCGGTGCCGAAATGGCAGATCTGGGCGCGGGGGTCGGATTCGGTGATTATGACGGCGGAGCTAGTGACCCTGTTGTGGACGCCGGCAGTGGCGGAAGAATAGTGGTGGATGGACTCGAGGCCTTGGGCAATGTCGGCCGCCTGGACGCGCGAGATCCACCAGGCGAGCGGGGTTGAAGCTAGGGCTCCCCGAGTTGCGGAGGCATTCGGCGAGGCTGGAGCCGGGGCGAACTCGTAGACGGCAGACAGAGCTCTCGGTGGAGGATGGCCGACAAGGCGCGCGAGACGACTACGGTGGGACTAGCAAAGGCTAGCGAAACGGGCAGCTAGGTCAGAGGGAGGAAGGCGATCACCAAATGACAACGGTGTCCCGCCGCCCGAGGTTGCACCGCCAGGCAGAGGAAGAGGAGGAGAAGGAGGGGCGGCGCTCAGAGAGGAAGTTGTTGGTGGCGAGGCAGAGCTTCGAGAAAGGGTAGAGAGCGGGTACGGCCGCCTTGGTCGCTGATCGAGGCTCGCACATCGATCGGAAACATAGGACTGACTGACGGCGGATGCAACAAGGATAAATCGCCGGCTGATTGGGCGGAGGAACAGCTCGACGCCACCGGCGAAGAAGAAGTAAAGGCGGTGGTCCGGCGGGGCTGCGCATTTAGAGACGAAGAAAGCCAACAAACTATAACTCCTTCACCCACCACTTCGACACCCGATTCATCCACCCGCCTTTGTTAGGATGGAAGAGAGTGGACCCGTATTGTTAGCTCAATCTCTGTCGCTGTCGCTCGCGTCGCGTGCGCCAAACCCTAAAACCACAGTGACGCTTCTTTGACTCGTTACTGAAAAGCCGACGCCTGGAAGCTTCTCGTACCTCGTGGAGGCCGTCACCATTCTTGCTCTCTCTCTCTCTATCGAACGCGATCACAAGAGACGACACGAGTTCGATCTCTCCTCCAGCGAAATGGCGGCAGCTAACACGATCCCGATCGCCTCCTTCGTCGCCTCTTCTCGCCAGGTCTCGCTCTCTACCTGATCTCCTGCCTTGATCCTTCTCTTCTTAGGTTCGCGGTCGGCGGCGATCGGCTTAACCTGCTGCTGGAATTTGAAGCCCTGGGATTTTCGTCGGTTGCTGGTTTTTTAACTGGGTTGGCCTTTGGCGGTGCAGCGATCGAGCATGAGGAGGAGGGCAAGTGGCGGCGGCGGCGGCGGCTACAGGTCGATGGTGGTTCGGGCGAAGGCAAAGGAGATCGCTTTCGATCAGGCATCTAGGTCTTCCTTGCAGGCAGGCGTCGACAAGCTTGCGGACGCGGTCGGAGTCACGTTGGGCCCCAGAGGTATTTCGGTATTTCAAGCCTGTTATTTATTGGAAAGTTATCGGTTTCTTATGCTTTGTGGATTCTGCCAACAGGGCTCTTTTCATGTCAAGGATAGATCAAAATCTTATCTTTTCGTCTTTGGATTTAGGGTTGTAATCGAATCAAATTTCGTGAATGATATTTGACATGGTATGAACTCGTTTATGTTCGTTTAATATGTATCAAAGTCAATTAAATGAATAAGCTTGAACCGCTTGATAAATTAAATGAACAAGTTTGAACACATATGTACACATATATATTTGACTTGTTAATGTTGACGAACAATATTCGTGAACAATGCTCGTAAATTATGTTCATAAACAAAACTCGTGAACCATGTTCATGATCAACCTTCTTTATGAACTTCTTTATGAGATTGTTCATACTTGCTTGAATTGTTTATATTAACCAATCAAATAAAAATTAAAATATTAAAACTTAAAACAAACAAACAAGTTTGACTTAAAAACTTGATAGTGTTTAAATAAGTCAAGTTTGAACCAAGCTTGATTAGAAGTTTGATATCAATTAAACAAGTCAAACTCAAATCAAGTTCAAGCTAAAATAAAACTAAGTCAAGTTTGAACAGTTGTTTCAATAGTTTGGTTAATTTTAAGCTCGATTTGGTTATCTTATCAAACAATCATAAATACTATAAAGTTTAGCTTGGCTCAACTCGTTTACAACCCTATTTGGATCAGACAATTATTATTACCGAGCAAAACAAAATTCAATTTTTTGTGACCAGCTAAAGAGTCAAAGTTCTTACGATTGCAAAAATACTTTGCTCTTTTGTGAGGAAGGGTGACTGTTCTTTACTTGATTGTGCTTGCTCTTACTCTCTTTTTAGATGGTCGTTATTTAGCTTGAACAACAAAGGCATCATTTTGATGGCATTTAGCAATAGAACATCAGCATGCTTTACCTTTTTACTCTTGTCCTAAATTGCTTAAATCTTTCTTTTCCTCCAATTTTTTACCAACATGAAGGGAGGAATGTTGTGCTGGAGGAGTTTGGGAATCCTAAAGTTGTTAATGATGGTGTTACAATTGCTCGGGCTATCGAGTTGGCTGATCCCATGGAGAATGCTGGTGCAGCTCTTATTAGGGAGGTACTCAAACATGTTTGCCTTTTAATGTGTTGTTTTATTGGTTTTTTTTTCACTTCCACATCTTGTTTACTTGGTCGGAACCCAGAGAAAGAAAGTGAATTTTATCTTTATGAGATATTTAGATTTTCCCTTCATTTTCACCAGACTCAAGCAGAAAGAATTGAACGTCAATTAGATTTCCTCCTTTCATCTTCTTATCAAGTAAAATGAAAGAAATTGACAATTAAAATTTTGCTTTTCCATCCTATTTAATTCCAAGGAAAACAGCAAGTGCCACAGTGAAGATAAAAACTGTTTTTCTATGCTGGCTATTTTGTGTGAAAGGTGGCTAGCAAGACCAATGATTCAGCAGGCGATGGCCCGACAACTGCATCAGTTCTTGCCCGGGAAATAATTAAATTGGGTTTGCTAAGTGTTACTTCTGGAGCAAATCCTGTTTCTGTTAGGAAGGGGATTGATAAAACTGTGCACAAGATAGTTGAGGAGCTTGAGAAGAAAGCAAGGCCTGTGAAAGGACGCACTGATATCAAAGGTATTGATCATTTGCTACAAATTTCCAAGTGCTCATACCTTTTTTTTTTGTGTTTTAGATAATATTAAGGTTTATCCAGTGAAAAAATCATCTGAGAACCAGTTTTTGAACTTGCTCTCATATTTCTTTATAGAACAACTAGTATAGCACAGAGCTATTAGTCGCTAAGAATCAGTCACGGTTTTGTTTTGCAGCTGTTGCCTCTATTTCAGCAGGCAATGATGAGTTTGTAGGCGATATGGTTGCCGATGCTATCGATAAAGTTGGTCCTGATGGAGTTCTGTCCATTGAATCCTCATCATTGTTTGAGACAACAGTTGATGTTGAGGAAGGAATGCAGGTCTGTCATCTCGGACATATTTTGCCTTTTCATGAATGCCTTTGTTCAAGGTGAGATTTTAATCTTTTGCAGATAGACAGAGGTTACATTTCCCCTCAGTTTGTCACAAATCTTGAGAAGCTGCTTGTGGAATTTGAAAATGCAAAGGTTCTCATTACTGATCAGAAGATTTCAACAGTTAAGGAAATCATTCCTTTGTTAGAGAAGGTAACACAGCTAAGAGCTCCTCTCCTCATCATCGCCGAGGATGTAACTGGTGAGTGAGGCTTTGGCCGCTCTTGTTCTAAACAAGTTGCGGGGTGTTCTGAATGTTTCTGCTATCAAAGCACCTGGTTTTGGTGAACACAGAAAGGCTATCTTGCAGGATATTGCAATTTTGACAGGTTGGCTACTAGTAATTTGTTTCATATTACAATGATTCTTTATAGTGGGTCGATTGCATTTCCCAACTGTGGAAGTTATTTATTTCATCAGGGAGATTTTGAATTTAACTTGCAAGAAAACAGCTCAGTAGAATAAGATTTGATTGTTGTTGTTGTTGTAGGAAATTGGTGTTTGATTCATACAAGCAATTATTAGCACATAATGCTCAGGAAAATAAATGATCATCGAAACTTTAGCTAACTTTACTTTTTCTAAGCTTTTCTTCTTCCTGAAGATTCTTCTGTCAACTGTCGTTGTAGGTGCTGAATTGCAGGCCAAAGATCTAGGTTTATTAATAGAAGATGTATCTGTCGAGCAGCTCGGCACGGCAAGAAAAGTAACTATTTCCCAAAAATCTACAACGATAATTTCTGATTCTGCAACTAAAGATGAGATTCAGGCCAGAATTGCTCAACTGAAGAAGGAACTTTCTGAGTCAACTTCTGTTTATGATTCTGAGAAGCTGGCTGAAAGAATTGCAAAGTTATCTGGTGGAGTGGCGGTCATAAAAGTAGGTGCTGCAACGGAGACTGAGCTCGAGAGTCGCAAACTTAGGATAGAGGATGCTAAGAATGCTACTTTTGCAGCTATAGAGGAAGGTATTGTGCCCGGAGGCGGTGCTACATTTGTTCACCTGTCGACAATTGTTCCGGGAATCAAAAACAGTTTGGAAGATCACGATGAGCGATTAGGTGCTGACATTGTACAGAAGGTGAGATATTCGATGCCCTAACATCGCAATTATCAGTTCATTCTTCAAGAATGCAGTTTGAATAGCTTTAACATGCACATGTCAGCTTTAGAATACTTGCTGATTGAATATCTTCTGCTTTTGTATTGGTATGATCAGGCACTAGTGGCACCTGCAGCTTTGATTGCCCAAAATGCAGCAGTCGAGGGGGAAGTGGTGGTCGAGAAGATCCTAGATAGCAACTGGGAGATTGGTTACGATGCAATGGAAGACAAGTACGATAATTTGCTCGAAGCCGGAGTAATTGATCCTGCGAAAGTGGTCAGATGTGCACTTCAGAATGCTGCCTCAGTGGCTGGAATGGTCCTCACGACCCAAGCAATTGTCGTCGAGAAGCCTAAGAAGAAGTCGCTCGCAGTGTGATTATTAAATGTATGTACCGTGCCATCGTCGCTGCTGGTTTACATGGGGAGGTTCTTTTTCACCAGTCTCCTCCCCTAGCTATTGGGGATCACAAATTTGGTCAATTACTGATTTACAAGAGTAAGATTGTTGTCTTGTGATCAAGAGGTCACGAATTTAAATTCTGAAAACAATCTCTTGTAAAAAAGTAAATTAAGGTTATGTACAATGGATTCCTTCTCCAGTATCTCGTGTGATGAGAGCTTCGTATACCGAATTGTAATCTTTTTTAGCTTGCCAACTGCTATTGCTCTGATGCTGCAAGTTTCATCAGTTCCCTTTTGTTATTGTGGATCTGTATAAATTTGGTTTGTTCTTGCCTACTGTTGGTGCTTATTCAAAGATGCACATTGTGTTAATTGTCCATTGCCCTAGTTATGACCTAACATTCCGAAATCTACTGAACACTTTATTATTCTTTTTTATACATGATAAGCATTATATTTCATTGGAATAGATCTATAGCCTCCATGATAGAGGAGCACAGTTTATACAAATGGTAAAATAGATAGAGGAACTGGGCATCAGTATTTCGGTGGTATTTCAGTGACGTTCTTTCGATCAAGTCAAATTGAAAAAAATATAAAAAAAATAGAATGAAAAATATAATTAACCGAGAGAACACTCTAGCTTTATTTTTTAAACTTAATCAGTTTTTATATAATAATTCTGGTTCATTTACTCGTCAATTATGTCCTTTGACAGACTGTTAAGAGATAATCATTATAGAAAATTTTTATTTGACGTGTCATATATTTCGAAACTATTATTGGTCGAAGTTGTTAGGAGATTGAATGTAATAATTATTGAGAAAAATTTTATTTGTGGTTTTTAGATTTTCGACTCCTTGTAATCTCACCTTACAAGTTTTCAACTTAAACTTCTGAGTTTCGATTTTCGAATTTCTAATTTTTTATTTTTGAATTTTTGACTTTCAAATTCCACTGAACATTGATCTTTTTAGCTGCTTGTTCTTGCCACTAATTTATGAAACTTATATTGATTAATAAATAAAATAAAATAAATACAAACAATTTATGAGAATTAGATATCAGAGTTTATTGTTTTATTTGCTTGCTTAGCTCATTTGGCATGCTCATGTGGAAAAATATTTTATTTCATATAATGAGATTGAAGTGAGTGTGATTTGTTCTCTAAAGGTTAGAAATCTAGTGATCTCTATCGGTCTATTCTACGTTCATTGTGAGAAAGATAAATTACAAAAAATTCTATGAACTTTGACGTGATGGCCAAGACACATGAAAGTCATCTGAATCTAGAAAAAGACTTTAGATCTCCTCCGAAATCGATCCATGTCACTTCTATAAATACCGTCATATCTTAACCACCACGCTATCCCCGTGGAAACATGCCTTATACATTTCAAACATGTTTTAGGAACCATTTAAAGTACAAGTATGACAATGATTAATATGCCAAACTACTTCTCATATTAATTTTTTTAATTAAAAAAATGAGTTTTTAAAAACTAGATTTTGTATGTCTCATTTTTTAGGTTATCATAACCTTTAGTTTCAAGAGAACTATTACTTGTCTTTTTTTTAATATTAAAACCAATCTATATGTCAATATTTAATTTTTCTTCGATCATATTATTTTTAACTTACCATGATAAATCATCTCACATATTGGTTGACAATACTTAGTGCAATCTTCACGGACAAAATCGAATAATTAATGCAGTATAAATTTATAACAGATGAACAAGGAACAATCTCCACTGCTAGATGGAAATACTAATTGGGGTGTCTATCTTCCATTACAATAAGACACCAATATAATCAAAAATCAATCATGATTTATCTTCCTTCATATTATTATAGAATTGACAGTAAAAGACACTTGGACGAACCTTATCACTTTTTTTGTAACAGACAACTCTAGTGCAATTAGTGTCTTGCATCGATATTGATTTTTATCTTTTTGTTTTCACAAAATGTAGTCTTGTGTAAGTGTCGCATAACGGCTCGTGCCTTTTACGATATTTCATTAATTGGTAGAACACGAAAAATATTAATATAGGACTATGAAGTGCCCTAATACTAAACACTCCTATATATCCATATGGGCCATAAGAAGAGATAAATTGATGTCATATTCATCCAACAATGTCTTTTACATACCATCCTAAACGTTTGCACATCAAAACAAATAAAGAATACTCACAAACTCTAAGGGATTCATGCTCAAGAATGCCTTGGTTTTCCATGTTTGTACCAAATTGGAGGGATCCTCTATTTTACCAAAACCTAGGCCATTAACTTGATCATTTCCTTATGGTTTCTCTACTTTGCACCAAAACAAACTAACCAATGCCATGGATTGGATCGTGTTATGATTTTGCGATAAAAGAAGCTCGATCAAAGTTCTTCATTAACTCTAAACCAATGTTAAGCACTTTGCTTTAAGTTGTAACTCGTAGTGGATAGATTGATTGATATTGTATAACGTAACCTCAAAAACAAAACTCATCGCGAATTAGGGTTCACTTATAAGGTTAACGTAGTCATGTCATATTTCTAACTCAATCCTCTACGTATTAGACTCGATCGAATACAAGTGGATGATTCAACTCTTATTATGACACAATACTAGTTCAATCACTCGTTAGGTACTTAGGTACAAAACACTAATGACGTTGAAGGAATCGAACTTGAGAAAGTACATTGACCTAATGGAACCGATGTCCCTTCCGTGCTCAAGCCCTAATGTGCTTCTGTGCTCTAGTCCCTTTATGTGCTCAACTCCTTAAACTCAAACGGGTTATGAAACTTATACTCGAGTGGATCAACTTGCAAATCAACACGGGTTAACGAACACCGGCATGGCCGATGAGACCCCTCCCGCAATCAAGTTAACTATGGGATGAAGACAACTTATAAATCTATACATAAAGAAGAAAGAAACTTAAATACAGAAGAAGACCATATCTTTTTTCTCATCCTTGCTTACCCTTGTATAGGCGACGAGAAAACCTCAATAGCATACCAACGCTCGTTGGAAATCACACATCGCAGTGCCATTATGAGCTGCCAAACTTATTATAAACTCCCATAACACCCTAAGTATACAGACAACCATAACTATATAACAGTTGTCTGCACACGTACATACAATAAATTCAACTGAGTATCACCCATGCAAGTAATAATCTCAATAAATAGTATCTGTGTGGGTAGGAATAATCCAAACAAGTACTAGGGATTAATATCGAGATCCGTTTATGAATGTATAAGAAACTTAAGCACCATATCCTTTTTCTCATCCTTGCTTACCCTTACATAGGCGACGAGAAAACCTCAATAGAATACTAATCGCCTGTTGGAAACCACACATCTGCAGCGTCATTACGAGCTGCCAAACTTATTATAAACTCCCGTAAGGCCTCCCATAACGCCTCAAGTATACAAACAACCATAACTATAAAACGGTTGTATGCACACCTACATACAATAAATCCAACTGAGTATCACCTGTATAGGTAATAATCCCAATATATAGTACCCCTATAACCATATACCATCATCTTCTAATATCTTGATATCAACTTAAAAGACTAATTGATTTTCCCCTAAGTAGCAAAAGGAAAATGATAAGCCAACAAAGTTGCCCCAAATAGGGACATGTAATGGTGTGCTTGTGATTGATTTTCCTTGAGAAGTTGTGAAGTAATTGATGAAGCACAATGGACTTTGATCCAAGGAACAACTTTTCTCAATTCAGATGCAACACACAATTCTTCTTTCGAAATCGTCAAAATCACTTCAACTATATCCCCAATTCAATGTTCCCCTATTCGACGACATTCGAGAGGGGAAGTAAAAGAACAATGTATGATGTTCGTTTTGAATCAAACGTCCAAACTTTGTTGTCATTTTGCTATCAGTTCCCAATTATCTGGCACAAGTTGTTTAGGATATTCAATGTCGATACATCATCTGTAAAACCTAATCCATCTCCTAACATTTTGTTTCTTTTCGATGTCCTTGATCGAAACAAACTTGAACAATTTATTAGGTAAAGGTTCTTTCCAATTGACCAAAACAGTAACTAACCTAACAAAGATCAAGCATAGATTCCAAATGAAAGTGATACAAAATCAACTTTGAGCAAACTCAAGAGGATGACAAGTCGAAGGCATGCACTGTAACGAGCGATGGGTCAAATCCCCCTTGCGCGATGAAACATGCCTAGAACTTGAGGGGGGGAGGGAGAAGAAGATGATGAGAAGGGTGGAGTTGGAAGACATCGATATCGAATGAAGGGAAAGACAATTAGAGGGCCAGTATTGTATAGATAGGTAGGCTCAATTTGAAGTTGAACTGGAAATCAAAGTACCCTACTCTTCCCTTCTGCAATTGGACTTGTTTCTATCAAAAGATTTGGATAAACAGAGCTTTAGAAAAATTCATGTTAAAAATGTTTTTTTTAAAATGATTAAATTCCTTTCAAATTTGACCAAGGTTATTCTTAGTTTACAACTTATCTTATCAGAATTGTTCTTTGCATCCAATTTGAGCAAGGTTGAGGTACTTTATTTGTCAGAAGTAGAAGATGAGACCTCAATTCTTTAGACATTTTTCCATCACTCAAAACTCTCACAGCAACCCTGCAAGTTCGCCGCAAGCGAAGTGATTCGCAGTGTTGCCGTGAGTTCGATCGTCGCGGCCGCGAGGTCACTCATGGCTGCGAGCGCCGAGTGGCCTCGATCATGATAGCCACAAGGTCGATCATGATAGCACTGCGAGTGGCCTCAATTGCGGCGACCACGAGGGTCCTCAATTGCAACAGCTGCGAGGTCACTCCCTGAGGCCATGAACAACCTCGAGTAGTCTCGTTGCTCACGCTTGAAGATGACCTTTCTTTCTTTCTTTCTTTATTTTTCATTTTTTTCCTTGTCTTTTCCCTGAAGATTTTTTCCACCTTGGATTCCTCCTTTCCTTCTTCAGTTCATCCCTCAGAGGAGCAAAGAGAGCATAGAGATAATCTTGAAAATTAATAGGGACAATCTAAGAATAGTTAGAACTATTGGTGTAACCTGAACAATATCAGATTATAGGTTTGATCCAATGAGGAATTTGCATTTGTGGAGTAGCACCTGACAAGTAACCTTGCCGGAGAGATTGCCGTGGGCAGTTGGATGATGACCAGCAAGGCCAGTGTCGCCTTTAGGCATAGGTCATTAAAGCCTATGTCTAGGGCCTCAATAAAAATTGAATTTATTAGTTTTAATAAACTATGACCTATTTAAGACTTGAGACGACCCTGAGCAAGGCTTGCTGGATACAACAGAACTATTGATAGAGAATGACTGCTGCAATTTGTGGGAAAAGTTGGCGATAAGTCGGGTGTTTCTCGAACAATTATACATACATAATATACAATGTGCGTCCTCAAAGGAGGATGCAACTCCATATAAAGTATGAAAATATAGTATCAACAACACAGGAAGCATATAATAAAGGTTACCATCAACTAATTGATGGAGATTCGGGACCGATTTGCAGGTGATTTATTGCCTAACGACACATTGCAGGTATCAAGATCAAGCATGGATATAGCTAAGGGATTTTATGATTAGCATCGAATAATAAAGATTAATTTGGAAATAAGTTGATGTTACCATTTCTTCGATAGCATCCTTTCCCACTTTTCATCAAACAGAGTTCCGGCTGTCGCACGATGTATATTTGATCTCCTTTTGTGCTTCCCTTGTAAGTATCCTGATTTCGATGCCAAGTCCACAAGGCGTAAGTTGAATTTATAACCTGTGAAAGGAAAAGCAGACTTGTAAACATCAAACTACTTTGTTGAACTTTTGGTACTGCTGCTGTTTGAAGCTTTGATCAACTGAAAGAATTACTAAATTTAAAGCATTATTGTGATGATTACTGCAATGATAAATAGTGGATAAGCAAATTCAAACCTCCAAAATACCGTGACCGAAACTACTTTCTCTAAATGCACTCCATTCGGGCTGTGTTTTCCAGCAGAATTTACCCTTTGCAGGGCCTGAAGTAAAATTCAAATGGCAGACACCGCCAAACTCTGGTTTATTGTCACTCTCCGAAGGACACTTCCCAGGATCATCTGCAAAGTCGACGTCGACTTTCTCAATATTTCCTCCATCGCCTACAGTTATGTAAACTGGTCCACATGGATCCAATGTATAGTTAAATACTCGATTCATCCTTTCATAAGCATGGACCTGCAGATATGAAGAAGAAATACCAATGATTCATGCATGTAAATGCCTTCAATTTTGTAGAAGCAAACTACATAGCTTCGGAATCACAACATTCTAATTTGCAAAATACAATAGCTTCTTAGTAGCGAAATCGAGTAAAAAACTCTCCCATGGTATCCCGTTAGTAAGAATGCAAATACTTACATGTCCCGAGAACACTATATCTACGCCGGACTCATATAGAAGTCCTTCCATTTCTTGCCTCATGCATTCAAATTCCTGATAGTGAGAGTTGTAACTATTATACCAAGGAGGATGCCAAGAAGCAATTATCCAAGGAGTGACTTGGCGATTGACCTGACACAGATCTCTTTTAAGCCAAGCATATTGTGCACCTGCTAAGCACATTTTGTAAATTATGGACTGAAGCTAAAAAAAATGGACAACATTCCATGACTCAAACAAGTCCTTTTATACAACTTTTAAGCTGGTAATCACAGATACTGTCAGCCGACCTGTCCGGTTATAGTCAACATAAGCACCCAGCATGATAAAATGAACTCCACCAGCATTAAATGAATAATAGAAGTTACTACTGGAGCCACTCTCTTCGGATGGAACTGAAAAACGTGCTGAGTAAGATTTGAAGGTCATATTCCCAACTTGTGGTTCAATTTCATGATTGCCTTCAATCACCATCATAGGAATCTTTGATGTAATGGGTTCCATGAATCTACACAAATGTGAATTCCAATTTGTTAGGTGTTTCTTCAGCAATTATCCTATAGAATGTTATTGCACTCTCAGGGCATATTGCAACCAAACAACTGAAACATCAAGTAAATAGGTACCTTCCCCATGCATCCCATCGCGGTTGGTATGTTTCTCTAATGGGTGCATCAGGGAATGCACACGAGAAGCAAGGAACTCCTTTACCCCCTGTGGTCAAATATTGGTCTGCATAACATATGTCTCCCACCATTAAAATCATTGAAGGATCATTCTGATATAAATGATCGATTGTTGTTGTCGAGTTGCTTGTCAGTCCTAGATCACCGATCACTGCGATTCGATTTGGATAATGGTCCGGGCCCATCGAGGGTAATGTCACAAAGGTGTGCTCCTCACTTAAGGCCTTCAAGGAGCTATCACCACATTTATAATAGTACCTTGTTGATGGTTTGAGGCCTAGATGAAATATGAAAAGGGAAAAAAATGAAAGATTATGACCCTAGAAATAATCTTAACATAGGCATGCAGTGTCCCTGATCTCACTTTTGCACATTTCCTTAAAGCAAATTCCAGATAGTCTTTCATTAAAAAGAATCAACAGGTGTTAAGGGCTAATATGATCTTTACCAAAATCAAAGTAGAGACTGCATAACTTAATTCACTTTGAGGAACCTATAGCCTCTGAGTGGAAGCACCACCATCTGATAAGTCACTAAAGCATGAAAAATTTATTCTGTTATACAGTCTTAGTCAAGTGCCAAAGTAATATAACTTATGCTTCCAGAGTTCCCTCAGGTATAATGAGTTATTTCGAATTTTTGAGGTACAAGTAGAGTTTGTGAACTAATATTGACGAGCAAGTAAAAAAAATTGATAGGCAACATTTGACAATTTTAAAATTAATTTCTCAAAATTAAAGCTTGTAACAAGTTCTCAGTCATCAACCTAACTCCCTTTACACTAGTGCCAAAGAAAATGCACCTCATCACTATAGTGCAGGTCAGTTTCAGAAATCTAAAAAGTTCCAAAGTATATGATTTCGAATTATACCAAGAGTTCATAAACCCGTTCACTTCACATGACTCAAGTTCAGAAAGTCAAAGGTCCCAATAGAGTTCATAATTCGGAAGGAAAATCTTTTAGTTAGGTTTGACTTTTAGGTAAGTAGGAAATCTAAAAAAGATGTTGCTGAATTTTTGGAAAAAAGGAAAGTGTATTAAATAAGGGCCCCAATGCTTAAGTAGGATCTGATACAAGGTTGAGATTCACCACAATACTTATTACAAGAGAAATGTAGAAATTACAAGAAAGAGATATAAAGTGCTATTCATCTCAACGACTAAGCATGACACTGACTAACTTGGCAACTCTAGTATCGGACTGGACTCACATTCTGGTATAAAGACATTTCCTTTTTGAAATTTGTCTTTTGGTTATTGAGTTGGTAATTAAATTCCTTTATATTTAATTAGTTTTGCTCACAAATTTTAGATTTCATCATTCACTAGAAAACTACAAAAATACCATCATATTACTAATTTCTTATGTAGTTTGATTGTCATCTATAAAAAAAATGTTGCATCTTAGCTTGAATTTTTCATCATCATGCATCATATTTTCGTCATTAGTTTATCATGTTATTTTTCTTTATAATCATCATTACTTGTCAATAAACTTAGAAACCACCTCTACTTACATGAGAGACAACCATATGGATAAGAAGCTTAAATTTACGAAAAATAGAACACACTATCCAAATAATTATGGTATATGACTCGCACACATGAAATTACACCATGTGTAGAGAAGAATCAAATTATTTCCTAAAAATCATGATCTATCTAGCCCTTAAAGTTTGGTATCTAAGAGTGATCTCACCTTGAAGCCTCACATGATGGATAATGCCCGAGGTGTAATTCAAGAGGCCCTTGAAAGGATACAGTTGGCTGTAGACGGTGGCCGTCCCCCTCTGCAAGAACTCACATTTTCCGCTCTCCTCCCCATACCATACCTCGCTCGCCACCGCCGATGGGTCCGCCGGAGTCACATTCACCCCGACATTCGCCTCGCCTGCGCTCCAAAACACGCAGGAAAGCATCATCCAGGCCAAACCGACGGCGAACGCCCAAATAGGCGAAGAGGGTTTCGAAAAGGAGATCCACACCAGTGATCCAGGAAACCCAGACGGAGGAAGGGTGGGCGGAGGCGGCTAGGGCGATTTGCTCCGGGAAGGGCGGACGGACCCTCGGCGCCAGGCGGGGGTCGTCTGTGGGGATATCGTCGCTGCCGCGGCGGAGGGAGGGGTCGAGCCGCCGGGTGGCCGGGGGGAAGGGGCCGTCGAGCGTCGTGGGAATGCGGCTCTTCCTCGAAGGATGTTCGGCCGAGAAGGAGGCCGCGGCGATGAGCAGGACGACAAAGAGCGCTGGGCCGGCAGAGACCATCGCGGGAGCTGGCGTGGAGTGGAGACGACGAGAGCTCCATCACGACGTTATATACTAGGTCCCTTTGCCAGCGCCGCAAGCGATGATTGGTTAATTGCTTCCTTGTTTAGAGTAAGACTTGGAGGGAATCCGGCGGAGAGAATATTCCGGGAATTAAACAGCACAGCACGTCACGCTTTAATCATTTATATATTTTATGCCCCGGTGATCGATTTAATTCTATAAAAAAAAATTATTATAGACAAATCGAATTCTTGTTCCATGATCGTAAAAGGAATGCATCAAATCCCCCCCCCCCCCCCCCTATATGTGTTTTCGGTCACGTGTGAAAGAGGATGAATTGTATGGCTGAAAGGTTAACGACGATTAACCATGTTTAATTGATCAGTTAGATTCGGAATCAAGTCGAAATCAATCTATTACATTCGAAATCGAAATCAATTCGGATGAATCGATTCTGAAATCGAACCAGAACTGTTCCGATTCCGATTCGATTTGGTTCCAATCGATTTCAGAACCGATTTGGAACTAGTTCGGAACCATTTCGGAATCGATTTTGGTTCCAATGTTGGTTCTGATTTCGATGTAGATCTGATTCCGATTGCTAATTTAAATGTGAAAATTCTTAGCATACTACCATGTCTATAAAATTATTTTGTGATAGAAAAAAAAGAATAGGATCATCAATACGTTAGATGAATTTGGAAACTTAAGTTCGAAAAAAGTAATTCATAATCATTTCGAAATCGGTTCGAAATCGTTTCCGAACCGATTCAGAACCGATCCGAATTGAATTGATTCCAAAGTTAAAACTTTGAAATCGAAATGGATTCGGAATCGACTTTGAATCGATTCGGATCGATTTCAACGTCGATGAATCCGAAACCGATTAGAACCGAATCGGAATCGAAATCAAAGATACCTAACGACAATCTCACTAGAATTTCTTTTCTATTTCTTCCATAGTTTCCTTTCTTTTTTTTTTAAATAAAAAAAATCTTTAGCCTTATTATTTTTAATTATGGATAAACTCAAGAAACTAAGAATGTCATCAAACAAAAATTTAAAATAATAATGATAATAAACATACTTATTCTCGTTGATTACGCTACTATAGAACAAAGTGTTCTCGTTCCCTTTTATTATATTTTATTTTTTTACTTAGCATCTGATGTTTAGACTTATAATCACATTAATCTTAAAAATGACTTATAAAAATTTTCCATCCATCGTTAAAATAAATTAAAAAACAACGAATAACCCAATAGCTCAGTATCGTAAAATACTTGTGTAAAAAATTAGAACTGTCAATCTAATGACCTCTACTAGTCCGCTTCCGAATCATCGTAAGAAAAATAAATCACAGTGGCTCAGTATCCTAAAACACCCAAAGTTGGGAATCTGCCCAACTAGCAACCCCCTGCCACCCGTCCCAAGGCTATTGGCGAGAGGGAGGGTAAATCACGGGGGAGACTATGTCCCGGACACACTGGCAAGGCAGCGGGGGAGTCCTCTGAACCCAGGAGGGATTTTAAACCCCCTCCGAAATCGACCTCGATCAATGCTCCGGCCATTATCCTAAAACACGACTTCATGGGGGGGGGGGAAATTTCACAAATTTATTATTATCAAAGTCAAATTATAGACACTGGACACTCTGTCATTACTATTGTCCCAGGGTCAAAAATGGGATTCGAATCTATGCCCTTTCGGACCAATACCTGAAACTGGCGCCTAAAACCGACTCGGCCATCTTAACTGATATAAATAAAATAAATAAATAAATATTTGAAAAAAAAAAAAAAAAAAAAAAAAAAAAAAAAAGACCTCAGTAATTTGCATTCCCTCTTACAAACCATATAATTAATGAAAAGCAAAAAAAAATAAATGTTGCAATTTGCATTGACCATGACAGAATTGTATAGATTTTGACTTTCCACCCTTGGAATAGTCATCCACAAAGAAGGGCGAACAAAATTGGAACAATGAAATATCATCAGAGAATGTTGCAAGGACTCACTCCTCCAGCCTCTATAGCCTTATTGCAGTAAGAAATGGAAGGCAGGGTGGTCAAGAAGATCAGCTGCTGGTCTGACATCCAAGAACTCCTTTAATCGCAAAGAATTTGATATTTCATCGACCGAGAAGGGAATGCTGCACCGAGTAGCAAGTGTCATCATCATATGAAAAGCTTCCTCCCGGAATATGGGTTTTATAGGGAGCTTTTTTTACCTGGAGTTGTCATCAAGCAGGAAAGCACTGCTCTCTGCGTCGTTCGAGTCTTCGGTCATTAGAATTCGCATATCGGAAAGTACCTATTCGATGGAGCAAAGAAAACAAATCATTTTCTCAATCCCCCGGGATGCATGTTCCAATCAAGTGTTAGATGAGATGGATGAATGATCAAAGAAAAGTTAACTCATTGCTTGACTAAAGCTTGAGTTTGATGCATATTAATTCGCACGCATTCAGTATCGCCTTTAGCTTCCCCAAAATATTCAGATTGATGTTAGACTATACCTCCCTTGACGAAATGGAAAATGTAGATGCATAAACATAAATTATTGGTCTTCGTGTCGAAAAAAAGAGGAGTTATACTGACAACTTGATCTCGAGTCTTATTGTTGTTCGAGTTTGGCACCTGATTTACCCCCCTCCACACGTAGGGGCAGCAGTGGAGAGCCGCTAATGTGGCGGTTCCATATTTTTTTTATTGCTGTTCGAGTTTGGCTGACCTTGCCCATGCCTTCAAAATACATCAAACCTCGAGATATCTCATTCGGTATCCAAATGAAGAAAACAGATTTTGGTTGACATTTTCTTTTTCTGTCTAATAAATATGACTAGTTATGTTTGTGGACAACAACAACCAAGTCTTATTCCACTGGGTGGAATCGGCTATATAGATCATTCTATGATATTGGATTCTATCCTCTACTATACCATTATCTATACTTAAATAAATTTTATCTTATTTTATTGTTGTAACCAAGTCTTTTTTGGTCTTCCTCTTTCTCATTGGATGTGTGTATTTATCATCGTTTCATATCGTCTAACTGGAGCATTTATTAATCGTCTAAGTACATGTCTGAATCGCCTTAAATGTGTCTCTCGAAATTTTTGCTTGATAGATGTAATTCCGATTTTCTCTCTAATGATTTCATTTTTTATTATGTTCATCCTCGTATATCCACACATCCACCTTAACATCCTCATCTCTGCAACTCTTATTTTTTACTCGTGTGCTCGAGTCGTAATTCAACATTCAATGTCATATAACATAGCAGGTTTAATCACTGTTTTGTAGAACTTCCCAATTTTAGAAGTACTTTACGATCATATAAAACACCCGACGTTCTTTTCCATTTCAATCATCCCACTTATATTTTATGTAAGACATCTATCTTAATCCCTCCATTGTCTTACAAAAATAATCCTAAATACTTAAAGCTCTTAACACTTATCTTATTACGTCTAATATTGCTAAATTTAAATTTCATATATTTTGTTTTTACTCTACTAAGTCTAAAACTTTTCACTTCTAGTATTTTCCGTCAAGATTTTAATTTAGCATTTACTTCTTCATGTGTCTCATCTACCAAAAAAATATCATCTGCAAATAACATACACCATGGATGTTGTCGTCGTCATCTAATAAACAAGACTAGTCATGCAATTGTGTACAGACAAACATAGTGAACCATAAATCCGACCCTAAGGAAAGCAAATGCATGAACATGAGAGTGGATGATCCATTGCGAACTTCATGAAGGTAGATTAGATAAAGTACACAAAACAGAACTAATTCCTTGAACTTACATCTGTGGATACACTTTTTGTGTTGTACTTGTCATCCCAGTACTGAGTGCAAATACGGTAAAGCTGCTGGATACTGAGAACCTGCAGGAAGGGGGAAAAAAATTCAGCATAAGCACACTGCTGTGTCAAATCCACTGTCCTTCCTCAATCGCTGATGCGTTGAGCACCAAGCAGGAACAGACTTGTTGCAGCAAAGAACTAGAAATGAGAGTGAGCAGATGAGGTATCTTACCGGGCAGAGATCATTGACTATATCGTCGAAGGAAATTCTATACTTTTGAAATATTACCTGGATATCAAAGAAGAGACATTAACTCATTTGGCTTTGCTGAAACAAATACTGTACAATAGCTCAGAGATTTTCCTTAAAATTCAACTTCTAAATGGAGAACTCAGCTCGGTAATAAAAATATCATGACTATGCAAAACAAGCCAACAGTAGAAACTAATTACAGTTCAGGTACTGGTTCTCTGTTACGGCAAAGCTAACCTATGTTAGCTTGCATTTTGATAGACGTTCGTCAGAAAGAAAGGAAAAGACAAGATTTCTATTCTGATAATGGTAGAACGCTAGAATCCACAAAGAAATTAGCAGGATCAGTAATAACAAAGACTTCAATAAAAAGTTAGTCATTTGAACTTTTTAATGATGTATTCACAGGATGGATTGAATCTCAGTGTTATCTCGTCCGTATATGCTTCTGGCACTGTGCCATACGAATCTCACTCAAGGATGGAAATAGTATGGTTAAAGAACAACTTCTCCAGGGAACCCAAGTTTACTATCTTCTTCCTTTATCATCATTTCGTCTGTCTCCCTCTCCAACTCTACCTCACCTTTAGTACAGAATTGTTCCAACATTGGACTATAATTGGCTGGAATACCAGCATTTTGAACCTTGAAATGTTATTGGCACTCAACACGACCTTTACTGGCAAGATAACATTCACATGGTCAATAGCAAGATTTAAAATCTCGATCTATGCCAAGATTTTGATCTGCGATCGAAACGATACAGTTTTGATATTGTATTGATACTGTTTCGATATTTTTTTTATTTTTTAAATATTAATATTTAATTATTTTAAATGCTCTAATTTTAGGTCTTTATTGTTAAATATATTTTGATTTCTTCTCTGGAAATAATTGATATTCAAAGGATATAAATAAATAAATATACTTTTAATTAAAATATTTTTTATTTTTAAATAAAAAATATAAATATAAATATATATATTATAATTATATTAATTATTAAATAATTTATTTGATTAAATTTTACGGCATTATATTAAATAATTTTATAGTATTTATATTAATTAATAAATAATTTATATATTATTAATTATATTACTGAATTCTCATCTCGCAATCAGCGATCGCAATCGTGTGTCCACACGGTGTAATAGCGATAGCAATCCTGCAACGCCTGCGATAGCGATCCCGCAACGCTGGCGATTGCGATCCCACAGTGCTCGCGATTGCGATCCCGCAACGCCTGCTTGAGCGCGGGCATGATCACGATCCCGCAATGCCCACGCGTTCTCGATCCCGCAGCACCCACGCGATCACAATCCCGCAATGCCTACACAATTGCGCTCCCACCGCTGATGATCACGCGATGTCACCGCCCCGACTATTGTACCTATCCTCTAAAGTCATTGCTGCCGCCTCATCACTGCCTTGCCGCCCTTAATCGTGCCTCCGTCGTTGCTTCCAAATAAGTTTACCTTCTGTCGCGCACTTTTAATCACGCCAATCGCACGTCATTCCGGCATCTCGCAAGCATGCCGGTCCCACGTCGGAACGAGAAATACCGTTCGTTTCGGGCGAAGCGAGTTGGTGTTTAAAACCTACTTAATAGTATTTCTTTGCCATTAGGACAGCAAAAACCTTGGCATATATGGATGCGTTATGTCAGGATATCTATGCCTACAGCTCAGCACTAAAACATAAACTACATACCAAGAAACCAACAGCTTGTCTAACGTGCTTAAGTTCATCCCATGAAGAACCTGTATACTGAAAGGAGCACAAAATCAGTTCGAGTGACAAATAACCAACTTGAATAAGTGTCCCTAGAATTCTGTACCTCAGGCTTTGTTTTTTTACACCACAGCTCCAGTTCAACAAGACCAGTTTTCACGTATTCACCATTGCTAAATGAGCAAAACTCACGACGAAGAAGTAAACTACAAATAGGAAAATAGTAGTCATGTAATTGTCTACTGTGTAAATAATTTTGAGAAAATAAACTAATTTAAAAATCAACTACCTATTGAAAAGTTGTACGTTTAGGAATGAAAAAATCTGTGTGAACATCTTCTCTATTAGAATAAGAGGTACCTGAAAATCAAAGCTGAACTGTTAGAACATGTCTTCGGATATAGCAAAACAAAGAAATTTTAGTATATTCTAACAAGATAACATACATAATTCTCTTGCAATATATTAAGTAGATTATCGAGTCTTTCAATAATTGCCTGCCAATGGTTGGATTGTGCCTGAAGCCCTGATGATGAACGCAGACTACCTCTTGCTGCTCTAGGGGCCTGAGGAGTAAGGATCAATGGAAATGTCTTCTCAGAAAAACTTGGGTCATAAAACGGTGGAAGAATCTAAAAGTTCAAAATTTTAAATTTACTAATATAGCAATTTTGCTACAATAAAAACTAATTCATGTACAACAAGTCATGATCCTATCTATTTGGTGGTAGCTTGAATCTTATATCATTATTGAACTCTATGCAAAGCTAATAATACTTAGTTTTGTTACCAATACACATTTAATAATGTAAATAGTGATTTCTTTGATCTGCCTTTGCCCCCTCACACACCTTAGATAGACTAAAAAGAAAACATTTAATAAGTTTGATATTTAATCAATTCCATTACTCGAGAATTTGTTCTAAACCTTATCATGAACAGATAAACTTGCACGTGGAGTATGTAACAAAGTAAACAAGAAAAATAAACCTGGATACACAATGATATCAAGGGCGATAAATCCTTTTTCACATTATCACGGATAATTCCATATATCTTTTCCACATAAGCTGTTAGCTGCTGCTTGAACAGTAAAGCAGGGTATTTTGCCTCCACTTGTTGCACAACAGATAATTCATCCAGAGCATGTGATGAGGAGCGGAAGCTCTAGCATTAAGCAATGCAACTGCCGATTAGTGTCGATAAATATTATCAAATAACTGCCAAATGCCATTATGTGAAAAAAAACATAATCAAATGAATTCATACTCGAGTCATCCTGCCAAAGAATGAAGTAGGAGCAGCAGGTTTCCGGTTTGGAGTACCCCCAACAGCACTAGCTACCTTCAGACTATGTTGCAACAGGTACAACAAATTAGAACCATTTGATAGCCAGTAAGCAAGATGATTATTATTCTCCTCTTCCTGAATCATAAACAGAATACAAATCTCAAGGGATTAGCAACAAAAGACGATACCAGTGTGAAGAAAAATCCCCAACAACTTTTGTAAAATGTGGGGCAATTGAAGAAAAAAAGGTAAAAAAAATAAGATTTAGAAGTACAGTAATATTAATTTATGTAATCTCACCCTGCAAAATTACCTCAATTACAGAACCAATCATCTGTATAAGACGATCAAAAACACTAGTTTTCTCCACTTCAAATGATTTCCAATGCAGAAGACATTTGTAGATGGTAGATGCAGCTACTGGCTTTTCTTGACTGAAGCCAATATTCTTAGAAACGCATTTGATGAGGGCTTCAAAATTCTCCTGCAGCATAAAAGCGTCTATTTATCAGGACGAAAATAACATAATATGACGTGAAGTAAAATATGCACAAACCTGCTTTCTCTCAATGGAAGACCTCCTCAGCTTAGCATCAGAGTTTGCTATGTTCCTCAATGCTGGACCAGCACTCTGAGACACCTGTAGATATTGACAATTCACAAGTAAATTATGAACAAGTTTGTGTATCATGAAGCAGCTTTTAGTAGCATGTAAGGTAAATTGGCATACATTTGCAACCTTCATCTCTTCAAAATCAAGCTGATCATTCTCTAAATACTGATTAGAAAATAAAAAAGAAATGAAATATATTAAATATTCTAAAAGAATTGAATGATATTGATGTCAACAATGCTAAAAAAACCTGTTTAGTAGGAGTAATCGGAGTTGATAAATGTTCTTGCATACTCTTTATGGGAGAAGAAAACACAGCTCGCTGCCTAAGAATCTGAGCCTCAGACTCCAATGAAGATAGCTTCTCCTGAAGTCTGTCTCCAAATAAATAAGTTAAATATGTTTTGACATAAAAGATGAATAATTTATATTTCTAACTTCTAAGCACTTTTGCCATAAAATGTTCATAAAGAAGCTACAAGTAAATTGGGTAGTTATGAGAAGGACCTATTCATAGCATTTTTTAGGTCAACTATCTTTGATTCAGCCTCCATTGCCTTCTTCAGCCTGTGTTCACTAGTTATGATTGACTCTTCATACCTCTTCTCAGTTTCATCAATCTTTGTTTCAAGAGAACTCACCAAGGCCTACATTTTTTAAGAAACAATCACTTCTGAGTTAACAACGTTAAACTAGCAAATTTTCCCACAACCAATAATTGTTTCTATATCCAAATGCATCTAAACCCAACTAAAGATATTTTCACAATTGAAACTATCCGAGGGAGAACATTACCAAGGTTATCTCACCTTAAGCTTCTCATTCTCATCTCTAAGCTTATCAAGAAGAGCAGTGTGAGTAACAGGGACCTCTTTAATTACAGAAACCTCTTTAACAGCCACATTAGCAACCTCACGTTCTTTCACCAGCAAAGCTTTTGTTTCATCAAATTTTTGTTGCATCTCCTGCAAGGCTGCTTGCAGTTTTTCATTTTCCTGTGCCTTGGTTTCCTCAATGTCAACCTAACAAAGAAGAGGTACCAAAATTCTTTCAAGTCAAATTTTAGAAATAATGGATCAGAAATAAATCAACATATCTACAAATGCATGTTTTTACACATATGAACAAGTGTTCTTTCTTAATTCTTTTATAAACATCTCCAAAAGCTGAAGCATGAAGTACATAGCCCACTGAGGAAAGGTAAACAGGTATTTAAATTCGCAAGACCAAAAAAGGGCAGCTCAATGCACATATTATCATAAGCAAATCTTATTTCTTTAATTAGCATATTACCAAACTCCAAAAACATGAATTAAAATGGCATTTCACTGCATTCGATTTTCAGAAATTAAACGTCACAATTTTTACCCTCATGCGTTTCTCCAACTGCAAGCGCCAAGTGAGTTCCTCAACTTGCTTTTCCAGTTTAGTTTTAGCAGCTTGAAGGGCACCTGTTTCTCGTGCAGCCTAATTGAAGAAGAATAAATTAGGAACATATAAAACTAAGCTTGAAACCTAAGAGCGGAGAGCCACAAGTTCATATAACTTATGGGAAATTCACATGCCCTTGCACACTCAAAACAATTAAAAGTATTTTTTTAAAAACAATATAGATAGTATGCCTTTTCTTGAAGGTAAATGCAGCCAAAAGTGTGTTAGAACATTTGTTACTTGCCACAAAAGTGAATCATAAGAAGATGCAATCAGACAAATGGAATATTTTCAATTAAAAAAAACATGGGAACATCCATTTGATGAACATATATCAACCTCAAAATTATAAATCACGAGACAAAGAGGCAATGTGCAGATGATATTTGGATAGGTACACTAACTTTATGTACTTTTGTCATTAAGTTATGGTCCTTGTGTTCAACACGAATCAGTATCTAATGCCTCCAATCACAAGGTATAGTCACTTAATTGAACCCCTTATACCAATCGAACAAAAAAGTATAAAGTGGCATATGGTCAACCTTGACGAGATAACATGTGAAGTTCACTACAGTAACTAAACAAGATTAATTGATTGATTTCCATACCATTTTCAATTTCCGTAGTTCGTTTCTAGCAACCCTACCCCTCCAAGCGCATTGAGTAGTAATTGTTGCTTTTCTCACCCTTGAATAATGCAAGAATGCCATGTACTGGCGACAATGACTCTGAAGAACAACAATTCAATAGTGACATGGTTGAACATCTTGAACAACTTCAAATATTAAATTAAAGAAATATAAAAAATGAATATGGAGAAATCTATGCAATGAACAAGTCGATATATCTGCAATGAAATGATTATTAGTAGTTAAATAATAACTTTTTATAGAATATTGAGTCAAATCCTATCAAAAGTCTACTCCATTCCTGAGAAGTGAAAAATTACTCAATGGGAGGGGGAAATGCATGTAATTGTTATTTATTTCACTCTAGGCATGTGAGAAATGCAATTATTTCCTGAAAAGCATAGGTGTGGTGTTGGAATTATAGCTGTTTTCAATAAGCTCAAAACAATACCATTCATCTCTTTACCTGAATAATAACTGCAGCTTTTGTCTGCTGCTTAAAGTGAAGGTTCTTGCGTGCAACCATTCCACGGAGACCAGCTTGAATAGTGACAGATGAAGATAGCAACTTCTTGAAGACCTTCTTTGCAAGACACATCCGATAATATGTTTGAGTCCTAAGAGCAGCAGCGTGTCTCCTCTTGTTCTCATAAATTTTCCTTGCAAGTTGTCCTTCATATGAAGCAAATTATTTGTCAACTTAAGACAATTCACAATGGTAGGTAAATGCAGATTGAGAATGACTACCTCTGCATATAGCTTGTATATGTATTGTTGACTTTCGCAGAAGAATGAACCTTCTATGAGCCAAGTATGACCGTACTTTCCTCTGAATTAAATCTGCAGATCTTGCCAATATTTCATTCCTCAGGGCATCAAGTTCAGCCATCTGCCCAGCTCTAAGAAACACCTTACTCTTCCCTATCTGAAAGTTGGAATCAGTATTTTAGACAACACAGCCTGATGTCAAACTCAATAATTTAGATAAATGCTTTTTGTTAATCTAGTGTTGCAATTGAAATATAAATCACTAAGTCATATTTATTGCATTTTGTCCAAACTAACAGACAAAGATTTTTATTCCATACTAAACCAGTTAAACAACTACCAGAATTACAACAACAACAACAATCATCAAGTCTTATCCCACTAAATGAGGTCCGCTATATGAATCCTCTTATATTATTGGGCTCTATCTCCTACTATATCATCATCTATATTTAAATAAATTTTAGTTTGTTTTATCATTGATAATCAAATTTTATTTGGTCTTCCTCTTTTTCATTAGATTTGTATATTTGTAATAGTTTCATATTGCCTAACTAGAGCATCTATCGGTCATCTAAGTATATGTTTGTACCAACTTAAACATGTCTTCCAAAGTTTTCCCTCAATAGGTGCAACCCCAACTTTCGCGCTAATATTCTCATTTCTTATTTTATCCATCTTTGTATGTCCATACATCCATCTTAACATCCTCATCTCTACAACTCTCATTCTTTGCTCATGTGCTCGAGTCATAGCCCAACATTCGGCTTCATATAACATAGCAGAATTGTCGTTTTGTAAAATTTCCCTTTAAGTTTTAAAGGTACCTTACGATCACAAACAATACCTTATGTTCTCCTCCATTTCAACCATCTTTCTTATATTTTATGTAATGTATCTTTCTCAACCGCTCCATCCTTTTGCAAAATAAATCCTAAATATTTAAAACTATCGGTTACATACAATTCATTATCTCCTAACGTAGCAGTTGTCTCATTACATCTAACATTGTTAAATTTAAATTTCATATATTCTGTCTTTTACTCCACTAAGTGTAAGACTTTTCACTTCTAGCGTTTCCTTCCAAGATTCAAGTTTAGCATTTACTCCATCACATGCCTCATCTACCAAAACAATATCATCTGCAAATAACAGGCATCATGGTAACATATCTTGGATATGTCTAGTGAATTCATCCATAATTAGTGGAAAAAGATAGGGACTTAAAGTTGATCCTTGATGCAATCTTATCCTTATGGGAAATACTTTGGTTAATCCTCCTAGCATTTTCACTATTGTCATTACCTCCTCATATATATCCTTAATTATTTCAATATATGTTACACTAACTCCTTTCTTTTTTAGAATTTTTCATATAATTTCTCTTGGAACTCTATCATAAACTTTTTCAAGATCAATAAATACCAGAATTACATACCATATAATTTATGGTAAAAGCGAAACATAGCTTGGAAACCCACAGTAAGTTGCACAAAAGCATAGCTTGGAATCCACACTAAGTTGCACCAAACATGACAATGAATGTTGCTTAGTCAATCATATGACTAAGAATGACAGCTTTATATTGGCGATTCATACAAATCTCATAACAATATGTTCTGAAATAAGTACAAATGTTAAGAGCTTAACCCTAACCTCAATATAGCCTAAAGACGTGGACTAGAGTGGAAAGAAGTAAGCAAGTTTGACCGTTATCTCATATGTAAGCAAGTTTAACCGTTATCTCATATGCAACAAAAATATTTAATCTATCAAAGTGCAGGCACATAGATTATAAGCTTTTAGTTAGTACTTAGTAGCACATATTCTTTACTTATGTGCTTCCTTTTCTTTTGAATATTTAGAGGCAAAACCAGGCACCTTTATCTTGTTTGATTCCTTAACGGCTATGAGAATAGTTTGAATCTTACAATGGCTAGCCTATGGCAACAACTAACAACAGCTATGTTTGTGTAGACAAATCACATTTTTCCTGAATATGTTTGCAACAAATTCAGGATATATCCTTCTAAGCACAAAAAGGCATCAAGAAGGAAGAGAGTTTTTTAGCAGGTCATTCGTTTCTTGGTTGCTTATATGCATTCCTTGTGTCTCAAATATATACGTAGAAGATATAAAGAAAATATGTTCCACAGTGGTTAAGCGTGTTAGTGGATGGGATGAAATTACTTAACTCATGTCATATTCATTTTGAAGTTGATAGCAAAATTATTACATTAAAAAAAGTCCGGTGCAAGAAGCTCCCATCATATAGAGTCCCGGAGAAGAGTCTATTGTATGCAGTCTTATCCTGCTTTGCAAGAGATTTGTTTCTGGGCAAAATTGTTACATTTATAAGATAAAAATTACTATAAATTGTCATATTCAAACTAGTTTGTAGCATCAATGACATGAAGTAATTATAACTCTATTAGCTTCGTAGCTCAGAAACTCTCCCATGTTCTCTATGTTATCATCAATCCATGTTTAGTCCCAACTTCTTGGGATCCATTACACATATTTTATCTCAACATTTAACTCTTAGCAAGTTTACCTTAAGAGTAATATTCAGATACAACCCTCAAAGAATTTGCTTTGCCTCCCTATACCCCGTGCACCTTTACTCTCATTAATACAATTTGTTAACTCTTAGCAAGTTTACCTTAAGAGTAATATTCAGCTACAACCCTCAAAGAATTTGCTTTCCCTTCCTATACCCCCTGCACCTTTACTCTCATTAATACAATTTTTCAAACAATAGAATATATTGGTTGTCTTTCACATGCTTGCACTTTATATCATCAACTTATTTTCTCTTTTGATTATATATTGGAGCTACAACTAAGTAATATCAGCCAATAGTTTTTCTTTATTTTGTCTTTTACAATAACCTCATATGTCTATGTTAGCATTCTCATTCTTTTATATTATTCTTCATGTATGCTTCATGAGGACCCAAAACCCTGATCAATCAAGTATGGTGGATCTACCACAATCATATAAAAGGTCTCTTTTAATTTAAGGGGCACATGATGATTTACACTTTTGAAAAGATAAGTTATTCCAAAAAAAGAAGTTGCTTGCAGTCCATCAGTACTAAATGCATTGCTCATGTTATCATATAGAATTTACTTGAAATAATAATTCTCTTCCCCATTGGACTGCAAGGAAGCTAAGATGGCTCTGCAAGCTTGCTTTGAAAAAGTGGAAAAGTTTCATAAGGCCAATGATCAAAATTCAAAAAAGATGAAAACATCACCAACTAACTGATGTAAAGGACTTGATTTTTTTTCAATATAGTATTGACATGGAAACTCTAGTCGTAGGTTGATGAATGCAAAGGAAGAACACAACACAGTTATTTCAATTTAATAATGACTACCTGATAATCTTTGAGATTCACTTTCTCTAATAATATCCTTGATGCAGTTACATCGTCACAGCTGCCATGAGAAAGATGATGAGCATTACAAAATTTATACAAGATAATTTACTAATAATGGCTAAAAGATACTCGCCTTTCATCCAAAACCTCAGGCGCTAGAATGCCAAAACGATCTACAAACTCACAAAATGTCCTTCTAGTTGGGAATCCAGCACAACTAATTCTAATTGCTTCTAGAACTCCCTAAATCGAGAAGTAACAATGATCTAAATTGGTTGTCTGCTAGCAGCAAAAAAGAAAAAATTATATCTCAAACAATAGATTTAGTGTAAGATCCTACCCCACAACGGAGCTGCTGAAGAACATTATGATTCTCAAAAATTGATGGCTTCAGAAGATTATTTGGTTTAATACAGCGAATATAGTGCGGTTCTGTAGCATTTAGAGTTTCTAACAGAGCTTGTAGCTGTTGCTGCAAAGTTGCCAAAAAATACACCAAAACTTCAAAAGATAAGAAGCACAAAGTTAATCGACTTGATTGATAGAATGCTGTTGCACCTTAAACTTTGAACCTATTGATGAAAATTTTGAAGGTTTTAATGCATCCTCGGGGCTAGGCAGAAAAAGGCTCGATATAAAAAAACAATTAGAGGCAGCCAAGAGAGCCTGATGCTCAATGACAACATAATCTTTGTTCTTCTCCAAGAACAACTCTGTCTGATAGGTAACCTGTGTGAGTAAAAGTCTTTTAGGACCTCCCTTTTCACAGATTAACAATCAGATCTTTGACAATATAAGATAAACAGGTAATGTGAACTTACATCACCAGCATAATGACAAATTGTAAAATCAGAGCGTGAAAACTTTGGCTTGCTGAAGCGTTTGTTATTTTTAAATGATTGATATAACTTTTGAGCAAATGTTTCATGTGTTGATCTGGGTAACATGCTACATAACAGGATCAAATTAACTAAGTGTAAGTCAAAAAGAAAATTATTTCACATATGCAAATGGTTTAGTATTTGAACTACTAAATTACAAATATGTTTGATCACACATACCAAGCTTCATCAAGAAGAGCAATGATTCCCCCTGGTTTCTGAAAGTCCATTGTGAAAAAAATGTAGTTAAATACTTAAATGACATAGTGAATTTCTAAATGTAGAAAATCAAATAAGGATGACAAACTTTGATAGCTGAACATGAAGAGGAAAGTCAGCTTTTCCAAGAAATACTACTGCTGAAACCTCTAAAATGTGCTGCTTATATCACTATGTTAAATTTCTTTTGCATAGTCAAGCCTCTATTTTACTTTTGAAGATATTGAGCAGGACCAAGTATCACTGATAAAAAACTTGGAACTAGTATCATTTGTGAATCTATTATTTAACTTTGAGATTCAAACAGTTACACTGTATATCAAAGTGTTGACCAGATGACATGTACTCAAAAAGTGTTGGAAAAGCAATAAGTAGCATATATATTAAAGATAGTGTAGTAAAGAAGACGATGCTGAAATAGACGTGTAGGGATAATAAGAGAGCAAAAACATAGAAAATAGTACAAGCTAAGCAATTAAGTGTGTCAAAAGATGATAAAATTAGAGAGAAAATGGTATAAAATGGCATTGACATGTTCAAAGACAGGATGATATCTTTTTTCGTTATATAAATTATGTTAATTAGAGTAGAGTTAAGACAATTTAAGGGTAGATGGAAATGAAAGAAAGTTTGTGTGATTATAAAGTTATCGAGGATAAAAGAAAAGATAAGCCCCATCACATGAATGCAGAACTTGGTCCTGAGATCTTGTGCAACGCTACCAAGAATATTGCCAATTGAGATAGCTAACACTTTACATTTTACATAAATGAAAGATATACGCTAACCTTACAGTCACATATGGGTTAATGATGGATAGGATCCATACAGACAACCAAGTAGTTCAAAAATATTGCCCGCCATTATCTGGTTTCTATATCAGTTTACTAATCTATATCTGTGGATCATCATGTCAATCAGAAAAAAAATACTGAACTGTTGCCTAAATTACTATAAAAGTCATGTTTTGTATATTTCACTATCAAGTCAACTTATGTATACCCGGTTCTGATGATGATATCTTTCTTACCAGACAGTCTACAAATAAAGGAAGCCAATGGTACTAAATTATTTCAATGAAAGTTATCTCTTGTTTTGCTAATCCATCAAAAGGATTAGGAAAATTAGGATCCACTTCCTGGGAATACTTATTCCCTAATCAATAATGATAATTTTCTGCCTAGGCCATTATGGCTTCTTCAAGCTGTCTGGGAGAAATTATGAAAACTAGCTAATAATGAAAAAACTCGAAGGGCATTCAATTACATTTTATGAGGGAAATATCACACCGCTAACACAAATTAAATATCTACATAATTATATGAGTTACTGTATAGAAATGACTTCTCCACCTCATTCAGGAGATTCTGAAGACCGTCAACAATAGAAAGCCCCAGTCGGAAGGAGGTATTGAATATATGCAAAGAACTATAACGAAATTGACTACTTTCTGAACATATAAAAATACCTTTTCGATCAGCTCAAGGATATCCTGGTTATCAACAAACTCAATATAACTCCAGTTGATTGCTTCTTTTGTATATTCTTCTTGCTCCATCTTAAAAACATGCTACAACAAAAAAAAAAGTTGAAGACCACCAAGTCATGTTCATTCTCACTTTGTCAGGCTCATTTATGGCATATCAATTTAGCCATACCTGGTTAAAATGTTGTTGCAGTTTTTCATTTGTCAGGTTGATGCAGAACTGCTCAAAACTGCAAGAAGGATGATATTAGTTCCCAAATCATATATAAGGAACGAACAAACTGAACACACATTAAAAACTGATTCCTTGGATTAATAAAGTTCTAAAAGAAGAGTTATTTTAACTTTAGAAGCCAGACACTGAAGTCCTGCAACTACTACTCAGCTGTCCAACAATCCAAATGCATATAATCACGAAAGGACACAGATAAGTGTGTGTTATATCAGTATTGCAAACTGGTCCAATAAAATAAACTGATTTGTGGGTTTTAATATGACAGTATATCTTTACTTTTACTATTTCAAGTAAACTTAGACAGTTAGCCTATTTTGCCTTATCTCAATGAGACCAGGTTATCTAAAAAACAATAAAATAGATTTCATCACATTGTTCAAGAGACTCAAGAATATACATATTTCTATTACATGCTCTCTTTTTTTCTCTCTCTAGTTGTGAAACCAACAGACTGAGGCACACTGAAATATTGCAGCTGCTATTCAGCAGTAATAGATAAAATCAAGAAGAAAAAAAGTTTTACATTATATCCTAGGCTCTTACAAAGTTACAATAGACAATATTGTTAATACAAATTCAAAACAGGATCCAATTCACAACTCCAATGAAAGAATGGAGTGGAGATTTTCTTTAAGTTATACTTCTAATTTGTAGATAGTACAAACAACCCAATAGATCCAATTATTCAACTATGTAAAATGTAGAATAACGAAATTTGACCCAATTAGTGAGGAAAGATGTGTCCATATTTTATCAAAACACAAAAGCATACCACTTAAGCACCTGTTTGTCATGAAGCTTTCAAAGCCATATATGTCTAAAACTCCAATTATGTTCTTTGATTCAGAATCTTGGCCAATTGAATTATTAATTTTGTCTACAAGCCTGCATGATTCAATAAAAATTGTAATGAATAATTGAAATATGCAAGGAATGATAATGTTTAAACAGGTAAATGCATACGAGCAGGATATAGGGAATCCAAAACTTAGCAATTACAGCACATCATTGTCACACGTTAAAATGTTCAAAGAAAAATATGCAAATTCAATTGTGGTCAAAAACTTGCCAATCAAAGAGCCGTGAATATATGATTTTTGATAGGGCATCTCTGCTAAGTGCTGCAGCTGCTCGATCCAAGGTTTTTACTATGCTCTCACCACGTGTTACAATAACACGCTTGCACAAAGAATCCTCCAGTCCTTTTATATCACACCTGAGATATTTTCAGAAAATTCAATGATCCTATAATTGTGTAAAGTGCAAGGATCAATAAATATGACATCTTACATTAAAAGTTCAGATGCAGTTTTCAAGTGAAACCAAGATCTCTCATCTTTTGGCTGTGATGAATCTGTTTCCTTTCCCTCTGCAAACTCAATATTTCCTAGATGAAGTATGGCAGCTACAACCCGGAAAATGGCATCCTGATTGAAGACATAATAACAAAGAGCATGGTGGGAAACAGCTAGAGTAAAGGTTAGCATTTGATGTCTCACCTATGATAAGCAATCATAGTACCTGTTCATCACCACTGATCCCAATAATATCCATAGCCTTTTTAGTTTCCAGGTACTCCTTAGCATCATCTATTGCATCAAGCTCAAAGCAATTGGACTGGTTAAGATAATGAAATGTTCTAGGATTGCCCATTCTGTATCTCTCAATATCCTGATGATAAATAGCATTTCGAATACCATTTTTAAGTATTGAAAATTAATGCCTGAATCTAGAGCTAGCCTAAAAAAAATGTCAAGACTTGAGAAACCAATTATAGTGCAAGTTTCCTACAAGCAAAGTAACATTCAGTAAAAATGCTTCATGTTTGTAATGCTGAATTTCTATTAATCCAGTCATAAATAAACTACCAGATAGTATAAGTTAGGAGTTCAAAATTTACTTTAAATGAATGCCATATGGGCTATGCAGAAACTCATCATAATGGTCGTCCTTGTCACATCAAGCCACCATGTTGTACCGAATAGGTTCTAATAGCCAACCCATTTAAGTTAGATTCAGGTACCGCTTATGCTAATAAGCAGGTTCAGGTAAGTTTCCGCTGGGTTTAAATTTGTGGATGCCTACATAATTTACCCATTTGAATCAGGTACTCATTGGTACCATGGGTTTGTGTACCCAGTTATAATTCAAAACGTATATTTAAATGGGTTTGTATAGTGGGCATTTAAACAGGTACAGGCATGGATTCTCCGACCCACCTAGTCCCAATCATGGGGTCAGATACATTGATTTAGCCCTCCATTCAAGGTTTTATGCAATGTTATAAATTAGATATGGACTATGCATCCTTAAATAATCTGGACTGACAGCATAAGATTGACAGCTTAGTTCCTTTTTAGGTATCCAAACTTCAAATGTATTTATTAATTATGACATTCTTATTATAGTGTATGCTTATGAATGAGGGTAGCCATTTCATGCCACATAGGCTATCATTAAATATCATCATGTTTTACTTCAAGATTTTTGTTAGATAAATACATTCTAACCTATGAAGAGTCTTAGCGCAACCGTAAAATTGTTGTGTGACCTTGTGGTCACAAATTTGAGTCACGAAAATAGTCTCTTGTAATATAAGATAAGGTTGCATAATGTGATCCAACCCTTCTCCGAAACTCCACATTAGCAGAAGCTTCAAGCACCGAGCTACCCTTTTAGATACATGCTAACCTATATCAACATGGAATAATGAACCTTGCTTATGAAGTTAGTGCAAAATATACTTCATATTTGAAAGAAAAGAAAAAAAAAAAAATATATATATATATATATATATATATAGTTCTATCTAGAAAATACAATTTTCTATAACAAGAATAGCCACATTTATGAGTTTCGATGGATGGATATAAGGGGAAAAAAAAAGCATGTTGTAGCAAGTAGCATAGACATTGTTTCGTGAATCTAAAATCAACAACTTACCACCCTTTGGAAATTTGTCCATTGGAATTAAGTGCATATATCGATCTCCTACGATAGAATATAAATTTCTAGATTAGGTCTTTTCCTAGAAGCTCAAACTTAGTTTGGTATTCGAACAAAAATGGGGGAGCCCATTTCCATCCCCAAATGACAACTAACAAGTCGCTTAAGAGGGATGCCCTCTTAATATGCCTCATCCAAGATAGTAGCACATGGCCATGTGGAACTATGGGTGAGGAGCTACTAAATTTCAGCTTCCCCTCACATCTAACAAGCTCAAATGCATAAGTTGTGTCTTTGATATAAATTTGATTGGTTAACCGATTATCTAAAATGTTCCAAACTCAGAAAAAGCAAATATATATCTTAATATTTTTAATATTGTGCTTTCATGCGTGGGTGGGCACGCTTGAGGGGATTCAATTGACCTAAAATCAATACATGAATTGACAGGGAAATATCATTTACATCAGATCTCCAACTCAAATACCATGTTGAAATGATCTCTATTCAGTTGAATAATTGCCTAGGAGCCATGAACTTTTAATATAAGCACATCGAGGAATTCACACTTGAGCATGTTTGGCAATGGGCATTAAGCAACCCTATTATAACAAGTAATATATCCCCACTTAAGGGATATTGTTGGGACCGTTGACGTCGCTAGAGGGGAATAAATAGCAATTTGTAATTTGTCATCTGATTTTATGTGCTCGTCTATAAATAATTAGTACACAGCAAAAAGAAGAACATAAAACAAAACACAAGCACACAACAAACTAAAATTTTACATGGTTCAAAACCCCTGATTTTTGCTCCACGATCTAATCCTAGCGATAGTTCACTATCTTTTCTCCTTCTCAAATACCTTCCGAAGGTGGAGAAATTTCTTACAACACCTAGTATTCATAAGCAACATAAGAAAACAAAGATGCAAACCTAAATAAACACAATGTAAATGAAAATAGTTTTGCAAGGAAGTCCACTTTTGTTTGCCTTCTTGTTGCTTTGGTTGCTTTAGAATACTCCCTGAAAGTGTGAAATTCAGCAGCACTTCCCCATCAAAGTCTCCAATAATCGACTACTAAAATTCTCCATAAAATCTTCCTTTATAACCTTTAGGTCAGGGTTGTCGCCTAATAGTCAACTGCTCATCATTATCAGTCTATTGTTCCACTGTATTCGACTATTTCACCTGTAAAATAGCTCTTTGTCTTTCCAAAATTGAAACCTCACTTTGTATAGTATCTGATTGACCACAACCTACCAAGACTTCTTTCGCCTAGTATTAGTTATCTTTGATCTGTGAAGATTTCATTCGCTTAATATCTAGTCAACCTTGACTTGTCATGACTTCATCATTGTCAAACATCCGGTCCTCCTTAACTTGTTTGAACTTTTCTTCTCGTGTCAAGCATCCGATTAACCTTGACTAACCGAGACTTTACTATTACTAAACATATGATCATCATTGACCTATTTGGACTTTCCATCTCACGTCTAACATCCAATCCTTCTTGATCCATTAGGACTTCCATCCACGTGTCTAACATATAGTCCTTCATGACCTGTTAAAACTTCTGTTACATGTCAAGTGTCTAATCTTCGATGATCCATTTGGACTTTTCTTCTCGTCTCGTGCCAAGTGTTCGACCCTCCATGATCCACTTGGACTTTGCTTCTCATCTCATGTCAAGTATTTGGTTCTCCATGACCTACTTGGTCTTCTCTTCTTATGTCAAGTGTTTGATTCTCCTTGACCCACTTGGACTTCTCGCTCAACCATCGATCTCCTTCTCTAACAATTTCCCCTTTCACTTGTCATTTTACTCAAAGATCAAGTTGAGCTTAATCACTCTTGATCAACAATCTCTCTCTTGAGACTATCGCTCTAATATATATTGCTCAAACATCAAAATTCAACTCGAACTTGGTCAACCTTGACCAAAAATGAATCGCACCAATAGATATCGGATTGTAACTCTATGTGGATTGGGCCACTTCAAATTAATTCACTTACTCATATATAAGAATGCATAGATGGTCTCTTCCTCGAGTTTTTCAGAATTAGTGGTTAGTCATCAACTTCAACAAACTTTTGGGAAATTAGGGGGAAATTAAATATTTATTCTCTCTCCCACATCAAGGGAAAAAAAAATTAAAAACTCTCTATAAAGGCATATTTTTAAATGAATTATAGCTTTACCACAAAAGATAAAACAAATATGTGAAAATAGCCTACCACAAGCACCGACCAATCCAAGATAGTTGGGAATAAATCATATTTTTGATGGTTAGCTAACTAGCTCAATCAACCCCAAGGGATCAAAAACAACAATAACACGGGCAACAGCAAAAAGATATATGATGTTAGAACAAAGAACTAAGAAAAAGGAAAATCTACAAAGATAAGACATAATTCCAGAACCATTACCTCTGGTGGAGCAGCACAAAGCATGTAGAAGCAATGGTAGTTTCTCTCAGGATCTGAAATTTGGCATACTCGAGATCTCTCAAGAAGATAAGTTCTAACAGCAGCCCCAGATATCCTTCCATTTTGATCAAATTGAAGCTCCACAAACTTGCCAAACCGACTGTGCATGAAACATGCAAAGCAAGGATAGTCAAACCATCATATGTGAAGCTTACAATTAAAAAGGTTATACATGATAATATTTCCACCTGGAATTATTGTTTCTGATTGTCTTTGCATTCCCAAATGCTTCAAGAACAGGATTGGACTGTATACAAAGTATCAAGGCACCACAGATTGAGGTATATGGAACAACAAATAAAGAGAGGAAAGAAACTTCAATCAAAGAAATGCAAATCAAGTCATGGAATTAGGAAATATTTCACCTGCAGCACTTGTTGCTCAATGGAACGGCCATCAGATTCAGATCTACCTCCCATGTATGCAAGATATCGCATGAGCATTTTGGTGCTTTCTGTTTTTCCTGCTCCACTTTCTCCACTTACTAGAATTGATTGTCTTATGCCTTCCTTTATCATTTGTCTGATCCATAGATGCAAATGTAAACAAAACCTTATTCTTCTTAAGTACTTCCTGAAAATTATGATTCTTGTGAACTTTACAAGTACCGGTATGCTGCATCTGCAACAGCAAATGGATGAGGATTTAGTTCACCAAAATCTGCTCCTTTGTATTGCTCCATCATGTGAATGTCATAGAGATGAGGAAGCCTTCGGAATGGGTTTACAGCAATTAATATGTTTCCAGTGTATGTCTGGCCATGAAAGTTTATCCATTAGAATCTCATAAATAATTGACATAATGCTGGAAACACTTCTAATAAGGAATGTGTGAGTGATATAATCATTTAGAGAATGTCAATAAATGTGCAAACCATAAAGTATGCATAAGTAATACCATATTTAAATACAACAAAGTAAACAATTGATGAAAGACATGGAACCATAGAGAATATAAGTAGCTAAATATGTTTGAAGACTTACATAAATCTCATTCATGTCATATCTAGACTTCAAGTTCTGCAAAACTCCTGGTTCATGCAAATAAGCAAGTTTTGTCATGTCATCTACCCCACAAGGTGCAGCTTCAGGATCCTTAGGATAGACTTCGTAAACTTTGGCGGTCACCTGCAATGCAGAAAACTGTATCACCACAAATAGTCGCACGTAATAATTCTATCTTGTTCAAATATTTAAGTGTTAGCTTCCCTTGTCTACACCATCGCTGATGTGCAGGGAAACCTTTGTTGTGCATTAGTTCTAAAATCATATGAAAAGGCTAGAATCCAACAACTTTTTTGACCAAAGATCATAGTACTAATACGAATAAAGAAGAACAATATTTATCAAGCAAGAGCAAGATTCATACCAAAGTAGGAAAGCAGACATACATTGATGGAAGGGACAAAGGAACTAGAAGTACTTTCAGCTGATTAGAACTCACCTTCTTCCCAGAAGAACACTTAACAATGAGTTCATCCCCTCTGACATCCAAAACTTCTCCATCTATCCAAGCAATATCAGGATCCTCGACCCAGACATCCGACCCCACTGCAATACTCGGTGGTGTTGCCTGTCAAAACAATTTGTACAGTCAAGCATGTATACGGGTACTATTTCCCTGAAACAATTCAACTAAAGAAACTCCGAGCCAGAACAACTATGTAGGATGTTCAAGCATTAACCTCGGCTATGCAAGTCAAACCAAGAAGACGTTATTTCAACAAACATTCATCAATTCGGACACCCTAAGCTGATTACAAATATGCAATTGAAAGTAAAATCGGCAAAACTTTAATAGAAATTTTCATGGAATCTCCGAAACTGGCATTCCGGTTAATCCATTGGAAGACAAAGAAAGACAAGGAACAACTGACAACTTCAAGGCATTAACTTGACTGGCTCGTTATCGAACGACTCAAAAACTGAAAAAGGAGTAGCACAGAGCAAGGAAATCAGACAATAACGAGGGCAGAGATCCCACTACCATATTCTGAGTCCGCAAGCTCGAGAACCTCTTCGATCCAGGCTCCTCAAACTCCTAAAAACCCCTAATGGCTATCCAGAGCCAACTTTTTTTTCCCCCTCGGGATCAAGCATCCATTTTGCTCACAATAATCTATCTTTCTCTATTCACTAACCATCGTCTAAAACCACCGCTATCTTCAAATCGCACGTAGCTTCTGAGTGTCTCCGATGAAAGAACTCGCAACTCCACTCGACCTGCTCCTCCTCCGCCCGCCCCTCTTCTTCGAGGCTACAAACCACTCCGCGCAGAGCCAACCAAGACAATACTCAACCGGAGACGTTATGTACAGAACTCTTCCCCTGTGCCCGAACCTCACAAGCTACTTCAAGTCGCCGGCGCCGCCGCCTGCGTGCTCTGCCACCTTCTCTTCGTCTCGCAGTCACATCGAGGCATATACGTGAAGGCCACTTGAAACTGTTCGTCTCTTACTCCATTTTTTTTAAAGACAAACTTTCATTTTACTACTCAACATTTTCATTTTTTTTTTCCTTCTGTGTTGTAATTGACCCCTACAGTTGCTCGTTATTTTATAAAATAGGCATGGTAGTTTTAACATTTATAAAATGCCCTTCCGAACTTATTAACATTAAATGAAGGACATTTTATCCACGTCGTGATATTCCTTTGGACAAATTATTTATAGATGATATTTTTTTTTAAGTAGATGAGATACGAAAGGAGATAGTAAATATTAAATTAAAATTTTGACAAAAAAAATATTAGAAGTGTAATATTTTAAATTTACTAGATTAAAGATATAATATATGAAATTTAAATTTAACAATATTAAATGTAATATGATAAATGTTAAAATAAGAGAGTACGAATTGTTTAGAATTGAGAGTTTCAAATATTTAAGATTTTTTTTATAAGACGAAGAAAGGATTGAAAGATATGTCTTACATAGGATATGAACAGAATGATTAAAATGAAAGAGAACATCGGATATTTTATATAATCGTAAAAGTACCTATAAAATTTAAAGAGAAATTTTACAAAATGACGATTACATTTGTTATGTAATATGACGTTTAATATTAGACTACGATTCGAGTACATGAGCATAATATGGAAATTATAGATATGAAGATGTTAATGTGGATATATAAACATACGAGAATAAACTGAATAATAAATAAAAGTATTAAAGAAAATATCGAAATTGTATCTATTTAGGGGGAAAAAACTCCGAAAGACACATTTAAAATGATACAGACATGTAATTAAATGATCAATACATGTTCCAGTTAGTCGATATAAAATTATGAATACGTACATCAAATGAATAAGAGAGATATCAAAAAAGACTTAATTAACAATAATAGACAAAATTTATTTAAGTATAGATAATGATATAGTAGAGGATATAATTTAATGATGCATAAGGATCTATATAGTCGATTTTCATCTTGTGGGATAAGACTTAGTAATAGTTGTTGTTTTAATGATTCTTCTAATTTTTAAAAATAAGATAATTAAAAATTTTTATTGGATCACAGTAAACCACTACAATGGGCAACAACTACAAGTATAGTAAAAGTATGTTGTGGGCTAGTAGTGCCCTCGGGACAATCCGTTAACTAGAGCGGTGCATATATTGTTAGAAATGGGCATGAGTTGATTTTCAGTGTGGGATTTAAAACTCTTATTCGAATTCAGAAGTCCTCTGTCATTTTTTATCAACGAGTCAAGGGGCATGGGGTCTCTCGTAATTTATCTTTCTTCATCATCACCAAGGGACCGATAATTAATGAGAGACACTGGGCCGAGTGTAATCTCCTTTTGCTAGAATATTGTGGGTCGATAACAAAGGGACAATGCATCTCATATTATGATTTATTTTTTACATTGTGCACTCATATATTAACGATGTTTAAGGGTAAATAAAAATTCAATTAAATCGAACAAATCAATCGAATCAATCAAATTGAAAAGTTATGTTCGATTTATTCAAAAGTTCAATTAAAAAAAACATTTTTTTTTTCAATTTACTTAGTTCAATTTTAATTTTGATTTTGAAATGAAAATAATTGATTAAATCGATTAAATCAAATTCGAATTTATGAGTCGACTGATTAATATAAATCAATCAATTGATATGTATAATCGATTGATTTATATTGATCATTGATTATTCCATACCGTAACATAAAAATCGTGATTTTGTCCTAGCTCGATAGCTCCTCTAACATCATTAGTTGATTGATGTAAAATATAAGTCGATGATAACAAATTATGTCACTTCGAATTTTTAATTTAATTTATTGTTTTTGGTTCAGTTTATTCGATTTTTATTAGAAAGTTCGGATGATTCAATTTGTTAAAAAATATAGATTTATTCGATTTGATTATTAACTGATTGTTTACCCTTAATTATACTTTTTAAATTTATTTGATGATCTTAGATTAATCATCTACAAAATTAATCGGTGCACTACTAATTGAAATTTTTTTAAAATTTTTAATATGACTAGAATCTATTAAATATGACTAGAATCTATTAAATAATTAATTTTTAATAAAAAATTTTAAAATTGATATCAAATATCTTGACGGTCAATCCTAATAGTAGGAATTTGATTATATATACGAAACTTTTTATTGATCGTTATAATAAATTGAAAAATATTCACAGTTTAATATTTTATAATTTATCACTTAATCAAATAAAATTGCAAGAGCAATTAATCATTAATACTTAAAAGGTGATGACATTGACACTCCATCCTAAGATCTCCATGAAAGTTTTATGATTAATACGACAACAGAATTGTATCAATGAGTAAGGATCAATCTTCGTGAACTATAAATCTTTCAGGTTGCTTGCTCTTTTACTGCATTGGTCCTGAATCGAATAATATACTTTATTCATATTGAAAATTGATTGACGAAAATATTGAGAACGAATAAATCACTTATGCACCAATTTATTACTCCATCCTACATTATCCTTAAATTATGATCCTATTCTTAATATTTACATTATCGTCTTTTATGTCTCGTTTAAATTTATGAAATTTTTTAATTTTGTTTATTATCATCAATCTCAAATTCATTAGCATCCTTCTTTTTTTTTTCTTTAAGTGCGCAAATATACAAAATCTAAAGAAAAATAAAAAGAAACAAAAATGGACTTTTTCTTTTATGATGCGCATATTTGAGACAGTGAATGCACGTTGAAAGTATGAGCCTGACACGTTGACAGACGACAACTCAGTTAAACAAATAAATTAAAATATAAAAAATAATCCAACAATTATCTCCAACGACTACAAATAAACCAACAATATTTGTCAACAAAAAATAAATAAATAAATAAATAAACACTAAATTGACCTTTGAATCGAAGTCAAATTATTAAGAAAACTAAAACGGTAATTTATCAAACACAGCTTTTAAAGTTCGGAATTGTCCAAAAAGTGTACCATAGTTTCAGATTTACCAAATCGCGTACCTAATTCCCCTTTTACTCCTCCTGCCAAACAGACCTGCGACAATTTAATTATGAGAAAGAATTTTCATGCATCCGAGCCACTATTGGAAATTCCGAACCATCTAAACATGATGCTGGGAATTCAAATCCCAGCACCACATTATTCCTGGGAATATAATTCCCAGCACCACCTTTTTTTTATCTGATTTCTAATTTATATCGGTCTGATTTCTGAAATATTGTTGTGAATACCTAATAAAACCTCGAATATCAGAAATTTTGGTCACGGATACACAGAGGGACACTACTCAAACTCAATGGACTTGAATTGGATCGAAAAAAAGGTGAATAGGACAATCAATGGGTTTGGTGAAACTCGTTGATGATGGACTTAGAGTCCAATTTGAAATCTTGACATAAAGTGAAGATCTTACAACATAAATTTTTGATATGTCGAGAAAACTTAGTTTTAATCCTCTTATCTCCCAATTTTAACTTGTGTCGAAAAAGATGTGTCGAAGTTGGAAACGATGATAGTGGTGCTGGAATTCGTAATTCCAACACCACTATAGTCTTCAGGAATTGATTCTAGCACCATTGTATCTTTGGGATTGAAATTCCCGGACCATACAATCCTGCACCATCGTTGTGGTCTTTGGAATTGAACAATTTAATGTAGCGATGTCGAAGCGAGATGAAGAAAGATTTTATCATCCAAGTTATAGAAAGGTCAACTCAAAATTAAATGCTTTTATGCGATTTTCCTCATGTTAGAGTCTGCATTTAATTTTCGATAACGATTTTTTTAAATAGAAAAACACATCTATTGCAAAATATAAGGGAAATAAATAAATACTCATTTGAAGACACCGTGACAACTTTTCCAATAAATTAAAAAACGGTAATAAATTTACATTAGGTAAAACCACAAATAGTTTTTCGTGATATAAAAATTGAGGTGCTGGACGTCCAGCGTGGTTCTTCATCTCATTCGATATCGCATTAAGTTGTTCCAATTCCAAAGATCACCGCTGTGGTGTTGGAATTAGAATTTCGGACCACCGCTGTGGTCTTTGGGATTGAATTTCGGACACTGGTGTTGGAATTAGATTCCAGACCACAGAGGTGGTGATCGCAACACCACTGTGGTGTTGGGAATTTCAATCCCAAAGACTGCGGTGGTCAAAATTTCAATTTCAAAGATTACGTTGATAATCAAATCGAACAACTTAGTAGCAGTATCAGAAACGAGATGAAGAAAGATTTTATCATCCAAGTTATAGAAATGTCAACTCAAAATTAAATGCTTTTATGCGATTTTTCTCATGTTAGAGGCCCGTACTAATTTTCGACAACGATTTTTTTTTTAAATAGAAAAACACATCTATTGCAAAATATAAGGGAAATAAATAAATACTCATTTGAAGACACCGTGACAGCTTTTCCAATAAATTAAAAAACGGTAATAAATTTACATTAGGTAAAACCACAAATAGTTTTTCGTGATATAAAAATTAAGGCGCTGGAATTCCACAGTGGTTCTTCATCTCGTTTAAATCGCTACTAAGTTGTTCGATTTTCAAAGACCACTGGTGGTGTAGGATTATAACACCTGTGCGAATTCCAATCCCAGCACCACTACCATCAGTTTCTCAACTTTCAGTACCATCTTTTTTTTTACACAAGTTAAAATTGAGAGATAAGATGATTAAAATTAAGTTTCCTCGATATATCAAAAATTTATGTTATAAGATCTTTCAGTCTGTGTCAAGATTTCGAAATTTGGACTCCTCTAGGTCCATCAATGGATTTCGGTCAAAACCTATTGATGGTCCTATTCACCTCTTTTTCGATCCGATCCAATCCAAGTTCATTGAGTTTTAGTAGTGTCCCTCTGTGTATCCGTGGTCAAAATTTCTGATATTCGATGTTTTATTAGATATTCATAGCAATATTTTAGAAATCAGACTGATATAAATTAGAAATCAGATAAAAAAAAGGTGGTGCTGGGAATTATATTTCCAGGAATACTGTGGTGCTGAGATTTGAATTCTCAGCACCACGTTTAGATGGTTCGGAATTTCCAATAGTAACTCGGATGCATGAAAATTCTCTCTCATCATTAAATTGCCGCATGTCTGTTTGGCAGGAGGGATAAAAGGAAAATTAGGTACACGATTTGGTAAATCTGAAACTATAGTATGCTTTTTGGGCAATTCCGAATTTTAAGAGTTGTGTTTAGTAAATTGCCGAAACTAAAATAATAATAATAGCAGTAGATTGGGAGAATTTTTTTTTCATCTCGAATTTCTTTATTTCTTTTAATATTACCTAAGAGTAAAAAAAAATTTGAATATTAGTAATTTAGTATTCAATAAACAATGAACACGAGATTTTTTTTACTTTTATATTGAAATAAATTTAAGATATCTCGAGAGGGATTATCATGTTAGAAATGTGAATGAAAACTAAGAAATGAAAGGATGGAGAAATCCTCATGTGGAGGAGTTTAGTTATACATTGGAAATTGAGGAATAACTTGGTTGGTTTATAATGTATCACAAGCATTGTAATTATGAACATATGTAAGGGAAAAGACTCTCTCTCATACGTGGGTACGCAGGGGGAGTGTAAATCCGGGTCCGAATTGTACTACCGTAAGGCGACTCATGTGCGAGCGTGATCATATATTATTTTAGAGAGTTCTATTTTCATAAGTAACTTAGATCCATCATTCATTCAGGCGTGTGCGATATTTGATCTGTCGTTGGATCTCATGGAATACACAGTGCTTATGTCAATCGTGCTATAGTCATTCTTTGAATTCGTCGAGTCACCTATGTCGTCCTCGTTGTTCATAATAGACTTGCGACTGTGATCGGATCACAATCACACGTGATTGGATTAAATTGCGACCAAAATCTAATCAGATCACGGTCGAAATCCTATTGAATCATGATCGAAATTCGACCCGATAGCAATCGATCGGGTCAGAGCCCGATCGAATTTTGTGATTGAATTTCGACTGCAATTCAATTGGAGTCAAAATCCGATCAGATTGCGATTGGAATCAGAGTGCAATCAAATTGCAATTGAAATTCGATCCAATCATAGGTGTGACATCAATATGCATCGCGACAACGATTCGATCAAATTCGGAGTCAAACACAATTGGAATGTGATCGATGGATGCTAATATCGAACTCGTAGTTTACAGCGACGAAGGAGCTCAGGTACACGGATAGCAATTCTCAATGCACAATTCCGTCGACAAGGAGAACAAATCCGTTATTTTAGAAGTCTTTTCACAATTTAAAGTCATTATCTTTGAATTCACAAGCATAGTCCCTCGGGGCATGGCGTGGTGGCTAAAATATGACGAGTTTATGGATAAAATAAGGGTCGATTCCGAAGGAAGTTTATAGTTCATTTCTGGATTCAGATAACTCTCACGTATCTTGGCCGCTATGTTAAAATCTATAGAACCCTCCATGATTTACCTCCTTCACAATAGCCGTGAGACAGACCGATGAAAGTCGCTAGATTGACGAATTCTAATCTTTTACGGAATTCACAAAGCGTAATTAAAGAAGGATATGAAATGCTAGAACTATTTTGAATCTCGGTCTAGCGATATTAAAGATTCTTATGATTCTAAGTTCCAATGATTTCCAAATGCTTAGTAACAAATATAAAACCTTAGCTAGTGTTTTTATAATCCGATTCAATTGATCGATCAATTATTTTAATTTGCATGACATATAATCTTTACGTATTTATTCATTGAAATTTATCAAAATTTAATATTGATGGATAACTTAACATAATATTTTCTCTTTCTCATCCAAATTTGGAATTGAGCAGGATTGAATATTGAACTATGATTCGATCACATGAGTAAAAAATAATAATTACAAAGATGAAAATATTAATATAAATGGATGGAGATAAAAAAATAAAAAATAAAAAATAGGACATTAGAAAGATTCATATATTTGAAAGAAAAATTTCAAAAGATATATTGAAGATGATATGAATATAAATTTAGACGATTGATAAATATTCGAGCTAGCCAATATGAAATTATTATAATTTATAAATATATAAATCAAATGAAAAAGATAAAGTATAAAGAAGATTTAATTAGCAATGATAAAATAAAATAAAATAAAATTTATTTAAATATAAATAATAATACAGTAAAAAACATAATGTATAATCAAAATTAATAAAATTTGATTAAGATTGTACATGACCGATTGATCCATGACATTTATGATTTCAGTCTAATTATTTATGAAATAAGTCGATTTATTTTTTTCCCTGTGAGAGGATCAAATGATTAACATAAATGGTTGAATTATCTCAAAGAACAATGATTAATTTTCGAAGATTATCAAATTTTTCAAGGTATTTCTACCTTTCCACTGTGCTAAATCTTGATTAGGCAAAAATGCTAGGGGATCCATGATGAAAGACATTTGTAACAAACACGTAGCCTTTTGTCTCAAAGTCGATCAGAAATTTTGATCCGTTCAAGTAAACACAGAATAATCTGAATTCCACTCTCCCGGCCCAAAGCAAGCCCAACAAAGCCGCAGTCACTGTTTCTATTTGAACCCTAAAAGCCAGGGTCACAAGCTCAACTCGCTAAAGTGGATGAAGAGTTCGCTCGCCGGCCTCGGCGCGGCGATCTACACCTCTCCTCTTATCCGGCCGCCGCTCTTCCACGGCCGAGTATCCGCAAGGTTCGTCGCCGTCCGGGAAATGAGCACCAGCGATACCAGCTCCTCGACCTGGGCTTTCCAGCTCCGGCGCAACCCCCTGACCGGGGAGTCCGAGTGGATAGTCGTCGAAGAAGGAGGCGAGGGAGAGGAAGGAGAGGGCAAGCATGCTGCTAAGCATCTTCTGGCCACCACCTCTTACCTCGATATGCTCAACGATTCCTTCCGGAATCGGGCATTCCGAGCGGCTATTGAGAAGACGATCAAGGGTCCTTGCCACGTCCTTGACATTGGGTAATTTCTCTCGCGTTTGATATCTTCTACATTTCTAGATGCGTCTGTATTTGTAGTGAAAACGAAATTGATTGCTGTGGGGTTCGTAAATGTTTTTAAGTGATGAAGAGTGGAGAAGTTCTCAAAATCTCGATATGTCCTTCGAGGCAAGTGCACAAATTGTCTCTTTTTTACCCGGAGTGTTGTGGCTACAACTGTGGTTGCACTGTGTTGTCAAGGTCTATAAGGATGTACTGAATCTTAATCATGAACAATTGAGGACTAGAAGAACTCGGCAATAATTTCTTCTTATTTTCAGTACAATCCAGTAATTCATATGATAAAGTGGAATTTTGTATGTGTACTATAGTTAAATTGGTCTCTAATGCTTTTCTGTCATAAGCTAATCAGAGATTGCTAAGAGTTGGTTCCTACTTTTTATGGTCTGACCAATTGGTTTGGATTTTTTTGGGTTAGAGTTATTTATGTCAAGCTTGATAACATAACAATCACACTTTGAATTTTTTATTCCTAACTCTGGTGTTGGTTGTCTCTAATACTCAATATTGTCCACAGTCTTGTTAAGAAGTACTCACTTTGGTGCACGAGGCAGGCAAGGCATGGCCCAAGTGTCTTGGACATGTTTAGGCAAGCATTTTGCTAGCTTTTCAAGAGTGCTTTACTGGGTTGGGTCATTAGGCAAAGCAGATATCTGCTTGTTTTTTAAATTCTGATCTTCTATAAATTCAAACTTTGTTTTCCTTGCTCTCTTACATAGTATGAGGATCCTAGGGCGAATATGAAATTCATGTTTCACTAGGAAACTCATTACCATCAACTCTAGTCCTACATGGTAGCTGGTCATTGCCTCTCACTCCTGCAGAGGCCTGTACAATACCAACTGATCGTATATCTGCACAAACCCTCTAATCTATGTAGCACATCAATCATGCTCTATCCTGATCAGATAGTTTTTCACTCTTTAAACAAAGGAGTGACTTCTCACAGCCAATTGCCATCTTATATATATATTCTTTGGCAAAAGTGAAAGTGAAAATGCATTCTTCTCCCTGCCCTTCATTTTCATTCTCAAATTTTTTTTAAAGGAACTAAAAACTCCATTACTCAAAGTTAGAAGTTACACTCTGAATAAACATGGAAAAAATGTGGGTGTTATTAGATCTGAGAATATGTTTTTTTTATCTAGTTTTAAGTATAGTGTATGATTTTGTTAAACGAATGTCATTTTATGGATGAGCACCTTGGTTCTTTGCAACACCTAGCACATTTTTATAAAATTGTTTTTCATACGACTTATTTGGTTTGTTTATAACACTAGTTATACCCATTATGCAGAAATCATCAGGTTGTCCATTAATAATTTCATAGGCTAGATTGATAATAAATGTGAACTTGCACTAATGTTGTATTTTGGTTTTGTTTTTGAATGTTTTACTGTTTTTTAAAACAATATTGGTTATTCACACTTTCTCAGTGAGGCATATTAACATAAAATAGTAGCCAAAGCGACATTATAGTTGAAACACAATAGATTTTTAATTTTTATTCGGGTTCCAATGCAGGGAAGATAAATTGAGATAATTCAATTGTGGATTTAGGCTCAGTACAAGATGTAGAGTGATGCCAAAGCTGTGAAATAAATTACATTATGCTTGCAGAGCTGGAACTGGCCTATTGTCAATGTTGGCAGCGCGCACAATGGAGAAATTTGGTGAATCCTCGGTGGTGACTGTGTCAGCTTGTGAGTCTTACCTTCCCATGGGGAAGCTAATGCGTAGAGTATTGCAGAGAAATAAGATGGAGAAGAAGATAAAGGTCTTCCACAAGCGATCCGATGAGCTTGTTGTTGGTGTGCACCTAAAATCACCGGCAACTGTGTTGGTAGGTTTTCTCAAAATCCCTGAAGGGGAGTGACATTTATATTAGAGAATGAAATATATTAAAAACAGTTTTACATTACCATTTTGTTCACTCAAATATTTCTGAACAGGAAGTAAACTATAAGATTGAGCAACAAAAAGGTTGTCTCAACGTGTTACTTCCTGTTATTTGCTGCTTTATGTGAAATAATTATTTTTTGGTGTCCTCGTGTCCTCAAATGTTTTTGTGAAATGATTTTTTGTTCATGTTGAAGGACCCACTGATGACCCAGTTCTTAGGTCTTATGATATGATTAAACGTGTGATGTTCTGCAGTTCTCTCTCTGTATTAACTAATATTAACTATTTGTGTAGGTAAGTGAAATATTGGACTCAGAATTATTGGGAGAAGGACTGATACCAACTCTACAACATGCTCATGATATGCTACTTGTCAAGAACCCACAAACTGTTCCATATCGTGCCACTACCTATGGACAGGTAGATGCTTCTTTTATTGGCTTGTTGGGTGATATGCTATTTCATGTTGAAGGATCTCAGGGATTTTGCTTGAAATCACTATGCTTCTCCTATCGCTTAACTTGCTTTGCAATGACATGACCTATATGATGAAGAGGAAAATATCTCCACAATGTCAAATACTTTGCCTGCTAAAACTTACTTTGACTGGTTTACATTATTCAATTAACTTCATGAAATATTGACGATAACTTCCCTATCTGAGGAAGAGGAAAATGTCTCCACAATGACACTAAGGTTTCCCTAGTCTTCCTTTTCAGCATTTGCTAATTTTTGGCTGTTAATCATGGTTATACATGATGCACCAATAATATTCATACTGATGCTGCCAAGAAACTCTAACCTGATCAAATTGGTGGATCAATGGAAGTGTTAACTACAATTTGGTGCATCCAATTCTTTAGAATGGAAAATAATTTAAAATTTGACTTAATGAATATCAGACTTGGAAGTTGATTGTCGTTAATACTTTCGATCTGATATGCATTTGAAAGAGATATACACTACAGTTTCATTCCGAGAACATGTGGATTTTACTTAGCTTCACTGTTTAGCTGAGTACTAGATCTTTTGTGAATTTTAATTTAGTTGGCACTATCTTCAGTATCGGAAGGGGCGCCTTGGCGCAACGGTAAAGTTACTGCCTTGTCATCTAGAGGTTACGGATTTGAATCCTGAAAATAGCCTTTTGCAAAGCAAGGTAAGACTGCGTACAATAGATCCTTTTCCGGGACCCCGTATGACGGGAGCTTTGTGCACCGGGCTGCTCTTTTACTATCTTTAGTATCATAAAACATTAAAAATCCATGCAACTAACCCAAATGGTTCTGACCTTATGGCCGATTGATTTCTTCTTGGTATGGCTGTTGTTTTCTTCCTTGCCCTTGTGCCTTTGTCATAATAAATAACTATCATGATATTTTTTGGTTTTCTGCAATAAACTTCATGAGAGAATAGCTATGAATTCCCAAAGATGTGAACTCACATTGCTAGTATATTGATTCCCCAGCTAGTTGAGAGCCCATACCTGCGGAAGCTGCAGGATTTGTTCCATGGTGAAGCAAATTTATCAGATGGAGTTCATCTTACATGTGCTGGTTTGGAAGGGATTATGGGCATTAAAAAACAACAATATGCCATGCATTGTGATTCGATGTTCAATGATCTACGACTGGTATATGCTTGTTTCTTTTTAAGTTCCTTAGGCTCATTGATAGATTAGGGGTATTCATAGATATTCAATAATATGAAATTCATACAGTTGTCAGAGCCTTTCAAAGTTTTTGAATTTGACTTTTGGAAACGACCAGAGAGTCATGGTGAAATCAAAATATTGGTAAAACCTAGCAGCGAAGGCAATGCCAATGCTGTAATTTCATGGTAGTTGTCATGCAAATATGGTATATATCTCTTCTCAGCACCAAAGATTTAAATTGGTCTTCAATTTGCAGGTGGGTGCTTCAGTTGGACTATGAAGGTTCAGTGGTATACACCACAGCTCCTAGATGGATTACAAGGACAGATGATATAAAAGAAGCAAGTTGTGTTCCTGGTAATGTTTGTAAATTGTTTTCTTTCCATAAGCATTCTGGTTAAGTGCCCATTATGACTTAAAGCTGCCACTATTTCAAATCCTTAATGATATTAAATGTAGTAAATTAGTACATGCCATTGTGGATACAAGCTATAAATGCATCAAAATTCACCTGTTCCTATGTGCTAGTTGACCGAAATATATTCTCTCAGTGAATGCAAGATCTGCATCTCTCCTCTACAGTGAATGCTAGTTATCCTCATGTGTATCTAATCCTGTGCGGTAAGGTTAATATATTTGGTTTTTGGGCAAAGCTAATAATTTCTGAACACGCTGTTCATTTCTCAAGGATTTTATCATTAGATATTTCTAATGCTACACCTATTGTCTATAATTGCACCCTTCGCATATATGCTTTTTTGTAAGCTTTTGCTCAAAGTGTGAAAATAAATCTTAGATATCTGTGCTAAAACCTTGTTTTTGTATAGTTATCTATTCAAGACTATGGATACAAATGCATTATGCATTGCCAATTGGGCACCTGATGGTCATTTCTTCTGTGAATAGATGCTAAAGATTGGTGTGATCACTGGAAGCAATGTGTATGGTTCATTCCAGGGCCAGGACTTCCTGTTTCCAATGATGAAAATGTTATCTTTATTGCCACCCATGATGAAACTAAGATTTCATACCACCTCAAGTGTGATAATTCATCAATCTACAGCAACACCTATGGGGATTGCCATCTAGAGCTTTCACCAGAAAGAATTGCCTTATATGGTGACAAAGATTGGAGGTCAGGCTTAATGACTGCTATGAGAAATATCGTAAGTTGTTGCTACTGTACTTATTGATGTGGTTATTGTCCGCATACATTTCTTTCGCTTTGTCTTCTTACATGTGTAGCATCTCACTTTTCTGAACATTTTTTGTAACAGTTGCATGCAAGACCTTCCCAATTTTGTGTTGTTGCTGATGATAGTGTGTTCTTAACAATTCTAACTGCATGTCTCTCCAAAAATGCAAACATAGTTTCAAGTTTTCCTGGGCTTCAAGAAAAAGGTGAAAAGTATCTGCGAGCTGTTGCCAATGCAAATGGATTTTCTATGGATCGTATAAAAGTTATGGGAATGAGGTCACCCTACCTGGTTAAAAATAACCTTATACAAAGAAAGGTGAAAATTGTTTTGTGATTAAATAGTCTGATGGAGTCTTTATTTCATGTAAATGCTTTATATTGCTAAAACTGTTGCTGAAACTGTCACCTTAGCTTTTTTAGGTTGATCTTCTGGTTGGAGAGCCATTTTACTATGGAAATGACGGGGCACTCCCATGGCAGAACCTACGATTTTGGTAAGTATGAGTTTAGGAAGACTTGTTTCATTTTTTATGTTTGCATAGGATAATATGTATAAATTTATAACCACATTATGATATATAATTTATAGTTGCTAGGTATTAATGTTGCTTATCTATTCTTGAATACACTCTTGTAGTGGATTAAAAAACATGATTTATTTGACTATTAACTATTTGAATATATGCAACCCATTTTATGATTCAAATTCCAGGATATTGTTTCTTCATAATGGTTGATGAGAATATGTTACTAGATTAGGTCAATTTTTGTTGTTTAACCTCAAGTAGATCAAAGTGCTGCTCCGAATCATTAAGTTAATCAGATTTATGAAAATTTGATGAGAGTTCTATTAATTTTACACAGTGTTGGGCGAGAATGGTTTGTTGATTTAGGTTTTGTTATTTTTTTCCTCATTAACTGTTGTATGCATGTTTTTTTTTTTAAACCGGTGTTTTTAGTTGAATCCAGAATAATTTCTAGCTTGATGGGTCTTTACATGTTCCTGGTAATGTGAATTTTGCAATATTAAGGAATTTTGACAAGCTCAATGCCAACCAAGTAGGAAAGGAGATGAGGGAAAAGAGGTGGAAGGAAAAGATGAGAGGAGGACAGAATGAATTAGAAAGACAAATACAAAGTAATTAAGTGGACTGTAATGCAAGAAGTGAACTGTCAACCAAGTACATGGTTCATCCTTTGATAGTGTTAATGCTTCTTAAAATATATGTTCCACTATAGAAGCCTGTTAGAATTCCAACAGCATCACAACTCTAGATGGTGCTCTTTTGCCTGGTCCATTTGCTAGTTCAATCTTGCACCGCTTTGCCAATGTATTTGTTATGCTATTCCACATAATCCTGTACTTTGTCCAAGACTGATAAATTTAGTCCATCCAAAACAAACTCTCTTGACAACAATGCCAACAGATTGAAATATTACATGGTACTTATTGTTTTCTCGACATTCATATTATAGAGTAGACTGTTGGATGTTGAGTAACTTGTGCTGCACTTACTGAAAATAGGAGATGACAATCAAATAGAGTGGCAGTCTATTGTGGCGGACCGAAGCCTACAATTGGATTAAGTAGATGAAAATAGAACAATTGTTTGGCTTTGGGTCGTAAAGTACGTGTTTTATACATTTATTTCAGTTTGAGGTACCATTGGTTGGATTCTTCCATGGTACTGATTAAGAAACCTTGGTTGCCTAAGCCATATCGAACATGCACCTCAAGTCAGTTCCTGCTTTAAGTTACTACTGAAACATATCAGGTTACTCGAGCTACACGTGAATAATGTACTTGTGATTTATCAAGACAATGGTGGTTTAATTTGGATGGTGTCTGGCATCGAATCTTGGGCCATGTTATTTCGCCTCATTTCCATCAAATTTATAGTTATTATGATCGACAAGCTTCCTGAAGAAACTCTAACAGGTTCTCTATCCGCTTCTATGTAAATTTACTAATTTAGGAAGGAGAGGACTCTACTTGACTCAGTGTTGTCTGAAGATGTCATCATCATGCCTTTTAAGGGAATACTAAAAGTTTGTGCCATGTCTCTTCCAGTGAGTTGCCTTTCTATTTCCATTTCCATTTCCTATCATCAATAGGGCTCATGCTAGCTTGTGGCATTCATTTGAGCACACTTTCACTATCCTACGCAGGATCTGTGGAGAAGTCGGTGTTTCCTGGAAAATGTAGAAGGCTTTGATCACTCGGTGGTGAATGAGATTTTGGGTGCATGTGGCAATTTACCCCAAATGCTCGAAGGTCCTTGTCTGCCTTATTACGTTTGGCAGTGTGGTGAGATTCAGGTAATCATACCACAGTCGAAAAAGAAAGTTCGATATATCTCACCAGATCCTTGGTTATTTCGATTATCGATATGAGTTGCGTGCAACAGGAACTCAGCGGAGTTCTTCCACTCATGGAGTTCGATTTCACAAATCCTATCCATTCTTGTTCTGGGAAAACAAAGGTAGCTTTTTCTTTACTCGATATCTGTTTAGAGGTTATGCATTTGCCTAACATCAGTGCTCATTAAATCCTCTCAATTCGATTGCTCACACAGTTCAGAAACTTGATTCAGTTTCTATTTTCTGCTTCACGTAGATGCGGTTCTCCAAATCCGGACTATGTCATGGTTTTGTACTCTGGATCGACTGGGTAATGGATGAAAAAGGCTCCATCATTGTGTCGACTGGACCAGGTTAGAATCGGTTTACTTCTTATCAAATTCAAACAGATAAACTCATTGAATCTTTCAAATTCAACACTAGACTGAGCTTATGATTTGTGCACAAAGTTCGATTGAATTATAATTCAATTGTCTACAGCTAGTAGATACCAGAAACAGGGAGTGAAGCTTCTCAGCCAGCCTGCGAGTGTCAATACAACCGACCGGTTTGTCGAGATAGAGGCATCTTTCGATCATTCTTCCGGCGAAATCACCGTCTCGTCGGTCTTTTCGCCATTGCAATCAGGTTCATGAACACAATCTATCCATACTCATTTTCACAAATGAGTGGCTTCTCGTTTCCTTTTTCACTCATTATAAATTAAAGTTTGAATATCCTGAAGGCAAATTTGCATTTGTGTATCATTTCAAATTTGTTGCCTTGTTATTTTGATGTAACTTACTGTTGTGAGCGATTAATTTATTTACATTGAGATGATTGGTGATCGACTTTGAAGGGAAACTTAAAATTTTTTTCTTTAGACAAGTGATCGTGTGACTTTTTGAAATAATTATAGTTGTCTGCTAATCTGTAATTTTTTTAGAAATAGATTATCTTATACAACATGGCAATGCGTGCAGCACTATTAGATTAAATAATTGAATTTACTGGTGTATTTCAACTCTAATAAATTAGATTTTGTCATTCATATCGTTTTATAGACTTTGAATTCGAGTGTTGTAGAAATAATCTTTTATAATGTAATATAAAATTGCATATAATTAAAGGCGATCCAATAATCAGTTAAACTTAATTAATCAATCCAATAGATCGAAATTGAAAGTTCGTTTAGATTAATTTCAAAATTTATTTATTTTATTAAAAATATATGTTATCTTAGTTTGTTCGATTTTAATTTTTAATTAAAAAATAGAATAAATTGAATTGACCGTTCGATATTTTTCAATTCTATTGTTGATTGAAAAATTAAATAAAAAATTGATTGATTGATTTTTATTAGCTGATTGTTAAATTTTTTTGATTTATTATCGAATTAAGTAGATTGATAAATTTTTTAAATTAATTTGATTTATTATTGAATTAATCGAAGTTTTATGGATTTGTTTTTGGTTCGACTTTTTTTGGAAAAAAAATTAATTCAAATTAAGTCCTCTCGGACAATTCGTTACTTAGAATAGTACAATCAGCGCAAATATTATTACAGATAGAATGTAAAATTTAAAATTTTTATTAAATTTATTTATTTTTTATTATTTTGATCAATGAATCAAAGGGTATAATATTTTATGATTTAATTTCTTTCATGTCATTAAAGAATTGAATTGACGGCTGTGACAAACATAACCTATTTTATTAAGGATTGTGCAAATTATGGAAGATTGATCACTTTGAAAATTCAAAAAAAAAAAAATCACCTAAGAGAATCGGCCCAAGAAGTCGAGAGGTCTCTGATCCATCATCTCTGCTGTATAAAAGAGACGAGAAAGGGTACAAAATAAAAATGACCCGAATTAATACCCTTGCAGGGCCGGCCCGCCTTGCGTTTCTGCCCATTAAGTTCCTCTTGGGTTTCTTTTCCTTGGGATATCCATCGCATAAGCGTATCGTATCGAACAGAGTCCAGAGCCGGCGCTTCTCTTTTTGGTCTCCCCCTCTCTGTGAGCGGAGACTTCACCGGCGATGGTGGGGGCGGAGGAGGCGGCTCGGTTGGATCGGCTTGAGATCCAGGTGGAGAACGGCGGCGGAGGGGTGTGGGAGTATCTCTGTCTTGTCCGCAAGCTCAAAGACCGGCGATCCGACAAGGTCCTAAAGCACGGCCTCGCCATCCTGAACGACCCCAAGGCCCGATCTAAGCTAGGAGGAGAAGGTCTGTCACGTTAGTTGATCTGCTTTTTTTTTTTTTGTGTTTCTTTATAATTATTGGAGATCGCTTCCAAGCTTCCATGGATCGTAGGGCTGTAAGATGAAATGCTACATCCGGACGTTTGAAGCCTGAATACATGTTCCCCTTTGGCTATATGAGATTTTTTTTTGTAGGCGACATTGTTGTGGGGGAAGTTGTAGGGTATTCGATTAAGAGAATGAAAATTTCACCCGGCCATGGAAAAAGTCTTTCTCGAAATTGTGCTAGTAGATCCAATCAGTTTGTAGACGCCCTTCATAGAACAATTTACGTGCCAAAAGTTTGTCACCAGAAGATGTATTCCTATCAAATCAGATAGGTAGTCTTCCGTCCATATCGGTCTCATGTGGAACTACGCAACGCTGTACTTTTTGGTAGCATTGATGTGCCTGTTTGGGTGTAATTCACCTCCTACCGGAGAGCTTAAGCATTTAGATAGGCTCTAAATTTCCTGGAACTAAGTTGGTTGGGCAATAAACTAATGAGCTGAGCTACACAGGCTACTGATATTCAGGGTTATGTCTAAATGATACTTTATGTTATTTTAATGGAACTACTAACTTATCAGATTGGAATTTTGCACATTCCTTTCTCCATGAGACACAGAAAAAACATTCAACAAATGGCTAGAACAGTGAGGTTGAATGTTTAAGTTGATATCGTTTTCTCACAAACAGCCAGCATTTCTTGCAGATTGTAGACTATAACTTGAGGTACACACCATATAATTCATGTGGGCTTTTAGTTGAGTTCTGATGGGAACGTCTAGTCCTTGTCTGATTAGGTTGTGACTGGATAATTCCACAGTTGACTTGTAGATGAGTTGGCATGTGTATTGGGCATGAATTAGGTTACATGTAATTCTTGCGTTCACTGGATGTTCTCTGACAATCTATCTTCAACTGGAGATATAATCTTGGAGTATGTCTAGGCAATTTTTTTTGGCTTCACTGCCACTACATTTGGTTGACAAGTTATAATCCTGCTGTGTAGTTTGTATCATGATGTTGCTTCTATGGAACAACACAACCCAAAGTGAGTTGCATGTTTTTTCCTATTTCAGTTTGTCACTCTCTTGTTTGTTTTGATATCTAATGATTTAGCATATAAACTTAACTAACTGGAGAATTATGAAGAAAATTTACTACTCGTTGTGATAATACAATTATAACAACTAAAGTGTCTCAATATTTGGGCACCTGTTTGAGATTGGTTACATCTATCTTATATTCTGTTAAGCTCTATGGAAAGCCACATCAATTCCAGGTTATTTTAGATACTGGGAATTTGTTTATCTTTACCTTTCGCATTCAACTGCCAATGCTAGCGGCAATTTGGATAAGAAACAGTTTAGGGTCACATTATGTCTTGTGTTTCTATGTCAATTGGTTATAAACTATTCATTATTCATAGTTTAGGGTCACATTACTTTTTTGTTTTTTGACAATTTGTTTTAAACTATGTCAAAAACCTCATTATTCATGGATGTGTTTCTTAATCACACTTCATCTTCATTTTCTAATTTCTATAAGAATTATTACTAAAACAAGTTACAGGTTTTGAAGGTCAATTCCTTCTAAGACTATTATGCATGGTGCCTTTTTCTGTGGTTGCCAATACAAACTTATGTAAATTCACAAATGCTGAAAAATCAACCTGAATAGCAGATGAAAAAATATTTACAGTTTCCCTTTTAATGCAGAATGGACTCTTTATGAGCAGGTAGCCTTTGCTGCTTTTGATTGCCAGCAACACAATGTTGCAAAGGTATTCTCTCTTTCAATCCCTCCCTCGTCACACATTTCTATCTGAACCTGTATTTAATTGTATTTTCTATCTGAACCTGTATTTAATTGTATTTTACTTCCTTGATGTTCATTTAACTGGCTTTCAGATTATGTGATATATTTTCCAGCAACACATGATTTTGTACACACATCCTCTATCTCAACCTACATAGTTATTTGTATTGTATTGATTTATTTCACACACATACCCTCTATCTCTACCTATGTATCCAATTGTATTTTATTTCCTTGCAGGTTATTTTACTTCCTCTGAACAATAGTTGTGTGATGTACTTACCAGCAGCACATGATTTCATACACACAAAGCTTCTCACACTGAGTGTGCACATCCTTTATCTTGGCCCATATGTTTAATTGAATTTTAATTCCTTCCTTGAAGGTTGTTTTATCCTCTGAGCTATAGTTCATGGTGTACTTTGCAGAAACACATGATCTTGTGCGTCATGTACTTTGAAGCTTTGTCTTGTGCTTGTACGGTTGTACCTTCACCTTTATAGGTTCCCTTTAATATGATTAGTTTGGAAATTTATTTTTTTTATTGACCGCTTGACCCCATTTACACTTGGTATATGAATCTGTGTTGTTTAGCCTTTTTTATTGTGTGTAAAAAAGTTCAATCTCTCAAGTTTTCATGAAAAATTTAGCGCAAGGAGAACAAGTGGTAACTGTTAGAGTAATTAAATAAATGTCTGTCGGCCTGCATCCTGGACTATTATCTTTGTTTTCTCAAAGTATTTTCTGTTTTTGCAAGTTCTTTTTCAGAAAGTCTGAGAAGCATTTAGTGGTTATTACTTATTAGTGATTGGTTGGGGTAACAGAAAAAGCATGTTTCCATCAATTTTTTTTTTTAATTTTCAACATTTTAACCTTCGTGCAGTTAAAGCTATCACAACTTTATTTTGGAATGTAGTTCCTATAAATTATTTTTTATCCTTTTTTGCAGGATTGTATTGCAGTTCTCTCTAAGGAATTCCCTGGAAGCCTAAGAGTTGGTGAGTTTTTCTATTTCATATTTTATGTTTTTCATAAATACTAATATACATAATACCAAACAGTTCTGCATCTACTAAAATAAATAAGCATCTATATTATTTCTTTTGAGGTCAACAAGGTCATCAAAACCTTATTAAGTTACTAAGCCTATGGCAAAATTTTGAGATTCTTGGTCCTCAGTTGATCCCCTAGGATATCTAAAAGATTCAGCACAGCAGGCTGTGAAGTTTCAAATATTTGTGCCTTATTGGTTATGATAAGCCAACCTTATGTGCAACCATGGGGCAATGATCCAACCTGCAAAATACTGTAATTGAGCATCGTTTGGGACAACTAGGGCTTTTGCATGTGGTCTTAACTCTTAAATCAGGGTTCATCTTATTTTCTTGTCATTAACATGTTGACTGGCGGTAGGGTTACCACGTTTTTCCTAAAGTATAGATCCTCAAATTCTTCAACCATTAACTCTACCCTGCTTTTGGCAATGCCAATTTGATGCCATTGGTTGCTCTTTTGAAATGCCTTAGTTGCCAAATCATAGCACTTGAGCAAATTCATAGGTACACAATAGAAAGAATTTCTAGTATTCCATAAACAAGACATAGAGGATGCACAATCTTTTGTGATTGATTATCAATATTTAGTGGATTGTGATTTTTGAACCTGAAAAATGTTAATTTTATCACATTCAGTAGTTATATTTTTTTGCAAACATTCTCAGGAAGATTAGAGGGGATGCTGCTTGAGGCCAAAGATGCATGGGCCGAAGCAGAAAAAGTATATGCACGCCTTCTAGAAGACAACCCACTTGATCAGGTGCTGCCTCAATTCTCAATCTCTGAATCTCCTCTTGTTTTATTCTGAGTTTTGAATCGAAAACACTTGGTTATAGGTCCAGATGTTAAATTCTTGCTAGGTTGAGTTTGTTATCATATTTTAGATTAGAGTTAAACGATGATACTATTAAGTTGTGGTATTGGATGCAACTCTGTTATTCCCCAAAGTTATTTGTTTACTCTTTAGAAGTCATGACTTTGTTATGAATTTCTTGAACATTAAATTGCGAGTCTTATACCTATACTGTGCAGATAATCTACAAGAGAAAAGTTGCTATCGCAAAAGCACAAGGAGATTTGAAAGTTGCGGTTGATTTTCTCAACAAATACTTAGAAATGTGGGAACTTATCCATTACTATAGGAATCTGTTCCATTACATTACAGTAGAATCTTTCATTACTAACACATTGCAAATTGTTTGAAATCGTATCAGATTTATGGCAGATCATGATGCTTGGAGAGAACTCGCTGAGATCTATGTGTCTCTACAGATGTGAGGCAACTTGATTGTCATTCTTGTAATACCATTTAACAATTTACTGCTTATTTATGTATTTATAACTCCCTCCTCGATTAGGTATAAGCAAGCAGCCTTTTGTTATGAGGAGCTGATACTGTCTCAACCAACAGTTTCTCCATATCATCTATCTTATGCAGAGGTAAGTATCCGTCAACTGGTATCATGTTGTTTAATTGCTGTTCTTCCATGAACCGATGAATCACAATGCGTTGGATATTCTTGGTTTATAATCTTGCTGTTCTTGGTATTTTCTTGATTTAAAACAGACACCATAGTAAGGTTCCACTTGTTTCCTGTGTGATAATGTAGAGGGTTTATATTACTTTAATGGGCACACTACTATTTTTGAAGCATTTTGGGCTTAACTGGTCGATAGTTTTTATTTTATTATTTTGACGAGTTGCTATACTCGATAGCAGTGGAGACATAGTAGGTGCTCCAATTGAAAATGACAACTTTTGATGGAGAAACCTCCATTTAATTGCGCCACCTGTGCAGTTGATTAGAGATGATAGACCATGAGTTGGAACTTGAGCCTCGGCGAGATGTTCAAGTCTCACGTAAAGGAGATTGTCAAACAAGCGAAATTGCAATCCAGTGAAGGGAGTCTGTGTGAACTTTACGTGGGAACTCTTTTAACTAGTTTAAATTTGAGACCAATGGCTGGACTATCAAGTTATGTGTGTTAGTTCTCTCGGGATGCAAAATTACTTATCTTTTTTTCGGCCCTAGTCATTTCATTGATATCAGCCTTCTAGATTCTGTACAGGCTATCTACCAAAATTTTCAAGGTTAAGCTGTAGATCTTGAGATTCAACTACCATGTTCGATAAGTAGCATTAAAATTTTCATTTCAGCGAAAACCAAATGAGAAAACTATAGAGACAATATCTAAAATATACTTGAAAGGTTGGCTTAGCGAGCCTAATCTTATTCTATGTGCAATCATAAGTACTAGAATTTTGTTTGGTTGAGGACCGACTCCATGTACCCACTATATCGAGTAGAATTAGAATGATACCGCGTGTTTTCTCTCCGATTCTAGATCAAATAAATTTGCAAATTGGTAACTCGAGCAAGGTTAGATATAGATAATCTATTTTCTTTCTTTCTTTTTTTTTTCAGTTCACAATGACATTGAAATATCATACCTTTCCCTTCAAGTGGTTTCTCCTCACTTCCTCCATTCAACAGGTACTTTACACCATGGGAGGCCTGGAAAATCTCCTGACGGCCAAAAAGTACTATGCATCTGCCATCGCCCTAAGTGGAGGAAAGAACACTCGAGCTCTATACGGCATATGCTCGGTAAGACATCCTTGATGACTCATGGTTTCCCTGCGACAATCGCAATCACTGACATTACATGCCAACTTTGTCCAGTGTAGTGCGGCCATCAATCAGCTTACGAAAGGCCGGAACAAGGAAGAGAAAGAGAGCTCCGATCTACCATCTCTGGCCGCAGAAGCTCTGCAGCGCGACTACAAATACAGGGCTCCGAAGAAGCTGCCTCTTCTTAACAACATGCTTAAGAACATGAAGCTGAGTTCTTGAACATTTTTGTTTAGATCTTTCTTCTTTGCCACTAGGGTTATTTTGTATGCTGCTAAAACACAAACCATATTGGAGTTCTTCTTGCAGAATTATTATTGTTTCAGATGAGAGAAATTTCTACTTCTGCAGTATCATAATGCCATAAGAAAATTGATAGAACAACTGTATTAGAGTGTATTCCTGTTTTCTAAGAAACCTCAACCTCTTAAGAAGATACTGGAATGTTGTGTTTGTCAAGGAAAATTGAAGACTAATATCTGGACTCAGCCTTGGTTAAATTGTCCTTCTGTACTATCGTTCTTAAAACCTTCATGTCCTCACGGGAATAGTGTGGTGGTTAAAATATAACGGAATTTGTGAATAAGATATGAATCGATTTTAGAGGAGATCTAAAGTCTTTTTTTTAGATTCAGATGATCTCTACATCTCTTGATTATTATATTCAGGCCCATAGAGTCCTTTGTGATTTATCTTCCTCGTAATGATCATGAGATAGATTGATAGGGATTGTTAGGTTGACGGTTTCAATCTTTTGCGGGCTCTTAGAACTTTCATGATGACCACAAGGACCAACCTCCCTTGGCATGATACCCAAGCTCTAGTTTGATGGCTAGAACACTTGCTCTTCGAGATCTCAGATCTTCTTAAGTAAAAGATTAAAATTCGTCAATCTAATGGTTTCTATCAATTCATCTTCGTATCATCATAAAAAAGATAAATCATGAAAAAATTTTGATCCAAAGTCCATCGATAGATCGTATAAAGAATCGATATCTTCGCACAAGCGAAGGATTAAAGGATCCTAGACCTTCAATGCCTCAAATAAGTCGGAGACTAACGATGAGGCATTATGTGACATATTGTGTTTGATATATGACCCGGACAAGGTCGAAGAGGCAAATGTTTCTGGTGCACTAACCATGTTAGTTGCTCGATAAAAAATTAGTCTGGTATCATCCAAACCTCGTAAAAGGCTAGTTCGACTGTTGATCTTAGATAACACTAAAGTTCAAATTGGCTTCTCTCTCAATTTGGACACGAATCAAAGTTCATAAAAAAAAATGATTGCTCTACGTATGGAGGGAGATAAATCGACTCAAATAGTGCAAATCTGAGTCGTACGGTGCTGTCGCCTCTTGAAATCGATCTTTTAACTAGCTTATCTGATTCGCTTAGTCATCTGAGTTTGCCCTGCAGACTTAATCGAAGTCCATAAGCCATGATGCATAGTGGGTTGAATGTGGAGGTCGATTGTTAGATGCACGCTCGTGAATATTTTCATGCTTACCTGTGGATGAACTAAATGTGTAAGATAGAATTTTCAATTTGACTAACGATTCAAAATACTAAAACTATCTACACGAGTATTATCCGATTTATTACACGGTTCATATTTTTTTTTTTAAATAATTGAATTATTTAATAATATATATTTGTGAATAAAAAAGCACAAATATCGTATCGTGCAACAAAAATTTTTGCCGGCCAAGCCCGAAGAAGAAGCTGAACAGAAGGATTCAATGATTCGACCAAACACGACTGATCCCTCCCCTCGATCGATGATCTGATAGCAGACTCCTCCCTCGATCTTCAGGATCAAAATCCCAAATTTCAATCCATCTCCATCGCTCCTCTCCGCCGGAACAGAGCAGACATGACCGAGCGCTTTTGCGGAATTGCTTAGGCAAATTAAGTCCACTAGGGTTAGGGCAACCCTAGCGGCAGCGGGAGGGAGCAGGGGGAGTCCTCGTCGTCGGCGGCGGGCGGTTCGGTTGGGAACAGCGGGGCGCGGCAGAGGGGGCAGGTGCGCTGCCCGTGCTCGAGCCACCGGTCGACGCAGTGGCGGTGGAAGACGTGGCGGCAGTCGCTCATCCGCCTGACCTCGTCCGCGGGCTCGAACTCGGACAGGCACACCGCGCAGCAGCAGCTCCCGCTTCCCGCCAGGTCCCCGAACCGGGTCGTGGGGGAGACCTCCTGGATCAGCTCCGCCGGCACCATGGGGAGGAGTAAGCGGATGACCGCCTCCTGGTGGAGGTCGGCGTCAGAGTCCGAGAGGCCGAGGCAGCGGGAGAGCCAGTTGAGGAGCTTCCGCACGTGAGCCAACAGGAACAGCAGGTGAAGGAGCAGCTTGGGGAGCTCGGGGTAGCCGGTGGGGAAGCCCATGGCAAGAGTGCGCGGCAAGTGTTCGATGAATCGCCTATGAGAATCGTTGAGCCTGCAACTCAGCGACTGGAAGTGCTCAACGAAATGCCTGACAGAACCACAGCGAACGAGACCAGCAATTGTTCTATGAAATGCGTAAGAGAAGTATATTAAGAAGGGAACTACAATTGCTTATGAGAAACAAAACTGCAATTGTTTGAGGAAATGCCGCAGAGAATTTATAAGAGAAGGAGGTACAATGTGTTTGTGTATAGCAAGGGGGATGTAACTGGTAAATGTTTGAGGAAATGCCTGAGAGAATCTCAACAGCTAATAAGGATTTTGGGGGTCACTTTTCTTTGGCTTTTTGCTCGATGCGGTGTTGTCTGTGTCTGGAGAAGAGGTCGGTTGAGTCGGCATAATTTTGTACATGGATGAGGGTGGAGGTGTGGCCAATTCCATCCCCATCTTTTTGTGGAGAAAGACCAGAAGAATGGCATGTGATGGACCCTGTGGAAGGAAACATGATTTATTGCTGGCCATTTGACTCATTAGCTGAAAAAGTTTGTTTGGTAGTGCAACAGATTGCCATCATTACCTTCAGATTTCCACAGGTCAGTTGATTCAGTTCTCACTTCTCAGTAAAAGGGAAAAAAAACATTATTAGAAATTGTTTTTCAGGGTTACAATATTGTCAAAATGCTCTATATCGGATGCCATTGTTGTAAGGCATTGACCAAGCTAATTCTTTTAGCTTCATCCTTGGCCGAGCAGGCTAGACCAATTGGCAACTCTCCAGCCACTCCCCAATTGATGTTGCCAGAACGCTTTCGTTGGATTCATATCCTCCATCAAGCTCGGTAAGTTAGAAAGCAACCTTTTTTTTTCTCTCTCCTTATACTGCTATTTCTTTCTCTTTCAAGTTCAAGCTGATTTAGACATTTTTAATTTGAGTTGATATGCAAACAAATGATTAGTTAACTTCAATCACACATCGAAGAGGACAATTTCTTCAGCAAGAAGAGATAGAGACACACACTCCTCTTGTCTGCCGAATGCATTTAATCCTGCCACAATGCGCTTGCACACACACACACACCATGTGTTTTAGTAACATCACCTTATCTTCTGGTGTCCACCAACACACAAGCAAAGATGTGGATACCTTTGACATGGAGAGAGATGGAGAAGGGTTGTGGAATTTGATTGCATTTAAAGATTTAGAGACGAGATTTGTTCTCTTAGCTTACTGCCCTTCACTTGCTACAATATCTTCCATGAGATCTCCTCTGCAACCTCATATCAAAACACCATCATTGTTTCTTCCCATCAGTGAATTGTCTCTTTGTTGCTAGGGTGAGATTCCTCGGCGAGGGCTCTCCAGGAATTATTCATTGGAGTCAGGGGTGCACAGAAGTTCGGTTAAATCGAACAAATCGATTAAACCGATCGAAATTGAAAGTTCGGTTCAGTTTATTCAGAAATTTAGTTTTTATTTTTAAAAATATTGGTTTTTTCAGTTAGGTCGGTTTTTGAATTAAAAAATTCGATTGTATAAACCGATTTAATCGATAAAATTGAATTAAACACCATTAGTCGACTATTACTATAGTATCAGTATGGTAAAATAACGATTTTCATATATCGATCGATTGATACTTGGCAAATAGTCAATTGATATCAGTCGATTGGTATTACAGTACCAGTCCATTCATGTTGAAAATTGATTTTTTTAATTTTTAATTGAATTATTATTGGTTCGATCGGTTTGGTTTTGGTAAAAATTTTGAGTACAAATACATGTGCCATAAAAAAAAAATCAGTTTATTCAGTGTGTTCATTCAGTTTGAATTGAACTGATTGAAACTTTCTTGTAGAATTAAAAAAAAAAGGATTTTTTTTCCATATACCATATTTGTGCTTTGTTTGAAGTTAATTAAACGAAGACTGAAGTGCCCCTCCCTTGAAAAATAAACTGATTTGGTCAAGAGATAAAATCTCATCGAATTCTTAATTTGATTTGGACTGTTTATTAGATTGCTTGTAGTTGAGATTGAATCCAAAACAAAGATGTGTCAGTATCCTGCCCAAAGTTGTTCCTTCTATGGCACATATTTCACATCATTTTTTCTCTTAGGGGGGAAAAAAAAATTCAATCTTTCCACCTTTGAATTATCAACTTCAACTTGGAATTTAATATCACTGATGCAGCACAAGACGTTCCTTGTCATAGTCCTTGTGCTATCAAAGTTGGAGGCAACAGGGCAGGTCTTCATGTGGCTCAATTAAGAAAAAAAAAAAGGGTACAACCCTAACTTTTTATTAAGTTGTCCTCTTCCCGGAACCAGAGATGTAGTAATTTCTTCGGTCCGATTAATTTTAATTTTTGAGAGTAATTGATCTTGACTTATAGATCTTCAAAACGTCTCAAATAAATCATAAGCTTTTCATTATTTACGAGCGCGGTCAACGTCGAAGTTCTCTTCATTTTGTCCAATGAATTTTTCTAAATTCGTTATCGAACGATGTTACAGTAGAGGATCGAATTATATTTTTCTGTGGGATGCATCTCCATTTTTACTGCTGCATCATGCCCTTGGGGTCGAGATGTAATTATTCTGTGTTTACTTTTGTGGTAATGGAAAAGAAAAGGAAGGGGGAGAATATCGACCTCAACGATTGCTCCGATTAATTTTAGAAGTGTGCATCCAACTCCACAGATATTCACCTGACAAATTCAGGAATTGTACGTGACTTCACTTCAGTTTTTGGTTAGACAGAAGCTGCAGTCGAACTTTGAACTATGATCATCTGGGTAGTCCACTTTCGACTTCACCACGATCCTAGGTCCTGAGGATAAGAAATTTCTTTCTAATATTTATTATGATAATGGAGAAATAAATTTCTTAGGGAGATGAAGGGTTGAGCGAGTCCTTCGGCGGGAAAGGAGGTGATGATGGCGTGTTGATCAACAACTAGCTTACGGAGACGAAGTGTAGTTAAACACTAAACACGCAACAAAACAAAATGTATCCACCAAAGTAAATACAACCTTACAACTTTAAAGGCACAATTTTAAAAGTTTTTTTTTTTTTTTATAAATTTTGAATTATGCCATGCCACCTCACTCTTCATATATAAAAAATTAGAATTGTCAACTTAGTGATTTTTATCGGTCTGTTTCATAGTCATTATGAGGAAAATAAATCACAGAGGATTCTATGAGTCTTGACATGATGATCAAAATATGTGAAGATTATCTGAATTTAGAAAATATTTTAGATATCTTCCGAAGTCAATTTATGTCACTTTTGTAAATATCATCGTGCTTTAATCATCACGTGGAACCACCTCACTCTTCATGGCCAATCAAGGATGGGCCATGTTTCATCAATGTCATTAATTTCTCATCCCAATGGTGGCGGCGACGGCGGTGGCTGTGGCCACCGCCGTGGGGTGGCTGGGTGGGTGGGTGGAGGAAATGGGCCAAGCATGGGGAGGGAGACAGAGAGCCTAAATGGTCAATTTAAATTATTGTTATGCCTAATTAATTGTTTCATTGAAATGATGTGGGAACATTGAAGATTCTCTCTCTTTTGTCTCATCCTTGTCAGTTGTCTCCCCCATCGAGATAAAGTACAAATTAATTATTTTTTAAAATAAAAATATTTATTTATTGAGTAGAAATAATGTTCTATCAAGTTTTATTTGATTTGAAGTGGAGTCCAAGATTAAGGCATTGGGCTTGTATTGGGCTTATAATTAATTAATTAATATTTGGACTGGGCCAGCATGCTAGATTGGTATAAAAAAAAATTCAATATTTGTATTTAACTAAATTATAAGGGGATTTTATGACCTCACAACCCTTATATTTGTCTTACATATCTTTTAATCAAATAATCAAAGTAAGTGTCACATTACACTTGAAAATTAAGTTCTTTGAAAAAAAATAAATTGTTATTTAATCAGCAAATTGGCTTATGAGGACGTGACTTTTAAATAAAAGGTAAATACCAAATAAATAAATAGATAAACTAAAATTCATTTTTTAATTTGAGGTGGTGAGGTGTCTTTAACACTTTGATTTTATATAGATTTAGGATTTTAATCATGCAAGGTGATTAGTATGGTAAAGAATAACACAAAATGTTTTTTTATATTATTTTTGGGAAAAATAGATATTTTAATTTCCTTCCATTTAAAAAGTGTAAATAAGACACCCCACAATCGAATTTTGTGTAAAGTTTAATTGATTTGTAAATTATTGTGGTGAAACATGGCAAGAAAAGTTTTACTTAAATATTTCCTTCCAGCAAATAATGGTCATATTCAGGTCTTTCACATTTTAATTTTGTATAAATTCAAAATTTTGACTTGTAAATAATATGAAATGCTTCCATGTTCACCCTATGCAATTATACTTTACATTAACTTGAGGGGCCATGATTCTAAATTTAAATAGAAATATGGTCTAAGATAACCCTTAAATATCTATTTCTATTGAAAACTCACAATCTAGAGCGAGCACAACCAGTGTTTTTTTTAAGGAAAGAATAAAAACTGATAAAATACAATTAAATCTGTTTATTTGAAGCATTTAGAGGAACAATAAGAATGAAAGTTTAATTCCCCAATGACATGAATATTCTAAAAAATAGATTCTGGATATGCATAAATTATATTCTAAATTTATCAAGTATAAGAATCAAGAGGAAGATTGTCTATCTTTAGGATTAGTCAAACAAAGTCTCAACACCTAGATTTTTTTCTTTTTTTTTAAAAGAAGAGATCTGTAATTTACACCATGACTTTCAGTCCATCCACAGCACCACTGATTTCCCATATTCATGAGATGAGTATTTATTGCTTTCCTAAAAGATGCCTTCATCATCTACTTGTTCAATCAGTACAAGGGAAAAGCCAGGGACAGGTACAAAAGCTTTTCATGCTTGAAATCCCTGTGCCACTTTGTCCAGCTTCTCCAGCTTTAGGACCCATCACTGAATTGTTTTCCATGTGAGAAAGCTACTGCTCAGTTTCAACTCGTCTCCACAGATGCTTTTCATAATCACCAGCACAGCATTCTTCACACCTTAATTCTTTTCAGCACAAGTGTTCATCAAGTCAAAGTTAGTAATACATTCAAATTAGAATGAGATCCTAATGAAGAGTGATCGAGAATTGCCCTTAAAAGACTTTAACAAGAGTTTGTATCATCTGACAGTTTTCTTAGTCCATACCTTTCTACCTGGCTCGGAAGCATTCCTTAGTCCATACCATTCTACCTAACATCCTTAAGCACAAGACAAGAAGCAATATTGATTGTGATCCACCACCAATAGAATAAACAAATTTGATTGTATCTGAACACTGTATTTTGATCCAGTAGACAATAATTCTTCATCTAGCGTTCATGAAGAAGATGAATCAAGTTCAGACAAATAAGCAATTAATTTCTTTCCTAGTAGTCTGAAGCTAAAGGTAGCTGATTCACTTTCAGGAGTAGCTAAACACACATTTGATCAAACAGGCTTCTTGCAGATGTTCAAGTTGTTTCAAGATCATACTATTTAGGTCGTTTGCTTTGTTTTCTCAGGGCAAAGGTTGGATTTTTAGATCAATGATGCAGTTTTTGTTAACATCTCAGTTGGGATTGTTTATAGTGATGATGGGAAGCGTGCAGATTCAAGATCAAGTGACCTGTTGGTGGACTTGTGACCAAATCTACATTAGGGTTCTTGATGCACTCAATCGCTAGGTATTCACTGAAAAAGGACGAATTTTTGTACAACAAGCAGAGAACAGTTAGAAACCCTAGCCAATTGAGTGATATCTAGGGCTAACCTCCTCCAGTAGATGCTGGTGCCTTCTGGGCGGCCCGGGAAGGAGAAGGGCGCGGCAGAGAGGGCATGTGAGCTGGCCGACGTCGATCCACTTGTCGATGCAGGCCTTGTGGAAGACGTGGGCGCAGTTCCCGAGCTGCCGAACCTCGTGATGGGGTTCGAGCGCGGCGAGGCAGACGGCGCAGAGGGGTGAGGAGTCGGATAGGAGGGCGGAGAAGCGGACGACGGGGAGGCGGGACTTGACGACGGCGGGGGAAATGAGGGAGTCGCAGAGGTGGACGGGGTGCGCGAACGGGTAGAGGCTGTCAGCGACGGAGGAGTACGATGGGGCTAGGCCTAGGAAGAAGAGCGCGGCGGAGACGGCGATCTTGAGGCGTTCGAGCACGAAAAGGACGATCGCGACAGGCCGGGGGAGGATGACGGCGTAGTAGACGGAGGGGAAGCCCATCGTCGTCGTCGTCGGTGGTGGTTTGCCGTTTGGATGAGAACCGGCAATAAATAGACCGTCGCGGTAGGTGTTTAGACCGGTCAATTTGAACAATATGGATCGGTTCAATTAACCCGAACCGGCATCATTTACAAATGAATAAAATGAAAAAACACACACACAATTTAAAGCACAGGTTCTTCTATAAAACAATGCACGAATATGCATTTTAAAACTAAAATTAATTATCTAGAATTTATTACCAGTTATATAATCCATAGAATTCTATGGAATTAGAATTTATTTTATATTTTAGGTCAGCTTTAATTTTAATTTCATAATAATTTGAAAAGTTTACGAGCATAATCGAATTGGTAATCGAATGAATATTTATCACATTAGATTAAAAGTCCATTTCCGAAAGTCTCAAAAAAAAATATGACTCAATTGGTACTCGAATGAATATTTACCACATTGAAGTAGAAGTCGATGAAAGTCTTCGAAAATATGACTCGTCCGCCTAAAAAGTCGCTTGATCGTTGAACAAATCATCTTTTACCATTTTTATATTAGGGATGTTTAATGGATTGGTTCAATCCAGAATCGAGTCGGAATCAATTCGTTAAATTCAGAATCGAAATCGATTCAAATGAGTTGGTTCTGAAATCGAATCGGAACCGTTTCGATTTCGGTTCGGTTTCAATCGATTTCGGAATCGGTTCTGAATTGTTTCGGAACCGATTCTGATTTCGATTTGGATCTAATTTTGGTTGCTAATTTAAAAGTGAAAAATCTTAACATGTTAATATGTTTACAAGATTATTTTGCGATAGAAAAAAAGAATAGGATCACAAACACGTTAGATGAATTTAGAAGCTCAAGTTCGAAGAAAATAATCTAGAATCATTTCGGAATCGATCCGGAACCGTTTCGAAATCGATTTGGAACCGTTTCGGAATCAATTCGAAATCGATCCAAATTGAATTGGTTCGAAAGTTAAAACTTTAGAATCGAAAACGATTCGGACATTGACGAATCCAAAATCGATCCGAACTGAATCGGAACTGAAGAATCGATACTAATTTATATAATCTTTTTCAATAGTGAACACTTTAATCTATAGACATTTTTTTTGAATAAATTCAAATAACATAGATGAAGCAGCAGATGATCCAATACGACGATGCTTATGAATAGATCTAAAATTATTTTTTAATTCAAATCTAAAATTATTTTTTAAATTCAAATAATTTTTAAGTATCTTAAAAAATTAACAAAGACCAATGCTCAAAACGATCAAATATTTGCTACATACAAAATCATGCTCCACCACTTCTTCACCATGATTATTATTTATGTTTAAATAAATTTTATACTATTTTGTCTCACTGTCTAATTAAAAAAAAAAAATGAAATCAAACCAGTAAACATTCAGCAATAGCTGCATTAATCCCATTTTATAAAGAAAAATTGGAAGCATATGCTTAGACGTCTAGATAAATTGGTTGGACCTATTGCAACTAAACTTGCAGTCACGACTGGCATTCAGGAACTATGTTGCATCTTGAAGAAGAAGAAGAAGAAGAAGTAGTCAGCCTTCAGTCGATCTTCACCGAGGAGAAAAGGTAGTGAACAAAGTAGAAGGAGACCAAGAAGCCGATGGCGCCCGTCGATAACATGATAGCCAGCGCCATGATCAGTGAATAGCCAAGGTAGAGCATTGCTGAAACAGGTCCGCTTAAGCTTCTAAGCTGAAACACCAAGTAGTTGATGGAGTACAAGAACACATAAACGGCGACCGATCCAGAAGCAAAGAAAGCTTTCCACCACCACTGCCAATCCTCGACGCAGAGATGCATGTAAGTCAGGATGACGGAGACCTCGGCGCAAACTATGACCAGCAAGAGCAGAACTATAAGCAAGAATCCAAATACATAATAGAACCTTCCCAGCCATATACTCGATAGAATGAAGAACAGCTCAATGAAGAGGGTGCCAAAGGGTAGAGTTCCGGCACCGAGGACAAGGAGCCATGAAGGATACTTCCTAGCCGGAATCTCTCTCGGAATCTGATTCGTTCGCACAGGGAATTGAATGTGCTCCGACCGAGTGCCCAGGAAGCCGCCTAAAAGGGTCATCGGCACCGAGATGCAGAACCACAGAGATAACAGAGTGAAAAACAATGAGACCGGCAGAGCTCCAGTACTCTTGCTCCCCCACAGCATGAAGTTTAGAATGCACAGAACAAGAAATGCTATCCCTGGAAAGAAACAAGAAATTGACCATGAAACTGATCTCCACCCTTCCGAGCCGCCTTTTATGGTTCGCCACAGCCTGACTCCGACGTATCCAGAAACAATTCCGAGGAACTGATAAAGGACGATCATGCCCGTCAAGAGCATGCCTCGCGAAGCAGGAGACATGAACCCGAGAGCAGCAAACACAATTGTCACCACTGCCATGCCTGTAATTTGCACTCCATCGCCGACCATAACGCAGAGTAGCTTCGAGCAATTTGGCTCCCTAAAGACATCACCTACGACGAGTTTCCAGCCGGACAACTCCTCGTTCATTTGAGCTTGAGATTCTTTATCCAGTTCTTCATATCTAGTGAGGTCTCTCCTGACGGTCCTCAAAAATATCACAAAGACTATCCCGGCTAAGAAGAATATGACCATCAAAGAGTTCATGATTGAGAACCAGTGGACTTTGGCACCTTCCATCTTGAGATATGCATCCCACCTCGATGGCCATCTGATGTCGCTTTTCACAAATACAACTTCGTAGGTGAATGAGATTTGTTCTTTCTCTCGAATAACCTGAGATTTATCGGGTTCCAATGGGCAATTCACAGGATCAACTTTGCTGTACATTTTAAGCTTCGACATGGCAGCCGGATTGCGCTTTACACTGCACGGAACAACTTCAAACCCTACAATCTCATACCCAGACATGGAATTCTTTTCGGTCTCTGTGATCGCTCCCATCCCTGCTTCTCCGGTGTCGATTATCTCGACTCGGCCGCCTTCGTACTCGTGGTACAAGACTGTAAACTTCAAGTGATTGATGATGTAGTCTTCATTGCTTCCGAGAGGAGTGTAACCGACCGGAAACCCCGTCCAGTAGAAGGTGACACCATTCTGCTCAGTAGATCTCCTGACAGGAAGGTTGTCGAGAATCATGTTCACCTGATACAGATCGTGCGTCCGCTGCTTCAGAAGCTTCACCTCCTCTTCACTCAACGGATTTGTAGTGCAGAGGTAAAGGGATTCATTGACATTGATACGGAATCGGTAAGGGGAGTTGTCGATCTGATCGCCCATGAGAAGCTCACCTAAATTCTCTGCGCTCTTCTTGATCCCTCCCTCGGGTCGGCAGTAGGGGAGACTGTAGTAGCTAAAAGGGATCTCAGTCTCAAACGAAGTGAGAGAGTTCACTTTGGGCGATATGGGTTTTCCTTGAGGATACGTATGCATGTAGCTACCGGGGAGGTAAAATGAACTGCTCGGAGCAAGTTTCAGAAGCGAGATCAACAAAGCGACGTAGATGAAGCAGGAAGACCTCATCGATGCTATGCGACGCTGACAAATTTCAAACTTTTTCACGGCGACCTGCAATCAAACTCAAAAAGATTCCATCTTTCACCAAGCAGATCAGAAAAAAAGCGAACACCATCGGCGAATTGCACAGGTTCCGGATCTATTGCTCAGCAACAAAAGAAGCAAGGCAAAGGCTGCGAAACCGACGCCTGATAGGATACATCGAAAAAGAAGAGGAAAAAAAAAACCCTAGGACCAAAAGCGGATCTGAGAAGGAGATGAAACTTACCGATGAAAATTGGATAGCGAAAGCGCGAAGAGATCAGAGAAGATCGACGGGCAAATGGGGGAGGAGAAGCGATTCCGACGGATCTCCTCGGCGGTGTTGAAATCGCGACGCAAACCGTGGAAGAAGAAAAGAAGAGAGTAATAGTATGCACAATTTAGTACTGCGAGTGGAATATAAATAGATTGTTGATGACCAGAAAAATAGAAGAAAAATGATATTTGAATTTTCTTCAAATAAAAAAATTATTTGTATTTTCCGAAAATATATAATTCAAAACTAGATAACATCGTTTTTTTCCCCCTTTTTTCGACCTCGTTGACCTCTAATAAATTTTAAAGTGGTAAAAAAAAATGAGTATAATAATAATAATAATAATAATAATAAATATTTATTTAAAAAATGATTGTCTCTTCATTTCGCAAAAAAACTTAATAACATTCTTACCCCAAAGTAAGATGATTTTTTCAAAAAAAATAAAATTGAGCATGTTTAGATTTTTTTAAAAAATATGTTATGAAAAAAACTTCAAATTCAAAGTAAATCTAAAATTCATTAATGATCGATCAAAATTATAGAATTAGAGTACGATCAAACATCAGAAATAAAATAGTATAAATTTGAAGTGAATATATTTAAGTTTATTAATGACTTTTGTTTAAAATTTATTAATATGGTTAAAAGTCGTTGGTATATGTATATATATATTTTGTTTTGTATAATTTTTTTGTGAGTATTTTTATTATTGATCGTCCGATCTCCTAAAGTTCATATATTGAACTATAATATTCACACAATTGAACATTAGATAATGAAGATGTTCATTGGTGCTATGGAATAACTAATGAGCACCAATAAACATCTCTATTATTCATTGTCAGATCTCCTAAATTAAAGGATTAAGTTATAATGTTTATTTGATCTGACGATGAATAATCGAGTTGTTCATGAATAAATTATATAGAATAATATTTCTATATTATTATTAAAATTGTATAGAATAAATTGTATAAATTTAAAATAGATCCAAAGGTCATAAATAACCTTTTTGGTGAGAAAAATATTGCTAATATTAAATGCCTCTATTGATATTTGTTATAAATTTGGAAAATTTGAAATCATCAAATTTTTTTACCGTATAAGAATTTTGACACAAAGTTATTAATAATCTTAAAAGACCTTTAGATTTGAAAAAAAATGAATTTTTTATGGAAGTAATAAATTAATTATTATTTTTAAATTTTGTTTTGATTTGTTTCATTAAAAAAGTATTTTTTTAAAAAAATTGTGAGAGGTGCAATATGCAAAAAAGTATTTTGAAAAATAAGTACCTTTTATATATATATATATATATATATATATATATATATATGATAGATTTCTCCTACAAGAATACACATACAGCGATGCAATCTCGGCATCTCTTTTCCGCTGACCAGTGCAGCTCAGAATCGTCGGTGGATGGCCGGATCCCGATCGGAATCCGATCGCCGTAAGGGCGGCATCGAATTCCGACCGGACGACGATCGGAATCCGGTGCGATCGCGGCCGTCAGTGGCCACAACACTGGCGGCCGCAATGAAGCTGGATTTCGATTGCAATCCGACCGAAATTCGACCGTTGTCAGGCTGTCACCGGATTCCAGTCGGATTGCGATCGAAATTCGACCGATTCCCGACTGGAATCAGGTGCCATCGTCGTTGCCACTGCCCACGGCATTGGCGGTCGCGATGCGGTTGACTGGGAATCGGCCGGATTCTGAGCGTCGTCCGCTCGGAAGTCGGTGACGGCTTGACGACGGTTGGATTCCGACCGTCCATCGACGGATTTCGAGCTGCAGTGGTCGGGCGAGAAGAGATGCACGGGCGGACGAAGAATTGTGCATTTCTCAATCGCATTGAATCGATAATCGAGATCGCATCGCACACGGAAGCGGACGGATGAAATGCGTAGGAGATCAATTCTATATGATTTTTGTTGAAGTTGAACGGGCGCTGACAAATAGCCCTTAATAATTTAAAAACTTTGGAGGGGTGAAATGATTATGAACTCCTTCCGCGTTTTTTATTTTTATTTTTCCTTCTAAATCACGTGCAAACAACGTGAGACATATATGGTATAGATGTGGGTGGTTCGTCTTCGACGCCCGTAGAATTCTCGCTCCCGAGCAATGGAGTTCGTGGAGGAGGAGAGGCGGCCGCGATTCCTCTTCCAAGCCGGCCGCGGCGCCGGCTTATTCGCCGCCTCCGCGGCGATCGCAGAGGAACCAAAGTTCGATAAGCTTCACCCCGCGTCTTGCCTCTCCGCCGCGGCTGTCCTCCTCTTCCTCGCCTACCTTTCCCTCTCCGGCGCCGAAACCCTCGCTTCCCTCCTCCTATGGGCTGCCTTATCCCTAGCCTTAGGCGCTTTCTCACCTCCCTCCTCCACCGGAGGTGACTGTCGCGTCGGCCGCGGAGATCCCCTCCCCGATCCCGAGCCCGCCCTCACTCACTCTGATCTCGACGAGCCCAAGAGGCGGATCCAGGGCCGTCGCGCCAGATCCAAGAAGCTCGAAGACCCTCCTCCTCTGGTGGTTCCCATCGTCTCGGAACTCCCAGCAATGGCGAAGATCAAAGATCCGGTCTTAGACAATGACAGTGGATCAGCGAATCACGCCAAGTCGGAAGAAAATGAAGAAGAGAAAGAATGGACCGATGAGGATTTTGAGCTTCTCAAGAGGCAGATCTCGAAGCACCCGGTCGGCGAGCCACGGCGGTGGGAGAGGATCGCCGAAGCTTTCCGAGGCCAGCACGGGTTGGATAGCGTGATAACCACTGCAAAGTCATTATCGGAGAGGAGGCCTGCGTCTGGGGATTCGTATAAGCAGTTTCTGAAGCAGAGGAAGCCGGTGGATAAACGAATGGTGGCCGCCGAAATGGAGTCGCCACTGCGAGTTGGAAATTTAATGGAGAACGGTGATTCCACGCAGGAGAATGGTGGAGGGGCGGGAAAATGGAGCTCGGGAGAGGATATTGCACTTCTTAATGCTCTCAAGACATTTCCCAAGGATGTGGCAATGAGGTGGGAGAAGGTTGCTGCAGCAGTACCAGGCAAATCGAAGGCAGCCTGCATGAAGAGGGTTGCGGAGTTGAAGAGAAACTTTCGAACCTCGAAAGTTACAGATGCGTGAAGAAATCCTACTTTCATTTTACTGATCTGGAGGTACTGGTGGTTATTTTGTTCTCTTCTTTGGATTTTCTTTTTTGTTCTTCCATCATTGGATACGAAGTAATAGGACATTGAAGGTTACCTGCATGAGATAGTGTCATTACTGATTAAACTGCAATTGTAGCTCCTTGTTTTTGTAATACTATGGTATTTTCTAATTTCTATGGATGGTGGGGCAGCAATTTTGATACGTTTTTTCTTATAAACAATAGGATATATATTTATCTTTGTTGATAATTCATATGAGCTTTTATGAACTTAAATTTTGTAGCATATATGCTTGGGATAAGGCTTGGTGGTTGTTGTTGTATAATGCTTCTGCGTGAACTGGAACTGTCCATCTCCTGCTGATAATTTTAGTAGTTTAGAATTTAATATTGACTATTCAGTCGATTGTGGATGGATATTACCTATTACCTTATTAGCAATAGTGTAATCTTTGGGTTCCAAAACATGAACTAAATTAACCTGGTATATATATTTATCCTCACAGAAAATGTATGGAGGTTCCTGGATAAGTAATTGTAATCAAATAAGATACAAAAATGCTTAAAGAAAGACCTAAATTCTTGGTTTGTCTAAAATGATCTCTTAAATTTCAGACAAACCACATTGTGAGTTAAGTACTTCGCTGCCTTCTCAGTTATATCACCATTGATTTGATCAAGTAAAGCCTTTTTTAACGAAGAATATATGTTCTTGTCCACTAACTCAAACCATCTACACTTTAATTTTCAGTTTACTAGAGAAGTCCAGTCGATTTTTCTGAATGTTTAACTTGCTCAAAATTTCAGTTGCAGAACTTATCTGCAAACTAGAAATTGTAAAGGAGTAAATAAACTTAACATTTTTTGTTGACTTCATTGTTTTAGTAATAACTATCTTTCCAGGCTTCTTTAATTTTTCTTAGTAGAGTGACCATTATACTAGTATTCTACTTTAGCTTGGATACTAGCTCACTTATGGGTTCAATTCGAGCCTGCAACTTTGTCCTCACATGCAAAAGATAATACTTTGACATGATGTGTTAATATGCTTCTTATGCAACATCTCTTTCTTTGGTCTCAACAAAAGATTATGGTTGCTATAAAAATAATGTCTGGCTTTCAGAATTTTATACGAGACTGTTATAATGGACTGAGTAATCAATTCCTTTCTACATTTCAATTTTTATCACCAAAGTTGGTGATAACTTGTGGTTTTTTTTTTTCTTTTTGTTGCACATAAGAGTTTGATATCTTCTTGATATTGTTCTTCTAGTAGCTCTTTTTGCTTGCCATCATCTTAACACAAATAAAATGCGACTTCCCAGCTTTTCATAGATTTCGTGAGTGGAAGATGTCTAAGCATGACAACTAAAATGATTCTAAACCATATTTCAAAACAGATTGATAATGAAGCTTGTTTGCTTCTAAATGTAATATTTTTCAGTTAACAATGCCAACCCCATCTAGTGGGGATAAGGCTTGGTTGTTGCGGTAACAATGCAACATTCCTTTGCACAACCTGGTATTCAGAAAAACCAACAGAAGTGGTCAAAATCTATTGTTGTTCTGACTTGTGACAAACTGCAGATCATATGTCTAGGGTTGTCAATAAGCCGAATGTTCGTGAGCAAGTTCATCACTTAATTTAGTAAGAGATTATTTATGTTTGCTTAGTATGAAAAAAAAAAGTATATGTAAAATAAACAAACTCAAACATATCTTCAAGCTCAATGAGATAAAAAAAAAATAGTGAGCTCAGCGGGTTAACATTCATGAGAAAGCTCACGGACCATTAATGAACAAAGTAGGTTACAAATTTGTATAAGGCTCTGTTATGGTCTTGTTTGTTTAACTATTTTATTCGAATATCTAAGTTTACAAATTTGTATAGGACTATTCCTTGACACCTTTGTTCGCATGAGCTTCTCACTTCACGTGGCTTTTGCCTCCTTTTTTCATTTGGTGTTGGCATCTTGCACTATTGTTCGACCTTTTATAATTATTTTTCTTACTTCTCTTCTCTTTTTCAACCATTTTCCAATTATTTTTCTTACTTCCCTAGATACGATCTCCTTCTTTTCTTGTTTTTTCCCCCATTCATTGTTAAATTTTTCATCATTTAATCTTAACATATTGAGAATATTTTTATCTAGATTTTGCGGCTGATTTTCTTGGTTGTTGTTGTATGACCCGGACGTCACGGGTTTGAGTCAGAAATAGTCTCTTGCAAAGCAGGGTAAGACTGCATATAATAGATTATTTTCCGGGATATTGGCAAGAACTTGATGCATCGCACTGTCTTTTATTGTGAAAGAAAATGAAATGGTTCATTGTTGTTATGTAATTAGTGTCTACTTGTGAATTATGATTTTGTAATTGTAAATTTGTTTTTATTGATTAAGGATACAATTGTTATATATACATTAATATTACTCATTCTTAATTTATTATATATATCTTCCCTAATTTAATTATGCAATATCGATAGCCTAGCACCTAGGCAATGGGTCTAACACCTGTTTAAGATTCTAAATTGTCGATAGCATGCTAAAAATGAGAACATAAGTTACGTTTACTCGATCAAGCTTTTAGCTTAACTTGAATAACATTCTTGTCTCCAGTTGAGCTTGGTAAAAGCTTGAGTTTGCCTCTAGCTTGATAAGCTTTTTCATAAACAATCTCCAAAACAAAATATTGTGCTCAGTTAATATTGAGCTTATTTATTTCTCTAATAAACAAGCTTGAACCCAATTGAGCTTGGCTCGTCTGGTGCCCTGCATATGCCAAGCAATGTACAAGTATTTTTATACTCTTCTTTAGTTATGCTAGATATTGTTTAAAGTGAATTATTGGCATTGAGCACCCTAAAGAGAATGGAAAGAACACTTCCAAATTAGTAGATGAATGCACAAGAAGCACCAAATTACAGGATGGAGAAAGACCTGAGGATGCTACAGGAGATGGAGGAAAGTATAGCCTTCTCCTGGAGAAAGACCTGTAGAAGGCTAACCATTGTCACGAAGAAAAGCACAAAAGGAAATTGAAACTTGAGACAACCAAGATCTGTTGAATCAATGTGATGTATGCTCACAGTGCTGCCATCATCCATGAGGTTTGCTCTTGCTTGACATATTTCTTGACTCAAGAAACTAGACAACGGATTTTAATGAGATTGTGTTGGAATTGCAAGGCAGCAAATGACATATGTCGAGTTGCATGAACACCAAAGCTTTGAATCAGTTGGTAGAATTTGCATTTGCAGCAGCAGTTGCAGGAACCTCATGAAACCTATCAATTGCACGAGAACCTGATTCTCCATGTCAGACATGTTTTTTGATGCATTGTGTGTTGAAACAACCAAGATGGGAACATTTCCACTGCTGATACTGCTTCTTGCATCGAGGAGCAGGAGTGTCGCCTTTCCCTGCGGCTGCTGTGTTTGTATGCTGTGGAAGTTCAGTTGCTTTGCTCGCTCAGTTTGTGGCTTGCTCGGTTGTTTAACACTGCCCATTATGGTGATGCTGCTTTCTTGTTCATGGCACACGGTATAAATTTTTCTAAATTTTGTTTTTGTTGCATTAGCTTGCTGCATTTAATTTCAGAAATTGCTCAACTTTTGTTCTTTGCTCGCTGTTTGTGGGATCTGTAGCATACAAAGTAGGTCATCTTTGCATGGTTCACTCTGCAGCACACGCAATTGCCCTGTTGAGGTTGATTAATTGAAGAATGCACATTGTCAATTCCTGCTGTGTAATAAATAAACTGACAGAGTAAAAAAACTGACTAACTCCCCTAATGAAAGATAATGCAAACATAGGGATGATTCATGAAAGGTATGCATTGTCAGTATAGAAAATGATAAACTTGTTTATGTTTGATGTCCCGGATTTTTACTAATGAAAAGCTCTTGAGAAGGTACATCTTAAAGAACCATACGAGAGATCTTCCATTGATGAATGCCAAATCAATTTCCTTTCACATAGAATGCATTTGCAAGGTATATGATATTCCGATAGATGTATGAATATGTCTATGGAAACAAAGTATTGAATGACTTACAAAATTATTTAACATGATATTGAAAACAAAAAGAATGTCTGATCAACGAAGGATAAGTATTCTAATTTACTTATATAAAAATAAGAGAGAAATATAAACTTATGAAAATTATAGAGGTATTAAATTAATAATTCATACCATGAAACTTTAAGAAAGAGTAATAGAAAAAAGATTAAGGAAGAAGACTATGATTCTTGAAAATCAATTTGGATTCATGCCAGGAAGGTCGACAATAAAAGCTATACATCTTTTTAGACAACTAATTGAAAAATATAGAGAGCAAAAGCAGGATCTTCACATGATATTTATTGATTTAGGAAAAATTTATGATAGAGTTCCAAGAGAAATTATATGGAGAATTTAAAAAAAAAGAGGTGTTAATGTAACATATATTGAACTAATTAAGGATATGTAAGAGGAAGTAACAATCAAAGTGAAAACTTCAAGCGGATTAATTGAAACATTTCTAATAAACAATGGGTTACATCAAGGATCAGCTTTAAGTTCATATCTTTTTACACTAATCATGGACGAATTCACTGGGCATATTCAAGACACAGTACCGTGGTGCATGTTGTTTGCAAATGATATTGTTTTGGTAGATGAGACACGTGAAGGAATAAATATTAAACTAGAATCTTGGCGAAAAATACTAGAAATGAAAGGTTTTAGGCTTAGTAGAGTAAAGACAGAATTTATGAAATTTAAGTTTAGTAATATTAGATGTAATGAGACAAGTGTTAAGATAGGAGATGACGAGTTGTCTGGAATTGAGAGCTTTAAATATTTAGGATCATTTTTTCAAGATGATAGAGGGATTAAGAGAGATGTCTTACATAAAATATAAGCAAAATAGTTGAAATGGAGGAAAGCATCGGGTGTTTTATGTGATCGTAAAGTGCCTCTAAAATTTAAAAGGAAGTTCTACAAAACGGCAATTAGACCTGCTATGTTATATGACGTTGAATGTTGAGCTACGACTCGAGCACACGAGCAAAAGATGAGAGTTGCAGAGATGAGAATGTTAAGGTGGATGTGCGGACATACGAGGAAGAACAGAATAAGAAATGAAAGTATTAGAGAAAAAATCGGTGTTGCATCTATTGAAGGAAAGCTCTGATAGACACATTTAAGGTGTGATAAATATGTACTTGGACGGCCAATAAATGTTCCAGTTAGGTGGTGTGAAATGATGACAAATATACACATCAAATAAGGAAGAGGAAGATCAAAAAAGACTTGGTTAGTAACAATAAAACAAGTTAAAATTTATTTAAATATAGATGATGATATAATACGGGATAGAGTCCAATGACGTAGAAGGATTCATATAGTCGATCTCACCTAATGAAATAAGATTTTATTGTTGTTGTTGTTATTGTATCTGCTTCCCTTTTTTTTATTCATTTTGGTGTACCATCGTATGGTTCAAACCTAAATATTTCATGCGTTAATTGTATTGCAAATTTAGGAAGAAACTTCAACCATTTGGTGTTTCTGTTTCTGAACCAACCATCGGAAGCTTATTTCTTACATATGATTCTGCTTTTGCTTTTGAAGGTTATTATGCCTTAAGATTTCTATCAACCTTTTATTAGTTTTTCTCGATCCACAGACGAGAAAAGTAGCCTCATAATTTTCCATTTGTAGGGTTTGAAGGAGGAATAAGCCTTCAACTAGTAACCTAGACAAAGCCTATTCTCCATACTTTTAGGGTGTATTTGGTTCAAGTAATCATACATAATCTTGATTATGTGATTATCAAGGAATAAAACATAATCTTAGAATAAAGTATAATCTTTGATAAAAATTTTATTTGATTGGAGATTTTAATATATAACTTGGTTTAATATTTTACTAAATTATTCTTTATCTTTTCCTCAATCAAATCTATAGTCTTGTGCCAAGGCTACAGGGACTTCAACCATTTGGCGTTTCTGTTTTTGAACCATCCATCAGAAGCTTATTTCTGACATATGATTCTGCTTTTGCTTTTGAAGGTGTTTATGCCTTGAAGGTTTCTATCAACCTTTTATTAGTTTTTCTCAATCCACAGACGAGAGAAGTGGTCCCATAGTTTTCCATTTGTAGGGTTTGAAGGAGGAATAAGCCTTCAACTAGTAACCTAAACAAAGCCTATTCTTGATACATTTATAGTCTTGTGCTAAGCAAGCTACAGGGACTTCAACCATTTGGTGTTTCTGTTTCTGAACCATCCATCTGAAGCTTATTGCTGACATATGATTCTTCTTTTGCTTTTGAAGAAAAAAAAAAATTGGAACGGTCTTATCAGTGGAGGAGATAAATTAGGAATCTAAATGATAAGTACAAAAAAAGAGGTCGATTGATAACCCAGAGTCATGACCATTTAGGAAATTGATTTCTATCCACTTGAAAATTACCTCTTTTGTACTCATGAATAGGTTAGTCCTGAGAACTTGCTTTTGCTTTTGAAGGTTTTTATGTCTTAAGGTTTCCATCAACCTTTTATTAGTTTTTCTCCATACAGACGAGAGAAGTAATCACATAGTTTTCCATTTGTAGGGTTTGAAGGAGGAATAAGTCTTAGGCTGGTAACCTAAACAAAGCCTATTCTCCATAAGCTGTTTGTTTGAGATGGTAATCTAAATGCATCTTGTACTTGGATTCCTCATAACCCCATCAATCACAGGTAATAATAACTCGAAATGCTCGAGAAATATGAGGTACAATTATGTGATCTGGTTTCCTTATCTCGAATAGGAATAAAGTAATTAATGCCTATCAGATTCCTTCAATATTGTTAAACTCTGTTTGAAGCAAAAGAAGGTTCTTGTCTCCATGTGGTTTCTGATGCTTTGGGTGATCTTTGGATTAATATATGAGAAACAATGGATGTTCTTGATTGCTCCTATAAGAATAAACAGAACACAAGCAAGAACTAAACCATTTCGGTAATTTATCAAAGGACACATTTTAAGTTTGAAATTATTCAAATATGGTTTTATAATTTTATATTTATCAAAGAGCGTATTTCATTTTTTTTTTATCTCTTTCGTCAAATATGAATAATAATATGACCGAAAAAAATATGGTACTGAAAATTATATTCTCAGGAATACAGTAGTCCTGAGATTTGAATTCTCAATACCACGTACAATATTAAGCTCGTCTAAAAAAATGGTGTTGAGAATTATATTCTCAAAAATACAGTGATCCTAGAATTTAAATTTTCAGCCTATATACAATATCAAACTACCCTAGAAAAGAGATGGTATTGAGAATTATATTCTCAATAATACAGTGGTGTTGAGAATTATATTCTCGTGAATAGCGATGATTAAGATTTAAATTTTGACAAAGACTGATAATAATCAAAAAAAAAGTGGTGCTGGAAATTCAAATTTTAGGATCATTGTGTTTCTGAAAATATAATTTTCAATATTATATTTTTTTCGACTAACTTGATATCCACGTTTGATGGGAGGGATAAAAAAAAAATGAGATGTGCTCTTTGATAAATATGAAATTATAAAATTGTATTTAGACAATTTTAAATTTGAGATGCACTATCTGATAAACGACCGAAACCATTTTTGATCTCATAGGATTTGCGTATGACAACTTAAGTTACTATAGTTCATGATTACAATGTGAAAACAAGGTTACTCAGCAGTACATATGATTAGTAATAGAATGATAGTTTTTATTTATTTATTATTATACAGTGGTTGTGATGGCATTTCCTTAGCCAGTCGTCCATGCACATTTCAGCATCAGTCATGATCATCCACCTGTTTGCATTGATTTCCAGCTTTACATTTGTTTTTTTTTTAAAATTATTTTCTTTCTCTTTTTATCAAATGAATAAATTATAATATAATATAATATAATAAACTAAGACATTCCTATGATATTGGAAATTGTTCAAAGACTCCTTGATATTTATGAGATGGACAGATTACACAGCTACCCCTATTTTATGATTGGATCAATGCAGTGCTCCTCATCCACACAAAACGAGTTGGGGAAGAGATGCCCATATATATATATATATATATATATATATATATATGCCCAGTGACTAGTGCACAGTGCATATATATATATATATATATATATATATATATATATATATATATATATATATATAACGGATTAATTTTTTATAAATGTGAGAGTATCGTCTTTTTATATGTTAATTAAAAATTTATCATGATTTATTTTCTTTACGATGATTTGGAAGTGGATTAGTAGAGACCTTTAGATTGACGAATTCTAATCTTTTATATCATTCGAGTTAGAGAAGAGAAGAAAATAAATAGATTTGAAAGCCACATGAGATAGTGAGTAGGACATTTGGTCATATGTCTCTTGTTAAATTAATATGACTCTTTGATATTTCGATATGCAAATTCAATGGACCCATCCCGACATTTAGCACTGAATCAGGTGGAAGTCAAGTCGTGAGAGTAGTTGTTGTCGTCGCGATAAATCAACTATATTGATATCCATTCAACAAAGGTAGATGATAATTGTGTAGAGGAATCTAAAAAACATACCATTTGAATGGTACTATTAATTAGTAGTCGATCAGTGAGTCAATAGGGTTTGATTTAGTTGAAATGTGTGGAAAGCTTTCAATAAATGAAAAACAGTTGGAAGTTAAATCTAGTTTTATCGATAAATGCACGTTTACATGGATAGAGAAGTGTTTAAATGTAAAATTAGGGGGTCAAATTAGATTGTGGCATATTTAAAACTATACAATTTTTTAATCTCCAATCCATTGGTTGCTTGATGGACTTTCGAGGTAAGTCAACATGATCTTCCTATGGGATGGCACGTTGATAAATACGGTACAGATTTGTAACAGTAACAAGGGTTAATTTTCGTTTGTTGACTGGAAAAGTCAACTTGGGTTTCCTGTCCTCCATCGCACTGGCAAGCGTGGCCGCTCTTTTTGTTGTGGGACCGACGAAAGAGGATCGTCGGGGTGTTGCCGTAGAGGTTGGTCAACATGATGGTCTTTTGGTCGGTTTGATCAATGTCCATCACATTAAATAGCAAAACTCCAACCCGATTGATACAATCGTGTATTATGTGTTGCATCTATTGTAATCATGTCTCAAAGATGAATTTGAAGTGACATTGATATGGTTAGAACATATAACTTTAATAATTTTCTGTATTATATATATATATATATATATATATGAAATTGATTTTAAAATAGTAAAAGATTATTATTGTCATCTTATATAATTTGTATTGACACGAGTGATAGTATTTCCTTATAACACAATAAGCACGTCTCAAATGATCCCCATTAGTAGTAATAAGTATCGTGATTCTTCTGCGTGATGGTTAAGGTATGACAGTTCATGCAAAAGTGATATGGGTCGATTTCAAAGGAGGTTTAAAATTTTTTTCTGGATTCAGATGACTCTCATGTGTCTTAGCCACCACTTCAAGATCTATAAGACTCTTCGTGATTTACCTTCCTCACAATGAACGTGAGACAGACCAATAGAGACTGCTAGATTGACAGTTCCAATTTTTTATAGAAGTATTGTGATTCTTTCTTTATAAATTAATTTTTGAATATATATATATATATACCAGTGGCTCTAGAAGATGTCTTCCCAAGCGACCCAGATGAACACTGAGGAGCAGCTGTATCTCTTCCTGAACAAGCTAAACACTGGAGAGTCTCTCTCCAAAGTACCAATTGGCTCTGGGATGATGCCAGAGACAGTTATGAATTCATCCTGGTAGCAGAAACCTTCACAGAAAAAATATATTGGCCATCACATATGGAAACTCAATTTTTCCCATTCAAATACAATACACAAAATTCAGAACTAGTAAAGCACTACAAACAAAGACATCTAAAGTGGATACTAAAAAAATCCACCCAGATTAATACCCCAGCCAACAGAAACCAATATGATTTTTGTAAAAACATCAAGCATGTGTAATACTGGAAAATCAGTTGACCTGAGAGTACAGTGCATTCTGAACATACAAGGACATGAATTTAAAATCCAAGCCTTATTAGACACTGGAGCAACAAGTTCGACTCTAGACCTTAAAGTAATACAAAATGTACTCTCTAAAGAAATAATAAAATGTTGAATGGACTGGGGTTTGTCTAAACATATAGTTGTGTTCAAAATTTTGTAAATGGTCTCATTCTGTTTCATCTATGTCATAGTTTGACTAGTCATTAAAATTTCGTTTAGTTTGATTTGTTTCTAAGAATGAATTTACTAAGGAATAGTCCGTTGTTTGTGGGATTTCCTCTAGGTCTGCTACTGTTACGACTGAATATATTGATGATGTGTCTGAGACATCTGTTTGTACTTCTACTAGGTCTTCATTTGTACATGCTACCAGGGTTACTTCTCTTGTAAATAATTTTTTTTCTATTGGGGCAAGCCAATGATAAATGTCCTTGTTGGTTACAAGCATAACATGTTATCAGATTGGAGTAGGTTTTCTTAGGGTTGAATAATTAAAAACCATTCTAGACTGGCCTCTTTTCTTTTCTTAGGGTTTTCTTATGAGGTTCATTTTTAGCATTTGTTTTATATGGAGTTTACATTCTTCTGTCTCCCAGTTTGTATATTTGAGTTCTTGTGCTTTAATAGTTATGTCTGGGTTAATTATGCTTAGTTTGCATTGTGTTTTGTTTTTGTCCCAGAATTTTGTCGGGTTATCTCCTATGAATTCGATCTTTTCCGGTTTAGATACTATTGTGTCTAAGTCATCAGATGTATTAATTTGCTTTAATATGTATGACATGTTAACCAACTGGGGTTCTTCTGTATCTAAGTCTAACTCTATTTCACTGTCTAGTTCTAATTCACTATCTGTATCCTGATTATCATGATTTTGGTAGGTGTTTAGTTGTTGGTTCTTACAATTGCATTCTTGTTTGCCTTAAACCTTATCTAAATAAAGAAAAACATGTTCAGAAATTCAACCCTAAGAAAACCTACTCCAATTTGATAACATATTATGCCTGTAACCAACAAGGATATTTATCATCGGCTTGCCCCAATAGAAAAAATTTATTTACAAGAGAAGCAACCCTGGTAGCATGTACAAATGAAGACTTAGTAGAAGTACAAACAGATGTCTCAGACAAATCATCAATATATTCAGTCGTAACAGTAGCAGACCTAGAGGAAATCCCACAAACAACGAACTATTCCTTAGTAAATTCATTCTTAGAAACAAACCAAACTAAACGAAATTTTAATGACCAGTCAAACTATGACATAGATGAAACAGAATGGGACCATTTACAAAATTTTGAACACAACTATATGTTTAGACAAACCCCAGTCCATTCAACATGTACTCACATTTGGGATCTTAAATCAGGGGCATATCATATACCATGCTCTGTTTGTGGAATATGGAGCAAATCCAGACAACAATAATCGACAACATATGGAACATTCCAACTGTTCCAGGAGTAACCTCCTACAAATTGGGAGTAATAAATGCCCTCATTTATTACTTCTTACATCTCAAATACATACATAGCCAAGCACAATAAAAAGGGAGATACACTTATTATGACATCATGACAGGCCCCCATGCAGGACTATACACTTGGGAAGAAGTCAAAAATCTCCTATTAGAAGAAGCAAAAGGGGAAGAACTTGAGGGTTTTGAGCTAGCCCTTGAAGCAATCCGGAAAGAAGTAGGGTCAAACTATTTCTTGAGCTCCGCCATAAAAAACAAACATCTCATAAGAGCAAATCCTCAGCAGACCTATGCTGAGACAGTTACAGAAAAAGGTAACTCTGTAAAATTCATTCCCAGCCCCAAAAGGCCTGAAAGCAGTCAAATAGACATGGGTCGATTCAACAGTCTGCCAACAGATTTAGCTATATACATGAGGCAGACAGCAGAACAAGCAGAGTTGAGAACTTTCCACATCCTACAAGAAGCCTTACAATGAGTACAAATTGACCCTCAACCAGGCATCACGGTACTCTATGAAGCCGAATACAATTTCAAGATACGATGCCAGAACAAGTTTAAAGATTGCATCACTGAAAAACATGGTTGTCAGTGTCAATTACAATATGTCATAAGAAAGGCAAGTATAGACCTAAGTGTCTATCAAACACAGAAGTTCAGAGGAATAGAAGTAACACCATTCATCCTGCTTGACCATGACATTCTCAATGAACTATGGGTACAAGCTCACAACATTACAGAAGCCTTTCCGTATAAACTCGAAAACGCAATACGAATGCTCTTAGAGATGGAATCCTTTGAGAGCTATGTAACATGTTCAATTGAAAGCTCACCACCGGAGTGGATAAACCACAAGATTGAGCCAGCTCGGTACGTCATAAAACTCAGAGCTAGAGAAATCATCTACAAACCAGAGGCTCTAGAAGATGTATTCCCAAGCGACCCAGATGAACACGGGGAGCAGTTGTACCTCTTCCTGAACAAGCTTAACACTGGAGAACCTCTCTCCAAGGTACCAATTGGCTCTGGGATGATGCCAGAGACAGTTATGAATTCATCCTGGTAGCAGAAACCTTCACAGAAAAAATATATTGGTCATCACATATGGGAACTCAATTTTTCCCATTCAAATACAATACACAAAATCCAGAACTAGTAGAGCACTACAAACAAAGACATCTAAAGTGGATACTAAAAAAATCCACCCAGATTACAGCTAAAGAATACAGGGAAAGTATGACAGACCAAAGAAGGACGAGAATCCCACCAGCACACGATGCTTCAGGCTCCACTACCTCAACACAAGACAGGAATCTAGACAACATGATGGAAAGTTGACTGCACCACATAACTTTACAGCTCAAAAAGGAATCTTCGTACAAACACAGCTCAAAATCAACTGCACAAAGAAAAAAAAATGCATATAAGCTTTACAGCTCCACAAGCACCAAAAAGAATACTTCTCCTCGAAGCAAATATGGCTATAAAAGGAGAAGCCACACCACTTCCAGGGATCATCCCTTCGAAGACCACTACCCTAGCTACTCTAGTTTTATTTTCTGCGTGTAAGAGTTGAAGTGTCTAGTTTCCAGTTTCCTTTCTAGCGATAAGAACTGTAAGACTTTTCTTGTGTGTTTTCATGTATGTTTCTTAGTGTCTTGTAATTTCTTTGCAATTTCTTCAGCATATCCTGCTGTAGTTTTTTATTGTCGATGTAAGCATGAATTTCCTTTGAATATTAAGGTTGTCTTTCCAAGTTCTTATTCTCTTCTCAAGAGATAACTCCATAAATCTACTTATAAGACTTGTGCTGGTATAAGACTAGGAAGTCTAGACACCGGGACATGGTAGAAAAATTTAAGGAGGTGAGGCTCACTAAAGAAACCTAAATATTCACATAAAAAAAAAATTGGTATCAGAACATGGGGTACAGAACATGGGGTACTTCTACTTTGTGCTGGGCAAAAAACATTTAAATAGAATAAGAAAAAGAAAAGAAACAAACCTGATGAACAGGGAAACTAAAGGCGTATTATACGACATAGGAGGATATATATATAAACCTAGCAATAAAAATAATATGGCACTACAAGAAATAAAACAACTATAAATACAAGAAAAAAGTAAGGGTAAACTAAAAATAAATGAAACACTAACACTTGATGATGATGGAAATATTTTGGTTTTAGAAGAGTCAACACATGAATATGAAGTTGACCTGGCTTATTCTTCTATTTAAACTTTTTTGACAATTTTTCAGATATTCGATGTTTTGATTGATTTCGCGAATTTGACTTTGTTATTTGTTAAGGGCAGTTATTATTAGATTTGAAGTGTGATGCAAGTCTTGGAGGTTGATTTCGGAAGATTTCTTGATATGTGATGAATGAATAAGTGGAGGGTCTTTTTCTAATTATTCCTCCTGTGGATAATTTACCTAGGTCTTTGCTAAGTGTTTCAATAGATTGATTCCAATTTCTTATATTGCCTACCTCTACTGTATTTCTTTCGATGTTAAGGATTTTTGTCTCTAATACCGTGATCCTATGGTGTAGTGATGTTAATAAAAAATTTTGGTATCAGAGCCTTCGAACCTAGGGATGAATGATAAACATGCTAGAATATCTAGATCTAGCTACATCACCTGCTAGAAAAATACAAACATTAGACTTTGGAACACACCTCTGTTTCCATAGATCTAAACAAACTTCACATCAAATACATTCAGAACATTTTCATCTAAATACTATAACTGATCTCATCATTGGAGGAAGTTTTTCATCTAAACACTTACGCTGAGTGCCCGTGCGCTCCACGCGTGATTGACGCTTGCTGCGGACGGCGTGACATGGCGTCGCTGTTGCATCGTCCGACCACTGTCGATCGTTGGACTGGGCGCGATCGACGCCCGACTCGTCGACGGTCCGGCGGGGCTCGGATTCTGGTCGATTAGCACCTGGAATCCGGCGTAAACCGATCGAAAACGATTGAATTGCACAGTCGACAATGGCACGGCCACTGCTGGCCGTGATCGGGTCGGATTCCGACCGAATTGCAGCCGAAATTCGACGTCGGACGGGTCAGCATTGGCTGTCGGTCCATCTGGTACACTCAGGCGGCCACGATTCGACCGCCGACCGATCGAATCGCGGCCGAAATCAGCTACCCGAATCGGGCGACCGATTTCGATCGTGATCGGACCGGATTCCGACCGAATTGCTGTCGGAATCTGGCGCTAGACGGGCCGACGTCAACCGCCGGTCCGTCTAGTACACTCGGGCAACCGATTTCGGCCGCGATCGGGCTGGCCGACGGTGGAATCGCGGCCGCTCGAGTGTATTGGATGGACCGGCGGCCAACGCTGACCCGTCCGACGCCGATTTCTGGCCGCAATTCGATCAATCGCCCGATCGCAGCGGCGTCGCGCGCGCCCGCTACCGCCTGAATTCGATCGTTCAGGGCCAGGTTTATTCCGAGCGCTAACCGATCGAAATTCGAGCCCCCGCCGGACCGTCGGTGAGTTGGGCCTCGATCGCGTCCAATCTAGCGGCCGACAGTGACTGGACATCGCGGCGACGACGATGATAGCGCGCATCGGTGTCGCATGGAGCACACGAGTGCGCAGAGTAATATATATATATATATATATATATATATATATATATATATATATATATATATATATATATATAAAGAAATACTTGGTCAATATCTTTATGTGATCAAGCTAATGATAAGATTGGTTTGAGTTTAAACACATAACACTATATGTTCTTATTGAAAGAACTAGACGAGGGACTATATATATATATATATATATATATATATATAATCTATTTTTTGATTCCGATGTTTGAAAATAAACATAGATGATTAAATTATTGAAAACCAAACTTCCAAGCTTAATTAATAAATAGCATCTTGGAAAGTTTCTTCGTGGTTCTCACTTCTCACCAAGACAATACCTAAGAAAACACAACTCATTAAATGACATCAAATTTGTTAATTATATATATCTTGGTTAGTCAAATGCTACATCGCTATCCCTAAATTAATAATTTAACACCCCCAAGAAGGTCAGTCACCATTAATTTTATAATAAAATTAGCCTTAATCTCACTTTGATCCCTATGTTTTACATTATAATTCCATTCATCCTTTTAAAACCTTTTTCCTCGATCCCTTCTTAATTAATAAAATGCGACCTAAATGAAGTGGTTTAGTGAAGTCAAGTGGGTCTACATGTTTGTCTACTCCTACGAGGAAAGAAAACATGTACGGAAAAAATAATTAAGGTGACAAAAAGGATTTTATTATAATTGTAAGGGGTAAATTGAAATTATGTCTATCAATTTAGGTATGTTTAATAGATCGGTTCAATCCGGAATCGAGTCGAAATTAATCTGTTAAATTCAGAATCGAAATCGATTCGAATGAACCGATTCTAGAATCGAATCGGAATCGTTCTGATTCCAGTTCGATTTGGTTCCAATCGATTTCGGAATCGTTTTGAAATCGATTTTGGTTTAGATGTGGATCTAATTCCGATGGCTAATTTAAAGGTAAAAATTTTTAGCATGCTAACATGTCTATAAGATTATTTTATAATAAAAAAAATATGATCATCAACACATTAAATGAATTTAGAATCTCAAATTCGAGGAAGGCGGTTTGAAACCATTTCTAAATTGATCCGGAATCATTTCGGAGTTGGTTTGGAACCGATTCGGAATCGGTCCGGATTGAATTGGTTCTAAAGTTAAAACTTTGGAATCAAAATTGGTTCAGAATCGATTTCAACATCGATAGATCCAAAACTAATTAGAATCGAATCGAAATAGAAACTGAAAAACCGATAAACATGTCTACACCAATTCAATATCTTATTGAGAGTTCACATTAATTAATTGGTAATTAATATTGGTCACTTGTTGGACAATCTCTGCCAACATTTTCTATGCATTAATCCACAGCCATTTTTTTTTAAATAATAATAAAGAATTAATCTTGAGGGCTAATTTTAAAAAAGGATTTTTTTTAGGAATCACCATTTTGGAAATGGAGACTTCCAAATCTATTGCATAATTAATTCCATGGAAGACAATGTGGACATGTTTTCTAAGGTTCTAACCCTTTTTTTTCCTTAAAAAAAAAATAATGATTATTTCTGTAAAAAATTGGAATCGTCAATTTAACAGTTTTTATCTATTTATTCTATGTCATTATGAGAGAGATAAATCACGGAGAGTCCTATGAACCTCGACGTGATAGTCAAGATACGTAAAGATCATCTGAATTCAAAAAAAAATTATATCTCTTTCAAAATCAATTTATGTCACTTCTGTAAATATCACTGTATCTTAATTACCACACCATCTCCGTAGGGATAATGATTATTTGGACCACGTTATACAAGCCCTAATTAAACTCTAAAATTGAATTAGATTGACCGGTTCAACTTATTAACTCCGAGCGAAAGAGAAGTCCATTTTGATCGAATTAATGTGATTAATGAGTAATTAATAACAACACCTCATTCAAATCAAATTCTAATCTTATGCGATTGAAACTAGCAAGGCCATTAGTCTATTTGATGTCTATCAAAACCCTAAGTCGTACCAAATTGATACTCCTTTTAGTATTAAAATTTATTTCTACTAGTTGTGTTCCACTAAAAATATATTAAAATAGCAATAAAATTTAGCAAAGAAAACAATTTATTGTAAATTTATAACGAATTATTAAATTGTCATAAATTAATAATGAAATTTAATTTGCAACAAAAATAAAATTGTCATAAATATAAGAACATTTGCAACAAATTAAATTTCGTCGTAAAAATCTATATTTATGAGATTTTACGATGAAAAATAATTTTCATCGTCAAATTCAAGACAATCAGTCAATTGGTGTGAGACATCAATTGATTGGTGCACTATATTAGCGACTGATAATATATAAATATTTATGGAATTTTGCGAGGAAATATTTTCATCACATATTTTGATTACAAAAGTTTGTTTGTTGCTAAATTTATCACTAATTTATAATAAATTTTGCAACGAAATAATTATTCATAGTGAAAATTATGACAAATTTATTTATTTTTCCATCGTAAAATTTTGCAGCGACTTATTTGCAACGAAAATAATTTCGTTGTAAATTTCGTCGCAAAAATATTTTGTAGTAAATTTTTATTCAAAATTCATTATAAAATCGGTCGCAAATTTATTATTGTTTTGAACTCGTGTTATCAAATAGCTAGTCTCCAATATTATCAACCCTAATTCAGCTAACATCACATGGCTCTATAATAGAAATACAGGCCAATTAATTAGCTAGGACTTGTTAAGGGAGAATACAAAAATTAAACAAATTGAAAAGTATTATTTAAACATATAATTTTTCTCTCTCTAAATTCTCAAAGCAATTTTTAAAAGCACTTAATTTTTAAATTTCATTAAATTTTTAAAAATTGCTTTAATTTTTAACATCACATGAATAGAACTGTCAAACGAATTGACGCATGATTGAACGGGTCAATCCGTCGTAAATTTAATATTTAGTGGGCAGGGGCGGACCGACCCGTCATCCTGGCGGGTTGAGAAATCTCCAACCCAATCCAATCCAAGGCGGATAGCAGATTAGACGGGCCAACCCGCAGGTCAGGAAAATTAAAATAAATTCAAAATTACTGAGACATTGAGAGCTTAATTAAGGCGATGATCGATAAGGCGGATAGAATATCATGATAAGAATGTATGCATTTAAAGCAACTAAAATCTTATAGTTTAAATTCAATTATCGATCGACAATGCTAGGTACCAATATATTTTATTCTTACAATATTTTAAAATATTCAAATCTTGATAATATACAAATTCAAATTTTAGCTCCTATCTAATTGAGATTTTTCAACATTTGTAATTGGTTGATTCTGATATATCATTATTTCCTATATTAATTGAAATAATAATGATAAAATAATTATAAACTAATTAGAGTATATCAAAAAAATTATTAGAGTACTCAAATCAAATATTCTTTTATTATTTTCTCTAACTTTTCTTATATTTTGCCGATGTGTATGTGTGATAAAAGAAGATTGTGATTATGAGGAAATTGTCTTGTTAGTATTAAAATATCGGTTAAAAAGTTTAAATAATTTTTTTTACAAGTTTTATCTTCTTTTGACATTTCTCAATCCGTGAGTCAATCCAAACCCGTCGCGGGCCAATTTGTCTCGATCCGTGCAGGTTGATTCGTTTAGGGCTGTCAAAATGACGAGTTAATCAAATTTCAATCCAACTCACTTAAATTATTTGACGGAATGAGTCAATCCGACAAACCTAACCCAATTTGACGACTCTAGTCATGAATCTTGACTAAGTTAAATACGGGACCTAAGATGCAAGGGCAGACAAAGTTTGGATATTTCATGATAAACAATGAAAATGTGTAAGTAGACGCCTATCACACGATAATTTGTTGATTGAACTAAAAGAGTATATATGTGCTTATATATTTGAATCGCTGACCTAGCGATCTCTCACGGTCGATTCCACTGTATTGCAAAAGGAGATAAATTGCGAATGGTCTACGATTGCGACGTGAAACCTGACTAGTATAGAGGAGAACAAGATCTAAACTGACATTTCCATCCAATAGTTAAAAATCAACTATTGCTTTCTTCTTCAATTTTGTCCCGCACTAATCGGTGCGTCGTCACCATGGGAATATTAATTTCTAGCTCATTTTTTTTTCTTATCCACTATATTGATAAGAGTACCTGGTGCGTCGTCACCAGGGGAATATTAATTTCTAATTTTGTCGAAGTGTCTTATCCCAAATGGTAAGCATGGAAACGTGTGTTGCATGAGGTTCCGGGTTCGAGTCCTCCTCGCAACAAGTATTTGTTGACTGAGATACTGGATCGACCAGGTACTCTTATCAACACAGTGGTATTATGCCTCCAAAAATTCCCTCGGGGGTTTCTGATATGGGGTCGTTTCGGTGGTGGGGCTAGTCACTCTAAAAAGTTTACCCTTACAGTTTTGCCCCAGGGCTATGACGCACCGGTAACTACACTTCTTTCCCAACGCCGATGTCACGGTTCGATTCCTCCGGGGTGCATCCCGCTGGGTATTTTCGCCTGGGGTGTGACAGTCGGCTGTGCTAGTCGGATGCAGTGGACCCACGTTGGTAGACCGGGTCAGAGTGCAGGTGTCGATGATGCGTCCTCCTGATTTACCCTCGCCGACCGATAGAGACTCTAGTTGAAAGCCGTGGGACAGAGCCAGTCAGTCAAGGGGACTAGTCAGTGCCAATTGCCCAGATACCCTTTGTAAATAAAAAAAAAATAATTAATTTCTAGCACATTGATCAAACACAAGATGGTTCATGAAGTTCGTACCATCTTCAATGTGTCTTGGTATAAGTAGAAAAGTAAATAAATTATTCAAAAATTTATTTTCTTATTTTTTTTTTTGAAAATTTAATTAAGATGAAACAAGATTAATATTTGTCTCAAACCTTTTCATATCATTGCAACCTAAAATTTATTTTTACATGGAAAATAATTTGATCTTTCTAAAAAAAAATTTTTATTGTCCCATAATTTAATTAATTAGTCGAAGATAAAAAAAAATCCATCTTATTGTTCGACTGTAATAAAGTTAATTATATAATTTTGAATTATATAGAACATGCATTTATGAGACTTTAATTATAAATGTAAATAATTAGATTTACTTGGTAATTAAATATAAATGAATAATAAACTAAACCAGAAATTCTGTTTATTATATTCTTCTATCACGTTCAGCAAGTTATCGTCAATTGCCGACATGCCTTTTTGAACAAATATGCCAATCACCATCTCTCCACAACAATAATTCACTTCCCAATTATTTCGTATGTATATATCGAGTAGAAATTTTAGTCATCCGTAATAATTTTGAGGTGCCAAAGTTTGATCGAGTGTGTCGAAGGAATAGAGAAGGAGAAAGAGGAAGATCAATGTCTATAAGGGCACAGTGTAATGGTAAAGCGGCAGAGTTATAAATTAGATTTTGAATTTTAGAAAAATTTAGGTAGGCAATCCTAAATCGGGTGCGAGTTAGGAGTTTACCTTTTCAGATGACGGAGTATATTTTCGACGTCGGATCTGTCTTATAGAGACAGTGCGATCGTATCGTCGGATTTAACTGTTGAGTCGCAAATACTTCCCTGACTTATTTTGATGGTCAATGGATCATATTTTATCTAAGAATTATTTAGCACTTCATCGGATATCTATGTGGTCGAGTCGATTATTCTCAGAATTAATCAGACCGAAAGCATGAATACTTCTTGCTAGTTAAAAAAAAACAATTATACATACAAAAGGAGATCCTTGTTTTTGACTTATCTTACTTCGTTATAAAAATAACAAAGTGTTAGCACTTTCGTTTAGGGAAGCTTCATTGCTAAATACTGAAACCTTATATTAAAAGAATTTTGACGTTTATTTTTTTTATTAGCACTAAGTATTTACATTTTCAGTCTGATTAATCCTAAGGATAATCGGTTCTGTTCCACAGACTTCTAACGGGGCGCTAAGTAACTCCTAGACAAGATGCTCCACCCATAAAAAAAAATCAAGAAACTAGTGTTTGTGTGGGTAGCTTAAGTAGTTGCAACACTTTTAATTTGTCATTCCATTTGTAGAAAAATTCTATAAATATATTATAATTAAGGATTGAACCATGAATATCTGAGAACCTAATTGAATACCCTACCATTGCACCGTAATCCCAGAAGCAAAATTTTAACCCTCGTGATTGCTCATATATAGAGTAGTTCAATGTGGAAATTTAATTAGTCCTAACACAATCACTCTTAGAAGCTCCATCTCCAAAATCTATCCCCCTCTTCTTATTAATCAAAAATTAAATTTACTTTCTTGCATGAAAAGTTAAAGGATAAAAATAATAAATTCCATCTATACCAATTGAAATACATTTAAACTATGTACTAAATAATCAATTTTGTAGTGTAATAAAAATATATTATTTTATTTGTTACAATTTTAAAATTATAATATAATATATTTCAAATTATAGAAGGTAATGAAATATTGTAATCTGAATTAAAAAGTAAAATCAATATAATTCGATTATATTACGAGGTCGAAAATTTAAATGTCAAATATACTCATAATTTTAGCTCTCATTTTTTCTATCAAATCAGTGACGGACAACTGTTGGCGGCCAACAATCAACGATCGATCAATGACCATCAACGATCGGCGATGGTCAATAATCAAGGACCGACGATGCTGATGACAGTCATGAAGAATCAATTAGGATTTTGATTATATTCGAACGAAATTATAAAAATATTTTTATCATTTTATAATAATATAAATTATATTTCTCATAAAATAATGAATATCAAATAAAAAATATAATAATCTTTGTAATTGTGCCGATCAAATATAATAATATAATATAAATTTTAATAAGTTACAAACTTAATTGCATTATCTCTCCGTACCAAACACGACCTTAACATGGATAAACGGAGGTAGAAGAGTCTACTTCGAAACCATAAACTAATAATAAGAAAGAAAAAAATATATATCCTTGAAAAAAATCATTTATTAATTCTTGATATTTATTTTATAAAATTTCAAAAAATTATTATTATTATTATTAACACCAATCACACACATTGCATGGAGACACATCCTAAGTGTCATTTTCTAGCTCAAAAACATTAAATTGGTCATTAAATTATTTCCCCACTCCAAAGTCCAAACCCTTCTCTCTTATATATTTTACCCTCTTCCCCCTTCTTTTCACCTCCCTCATCTCCCTCCTCCACCAACCACATCATCTTCTCCTCCTCCTCTAGTCCTCCTCTAGTCCTCTTCCTCCTCCTCCACCTAATCACAAAACCATAGAAATCTAAACACAAGGCGCGCCTCAAAGACAAAGACAAAGACAAAGATAGAGAGAGAGAGAGAGTGTGTGTGATGGAGCTTTTCCCTGATTTATCTCTCCAAATTACTCCTCCAAGCGCCACCTCTCAAGCTTCGACTCGGAGGAACCCTAAGCTCGGAGATGATCAGAGCTTTGAGCTAGAGTTTTGGAGGAGGCCTCTAGATTGTTCCTCAACTACCACCACCACCGACAACCATGATGCAACTATTTCTTTAGATCTCTCCTTGCCAAACCATAACACCACCACCACCGCCACCACCACTACTAGTAATCGTAACCATCTCGATCTCCACCTCCATCCCTATTCTCATCGCCACCACCACCATCATCACCAAGGAGAAGGAAGAGGTTATTACAACGATAGCATTGGTAGTATAATCAGTAAGCCGATAAGGGGGATTCCAATCTACCACAACCCTCCGCCTCCATTCTCTCTTCTAGCGCTCCAACGCCACTCTGCTCCTCCCTCCATTGCATTCCCTCCCTTCGCGGCTCCGCAATTAGGGTTCATCCCCAGATCGTCGCCGCCGGCCGCCAGAATCCTCTCCAGGCGCAGCAGCGTCAGGGCGCCGAGGATGCGTTGGACGACGACGCTCCACGCCCGGTTCCTTCACGCCGTCGAGCTGCTCGGAGGCCACGAGAGTACGATCATCATTTGACTTCGTCGTCTCTCTTCCATTTTTGCCTTTCTCAACTGTCCATTTCAATGATGAAATAATTGTGTTTACTACAGTGTATATATATAATATAATATAATATATATATATATATACACACACATTATTAAATAATAAGATTTACAAAGTAGAGTAATTAGGAAAATAAAAATTAATTGTTTTCTCAGTGTGAACGAAAATAAAAATTATTTATATATAGGAGCCACTCCCAAGTCAGTACTGGAGCTCATGGATGTGAAGGATCTCACTTTGGCTCATGTCAAATCTCATTTGCAGGTAATTAAACACAATGTAATATTCGTGCTGATAATTAAATGTTATATATAGTTTCTAAAGAAACTTAATTAATTTCGTATGGTATTTACTTCTGATAAATATTATCAAAATTGACTTGTATTATTACATATGGTGAATTTTTGTAGATGTACAGGACAGTGAAGAACACTGATAAACCAGCAGTTTCTTCAGGTAATATTTACACATCGACTTGTCCTTTTATTATTATTATTATTATTTATTTTAATTATATATATATATATAATATATACTTGTAGGGCAATCTGATGGATTTGAGAACGGGTCAAATGGAGAAATATGTGATGATAATTTGCCTGAAATGAATCCAAATCCACAGAGATTAAGATCACATCATGGAGTCACTCATAATAATGGCTTATGGAGCAATAATTCCTCAAGGTGGTAAATCAATTCATTTTTGTTGTTGTTGATTTGTTTATTTAATTTATTTATTGTTCATTTCATAAACTACATTAAAAGCACGAAATTAAGTTAAACAAGGAGGAGAAATAGTAGCTGATCAATATGTTATCATTCTTGAATTATATATAATTATAATTCAAGTGAAAAAAAATAATAGTATTAGGTGGTCAAAAGATATGGAATATTGTGTCATAATAGTAAGCATAGTAAGCATGGAGTGTAAGTGTTGACATGCATGCACAAACTTTATCTTGGATAATAGGGTTGCATGCTTTGACATCTGTGTTTCTTTTTTTCTTTTAAATATACATATATCTATACCCTTTCCTTTTGACCTTTATTATAATTCTTTTAATTACGTATTCTTTTAGTCGAGAAGTATAAGGATCTTTTAAACTTGTGTATATATTTATGAATGTGACCTTAAAAACTAGAAAAAGATGCATTTAAATGTATGGTTTCTCAATAATTCAAGAATAGGAGCTTTATTAACTAGGAACAAATCTATTATCATCTCTGCTAATTACGATTCAAATATCTCAAAAAAAATTGAGCAAAAGTTATGCAGGCAATTGCTTCTCAATGAAGTCATGGAGTACACAATGATAAGTGTGGGAATTGCATGCCTTTCTATGCCATGTTATCTCTTTAGCTCTTTAACTTTCCACCATTAATGTTCTCCACAATTTAATTAAATGATATAGCTTTAGTTGTTCCTTGTGTCCCGGATCCAGAGAGCAATATTGAGCATGCGATATGATTCATACGAATAGTTCCAAAACCAATAAGCAAGAAAATAAAGTGAGAAAGGTATGCCAATGTCTTAGTAAGTATTTTTATTTTATTTTTTTCCTTTAGATCACAATGCATATATTTAGAAGACGAATTTGACCTCCTTTAATGAGATGAGCTTGCTGTATTTTGTTTTATTAAATTAGAATTACTTGTATGAATACATTTAATGGTATATATATAATTAAGATTTGATGTGATAAATCATTTGCAGTAGAGGAGGCTCCTCCACTGGCATACCTTGTGAATCCCTCACAAGGAGTCTGAAGTCATTAAAGGTAATTAACAAAGTAGAACCTTTTAATTTTACTCTTAAAAAAAATATTATAGAAAGTTTCGATTCATAAGGAACAACACAAAATATACAATTTAGTTATATCAAGTTCTTTTGATTTGTGTGTTTTTTTGTGTGTGTGCAGAAGGACACACAATCGAAAAGCTTGGAAATGTGCTCAGATTTAAACTCATCGTGTGTGTCGGAGACATTGAGCTCGAGTCAACCAAATCTTGAGTTCTCTTTGGGAAGGGGACAATGACCTACTTAAAAGTGTAAAAGGAGTCCTGTGCATTGCCAAATAAAGAGTTCAAAGAGAAAGAGAGACAAGGAGGTACAACTGAGCCACAAGACAAAAGGAGGATAAAAGAGAGATTGATGGTCCTTGTACTCTTCCAAATTTCAAACCACTATATATAATCATTATTAGTCCATATTTATGTCATATGTGTATGTGAGAGAAAAAAAGGGTGAAAACTAATTAAGGTTGGTTCAATATTTTCATGAATGCAATGTGTTTGATGAGCTTTTCTTTTCCTTCTTTATATTCTCCCAAGAAAGGAAAGGGAGACATGTGATAAAGCATCTAAAAAAGTGAAATTTTAGGGTATTATTATTTTTAAATATTGACTAATTTGTAAATTTTGCATACATTGTGAAGTTCTTAGGGTGGATGAATGTAATAGATCCATATAAGTTTAATGAGTAAATATACAATGGTCTATATCAGATAAGCTAATCAATATTGTGTATTGTTGGCCATGAAATGATTTCATAATAAATAACTTGGGAGGTAAATTTTGAAGAATAATGAAAGCATATAATGTAAGATCACTTTCTCCAACAACTAATTAAGTATATGTATATATTTATATATCTTGTACAAGTATGGTCCCATTGCTATACATGAAAGACAAATGTGTATTTAAAAAGTTATCTGCATGTGTTCACTAAAAGAGATTCAAATGATAAAGATATTTTTTCAAAAAATAAAAACATAAATAAAAGGTGCTCTATGTTTAAAATTCATGGTTGTAAGGAAGCAATCATGCATGCAACTTATTATAAGAGCTACCTCAGCCAAGTCAAATCATTACATATTTTGCATGGCAAATTGTCTTTATTTCAAAGAAATCCTAGTAAAAAATTGCTACATGCATATAAATAAATTGACATAAAAAAAGAGGCAAATTTGGAGCAAGGACCCAAAACACGAGATTTATGGCTTACATAGGGAAAAGCACAAGGTTTTGTGACACATTCGAGCACATTTAATGGTAAGGCATTGGAAACAGAAGCAATTGACTCCATGCACGGTCAAAGTTCATATTATTGTTGCCTACAATCATATCCAATATTAACTAATTGTCTCATGTTTATGATATTTTATGATGTCTCCTCCAGTTTAATTTTATGGCTTCAAGTTAATTAATTATATATGAGAATTAGATGAATGAGTTCGATTGATGCATTATATTAGGCATTGTAATTATCAGTTATAGCCAACAAATGGAACGCCTACAAGATTAACAAACTAAATCGAACAAGCACCAAATATTCAGGTCACTTTTTACTTGACTCGAACATGAACCATGACCCGAGTTCGCTTTACTTGAACTTCGTCGACTGGAGAGTCAGATTTTACCTAATTTAAGCAATTGGATGCAATAAGTGTAGGCTCCATGTCTAATATATAGACTAGAATCACCAAGAAGTATTTGCCTTTATAAACAAGTCTTAGTCTTAGTAAAAAATAATGATACAAATCTTTTTCTTTATAAACAATTCGATGAATATATAATAATCTAACTGAATGCTGAAATATATATAGCGAATTAGAAAATAATACAGTAATTGCATTCCTACTAATAAAGAATTTGACATTCAAATACCTTATTAGAGAATGTTAAATCCATACATATTCCCGGCCTCCTATAGTATCCTTTTCTGTCTCTCAATTGTTAGACTATTTCGATAAACAGTATTATTAAAGAAGGCCCAATTCTAGGCAAAATTGCCGAACAGCAGCATTCCAATCCCAAGCATGGGTTGCGTCGACCAAGTCATGTACTTGTGCTGAGCACAACCTGCATATATTTTGGGCACTGCCCTCCTAGCTAGCTAGAGAACTCTCTTAAATGACTCTACTCATCACGGTTCTAGTCCCCGACCTACCGAGTTAACCCAAGTTATCACGACGACTCTAGTTGCACTCGAGTCAGTCAGTCTGAGCATGACCTGTTGGCACCCACACAGAGGCACTTGGGCTTAATTGGCCGTCTGGGAACTATCAATTTACACCCTTACATATGGAACACCTTGAACAAAAGGGAGACTATGGCACAGTAAACTTTGGCTTTCTTCATGTGGTTGTGCTCCCTTAGTCGCATATATATATGTCAGGTACTTTGACCATCTCAGCCTTTTATTACTTTGCCCAGAATGCATGCTTTTGTTCCATTAGACCACTCACTGTTCCTTTCTTTCTTTCCCCATTTCGTAGCAAATGATTTATCTGGGGTCCTTATATCATGTGGGCATTATTATTGACTGCTAACTAGCTTCTTGCTCAACATTCCTTTTCATAATTATGAACTACACCAATGACATTTTCTCTCCGAATTCATTAATTGAGCAACAATTGATTGATTGAATATATATTCAGCTAAAAGTAAAAGTAAAAAAAAAAAGGAACTAAAGCAGGTAAAGGGATTTCTGAAAGCATACAAATATTAAAGCAGCAGTGCAATGTTTCATGGATAAAATCAATTAAACGAAATAAAGCTTCCTTTTTGCTTCTTTATCTCAGCTGTTTTTTTTCTTCTGAAAAAAAAGGGTCTCTTTCCAGAGGCAATACTGTGCTATACCAATATTCATTACACCTTTTAACACATTCTTTAGATCCCACATCTATTCCTTTTTTCTGACAGCGCCAAAAGTAAATCTAACCTTTTCTTCTTTATTTATAATGAGCTTCCAAGCTACAATAATGATCAGTAGAAAGTAGTTTCCCCAGAAACAGGATAAAACTCGATGAAAATCTCTTTCTTCTATAATTTAGCTGAAAGATATATGAATTTTAAAGCACATTATTTTTTTTTCTCGCACTTAAATTGATGCTACTTATGTCTGTTTAAATGGTGCATGCAACTTTAAACTGAAAAAAAAAAAACTAAAATCTATAAATTAAACTGATGCACGCCTATGTCAATTAAAATTTAAAAAACAAAATTACAAGCTGATCTTACTTCACACTCGTATACGTCTACTAAACTGGTAGATCTACCTCTACTTAATTGGTGAGTTGGTATATACATCTTTGCATATAAAACTAATGTAATATTTATATCCTTTTAGTATATTAAATTTATATACTATATATCAGTGACGAGTGTCCTATATATATATATATATACACACACACACACACACTTTTATTAAACTGGTGCATCTATATTTATTAAATCAGTACATCTACAAACAATCAAAAAAATAGCACGCTTTAATTAAAGAGCCTTTCACCCAAATTTTATCCCACAATACAATTTTATTTATTTATATTAATATATATTATTTCTAGATTTCTCCTCCTTCCCCTCTTTCTTCGCTGCAGCAATATGTTTTTCAGCAACTAAAGACACAGAGAGAGCAGTAGCATTAAGTCTGCTTTCTATGTCTCTCTCTCTTCTCTTGGCGTCATTGTGTTGCTGCTTTGAATTGGCACCAGAGCTGCTCTGATCACTGAGCTGACCCATCCCACTTTTTGATGTACATACATGCCTGGGTTTCACCACCTCTTGCTCTTCTTTTTAATTATATATTTTCTGCTCCACATTTTTGTGTTACTACTTACACCTTGGCTGAGAAAATTATTTGTCAAAATGCAGTAGTGCATGCCTAGTCAACCTTAAGTGGCTGTTTGGTCAACATTGAGCATAGTAAGCTATGCGTGGATGTAGTGTAGTGTAGGGTAGTCTCTTTGTCAAAGTGGTGATACTTTTGGGAGGTCAAAGGACTCAGGGATCAACTGATTGCATCCCTTTCGGAATGCAAACCTTGCCTCCTGCATGTGTTTTGGAGGACAGTGAGGTCTCAGCGAAGAAGAGACTTTCACCACAACCCATAAATAAAAAATTAATAAGAACAGAGGAAAGATAAACTCTGTTTAAAGGACATTGATACGCATTTTTTCACTAAACAAACTAATTTACAAATCTGCTTGCAAGATTAAAACCAAAAGTTTAAGCAAATTTCAAGTGAAGCATGCATTATGCTGCAAGCAAAATTAAGGTGTGAGAAACTTGCATAATAATTTTAGATTTAAAAAACTTAAATATCTAGATTGTCTATATAAAAAACAACAATTAAAATCAGCTGATGTGAATTTTTTAGAAAAATTAAAAAAGGTTAATCCAGGTCAAAACTTCAAGGTAAAAATCATGATTTGATAAAGATCCAATAATGGAACAGGGTTTGATGAAAAGCACATATAAGGTCCATTTGTGTTTATTAAGACCTTCTAAATATGAGGACTAAAAAGAAACGAGTAGACATCTTGCTGCTCTCATTCATGCATTTTTCAAAAGAGGTTCTCAGTTAAAGATACTACTTGCCAACAAATAGACAGAGAAGACAGGGACGTACCAGGGAAGGAACAACACAGAGAATGGCACAGTGGGGTCCCTTGCTGGTCCAGTCGCACCACGAGGATCAATGAGAAGGCAGTTATGAATGGAAAGCAGCCAAAACAACGCCACGGGAACCGAAGGGGGCAGGGAAATGATATTGCACTCCATTGTTTTATGATTGGGAAGATAGCAGGGCGAGAGCTGCCCGGGCTCGGCGTCCCACGTAAACCCCATGCATTAACAGTAGGACCATGCATGCATGCCACAGTAGCACAGTGACAGTGAATAGATATTCACAAGAAAAGAAGAGAGGTGAAAGATAAGGTAACTTTTCGTACATCGCCTTGAATGCCGGGGGGCGGGCGAGTGGTCGCCATCCGCGCCCGTGGAGGAGGAGAGGAGAGGAGCCACCCGTGCTTTGCCTTTTGCTTCATCATCTCTGCTCAAGTAAAAGAAAGGAAGGAGGGGGAAAAAAGAAATGAAGAAAGAACAAAACACCAATATCTTACAAAAGGCTACATTGAAAATAAGCATCATATTGGTATTTATCAAAGGACAAATATTCTATGCATGGTCCAACTAGTTTAGCTTGGTGGTTCTCTTTCTCTGTTTTTGAGGCTTATATGTCTGTTAAATGCTTTAAGTTAAAAATACTTAACAATCTTATAGACCTCAAATTTGTGTCATATGGCCACCATTATATCCCAAATAATTCTCTGAGTTTGCAAATTCCCTTTCTAAACAACCTACAACCATCAAGCATTTTTTTTAACCGGCAGCTAATTAGACAGGAAGAGCAAAAGATATTTTAGAAAATAAACATATCCTTTTATAACTATCATCTCTCTTAGACAGACAGTTAATTAAATTAGATGTGCTTTTCTTAAAACGCCGCTAAAACAAAGAGAGAGAAGCGTAATTTAATTAATTTACTGAGTTGTCATACTGATACATGGCGACCTGATGCCTTCATCTGTCTTCTCTTTCTTCAGCAGCAGGAGCAGAACAAAAAAGTAAATTTTAAAAAAGAAAAAGAGTTGTTGCAGAGCGCAGAGTAAACTTTTACAGTAATTATAGCTAGCTTAATCCCACATAATACTTTCTCTACGTAGGCAATCTCATGTTCAGGTAAACACTATATATATTCATCTTTTATTCAAATATAATACTCACGCCTCTGTTTGTGAACATTAGTCACGGAAGGCTCTGTCATCTTTTGTACTGTTGAAGGCTCAAAATCAAATGTACAGAAGGCCGAGAATGGCCAGGGTTTTAATTACTTTTCTTAACCCTATAGACCTTATTCGAAATCTATGGATGAGCCATGAATAGCGAAGACTTATGATTTGTTGAAAACAGTAATGGAATTACTCACTGTTCACATACTGCTAATAGTAAAACCAAGATCAATTGTATCTTGTTCTCGAGATTTCAGGCTAACTTGGGTGAAAGGCTGAAATCCTGCCTTATAATACATTAGAATAGGGCTCATTTGCCTTCAAACTTTCTTCAATGTTTTGCTTCTTATTTTTTCAATCACTTAAGAGTATTATCTAATTATATATATTTAGTGTTTTAGAATTACTTATAGTTTTATTTTGCTATGGGATCTATAACATCTAATTCTACTTTTATTGGGTCTTACTAATCTAATAGATAATTAGCAAATATGGGATCCGATGAGATGGTGTTCATGTTTAATAGCAAGGGTACCAGAATCCATTTAAGGATATATATTAAACAGATTCATATCAAGAAGCATTTTATAATTGGACAAGTTAAACAAACTATCTAATCATAATTATGCCAGTCTTAATGTGATACTATATCATTGTTAATTAGACAAAATGAAGAAGGAAGGTAAGTGCATTGAGGAAAAAACAAGCAATCAAACCAAAAATAAAATCCTTAAAAGAAAATTAAATAACTTAAATATTACTTTACGCAGCAGAATGAAAAAGATAAGACTCATAGGAAATCCTAAATTAATGGGATAAATAGCTCGTTTTATCTGTGAGATATGCAGAGACATGAGATTGGTATCCAATTGACATATATCAAATAAAGTATAATAACTAAATCATCCTTTAGAAGATGATAAATTGTACCAGCCCATTCTCATATATTAGACTGGTGTTTAGCTTAAGTTCTGGAATGGAAGAAAACTGACAGCTCTGCCTTTGAAATGCTGGAGATTACTATGATTTTGGATTACCAAACCTCAAACGCAACAAAATTAATCAATGTAGCTCCATGATGTTGTAGTCTTCATCCCTGTGATGCGTTCATTCTACACTAAAGAGGCAACCCCATCTATCACCTGCACCAAAATTGAGAAGGGTTACAGATTAAATCGCATCCATGAAGAACTGTTTTGATAAATGTCATCGTGTTATGTAGGCGTTATGTAGGCGACGTATTTTTGCTGGTACTGACCAAGACAAGACCTATCTCAGATGTAATCATTTAGATGACCTCCTAAACAATTCTATTTGTTTAGGATACCTTAGGAACATCAATTAATTTGAGATGAAATGCTAACACAATTGCCATTTTTGTATCAATAAAGTATAAAGTGGATTGAAGGGGAGATACAATGATAAAGTTGTTATCGTATAACTTAATGGTCACGTACTCAAGTTGTGGAAATATCCTCTTGTAATGTAGGATAAAACTACATACAATAGATCCAATATGATCCGATCCTTCTCCAAAACTCATCCATTGCAAATAGCTTTATACACCGGATTGCCCTTTAAAAGTATAAAGTTGATCAATTTGAGATGTTAATTATTTTTTTAAAATTGTTGCTCAAAATTTTTAATTCAATAGACTTTATTATTAGTTATTAACTTTTATTTGGAGGTAAGGAAGCTAAGTGAAAGGAGAGTATTAGACTAAATATTGAATTGATTCCCACACACATTTAAGTGCTCAATTTGAGGGAAAATATACTCGGATGAAATGTTAAATCTTTGGGCATGCAGAGAAAAATGTGTTTGTCAGAGCATCAACTGGTGTCTATCCTAACCTATTTCTAGGTTTTCTGTCATCGGCAGCAAACTAACATTTCCCCTGACCTACTAAGGAAAATATAAGAGAAATCATGGCTTCTGAACTGGGTCATGTGTACTCATCAAGAAACATAGTTGTGGCATTTACATTTGTCATTTAGATACTCAAAAAGGTCATGGCTTCTGAACCTTCTTGTATCAGTAGTTCCCTGAAGATCAATGATACAAAATTATCATATCTATCATCTATGCATGAAACCAATATGTTGGCTCAACAGGCTGTAAAAGAAGTTCAATATGCAAATATTAAAAAATAGCTTTACCAGAAGAATTGCAAATAGAGAACAGAGATGGAACATGGTGACAATGATAGTGATCAACCATGCAGTAGGCAACATCAAATTCCTAAACATAAGGTTTGGAAGACTTTTGGCACGCAACATTTATATACAGTCAAGGCCTTGGAGAGTCTGTGAGACAGTCTGATGCTAAAATGAATTAAAAAAATGGGGGAAAAGGTTGGGGTTGGATCTTCATGTGTGACAAAAGCAGCACTCGAAAGAAACTGAGAATGGAAATAAATTGACAGTAGAGTATCAAATGTGAATCCATGTTAAGTTCTTCAAGTTGTAAAATAAGTTGTGTAACAAATTCATTCACATGTGGTATTTCCATGGCCATCACAAAAGCCCTCTTGGACTTAAAATTCATTCAAATATGTATTTAGAGTAAGTAACTATTCAAGTTATATTGGAAGTGGGGAAAAACACATCTAATCATGTTTTCCTTCTAGTAGAATTTGGAGGACTTCATTGGTCTTTAAATCCGCAAACAATAGTGGCACTCTTACATCATGATAGCAGTAATATTATACATTAAAGAAGGATATCTTTTCTTCAAGTTACAGAATTAAGTGATAAATATGATATAGTAAAAAGATGAGGATCAATTAATTGCAACTTGTACAAAAGAAATGAAGACTGAAAACTTTAATGCACCTATACAAAATTACTGGAGTTTCACTCCGAGTTTATATCTAGGATGTTGACATCATAAAAATTAAATTTTAACAAAATTGCCTTTATAGAACAAAGATTTTGTCTTGTTAGGTATGTTGGATGGTAAGTGGCAGCCAGATAAATTTGGCATGTTGATCTATGAAAGGAGGTTTAGCGCTCTGTATTATAGAGATATAATGCTTTTGTAGGTTATAACAACACTTTTACGGGACTGAAAGGTACCTACCAACTTAGCTAGTAAGGGTTTTCAAGTGTTAGTTATGAATCCCATCTCATTATAGTGGCGCTTACCCATTCATTTATCTTCGAATAAAAACAATTGAATGGAATTGACAATTGGCATTTGAGAGATCTCATCTACTTATTCTCTTTCATTTCCTAATCTTCTCTCATCCAACTTTATTTCACTCCTAACAGTTTTATAATTTAGCACCCAGGTTCTAGCTTTTACTCAGCCTCCTAAGATTTCCACCTCTCCCCCCAGAGAACTCTACCTAATTTCATGCCAAAAGAAAAATTCAACTAAATCAGATGTTGTGGGATTAAAGCAATATCAGACTAAAAGCGAGTGACATTTGTGAAATTGAAAAAAAAAACCTTTCTAACGTAATGTCATAGTAGGCACCAATAGTCCAAGACTGTGCCACCAAACATAATGAAGAAAAAAACTGAAAATAGTAAAGGTTCACTTGAAACAATTATGGAGCTCAAAATGTTACTATTCATCTTATTTATAGATACACAAAAGATTCTTGAACTTCATATTGACCCTTAAACTTCTTAACATGACAATCTGTAATGATACATTACATAAATTTTAAAATTTTCAAGATATATTAATCACTAGGTGACATGAGCTACCATGGTAACGAGCACATGAATCTAGTTGCCGACAGCTATACCTTCATTTGATGTTTGCATCCATAAGAGTAGAACATCCTTGGTTTGATAAACCTCAAAACTAACCGTGAGTAGTCATACTTGTTGACCTATAAAAATGTAGTTATCGGTCTTTATGACCTCCAAAAGAAAAGGAAATTTGAGCACTTTCAAGTCTTTCAACTCAAATCTAATAGATCCTAATAGACCTCCTTATCATTATTGTTAGTGACGATAGCATCATCTAAATATATTAAAACAATAATGCAATCGTCTTTCCTCAACTTCAGATAAAGATAGACACAAAATTGCAAATATATAGCAATCTTACCATAACTTAAATTGCAGGTACAATAAATTGCAAATGTTTTTAAAATTTCAAGTTATACTAATCATCAGGATACTCTTAGACTATCAAGGTGTAATAAAATCAGCTTATTTAGAATAAACGAACAGCATTTCAACATGGAGTTATGGTCAAATAATAATGTTTCTAAGTAAACAACCGTAAAACAAGATGACTGGGGGAATAATACTTGATTCGAGATGTTTCACATATACGCTAGTGATTGCGACAGTATATAATCAGGGGAAATAGCGGATCTGAATCAGGAAACGATCGTAGGAGATTATCAGATAATCTCTCTTTCCTTTATTTCAGGAGTCCTTGTGAAAGAACTGGTCGATGAAAGTTTAAGGACAAGAAACAAAAATGCAAAAGTGTACCGATCAGGAAGTGTATGGAAAGCACAGGCATCAAGTAGAAGAAAACAAGTAAACAGATAAATAGAACTCGAAAATGGCCGAGAGATGCTTTCCATCGCGTCCATGACCGCAGGGCGAAGGGAATAGTGGCGAGGCGGAGGCGTGACAAACCATCGGAAGCGAGATGGACCTCGGCGGAGAGGAAGAACCGATCGCAACCGGCAGCCGAGGTTTCGCGGCGGCGATGCGAAGGCAGGCCCCGGTGACGCGGTGCGGTTTAAAATAAAAAAAAAAAAAAGTATGAAAAACCAAATGCCCAATTGAAACAAGGGGCCCCTTTTTATTTAAAAAAGTGATCAGCTCATACAACCCGCCATCCCTCCTCTGTCCTCTGAAGTAAATGGCATCTCCTAAAAGAAAAAGTAAAAATTTAGGTAGCGTTTGTTTGCCATTTTTTTAAGAAAATACAGGAAATAATATTTGATTGGTATTTTTCATCTTTATTTTTTTTTAAAAAAAAAATGAGAGAGTATTTTCTAAAAAAATTAGAAAATATATAAAAAAAGTATTTTTCGAAAAATAGAAAATATGAAAAAGGAAAAATATGATATATCAAACACTCTCTTAGCCTCGCTCAAAAGAGAAAAAAAATAAATTCTCCGATAAAAAAGAAAAAAAAAAATAAGGACGTGGATTAGGATGTTGCTGGCGTCGATGAGTTATAGTTTGCTCGTGTAAGGCGGGACAAGGTAATACACAGATATTATATTGTAACGAGAACATGACTCAGTCTATGGGAACTAAAGATTAATCAAGGATTCAAAAACAGTGCGAGGAGTATAGAAGATAAAAGTAAATTGAGTTGGAAACAAGATAACTTAAGAAATATAAAGAACAGAAGTAAATCGAAGAGGGAGCAGAATGACTCGAAAAGTATAGAAGACAGAAGTAAATTGAGTTGAAAGTAGGACAACTCAAAAAGCATAGAAGACAAAAGTAAATTGAGTTGGAAATAGAATGACTCAAGAAGTGTAGAAGACAAAAATAAATCGACAATTTATCAAAGGACTCATCTCAAATTTGGAATTACTCAAACATAGTCTCATAATTTTATATTTACCAAAAGGCACATCTCATTCTTTTTTTTTTATCCCTCTCGCAAAACGTGAATATCAAACTGAGAATTTAAATTCCAGCACCACTATATTCTTGGGAATATAATTCTAGACCAATTTGTATTCACGAGAATATAATTTTCAAAGACCATTTTTTCCTGACGAACTGATATTGTATGTGGTTGGGAATTTAAATCTTAGACCATCGATGATTCCCGAATTTAAATCTCATAACATGTGTGTTTCGGTAATATAATTCTCACCATCTTTTAAACAAACTTGATATTATGCATTAGTCGAGAATTCAAATTCTAAGACCACTGTATTTATAGGAATATAATTTTCAGTACCACATTTTTTTCAGCAGTTTGATATTCACGTTTTATGGGAGGGGTAAAAAAAGAATGAGATGCATTTTTTGGTAAGTATGAAACTATGGAGCTGTGTTTGGATAATTTCAAATTTAAAGTACGCCCTTTGATAAATTGTTGAAAATAAATCGAATTGGAAGCAGGGCGGCTTGAGAAGCATAGAAGATAAAAAGCAAGCTAAGTTAGGAGTAGGACAATTCGAGAAAACGTAGAAGACATAAATAAAGTCGAGTTAGAGAGTAAGGTGACTTGGTGAGTGACTGAGTCCAGAGCATATCGACTCGAGAGATGAAGGTCTCAGAAGAGATTCCTTCTCTATGCGAGATATACCTTGTTCCTTAATAATCCCTTTTAATGATAATCAGAGTGTATGTGACATGTCAAGTGAAGATTTTTTGACAAAGATTGTTCTCTAACAACCTGCCAAAAAGCATCATCGGGGTGGTCATAGGAAAAAAAAATGTACGTATAAATTACTATAAAAGGATTGAATTAAGGTATAAAAACTCTGAGAACACGGTTAACAATCAGATATTATTTATTTTTCTTCTTTATCTTCTTGTCTGATTTAAATATAGAAGGATCATAGTAAGAACATCGATGTCAGTCTGACTCATGTTAATTTTGACAGGATTATTATTGCGATCGTAAAAATCCATCATCTCGCATCATCTTAGGTACCATTCTAAATCTTTTTCTCATGAGATTCTTCAATATATATTTTTTTATCGAGATTAAATTTGCATTCAAAATCGGCCCAAATCAATACAGGGATGGTAAGAAAAGGAGGACAGAAAAAGAGAATGCAATTGTTCGATAGACTCGCTACCACTCTCTCGTTCTCTTCCTTTTACCCTGGTAAACAGCTTCCTTCTATCAATCCAAATAAACGGTGAATAATAATAATAAGGAAAAGCTCTTCCCTCCTCCCTCCTTCCATGTTTTCCACTCAAGTAAGCAAGCTGTCTCTAATTAAACCTCTGGTACCCTTCTGCGCACCTCGCTGGTTCTTCCCCGCTTGCTTCTGGCCATCCTCGTGTCGCCACTGCCCGACGAGGCGCTCGTCTCTGCGCACATCTTCGGAATACTTTCTCCACAGGTTCCTCCGCACCCTTCCGTGTTCTGGTTATATCTGCGTTCTGGATTGATCTCTCAGCTAGGACATCCAGGTAAGTAATTTCACCTTGATTTTCACCTGTATTTTGGTTTCTGATTCCTCTGGGCAGTGTTTATTAGGGATTGGGTTGTTCATTTTTTGTATTTCTCGTTATTCTTTGGTTTTAGGGTTTGGATTTGTGTTCATCATTGATCTGCGTCTACTCAAGGCATTTTACTAATCGCTGGGATATTATGTACCTGCAAATTAGTATGATTCTATTATGGTCACGACGGATCGGGCACCATGTACAGCAATAAGGACAGGTTGGCTAGAGTCATGGTGAGTTGAGTGGGCAGCAGCGGGAAAGAGTGCCGACGCCGCGGTTGTCAGCTGTGGTCACAGCGATGGTGCAGTGTGCTGGTGGAGGGGATCGACTTCTGTGGGAAGGCAATTGAGAGAGAGAGATGGATACATATGTTGAGAGATCTAGAGAGAGAGAGATGGTGCAGTGTGCTGGGAGAGAGAGAGAGAGAGAGAGAGAGAGAGAGAGAGAGGAAACAAATAGAGAGATCAAGAGAGAGGGAAAATCGAGGGGATGGTGTATACAGCATAGATAGTTGAGGAAAACTGAGAAACTAAGGGGGCGTTTGGTTCGTAGAGAATTTTCTGTTTTCTATTTTCATTCTCTCATTTTCCAGAAAACAGAAAACAAGTTTTTTTTGTTTTCCAGTTTTTCAGAAAACGCTCTTTTATTTTTTGAAAAACGAAAATTGAAACAGAAAACGATTATTTCTCGTTTTCCAGTTTTTTAGAAAACGCTCCTTTATTTTCTGGAAAATGGAGATAGAAAACGCGAACCAAACACGTTTTCTCGTTTTCACAGAAAATGAAAATGGAAAACGGAGAAGAAAACAGATACCAAACGCCCCCTAAATTGTTCTTGCTTTATTTTTCTGATGCTTGATGCTACATCATGTTTAATTTTTATAGATAAAAATTACAACTCATTTTTCGTTGCTTGATCTTCCTTAGACTTATTTGGCAATAATTTATTTGCAAGTCTTTGCATTTTTCCATCTAGGCTGGCTCTACAATGATAGTTGAGTCTTATCATCCTTTCACTGAGTCCTTTTTCTTCATTCATCCTTCAAGAGCTTTTCCTCTTTCAATTTATCTGAGTTCAACTTACCTAGTCCATTTGGAGGGTTATCATCTTCCAAAAGTAGGTCACCACTTTCACTCGATGAGATCAATTCCCTCCCCCGATCATTTGGGAGATGGGCTAGGTCCATAACAGATTATATCTTCATTAACTTGATTATAATCTTGGTTAACTTTCCAATTCACTTATTCTTCTAAAAGTAAGATGGTCTGTTAGTTTGGGCATTTTTAGTTTGCTGTGTGTTTTTCATGACTATGACTTGATCTCTCTTTCAAGATGAAAATTAAAAGCCAATTTGATAAGCATAACTATATTTTGGCTTCACCTGTTTCAGAATATGACACATGATTTATAAAACCGTGCAATTTATCCTCAATGCTTACTTGTATAAATTGATCATAGTTTCGTGTTAATGGTTTGAAGGTTTTTCGAAAAAATCAGGGGTGCCATCATTTCATAATTCTGAATTAGCATTTTCCCCCCTTTTTTAAACAATTTATGGTTAGTTTGTTGGTCCCAAAGAAATATTCAAGAGGAGTTGTTTATTTTATTTTATTTTGTGAATTCTATATTTTTACTATGATTCTAATGCATGTTGAAATGATCATTGATCCTCCTATCTTGAGTTTATTGCTTATTTAGCTTCACAAACAAGATTTTATGATTCTGAATAGTATTACTCAAACCTTTTAATGAGTCAATGCTTATGTAGGTTCTGTTCCTTATATATACCTATGAAATTTTTATCAATATGAATATTTCTTCCAGTGTCAATGGGAACAAAATCTGTAGGTGTGCGTCTTGATGATGTTACTGATGCAATACCCCCAGTTCCTCCTGGTTTTCCATCCCTAAAATTTGTAGGTGCGCTTGCTGATGGTGTTACTGATAGAATGCCTCCCGTTCCTCCTGGATTTTCTCCCCTAGAATCTGTAGAAGCACACGTCGATGGTGCTGTGGACGGAATGCCTTCTATTCCTCCTGGTTTTTCATCGCTTACGTCATTCACCTTAAAAAGGGCACAGGACGATAGGATGGTTACTTCAGATATTTCTTACAAGGGAAGGTGCAGTATGCTGGATGAGAAGTGTAGGAGTTTGTTTCATCACAGACCCTGGTTAAATTACAATGAGTTTAATGATAGCTCAGATCAAGAGTTGGGCCCCAAGTTGTCCGAGCAGGTCAGTAGATGCAAAGATATGATGATGATAAACTAGAATTACCTCATCAGTGAACCTGATTTAAAGTGCCCCAAGTGGTTGAAAACCTTGATTTTGTCCTTTTTCTTTTGTTGAAATCTAATTTTGTGTAGGCTTTTCTCTTGGATTTTGCCTACTTGATTATATCAAGGAGGAGGACATCCTATTATTATTTAGAAAAAAAAAAAGAAACTTCTGGTAGGATAAACAATAGATGACTCATGTTCCTACTGCTCTAACTTGGTAACTTGTTCAGGGAATCTCTATTCATGGACTTAGTGTCATCAAGAGTTTATTTACAGCTTTACCCAGTTCACTTGTACTTTTTTTCCTGTCTTCTAGGATTCACTTTCGACAACATGCCTGCCTAAAGGGGTTATTCGAGGATGTAGCATATGTAAAACATGTCAAGAGGTAGTTTGATATCTTTATCTATAAACTTGCTTCTTCTTGCTGCCTAACAACACTCTTGTGCATATATTGATAGCCATGTCTCATGACAGGTCACAGCAAGATGGCGTCCAAAAGAAGCATGTGAGCTTGTCCTTGATGAAGCTCCTGTATTTTATCCTAGTGAAGAGGTTTGTATTTTCTCTATTGGAATCCCTAAAACCTGGGCTGGTGGTTTAATTATCCGAACATTTCCTTGTTTACAGGAATTTAAAGACACCCTGGATTATATTGCAAAGATACGGCCAATTGCTGAAAAATATGGAATTTGTCGAATTGTTCCACCTTCGTCTTGGAGACGACCTTATCTTATCAGAAGGAATAATCTGTGGAAGAATTCAAAATTTTCTCCTTGCATCCAACATGTGGACAAACTTCAAAATCATCGTTCATCAAAAATGAAAAGTAACCACAGCATTATGAGTACTGAAAAGCAAAATTTTTTGAAAATAACTGATAATATTAGTGAGATTATGCAAGAAAATAATCGACTTAGAGATGGCAACAATTGTAATAAGTTTGGCTTTGAACCTGGGCCTGATTTCACTCTAGAGTCATTTCAGAAATATGCAGATGACTTCAAAGAGCAATATTTTCAAAAAGTCACAGAATTAGATTTAACAAGTGATAAACAGGGACCACTAGTAGAGGAAATTGAAGGTGAATATTGGCGGATCGTAGAGAGACCGACCGAGGGGATTGAGGTGCTTCTCGAGAATATACAATATCTAGTTCCTTTATTGCTTATAACAAGCTAGGGTTTATATATATTTTTAATGCTTTTGTTTTAGCATAAAATGGTCAACATTCTTGAGCTTTATTTTCTCAATTATTTCTGTTAGCAATGAGGGATAAGGTTTTTATTTATTTGTTGATTGAGTTTTTTTTAATATGGACTCAATCGACATACCTGCTGATTGTTTATTCTTGATAGAAGAAAGTTTTCTTTCTCAAGGACATTATGAAACATTAACTCTTGCTGAATTTGTCTGCTGAGGTTTGCTTCTACATGGTATTGTTCATTCTATTAGGTGCTCTATGGTGCTGATTTGGACACAAGTGTTTTCGGCAGTGGCTTCCCTGAAGCATCAACCTCTTTGCAACATGTTGAAGATGAGTACCAATATGTGAATTCTGGTTGGAACTTAAACAATTTGGCTCGTCTTCCAGGTTCTGTCCTCTCCTCGGAAAGCAAAAATGTTCCCGGTATTATTGTACCCTTGCTATATGTAGGAATGTGTTTTTCTTCATTCTGTTGGGTAAGTTGCTTGTTGTCAAGTATCCTTGATGCTTTTTGTTCATCCGTTAATGTCATCTGTCTATCCCACGTCTTATGTCTGTTTCCTCTCGCTGCAGCATGTCGAAGACCACCATCTATACTCGCTTAAGTACTTGCATCTTGGTGCACCCAAAATTTGGTACGGAGTCCCTGCAAAAGATGCTTCCAAGTTAGAAGATGCTATGAAGAAGCATCTTCCATATTCACTGGATGAAAAACTTGACTTGCTTCACAGCCGGGTGAGTGCTTTTTTCTCTCCCTTTAGAATCTTCTATAGCTTTATGATATTTCCTGGCAAAATGATTTAGATAGCCGAAATTTTTCACCTAGTGATTATCAGTTATTCAACTCGAATGATATGCAGCGTCATAGTCTACTCCAAGTATCTTAATTGGATTTTGTAGGTGACCAATTTATCACCCTCACTCTTAAGATTGGAAGGCATACCTATCTACCGCTGTGTTCAGAATCCAGGAGAGTTTGTTCTCACTTTTCCTAGAGCTTATCACTCTGGTTTCAGTTGCGGGTTCAATTGTGCAGAAGCCGTAAATGTGGCTCCTCTTGATTGGTTACCCTATGGTCAGAATGCAGTAGAACTCTACTGCCAACAGAGACAAAGTGTATCCATATCTCATGACAAGCTGCTGTTATCAGCTGCAAGGGAGGCTGTTAGAGCCCAGTGGAATATTTCTCTTTTAGGCGAAACCAATTCCGAAAATTCAAGATGGAAAAACTTTGCTGCTTTTGATGGAATCCTTACAAAGTCACTCGAGGTTAACTCGACTCTAAGCCAAACAGTTGTTGTTACTGTTCCTAAATATACTCATCTGGATACTAACTTCTTTGTTGGTTAGGCACGCATCGAGATGGAACGCAGAAGAAGAGAATATCTTTGCTCTTCTCGGTCGCAGAAAATGGAGACTGACTTCAATGCTGAGGGAACAAGAGAATGTTTTATGTGCCACTATGATTTGCATCTTTCAGCTGCATTTTGTTCATGTTCACCAGATCGGTTTGCTTGCTTGCTCCATGCAAAGAACTTATGCTCATGCGCTTGGAGTATGAAGAGATTTTTGTTCCTTTATGAGATCAGTGAATTGAATGTCCTATTGGATGCTTTGAGAGGGAAGCTAAGTGCAGTTCATCGATGGGGCGTCTTTGACATGAAGCTAAGCCTGAGTTCTTTCGTCTCCCAATCGAAAAAAGAAACGCTTATAATTACGACAGATAAAGAAGGAAGAGAGGACCATGTATCTACTCTTCGACCTAGTTCCACAACAAGTATCTGATTGTGTTGCTTTAGCATTGCAAGAAGAAATGCTAAACCCTACTCGGCATCGACATCTACATCTCATGAGATTTGAAGCAAGCGCGGGAATTGGAACTGGTGTTCCGGAGTTCAAATCATAAAATGGAAGGGAGTAGGAAAGGCAATAGTTACTTCCTCCTCCAATTCGGCTGTTGTACTCGTCTTCTCCCCGGTATCTTCGCTAGTCCTTAATACTTTGGTCGGTCATACAGCTTGCAATGACTTCACGTAGCACCTAGCATCTAACTCTTGGATGTTTGACAAGCTAGTTTGATCGATCTACTTAGCATTATAGCTTAACCATCAGTTCTAAATTCCCTCTGTAGTAGAGACTAGTCCATCCATCATGTGGTAGATATCCTATCCAACTTTAGGACCATGATGAAGGAAATGAGGGCTATGCCTTCGTAGTGTTTTGTATTTTTTTTACTTAATCGCTAAATGCATTGCTGACTTTTGAACAGAAACCTTATAAATTTTGGGTTTTTTAATTATAAATTTTCAACTAAAAAAAAACAGTTCGATTTTTTAATCTGAATTGAATGATCGACTGCTTGCCATTTGCGTTGGGCAAGGTTATATCACGTTGATTGCACGTGACATTTAGTCCATGAGCGCCCTACAGTATTTCCACGCTCGATCGGCGCCCGTCATGGTACCTCGCCAACAACAACTCAGTTTTGCGGGGTCCACATAAACACGTTTCTTCGTCCAATGAGAGAACAGGTTTGTATGGGGGTGGAAGTTCGTAGAGTACGATAAGCACCTCGCCTCGGTAATAAACCCTTCCTCCTCCAGCTTCCGCGTCGTCGACCGCGGCGACGAACCAAGGAGAGTGAGAAGGCAGCGGCGGATCTCCATCGTTCAAAGCATTCGGTAGGTTCCCGTTCCTGATCTCCACTTCTGTTTAGCATGATTCATGTGTGAGAAAAAAACCGAAAAGATTCGATTTTGATCTTTGTATCTCGTTCGCCTCTTGTTTTTGTTCTCGATTGCGATACTTTGTGCTGATGCCCTAGCTTTTTGATTCTTTGATGAGATTTGTTTGTCTAACTGGACTCAGTCTGTTGTTTTATGAGCTCTAGGAAAGTTATGATTTTGATAATAGGAGACTCTTAGGTCGGGTGATGTTATCTTAGCAAATTGTACATCACGAACTGACAATGAATGTCTGGCGATCAACATGGATGGTGGACCTCGGCCATTTTTCTGGTTGAAGTTCCAAAAGGATGAACTCAGCTGGTGTGGACTTTGGTGTGCCATGTCGAGAGCAGGATAAGCTGTCTATGGTTTTGTTGGATCAATGAGTTTGACAGAAAAGCCGGAAGTTTTACTTTTTAATTTGTTGGCTTGGTGAATCGTTAAGTTGTATTGGTTTAGGGTCGCAATGGATCTTCATTTGTCATGTTACTATGGAACCTAAGACTTAGATTTGTGCTAAACGTAAGCAGTAATGGATATCACTAAAATCATGAAGATTGCTGCAAATCTTCCTAACAGGAAAGTTGAGGTAATTAAAGGAACAAAACTCGTTACGGACATCTTTGCAGTGAGTACTCGTTTTGATGAGAACTTGGTAACCTTTATTTGGCATTAGCGAACAAGTTCGAACTTTTTCATTGGCTCCATTTGTTGTGCCAAAACTGGACTCAGGTAAGCTTGATTGGTGAAGTTCAAGCTTATGTATAGTCGATTAGTACTTTTCATAGATAGACAAATTTATGGTTTGTAGAATTATTTAATTATGACTTTGTATATGCCATTTACGGATGTTATTGGCACACCTATTGGCATTAAGTTTGATATGAGAATTAACAGTCTCCAAACTTGTTAATTGCCTAAAAGAGTTCTCTGCATGCTCGATAAACTTGTAAATGAGCTGAAGTTTTGTTTGGGTTTGATTTTGTGCTCAACTATCAGAACTAGTTGAGTTTCATAATAGCTCAAGTTTGGCAAGTTCTAGTAAAAAGCTTCCTTCGACTTTTTAGCACGATGTGCAAATTTAACAAACTTATTGGCTTGAATGATGGGGGTTCGTCTCTGCATATTTAAAGCTCTAAGAATTCTTGTGAAGGCAAACCACATTATTGTTGTAGAGGAAGCCCTCGAGATCTTTTATTAGGAAAATATTGAAGGGTTTTAAGACTCTTAATTTTGATACTCTAAATTTGTATTTGTAGGCCTTATGTTTTGATGAGTTGAAAGATTAGGAAAATTTTATAATGTTCGATGCACCACCATTTTGGATCTTTGTTACTAAGACTTCTCTCAAATTTTCCTTGTTTGTTTCAGTGTTGTTTTTATTATGTTTTGAGCTGAAAATTGATGGTGCGTTGCATTTTTTTTCCTTAATATTCAGGGAGTCTAGAACTCAGAATGGCTAAATCCAGTACAAGCGATGCTCAAGCTCTCATTCGCTCTCTGCGTTCAGCTTATGCTGCCACACCGACTAATCTTAAAGTATTTTTCCTTTTCTCCTATGCACATGTACAATTATCTTTCCGATATAGCCAACTTGATTTTCTTTACTGATTAAAGTGTATTTTGAAACTACAAATTGACCTCGCTCTAAATATATGTGTTTCTGCAGATTATTGATCTTTATGTGGTTTATGCAATCACTACCGCGATAATTCAGGTACGAGAAAATAATATTTTTTTGTAATTATATTCGACATGTTATGCTAGATTAAGAAAGGAGCATTTTAGGAGGTATATGTTGTCGACATTAAACAAAGGATAGTTACAATTGGTATAAACATACATATATATTCGATAAAGCATGTTAATCAATTTTAAAAAACTTCACGATCGCAAATACATCACTTGCAAACAAGTGAAAAGGATGATGGTAAAGAAGATAGATAATACCTGAGGTACCTGAGCTCACCCAATCCACTTGGTTCACTTTGTAGAACACTCACCTGAATAGGGCTGCACATTGAGAATGTGTCACAGTCAGCTGTTTGCAATCGAAATTTCACGACATTTAAAGGAGCAATCCGGTGCACGAAGTTCCCGTCATGTGGGGTCCGGGGGAAGGATCCATTGCGCCAAGGCTCCCCTTCTGAAATTTCACACCATTTTTGAGAAAAAATGGTAGAGAATGCTAGTTTTATTAGAAATCTTAACCTCTCAGCATTGACAACGATAGATTGTTATGAGGGTTGTAAATGAGCCAAGCCAAACTTTATAGTGTTCAAGCTTGTTTGATAAGATAATCAAGTCAAGTCAAGCCAAACCTTAAATTAACCAAACTATTGAAATAGTTGTTCAAGCTTAACTAGGTTTTTTTTTTAGCTTGAGCTTCGCTTGTTTAATTGAGATCAAGCTTCTAAATCAAGCTTAGTTCAAACACGAATCAAGCTTTATTCAAATTTATTTAAGTTTAATTTGTTTAAATATTATCAAGCTCTTAAATCAAGTTTATTTGTTTATTTCTTTGAAATTTTAATATTTGTTTGATTGGTTAGTATAAATAATTCAAACGAGCATAAACAAACTCATAAATGAGTCTGATCATGAACATAATTTATGAGTTTTATTTATGAATATAGTTTATAAGTTGTATTCACGAACAATGTTCATAAATATTAACAAGTCGAACATGTATGTATTCAAGTTTATTCATTTAATTGACTTTAATGTCTAGTGAACGAACATAAATAAACTCTTATCAAGTTGAACACTAAGTTTATTCACGAAAGCTTAGTTCATTTACAACCCTAATTGTTACTAACATCAATTTGAATTATCGACATGTTTTCTAGACCTAGATATTGATTTATTTCAGCAAATTATTTCTTGTTTGCTTTCCAGACAAAAACAACTTATTATGGCTATCGATCTATTGTATGCATCTTTATCTATATGATCGATTTCATCTAATGCAAACAGGTGGTATATATGGGAATAGTTGGATCGTTTCCCTTCAACTCTTTCCTCGCCGGCGTTCTGTCCTGCGTAGGGACGGCGGTACTTGCAGGTACATCTATTTGCTGAACCTTTTTGTGTTTTGGCCATCAACCTTATCGTGTTTGATCGCGCAGTCTGTCTTCGCATCCAAGTGAACAAAGAGAACAAGCAATTCAAGGTGAATCCCCCAACTCGCCGAATAGTTTTATCTCATGTTCATAGTAGAGAGTCCAGATGACCAGAATTTGTTTTGCAGGATCTACCTCCCGAACGAGCTTTTGCCGATTTTGTTCTTTGCAACTTGGTGCTCCACCTAGTGGTGATGAACTTCCTTGGCTAGAGACTAGAGGGTGTTCTTCCTCCTTCATGGTCTTAATCTTTGCAGTCTTTTTGTTAGACTTCGATACGCGATCGATGATTGTTGTTATCAATCGACAAGTTGTGTTCGTCTTAACTATTTTAGCCAGTCGAAAAAATGTACTTCTAAACCGGTGTTGAACAGCTTCTTCTTCTTGCTTTGTGTTATTGCTGGATGAGCTACATGTCACTGCAATCTATTTCCCCTCCCTTGTTTTTCATCATAAATATTTGTCAATTTTACAAATTAGATTGTTTATTAGTTGATCATATTTAGTTTTTGATTGTTTTTTTTAATTTTGATTCGGGGTGATGATTATTAGATGGTAGATTTGACGTGGTGATTGATTATAAATTAATTTTGTGATTTATTATTTTTTTTATATCAAATAAAAAAGAATTGATTTGTCTCTACAAGGATGGTGTGATGGTTAAGACACGTCGATATTTGTAAAAATGACATAGATCGATTTTGAAAGAGATTTAAATTTTTTTTTTTTGCATTCAGATAATTTTTATGTTTTAATCATTATGTTAAAATTCATAGGATTTTTCACTGACAGTTCTAATTTTCTGCAGAAAAGAATTGACTTTACGAGACCGGATGTAAAAGTATTTGATATGTTTTTAGGATCGCTCTTTGAAATTTTTTAAATTTGAGGCTACAAGGAATCCAAATTATTTAGATCGCGATCATTTCCTATTCGAATTTACTCTAATAATTAGTATAAATTTTTTCATAGAATTGAATAGTTCGCTCTTGAAATGATCAGAATGAAAATTTAGACACTTTGCGTGGTAAGGAAAAAAAGAATTGAATCATGTATTAGGGTATGTATTTTAAGAAAGAATATAGTTCGATCCTTTATTATAACATTGTTTAATGATGAATTTAAAAAAAAAATTATTCAGACGGTTTTAAAATCTAGGAGTTTATCTAGTGAATAGAATACGGATTCAGTATTGAATCATCGTTTAGAGATGACACGACTATAGAATTTGAGTTGAATTGTGAAAAAATTACAAGTGTTTTCTTGATTTATTTTTGATGATCAATGAAGGTCATTTGAATTCCGATCTTATTTGATTTAATTGTTGATAAGTCATTTTGAATGTCCATAGAACAGGATTGATTACTTTCAAAATTAATCGGATCGAAAATTGAATAATATTGAATTCGTTGTAGCGTTTATAAGAGATTATTTAAAAAAAAACGGATTGGAAAAAAATAATGAAAAGGATGATTATTTAAAAAAAATATAATTTTATATTTAAAAATTTGTTAAAACTATTGTTTGGGATTTTATAAGAGAGATATGACGGTGGGCCCACAGGTGATACCGTAGGCGGACGTGTGTCGCGGAGCTCAGGAAGAGGTCGGATCGCCGCCAAGTCACCTCCCGATCTTCGTCTCCGTTGGTCTTGTTTCCTTGGCACCGTCGGATCCATCGTGTCGGCCACCGAGTGGGACCCACCCAATCGAACGGCCAGATCGAGGGTGAGTTCATGCTTCATGTGGCAGTTGCAGCGGCTCTTGGAGAGGATCCAAGTCTCGCTCACTGTTCTTCATCACGCCCGAGTAGGGGTGTGCATTCGGTTAAAACCGAACCGACCGAACCGATTAAGATCGAAATCGAATAAACCGAATTTTTTTTAACTAAACCGAACCGACCGAAATTTTCCAATGAACCGAACCGATTTTGTAAAAAAAAAATCGGTTTTTTCGATTAAAAACCGAAAAAACCGATTTTTTCGGTTCGACACGGCCGATGAGAAATGTGCGACACGTCTATGTTGAGCGCTGGAACTCCAGACGTGTCGCACGGGCGTGTCGCACATGTGAAATGTGCGACACGCCTGTGTTGAGCACAACACGGGCGTGTCGCACATGTGAAATGTGCGACACGCCTATGTTGAGCACAACACAGGCGTGTCGCACATTGGCCTGTGTTGTGCTTGTGCGACACGCCTGTGTTGAGCACAATACAGGCGTGTCGTGGAAAAAAATCGATCAGTTCGGTTAACCGAATTTTTCCAATTAAAACCCGAAACCGAACCGAAAAAACCGAATAAACCGATATTTTTGAATAAAAAAACCGAATTTTCGATTAAACCGAACCGAACTTGAAAGTTCGGTCGGTTCGATCGGTTTTTTCGGTTTAACCGACCGATTGCACACCCCTACGCCCGAGAGCCCTTCCCCCTTCAGATCTCGTCGGGGTTCTCTTCTTATTCTGCTCCAGGATCTTGGCATATTGTCTGCAGATCCAAGCGACTATCTGCGCGTCTGACTCAAGAGGGCTTGGAAGGAAATTGAGGACGAAAGGAGAGCATTTCGAGGCTAACAGCGTGGATTTTAACGCTTGTTTGAGCTTTTTGTGGATGTGTTTTTAGGTCTCGTAATTGCAGAGATGGAGGTATTACTGTTTCTTCTGCTAGTGGCTTGCGGCTCGAGGGTTGGAGCTGATGGGAGCGACCATAGGTACAAGGAGGGCGATCATGTTCCCCTCTACGCGAACAAGGTCGGGCCTTTTCATAATCCTAGGTAATTCCGACCATTCTTTTCACGAGGCCGTCAATTCTCTCCCGTGGTTGCTTTTAGCGTCCTTTTTCGATTAGGGTTTTTGATGAAATTAGGGGGATCTGATAATAGGTTTGTGTTTCGCGACGTCGTTTGCAGCAGAATGTTCGTCGCTGTCCCTATCTTTTGTATTGTAATAAAAAAAAATGACAACTTTCGATTGTTTATCTTTGTTATTTACAAGGAATCAGGTATACCTACGACGATTACAAAAACCAAAATCTCCATGAAATATCATGGTCTAGTTGACTTTGGAAGACCATGTCAAAGTTCGAAGTATTTCTTTTGTCGTGCTAAGCCTAGAATGGTTCCAGTTGCCTACCATTGTTTAATACCGTGCCTATATGTCAAACAACATTATTTTGTAGATTAAACAGAATCACAAGTTAGGTTCGCATTGAACTCGTGGAGTAGTTTTCACAAGCTTCAGGTTGTGTTATTTGTTTCATCTCCGCTGATGGTAAATGTTTCTTTTGTTGAATTACCAAACAGTCCAGGTTCCTGACCCCAAACCATATCAGAGCCTAGAAAAAAGATCTTTGATTTGATATTTTAGTTGGGTTGTTAAAGACTGTTATTGTGATTATCAAGCTAACGCTACTTGTTTAATCTTGAGTCATTTGTTAGTGCTTAATAGTACTTGAACAGTAGATTACAAGGCCCAATAATCTTCTGCTGCTCTTGCTTTGCATTTATAGTTTCTCATTGGATACCTTTTTTTTTTTTTTAGTATTTATCCTTAGATTTTTAACATTTCTAGAATAATGACAAGCCACATCTTCTGCATTTGCAGTGAAACATATCGTTACTATGACTTGCCATTCTGTTTGCCAGGTCCATTCTTCCTTTACTATTTCACTGCCATTTCATAAGTTTGATACTATTTTTGTTTATTAACTCCTTGTAAAATTTTGACTTGGATCAGAACATGTTACTGAGAAGAAGGAAGCACTTGGAGAAGTTCTAAATGGTGATCGTTTGGTTGATGCACCATATGAGTTAAATTTTCTCAAGGATAAGCAGTCTGTATCTCTGTGCAAGAAAACTTTATCTAGAGAACAAGTTGCAAAGTTTAGACATGCAGTTGCAAAGGACTACTACTTTGAAATGTACTATGATGACCTACCTCTTTGGGGATTCTTGGGCAAGATTGAGAAGGATAAGACTGAGTCAAGTGATGACAAGTACTTGCTTTTTAGACACATTTATTTTGATATTCAGTATAACCATGATCGGGTTATTGAAATCAATGTTCAAACTGACCCTGCTTTTTCTGTCGATATCTCTGAGGATAAGGAATTAGTCGTAGAGTTCTTATATTCTGTTCATTGGAATAAGACGGACATAACCTATGAGGAAAGGATGGCAAAGTACTCAAAGACATCTTCTATGCCTCAGCATTTAGAGATTCACTGGTTCTCTATTGTTAATTCATGTATAACTGTCCTACTTCTAACTGGGTTCCTTGCTACAATTCTCATGCGTGTGCTCAAAAATGATTTTGTCAAGTAAGGCATAAATTCTAAGGTTTTACTTTTGAAGCATATTTCCTTAAACTTTTTTTTCATTTGATGAATCTTGCTAAATTGGAAATTTTATCTTGGAGGTATTCTGTTGATGAGGAATCTCTTGATGACAAAGAAGAGACTGGATGGAAATATATTCATGGAGATGTTTTCCGATTTCCAAAACACAAGTCTTTGTTTTCAGCAATTGTTGGCTCTGGAACTCAGCTCTTTGCTCTGTAAGATCCCGCACTCAAAGTTTCTAATGTTGGTTCCTGTTAATACCTTAGTATCATCTAACATTTTCGTCTCTCTACCAGTACAATTTTCATCTTCCTCCTTGCACTTGTTGGTGTTTTCTATCCGTACAACCGAGGTTCCCTATTCACAGCCCTCGTTGTTATATATGCTTTGACTTCTGGTATTGCTGGTTACACAGCTAGCTCCTTTTATATGCAGCTTGAAGGGACAAACTGGGTGAGAGGTTGCTTATGCGTGTATTTTATCAATTTCTGTATGCTATTTTATGGTCGATTCTCTTACCTCTCTTTGGTTCCAGGTGAGGAATTTGCTGCTGACTGGCTGCTTATTCTGTGGACCATTGTTCTTGACATTCTGCTTTTTGAACACTGTTGCTATCATATATAACGCCACCGCAGCTTTGCCATTTGGCACTATCCTTGTGATTCTTCTCATATGGACATTGGTTACTTCTCCTTTGCTTGTATTGGGTGGAATTGCTGGTAAAAACAGCAAGAGTGAATTCCAAGCTCCATGTCGTACCACGAAGCACCCAAGAGAAATTCCTGAATTGGCATGGTATCGAGGAACCATACCTCAGATGGCAATGGCAGGATTCCTTCCCTTTAGTGCTATCTATGTGGAACTATATTACATATTTGCTAGTGTGTGGGGTCACAGGATCTATACAATCTACAGTATCCTATTTATCGTTTTCATCATCCTCATCATTGTCACAGCATTCATCACAATCGCATTGACATACTTTCAACTTGCTGCAGAGGATCATCAGTGGTGGTGGAGGTAAATATTTGTCCTTGTTTTGCCTACTTGATTTAGTGATAAAGTAGATATTTTTGAGTTCCAAGTCTACACGGGCTTCTTTTCTATGGTCAAGATATTTTTAGTTTCCTTCTGCGTTGCTTATGGGTTCCTCACCTTTAAGCGATAACCTTAAAGACTGTATCATTTCTACCTGACAGAAAATTTTCATTGCTCATTCTTTTCTTCCATAACATCTCGATGCAACATGTGGAGCTATGTTTTCTCGAGCTTTCATTAGTTTGGATCATATAACACAGGATGTTCTTCAATGAAATCAGACTACTGTGATTCTCCCATTTCGATTAACATGGACCTATATAATGAAAGCTTATGGAAAACAGTTGACCCGATCAAATGGAACCGTAGAGATGAATTTTTGGACAATGGTCAGTCTTTTAGGTATTTGGATGGAGGAGAGTATTACAACCTATCAGTTCCCGGCCGGTTACTTTTATACATAATATATCGGATAATCGGACTGATTTCTAGGGAGAAAAGTATTTGACCTACAATTTTGTTCCTGCTTGCTGTAGATATGGTACGACATCACCATTTAACCAACTATTTGCAATCATCATTAAAATTGTATTTCACTGAAACACCAAATATTGTTTGGTCTGGTCTTCTAGCTCTCACACCTTTCGATTAACAACTTCGATGATTTCAATTTGTCTAGTGAATTCATTTGTAGTCTTTGTATGCGTTTCTACTATCCAATTACCCTTTAACAGTAGTTCTTTCGATATCCTCAGGTCTGTTCTTTGCGGAGGCTCCACCGGTGTATTCATCTTCTTCTACTGCATTTACTACTATCATGCAAGATCAGGCATGTCGGGCTTCATGCAAACCTCATTCTTCTTTGGCTACATGACTTGTGTATGCTACGGGTTCTTCCTCATGCTGGGGACTGTTGGTTTTCGGGCATCTTTGCTCTTCGTGCGTCACATATATCGATCCATTAAGTGCGAGTAAACCTCACATTTGCCTCAAGGACAGTTCGTGAACCATGATGATAGTTACCGCAGCAGCATGTCAGATTTTTGTGTTGGAGTTGCAAGCTTGATATCTTAGACAGTAAGTTTCGAGCACAACCTTGAGCATTTAATAAATGTCAATATTTCTGTATTAAAGATTTGCCCTAATGTAGTTTGCTTCTAGTAAGGTTAATATATTTGAAAAGCATATCTCGAGTAGGAACATACGGAAGTTCTTGTCGAATTTGCTTGTGAATATTAGATTCATTTACAGCCCTAATTAGGAGACTAAGAAACTACACTCAAAATTAGATCATGAAAACCAGCTACAATTTAGAATTTCATTGGGAGCAAATCACCAAAAGGTTACTTCAGCAAGCAGCAAGAAATCATAGCCAAGAACATAACAATATAGAATAGATGCTAATATCTGAAAATAAAAGATCTAAACCATCGACTTTTTAGGAATCATGTACAAGAACAGGGACTCCATTAGTGATAATTCAATACCGACTCTCTCCTTTGCACTTGTCATTTAGGTTTCTAATTTACCTTCTCCACTGATAGGGATAGTCGGAGGGGGCGCTAATGTGACGGTTCCATATTTTTTATGAAAACCAGCTACAGATTAGAATTACATTAGGAGCAAATCACCAAAAGGTTGCTTCAGCAAGCAACAAGAAATCATAGCCAAGAACACAAGAATATAGAATAGATGCTAATATCTGAAACTAAAAGATCTAAACCATTGACTTTTTAGGAATCATGTAGAACAGGGAACTCCATTAGTGATAATTCAACACCGACCCCCTCCTTTGCACTTATCATTTAGGTTTCTGATTTATTTTCTCCACTGGTAGAGGTAGTCGGAGGGAGCCGCTAATGCGGCAGTTCTCAATTTTTTATGAAAACCAGCTACAATTTAGAATTACATTGGGAGCAAATCACCAAAAAGTTACTTCAGCAAGCAACAAGAAATCATTGCCAAGAACACAAGAATATAGAATAGATGCTAAGATCTGAAACTAAAAGATCTAAACCATCGACTTTTTAGGAATCATGTACAAGAACAGGGAACTCCATTAGTGATAATTCAACACTTGAATGAGAAAATTACCTGTGCATTACATTATAGTCGCTATGACCGTGATTAAGACACGAAAAAAATGTTGACAGTAGCATACCAAAAGGAAAACCAGTCACTAGCTAACTCCTGAGTGCCATGGTAAAGCCCTAAAGACAAGCATCTTGAGTTCAATGAACACATCTTGTTACCAAAGTGTACAGACCCAAAGCAATCTGCTTGTCGATTGCAATCCCAAAGAAATTCGCCTTTTCTAGCGAAAGAAGCAAATACAAATACACTCCAAGGATGATTGATTTTGGAACTCCAATCCTCTCTAGCTCCACAATTATCTCATTTGTAGAGCACTCCTTCAGATATAGATGCTTCATGCCGTGCCATATCATTTAGATGTATTGTCACTGATATTCTCATTTGTAAATTTGATCAGTAGGCACATTAGTTGCACTCGCTCGATCAAATTCTTCAAAGTGAAATACGGGCGATGAAAATACTAGATTGTTTGCATCATCATTCTCTTCCTCTTTGTTTTGTTGATTGAGTCACTTTCTTTTTCACAATGGATGCGACCGCACCACTTGTTAGATCATGGAACTTAGAGGAAAGGCATAATCTTCCACTTCATCCCATTCGGTTTGTCTAGTTGGTGAAAATTAGAGCTCTAAAAATATTAGGGGACGTTTGATAAGTATTTTCTTTTTCGTTTTTCATTTTCATTTCATGTGAAAATGTATTTTGTTCGTGTTTTCCATCTATATTTTTCAGAAAATAAAAGAGTTTTCTCAAAAATTAGAAAACGAGAAATAATCATTTTCTATTTTTATTTTTATTTTTCAAAAAATAAAAGAGTGCTTTCTGAAAAATTAGAAAATAAAAAAAAAATCGTTTTTCATTTTCTAAAAAAAAAAGAATGAAAACAGAAAATGAAATTTTTTATACCAATCAAACGCCGTTCATATTTTCTGTCCGCCTTGAGGGTGTTTCCTTCGCGATGGGTCCATCGCTTGAATTCTTCATATGGTTATTGCCACAACAAGATCTCTTATCGATAAAGCAATGTCAGTTATGAAAACCACAAGGATCACACCGAAATTCTAAACTAGTAAAGTTCAGAAGGAATTGAAATCGAACAACTGGTCACATTCTTAATATGTTTACTTTTAACATTTTGTTGCCACTGTGCATTCCTTCCTTTCATTTTTATTCTCATCCAAGTAAACAAAAACATCAATCTTCCTTTCTCTTGGTCTTTTCCATCTTCTTGGTTTCTCTCCTTGTGAATATTTTTCTAACAAAATTTTAACTTTTTCTCTCCCCTTTTTCTCTTACCATGTCTCTTTTCTTCGCCCCCGGGGTGCAGTGTGGTGCGTTGATAGTCAATGGGTAAATTTATACAATGGATAAGGGTTGATTTTAGAGGCGGTCTAAAACTCTGCCTCGGACTTAATGATCACTCATTGCCTTATCAATCACGTCCACGGGTATAGTCTTCCGTGATTTACTCCCTCTCGAATGCTAAGAGGTTGGGCGTGCTAGATTGGTGATTTTAATCTTTTATAAAATGTTTCTTTTCTTCAATTTCTCTCTCTCCAAGTAAACAAATCCGAATATTCTTAAATGGAAAATAAAATTGTTCCTTAGTTTTAGACTAAATTAAGTGTCCGAAGAAATCGTAATTATGGAATTTGCACATGTTTCAATGCTTTGGATGAACAGTTATAAAATTTTATAATAGAGTGACAAGAATTGATCATATAAGCTTTCAAGATGATCATAAATTGGCAAAGTCGAAAAGATTAACCTTCACCCTACAATTTTAGATTGACTAATAACTATCTAAGGTGATGCAAAAATTAGGATTGCATTTATTGAAAAAAAAAAATCAATAAATATATTTAAGATGATATGAATTTGTATTTAAACAATTAATAAATATTTCAGTTATGCGATATAAAACTATTGTAAATATGTAAATTAAATAAAAAAAAGATCAAAGAAAATTTAATTAGTAACGATAAAATAAAATAAAATTTATTTAAATATAGATGATAATATAGTAAACAATAAAATATAATGATGTAAAAAAATTCATATAATCGATCATATCTAGTAAAATAAAATTTAGTTGGTGTTGTTGATGAATAACTATCCAAGGTCTTTTATTGATCTTTCCAAATATGGCTAGTCACTCGTAGCTTAAGCTCTTGTTGACTAACACCGAAGAAGAAAAAATATGGAACCGTCACATTAGCGGTACTTTATGACTGACCCACGTTTGAAAGAGGGAGATAAATCAGAAAGTGCTCGCGCAGTCTCAGTTTCCTTGGTTTGATACTCCATTTGGAGAAATTTTTGTATAAATTCGGCATAGTTGAGGAAATAATGGCCATAGCAAACTGTAAACTGCAAGTATGAGAAGCAAAAGATCATCTAAAATGTTAGAAGACAACTTGAACTAAATTTTATATTAGCACTTGCAACAATAGAAAATGACGTCGGGTTTTTAGTTACCATATTTCAGTAAGTTAGTTGTCAAACCAACCGAGGTTTGTTTCAATTTCATTTGTATTTGTATCAGTCCGCATGGATGAGACTTTAAGGGCACGTTCAATATTATATTATAAGATGAATTGATTTGTTTGGTACAATTTGAAAAATATAATATAATAATTTGATTATATTATTCTGTATCAAACGAAGTCTAAAAGACAAGGAAACGAGTAACACTCACTTGGATTCCGACAAAGTAAGCTCGACAATGAACTCACCCTGCTCTTTCATCTTCTTCTGGCCCTCCTCTTTGGAGACTCCCTTCCTCTTCCACATCGATAGCATAATACTGTTTTACGCCAATTAGGAAACGATCATTAGAATGAAAGGATTTATAAACCTCGAACAAAACTATCTTCTTTCACTAGAATGAAAAAGTTAATAGAATGTAAAAACAAGGATTTTGTTGGACCTCAAAAGGGTAATCTGGTGTATAAAATTCCTAGATCAAGGATCGATTGTACTACAATAATAATAATAATTATGTTTTATTTTACTGGATGAAGTCAGTTATATAGATTTTTTTATCATTAGATTTTATCTTCTACTATATCATCATCTATACTTAAATAAATTTTATTTTATTTTATTATTATTAATCAAGTGTTTTTTATCTTCCTCTTTTAATGTGTGTAATAGTTAATTGAAATATTTATTAATCTTATATATTCTTATCATTTTATACGTATTTTTAAAAAAAAAAAATTCATTTTAACACTCTATCATTTTTATTTCTCTGAATTTTCCACTTCAAGAGGGTTAGATTCGACGCAACGATGATTATGTGCATCCGTCGTGCATCCACCTTATGATCATTTTTCGAATGGGCGAAGAGCATTGGAATGTCACCGGTGACCCGGCATTCCAGACTGGCATAGGGACGATTGCAGGGTTTGAACCTGCATGGCTGCTCGTGTTTCAGTTTGCTATAATATGGATGTATCTCTGTGCAGCCGAGAGTTGAAATTCATAAGTACGAGGATAACACGTTTACGATAGCTAACCTCCATTTTCGACTGCTCGATACGAGAAGAAGCCTAAAGACAAAGTGGACACAAATTGAAAGATTTCTCGGTAAAAGATTAGAATCGTCAATCTATCTCAATACGTAATTATTAAAAAAAGTAAATGCACTTTATGAGTCGTGATATTTAATACGTGGAGATCATATAAATTTAAAAAAGAGTTTTAGACATTCTCCGAAATCGATCTATGCTACTTCTGCAAGTATCGTCTTACTTTAGTCACCACGCTAGACATGTTTATCGGTTTCTCGGTTCCGATTTCGGTTCCGATTCGATTCTGACCAGTTTCGAATTCGTCGACGTTGGAATCGATCCGAATCGGTTCAAAATCGATTCCGAATCGGCTCCGGTTTCAAAATTTTAACTTTGGAATCAATTCAATCCGGATCAGTTCCGAATAAGTTTTGAACCAGTTCCTAAACAATTCCGGATCGATTCCGAAATGGTTCCGGACCATCTTTTTTGAACTTAAACTTTCAAATTCATCTAATGTATTAGTGATCTTATTTTTTTTTTTCTATCGTAAAATAATCTTGTAAATATGTTAGCATGTTAAGAATTTTCACTTTTAAATCAGCATTCGGAATTAGATCTAAATCGGAATTAGAATCGGTTCCGAAATTGATTGGAATCGAATCGAATCGGAATTGAAACGGTTTCGATTCGATTCCAAAATCGATTCATTTGAATCGATTCTCATTTCGAATTTAATAAATTGATTTATTTCAAATCGAATCAATTCGTTAAATATGCCTACATCACATCATCTCCTTGGGAATCAAATCGTAGGATTACTGAAACTACAAAAAGGATTAGATTGCATGTGGATTTCGGTAAGCAAAGATTGGCAAAAAGAAAAGAGAAAATAGAGGCGAGAGATTAAGAAAATCTTCACTAGATTGTAGTATTCACCAGCAAAATAGTTGCAGCCATACAGTATGCTACTTGTTCTTGAACAATAACAAGACTAAAGCTTCTTGAATCCATTATGCAATTAATTTTCTGCCATACCGTCTAGGCTACTAGTGAAATCATAAGTTGAAAGAATCTTTAGAGAAGAACCCATGACATAAAAAAAAAAAAAAAAAAAAAAAAAAAAGAAGGTGAAACTGAGTCATCTTTGATCAGATGCATTCGAAACTTAATTTGAACATACTCCTTGATATCAAAGCTATCATTTCATACCTCTTAGGCACGGCGGCAAAAGCGAAGAGGTATTTCACAGGAGAATACAGTTCGATCCTTTATTGCGATATCGTTCAAAAACGAATTTAGAAAAAATTCATTCGAACGGTACTGAGATTTAGAAGTTTGTCCGGTCGACGAAGTACGATTTTGATGTTGGATCGTCGTTTAAAGATGGTGCGATATTTGCGAAGTCTAAGTTAAATCGTGAAAAAATTACGAGTGTTTTTTTGATTTACCTTTGGTGGTCGATGGAGATCACTTGAATGCTAATCTTATTCGATTCAGTTGTCAGTGAAGCGTTTCGAAGATCTGTGAGGTAGGATCGATCATTCTCAAAGATTAATCGGATCGAAGATTCGGATACTCTGATGTCAATAAAAAAAATATCATTCCACACTAAAAAAAAATCTATATATTGGAAGGCTTGATTTAGCGAGTCAAGCTCGAACAGAAACAAACAAGAAACTAGATAATTCATAATGCGACCGATGAGTCGATGTTAAAAAATATGGAGAATGCAAACGCATGGAAATGAATTTTCAGCTCATGAACAATCCTTCAGTGGCCGATGTATGGGAGGGTACATGGAATTTGCACACACTGGACATTCAAAAAGCCTGCTCACGTCTCCATGGAGATGACATGGTGATTAAGATACGGTGTTGTTTATAAATATGATATAGATCAATTTTGAAAGTCTAAAATATTTTTTTAAATTTAAATGATTTTCATGTATTTTGATCATCATATCAATGTCCATAGAATCTCTCATGATCTATCTCTCTCATAATGATCATAGAAAAAATTAATAGGGTCGTTAGATTTACGATTTTAACTAGAAGAAGCTTGCTCACACACTACCAGTTGTAGATAGGCCTGCTTTGGCACCAGAAGCAGCAGCAGAAGACTTGTAAGATGTGGCACGACCAATATAGAAATCCTCGACGAAGAACTCGCACTCTATCACATGAGATTCAGGGATATCCATGAACAATTAGTTCACGGAGCCAAAGATTTTTGTTTCTTCTCTTCTTTCTACAAATCACTAATTTCACTTCAATTCAGGACAGAAGTGTCGTCTTAGAACCCTAAACCCTGTAAATAAGTCATCATGAATCCATTTAGATATTCAGGAAAAGTTGGGTCCCTAGTGAGATCCCAATTCTTAATTTGTTAGACAAGAGGAACTGAAAATAAAACTTTCTAAAATCGTCACTTTTTTCTTTTTTTAAGGTATTCTTCCTTTATCCCTACTAGAACAGCAGCAAAACCAATAATCGCAATCTCCGATTGAAAATTTTCAGAGTTAGGGAACACGAATAAGAGGCGACAGAGTAAAAACAAAAGACATCCAAAATCATTCGAAAGTGAATTTAAAAAAAAAAAAATTATTCGAGTGACTCACGAGAAGTTTGTCAAGTTAGAATCTGATTTCGATGTTGGATCGTTCGAGATAAGCATTGATTGAGTCCGAATTGAACTATGAAAAGTTACGAGTGTTTCTTTAATTTACTCTTGACGATCGATAAAGACTACTTGAATTTCGATCTTATTCGATTCAACTGTTGATAAAATATTCCAAAAATCCATAGGATAAGACTGGTCATTATTAAAAATTAATCGAATCGAAAGTTCAGATATTTTGATGTCAATTAAAAAAAAGTAACTCATCTTTCACGATTTTTCAATACCAAATACGTTGAAAATTAAAAAAGAGTAAGAAAAAAAAAAGATCCAGCGCGAGGGATACCAAATATGTTGAAAATCCAAAAAGAGTAAGCAAAAAAAAAAAAGAAAAAAAAAATCCAGCGCGAGGGATCACAGATCTCGGTGGAACAACGTGAATCGAATGAAACGAAATTTCAATTTCCCAGCATCTTAAAACTGAGAAAGAATTTCCATGGATATATGGATCGATTTCGAATAAAGTCTAAAATTTTTTTTTGAATTCAAATGATCTTTATATATCTTGGTTCTCATAATAATCGTGGGACGGATCGATGAAAGTTATTAGATTGACGATTATAATATTTTACAAAAAAAAAACACAAAAAGGAAGGAAAAAAACATACCTATGAAATTTTCCTAGTAGAACAACAAAGATAAAGGACGACGAACTTGCTTGATCGATTAGAAACAACGAAGCGAATGGGGAAGGTGACAAAGCAGAGTGGAGGGAGCGAAAGATCGAACCTTTGGGCCGGAGGCGATTCGGGGAAGCTTGAATCAGCACGCTGTGACAGATGACGAAGGAATTAAAAGAAATGACGAGGAAGCGAGGAAAGTAAATTATAGCCGGGTGATCATCAAATCCAAATAAAAACAAAAAAAAAACGTAATTTTAATTAAAAATTTAAAACATTTTTGTATCTGAGTACACGTGAAAGAGAAGTGGGCAAAATTTAAAAGAGTTTTTTTTAAAAAAATCATTGAAATCCGTCAAAGGCAGTCTTCTTTTTTTTATATATATGTGGAATTATCGCAGTAGTAGTACCGTCAGTTGTCTCTAATCAAAAGGAAAATAAATCAAATGGATATGATCATGAACTACCTCAACAAATTTGAGCATAATCTCCATATAAAAATTACAAATATACCATAACTAAAAAATAACTCAGAAATTCTTGATTATCTATATAGACACTTTATCACTATAGACATTTTATCACTGTATTATAGTCCACGTTTTTTTTATTAATAGGTAAAATAACGTTTCTTCCTTAAATTACTACTCTTTACTAGGTCGATTCAAATACATAAATATTAAATTATGGATTAGATAAGTAATACCATATTACTGCAAAAGTAAAATCCTATTCAACTCAATTAGTATTAATGAATAACATATGTAAAACTGTCATACGAATCCTTCCACGATGGAGTACATCAATCCATCCATCGTAAATTTAATATTTAACAAGTAATTACCTTCTTGGTTTCTTCCTTGGTAGGATGAACAAATTTCCTGGCCTTCTATAAGCTTTGTATTGCAATTTTAATGCCCTACAAATCAAGGAATACATGAAATTATACCACACAATTAAGTAAAATATTATCAAACCATGAATACATGATGTAGCATAGTGTAGCAAAAGTCATACCTCTCCCATAAATTCATCCATTCCTTCTTCCATAAATTTCAAACATAAACATCCACCACAAGATCCAAAACATCACTTTCTTTTCAAGGGAATTATATTGAATGCTGTTCATCCCTCAATCACAGGCTACATTTTTCTTAGCATAACCACTCTTTTTTATGAAGGGATTATTATACAAAACCATCACTTTGCGCAACTAAACACACCCATACCTCGAGCAGAATTCAAAAACGGTCGACTGGAAAAAAAAAAATTTTGTTGTCAGGGTTCAGGGGAATTGCTGCCGGTTATATGTATCCTCGTGCACAAAAACTGGGTTCATCGGCAGAACTTGGGATTGCTCCATTGCGATGCCTTGGTTTTGCTGTGGATTCCATGGCTGGGTGTTCTTTGGCAGTGAAACAGAAACATAATAAACGATGCCGAGTGAAACACTTGCGAGGGACAGAACTGCCCCTCCAGTGAACACTCCGGCCTTGACGACGTAGCAGTACTCGCCGAAGTACATTCTTTCTTGTCCCCATTGGTCATTTAGGGCCGCACCACTCAAAAGCAGAACGAAGGCTATTATAAAAGTAATCCTGCAGGAATCAGGCGAGGAACCGATGATCAGTTCCCAGCTCGTGTGGCCAACTCAATAAAGTGAGAATAACATATATAAATGAACTAAAAAAGTTCAAGCTTAAGAGTTTTAAGTTTGCTGAGCTCTTACACACCGAGCAGATTTAAATGGAACCAGAAAAGATGTGCAACAGCATATCGAGGGTGTGTCGTTTATGGAAATATATCAAAAATTATGTATTTGGCATGAAAGTGTGTTCTCAGATTCAAGAAAATAACAAAAAAACAATAGAAGCTAACACTGAATTATCAACATCCTGAAACATCAAACATGTGGTATGATGTTAATGTAAATAGTAAGAACTAATCCAATGTGAGGTGACTTGTTTAAGCAATAAATGCACCAAATGCTGATTAATTTACCAAGAAGTGATGAAGGAGATCAATCCAATTGTCCAGTTGGTATCGGATAGATTTGGATATTTCTTGCAATACATGCACCCAGCTACAGTGTTTATAATTGCTTGAGCTATCATAAGTGCCACGGCTGCTATTAAACCGAGAGCTAGTGCTGGGCTCTTCGGGTAGGAGCATTGACCTAAAGAAGTTGTTTGCACATCAGAAACCTGCAGGGTAGATAAAAAAACATTACGCTTAGTCAAGGTTTTCCTAACAAAGGCTAGGCTTGCCTTGACACATAAAGGTAAACTGATATGGATAATGGTTGATTATGGCTATCGGATAGGAAGCAACACAGCTTAACATATCGGTAAAAGAAGGATTCACAAACAATGGAGTAGATTGGAAATATTATACTTGATAAAAATAAGAACTGTCCAAATTTTTAATGAGGTTTGCTTAAGTTTTAATCAAGTGGAAGCTTGGCCAGAGTCGTACCTAAAATTTAAAAGGTCCGAAACAAATTTTAAAAAAAATATATTGATGAATTATTTTTGGGCCCTTTATATTTTTTGTTGGGGCTCTTTTAAAGAGGCATTTAATCTATTTTAAAAATGGGCCCGAGACGATCGTCTCTTTGGCCTTACATTAGGTACGACCCTGAAGCTTGCAGTACCAACATCTGATTGTGTTTTAAAAGGAACCTGAAAGGTTTTCCAAATTTCTTAGGCCAACCTAATGGATAAGAAAGACAAATAATTCCATGCATTTAGTAAATTTAAACAAGGCAAATTTAAACAAAAAAGAGAAACAACATTTTAGTGCCTAAAATTTTCCTTTTCCTTTTCCTGTTTGACTAAACAAGTTTTAAATACCTCATTTAGTCTCTAGTTTGCAATGAACAAACTCTACTTCATCCAATACAAAACCATCTCGAACTGCTAATGGAAACACAAAACACTATTGGATGAATTTTCCACTGTGACTTATTTGAAACTTGAGTAAAATTCAAATTCATGCTAAACTTCAGTCACCATCCTGAGAACTGATAGCTACATAATGATGAGACCAGTTTACCTACACATTTTCTAAGCCCTTTTGAAATTGATGTGATCGGGAAAAGGATAACTAGGACTTCATCACCAGAGCGAACAAGCAGTGGATGCCTTCTCCTCAACAGAATCCACAACGTAAACCTAGAAACGTCAATATTAAGATCGGACGTTTGCAACAGAAACGGCAACACAAAACGTCATGTCTCTAAACCCTAATCACAAGAACCAATCCTAAAGCCCACATTAATGGTGCGACGGAAGCGGAAAATGACAGAAAAGCTGAAAGACCGACAACAATACGACGAATGGGGAGAAAGATCGACAAAAAAAAAAAAAAAATCGGCTCCAAGCTACAGGCTTTCTCAAAGGACTAACAGACGATCTACGCCAGGAAACTCGAGGAAAATCCATCTAGCCAAGAAACGGGCAAGAAGATCATGCCACGCACAATGTTAAGGAATGAGGAAGAAGAGGGCTGATCGAGGTGGCGAACCTTGATCCGGGTGGCTTCGGCGGCGAAACCGAGCGCAGAAGAGAGAAGGCCGAGGAAGCCCACGAAAGCGCAGATCATCACCACATTCTTCTCCATCTCGATCCCTCGCCTCGCCGCCGGCAGTGAAGCTGCTGGCGCTGCTTTCCCTCGTGGAGTGATACGGCGAGGAACGGTACAAGAGTTGGAGTGGAGTAGGGGAGTTGAGCAGAGTACGCATTGACTATTTTGCCCTCCATCGTTGACGACCAATCGACCACCGTCTTATTAATAATTAAAGAAAGCAAAAAAACGCTCTTAATTATTATTTTAATAAAAATAGCTTATTTAATAGAAAATGTTAAAATAATTTTGTCTGCAAGTATATATATATAATCTCAATCCAATTCATCTATGAATATCTCTATTAAATCATCGTCCGTCAGTGGCGTTGTAATTGATCATCCGTCACAGAGATCGAATGATGAAAAGCGAGATGCTCACAAATGAGTTGTATAGTATAATAGTATATATATAATTCATTCATGAGCATCTGTGAACATCTCCATTATCTCCCGTCTAATCAGATGAACATTATAGTTTAATTCTTAAATCCTAATAGATCGGATAATAAATAATAGAAATGTTCATGAATAAATTATATATATATATATATAAATTATATCTTGGGCATCGCTTTATGCACGTTTGTGTGCGCTTATCGATGTGGCGATGTCACCTCGTTTCATCCACGCCATGCTCGCCTCGCAATAAATGTCTTTCCATTTATTTCTCAATTTCTATTTCTCTCTTCTTTTTTTTTCCTGTCGTCGTACGGGAACTCTAGCTCTTCCCTATCTTTTCTTCTGATCCCGTCGACGCATCCCTCCCCTAGGTTTTTCATCCAAGGCCTCCCCCCCTCCGCACATCGTTACACGCGATCTGGCTCGTCGCAACCCTCATCGTCATGCAACGCTCCTCCAACCTTCGCTGTGGTGCATCGTCCGCCAATATTATTTTTATGATCAACACCAAATATTGTGATGATGATCTTTTGCCACGTTTGGTATTGATCTTAACACACTAACACATGGTCTTAACGTACCAGCACCATCTTTAAGACCAGCACCATCATTAGTGCTGGTCTATTAAGACCAATACTAAACGTAGTATTGATCTTAAAAGATCAGTACCACATTGGTATTGTTTTGTTAAGACCAATATTAAATATGGTACTAGTCTATTAAGATCAATATCAAATGTAATATTGGTCTTAAAACGTCGAGGGGGTAGGAGGGTTGTGGCTAGGCCAATGCGGCGAGATAGATCGCGTGCAAGGAAAATCTGAGGAGTGTTGCATGGTGACGAGGCGAATTGCGTGTAACATGTACATACACGATCCATGTGCGCTCTTCCGTACATGCACGAGAGCGCCGCGAGATCAGAGTGCCAGGTTGGTAAGTGTAAAAAGCGCTCTTAAGTGGGATCGATTTCGAAGGTCGTGGCTTTGGGTCGTAGCGGATCCTCTCTTATCGCGCAGGTGCGATTTATCTCCTCACATAAGGATGATCGGAGTTAATATAACGATTCGCATTTTTGAGAGGCGTGCAGCCACGTGGCGTGCACTTTTCAGGCGCGCAGGGGATTATCCCCGTATAGAAGCCTAATCCTCTGTGCATTTCTGAAGGGCGCTGTCGCATGATACACGCCCGAGGAATGCTGCCACATGGCAGACAGTGGCCAGCGCTATCACATGGCGTGCACCTTTCAAATGCCGCGCACTTTTCAGGCGCGCAAGGGATCATCCACATGGCAAGCAATGGTCCACATTGTCACATGACGTACACCTCTTAGGAACGCACGTGGACGCACATAGAGGGCCCGACCCACACGCGCCCTTCCGTTCGCACATGAGCCATGCTACTGCATAGCAAGCAACGGTCAGCGCTGCCACACGACGTGCACCTCTCAAGTGTGCACATGGACATGCATCCGAGCGTGCACAGGGGATCATCCTCGTAGAGGGGCCTGATCCCTGTGCGTGTGCAAGTGACATAGGAGATCCGAGGGAAGAGCAAAGCAAGGTGGGATATCAAACAATATGAATCATGTGCTCTTTTAACGGTGATAAATTATATCTTTTTTATAAAAGATCAAATTTTGAGCTCTAAACAAGAGTCTGCAATCCTCTCCAGAGTCAAGAGTCGACTCTGCTAAGCTCCTGGCTGAAGTTGGAAGGTAGTATTTTTCTATAATTTTATTACATAAAGCGAGTTGTTTTGGTTCAGCAAATCTTTACCCCGAGTGGTTAGTTAGGCTTTAGGCCGTGGAGGAGGCAGCCTCTTCGAGCAATTGCTTAACCTTCGTGACGTAGTCGGTCATGGCCTCCTCCTTCGACTTTCCTGTAATTTACAACGCGATTAGCAGCTGTATTTCAGTGAAGTACCAGAAAGACTGAACTCAAACTCGACGAGGCAAAGGTAGGAAACCTTCAACAGCCTTCCAAGCGTCCCATTTAGCTCTGTCCCTAAAATTGAATATTCCAGGTCGGCCTGTGAAGGAGACAAGTGCATAATTTTGCAGATACAAAGGCAGTGAAGAAGGTAGACAATGGGAGGCACCACAATGATTTAACGAAAAAAAAAAGAAAAAGAAAAAGAAAAATCACAGCTCCTTGTTTTTAGCAGCACAAAAGTCGATCTAAAGTCACTGCTCAAAAGCTCTTCGTCACTGCTTGATTGTATCCAGTGAATATTTTTCACATACATTGATCATTCAACACTTGAGATTTCTTGTATGGTTAACCGGTGTAGCTTAGCCTACGAATAACGCTTTGTTTGGGAGGAGGTGAGAGAAGTGTAAATAATGGAAAGGGAAGAATGAATAAGAAAGGAAAAATATTAAACCTTGTTTGGGGAGGGAAGAAGAGAGGAGAAGAAAAGATAACTTCCTTGCAAAAAGTAAGATTTTCTTACGGTTTTTCTTCCCTTTCCCTTCTATTACTTACACTCTCCTCGTCTCCTTTCAAACAAAGCGTAAGAGGATCGGAGCGCTCCTTTAGTCGCTAGCATCCGCATTGAACTCTTATACGATTAAAAGAAACAGTACTTGAGCACACTCGATAAGTATCATTATAGAGGGTACTCTTCGTCTGTATTCCAAGCAGTAATAGGATCGTAGTTGTAATGGTAATGCCAGAAGTAGTTGTTCAAGCAGCAAACAGCTGACTTCAGTTGCTAAAAGGGAGACTATATGTATCATTTTACAATCATCTCTTGTACCTTACATGAATTTCCCATATTGATATTTGTAGAAGGATTTGATGGACATGTATTGAAAAAATCGAAAGAACACGAATCATGATACAGATCTAGTCTTATCGAAATATACGGGGAATAATAAACATAAATGATGATGGCATAAACATAAACATAACTTGATTGCAGTCGAGCGGCCATCATTCGTCATCTGTAAGATTTAATCCGGAGTTCCTGCGAAGAAACAAAAATGCAAGTCTTCCGTAGGATTCTGAGATGACGACGTCGTAAAATCCTCCTTGCTTATAGGATACAAGGAGGTTGTCAGAGTTATCCAACCCTACGGGGACTATAACATCGAGTCGAATCAATTATCGATCCATCATCAATAACGAATCTTGACTCTAACCAATTCTATACATTAAACCTACATCCTATAAATCGAAACTTGCAAACTATCAAATAAACCACTTAATCAAGTTTGAACTAATACTACACAATCAGATGGTTACGATAATAACACGTAAGTCCACCACCAACAATCTCCCACTTGAACTACATGTGATTCAGTACGTAACACATGAACGAAATTTTTTAATTGAGCTCATTATACCGTATTGAACAAAATCAATCGGTTCATCAACTTCATTGGTATAAAACTAAAGTGATCGTAGCTACTATATATATATAATTGGTAGAAGGACTCATCAGTAATCACAATATCAATGTCATCAATGACATAGATCATATGTAGATGTATAACATGAGAATCGTATGAAATGTGATCTACAAATATCAATTCCCAAATGGTCCTCCTTATGACCCATAACAGGGTATCGATCACGTTTGCAAGCAACGTATGCAACTGCATTAGTAAACCATGATCAGAATCTCATGACTCAAAATAGAGTCCTACTTCACATTTATAATCACCATATGCTAACCACATTAATAAATTGTGATGTCTTTATACAGAATGTCAAAGATAAAATACACATGTATCTTCCTATTTTAGTCTGCACAATAAATTAAAATATACATGTATCCTAATTATAGAACATCCTGAATAACAAAGTAATACAGATTCTCACTTAATGGATATTCCATCCATATGAAGACCCTTTATTTTCAGCCCATGTTGACAATGGACATAAAGTCTATTTGTATATGCTCTATTAATGTTTGACCAATTTAAACTCTTTCTTTTAATCGTTTGACACTTTATGTCGATGCACAATGAAATCGACATGTTACGGTTGTTCTTGGTCTAAAGTTTCACAGCTTTATTATCACAGTTGATCTCAAATAGCCATCAAGGACCCAAATGATCTTTAATCCCGTGATAAATTCTGCAACCATATTCCATAATTGGATGTTCCGTAGCAATTTACTAAATTCATCTTTCATTATTGAGGTGACTATCAGCGTCGGTTGGATGTTTTTCCAAATAATAGTTCTTCTTTAACAATATAAAGATATGCCATAATGTAAATCTCTCACCGTCTAAACATCCATAAAAAATGCGAAGTCTTAATATTTGATCACCTCCAGGCGATCAAATTTTTGCTATGTGAGTATTTAAATAATTTATTACAAATATTGCATGATTTTAGTTACAGTGTTTTTATTCAGTTGTCTACCCAACATTCCTATAATGTACACTAAAATTAAATGTGTACATTCCTGTGCATACATGAGGCTCATTATAGTTGGAGCTTAAAGGTGACTCCCACTGAGTTTGATATATTTTCATTGATCGATAGGTTTCCCTTTAAAACCGAATGAGATAACCTCCTAATCAAAATTTATGGTGTCAATAATGAAATGTCAGATTTCAATCATAAATGGACTTATTTAGTTTGTATATTAGGTGCTTTGAATCATCAAATTCAAAGTTCTTTCACTGCACTATGAATATTGATTTCTCAATGTTACCATTAAAGAAAACAGTCTTTATATCCATCTAATATAGCTCTAAATCATAATGAACTATAGTGCCATGATTACCCTTATGGAATTTTTCGTAGACATAGGTGAGAAAGTCTCCTTTATAATCTATATTCATTTACTGAGTGAATCCTTTAGTTACAAGGCATGTCTTATACAATCCGACATTGCCCAGTGAATCCCGTTGGATTTTAAATATTCATTTACCACCAACCGATTTCACTCCTTCAGGTAATTCGACTAACTCCCATACGTCATTGTCCGCCATGGACTTCATCTCATCCTTCATGGCTTCAGTCCACTTTTCAAAGTTAGAAAACTGTTAGACTTTCTGAAAAAAAAATGAAAAATCATCTTTCAACTCGATGTCAAACTCATATATATTCATGGAGATACATATAATCGTGTGAAACTGTGGATCTCCTTTCTCTAGTAGATCTACTTAGTGGCACTTTTGTTTAAGATGGTTGGACATCATAGTGTATTATTCCTACTAAATGTGCAACTTCTGCACAGAGTATCAAACCCCTACTAGCTACAACTATAATACCCTTAGTAAGATCGCCAATGCTCTTCTCTTTAAATGACATGTCCATAAGCTTAACTCTCTCACTGTTTTAAATAAATTTAGCATTTCTCATACAGAAAAAGAATCTATTGAGGGGTGAATTAAAATATCATACAAAATAACAACTCACAATTTTTTAAGTTCAGTTTTCTTCTTCAGGCTCATCAGGCCTAGCAGTTGGACAATCCCAGATGTATGGGTAGATCATTGTCTTATTGAAAATCCTGTTACAAAGTTAACTGCAACCATAAGTGCTTCATCCTATAAAGAGTTTGGTAAAGAAGTGTAAACTATCTTCTTCACACCATAACCTATAGGATTTAGATCATTTGCTCAACTGCACTATTCTGATAATGAATACCAGACTTGATGCATTAAGTCACAATCCCGCACTCATAAAAGTAATTTGTTAATCAACTTTCTTTGGCATACTTTATGCAAACATCATGGTTTGTAATGTCAAAGAAACCAAGAATTCTTTTAGGCGTTATTTAGATAAGTATCTTAACCACCTAATGAATTCTTATTAGTCAAGTTTCATACTTTCACTTGGCATTAATTTATTGCTCATAGATATATAAATGTTTTCAAGACTATATAGTTTATCAATTAGGGAACTATAGTCTAATAATATTGAATTTAGAAAATAATGAAAATTTTATTTCTAAATGAACAAGGACAACTTTATTTGTTAAATAAGAAATAAAAATAAATCTCCGTCTTAAAGATGGTACATTATTCTTCCAAATTCAAATTGACATTGTTCCTTAAACTAAACATAAAAAAATAAAACATTTAATGCTACTACTCCAGCTTGCTTTTCACCTTCAGTAATGATGAATCTTTCACCACCAAACGACAATTGGCTACAAAAGAGACAATTCTTTCTTAATACACCAATTAATGTACTTGGGACATTCTTTCTTGACATAGTAATTCTTCTTGCAGAAGTAACAAGTAGTCACCTTATCTTGCTCCTTTTGCTCATTTTGGCTAGATGTCCCTGTATTTGCAGTTTGCTTTGTTTTCCCTTTGCCATTGTTCCTCTTTCTTTTATTGTTGGTACCCCAAGAACTGGATGTCAAATTAACACTCTCCGATGTCTCCCGCCTCAGTCTATCCTCTTCTTGTACACATTGAGCTATAAGTTCATTTAATGTCCACTGCTCCTTCCAAGTGTTGTAACTTATCTCGAAGGGTGTGAATTGTGCAGGCAGAGACAACAAGACAAAATGCACCAATATGCTTTCAGACATTTCTAATTTCAGTGCTTTAAGTCTTGTGGCAATGTTTGACATATCCAAAATGTACTCTCTAACATTTCCCTTTCCTTTATATCTCATAGTAACAAGTTTTGATAAGAGTGTGCTTGATTCAACCTTTTCACTTGAAGTGAATCGATCTGCTAATTGACTCAGGAAAACTTTAACATCCTCTTGCTCAGTTATAAAGCCTCTAATAGCTTTTGGGATTGATAGCTTCATAATGCTTAAACACATATAGTTAGAGTGCTCCCACCGTTCAAATTAAGTCCTCTGTTCCACTGTGCTAGCACTAGTCAAAGGTGCAGGACGGTCACATCTTAATGCATAATCTAAGCCCATGCATCCCAAGACCACTATCACGTATTCTTTTCACTGAGTAAAGTTAGTCCCAGTGAGCATAGGAATGTTACTTAAGTGAGCAGTTACTAAGTTAACTGAATAAGAAAAAAAACATAAGAACACAATTTCACATATTGCCAAGAACATAAAGAGATAATAATAAATAAATAACGCACATCATATGCACGTATGTATATGCATGGGCAAAAGATACTAAATACAATATCACATTTAATCTTTGGACTGCAATTAATTTATTAGCGGTACTCACAAAATTATAGTTCATGATAACCTTTGTTGGCCACACCACGTGCCTTTATTTGTGTCGACGCATGATGCACATAACTCAAAATTATCCTTTATATAAGTTATATTTGTCTGAGTTTATGGTTTACAAACTCTTGATCTACCATACAAAGTGTCCTTCTTTGGGTCGATACCTATGCGCATGATCAATAAAATTTATCAAGAATCTATTCTTTATATGCAAATCATTTTGAACATATATCTGACCTAAACATAATTTTCCTTTTGGCCAATTATATTTAGCATAAATATACATTTATCTACACAGTATATTCTAAACCTCCCTAATAGTTCTCACTTTGGCGATGATATTAATTTGAAATAAAATCATATGCATAGATAGATACTTTAGAAAATTTAGTAAACTCAACTATATTGTTGCAGTGTAATGATATAGAAAATAGTCTTAACACCGGACTAAAAAACTTTGAAGCCTCCGAAAAGGCCCTAAACGATATTTTTTAGGCTTGAGACAAGTCGTTACGGAGGGTTAACCCCACTATAATAAATGTAGAACTTTGAACGAGCTTCGAAACACAACCTGGAGCACCTCAAAATTCATCCCAAGCAAAAAGTTATGACCTCAGAAAGTTTCCTACATCAAACTGTATTCAATCTCATCCACAACAACACCAGTAGACTGTCATTACTATCAATCGACTAATGTAGACCAGTCGACTGATGTAGATCAGTCGAGAGCCTCAGTCGACTAGGAAATCTTCTGTGGACGACTTTATGAGCACCAGTCGACAGGTATATGACAGCAGTCAACCGATCAAATCAGTCGATTGCTCCAGTTGACTTGCAACTCTTTTGTACGTAAATTTCTCAAAAACCTTATGTGTGAAAGTTTAAGCACATCAATCAACTGACCTCAAGGGCTAGTTGACTGGTGTGTCCAATCAGTCGAATCCAGCAGTCGACTCAGAAATATTATGTTCGACATTTTAGGTGGAACAATCAACTGTTGCAATCGACTGATAGATGACTCAGGGCAATTTTATCGGGTCAAACACGAGGGTTTCACCAACCGCCGCCGTTCTTCCTGTTCTTTGTGGAAAAACTCAAAAACTCTAATCTAACGCCTAAAGCTAGGTTTTCTATTTACGTTTTCGTTGAATAATCATCGTTTTATGACAAAAGATCCATATTTTGGCAAAATCGATGAAAAACGATGAACACAACAACCTAATATCATAAAAATCGACAAAACGACATGCTCTAATACCAATTGATGGAAATCACAAATCTAAACATGTATTGAAGAAACCGAAAGAATACAATACGATTCATGATACAGATATAGTCTCATCGAAAAATACGACGAATCATAAACATAAATAATGATGGCATAAACATAAACAAAACTTGATTGCAACAAAAAAAAAAAGTGAAACCACCACATTAGCGGCCCCCCACCACTGTCCCTACGTGTAGAGGGGGGTAAATCAGGTGTCAGGTGGCTAGCGCAGAAATGCGGAGTCATCAGTAGCCTGATCGTCACCTCCAGGAATCAACCCCCTACCCTTTCAAGCCTTAACACGGCTGCGCTAGCCATCTGGGTTTGCCCTGGGGACTAACTTGATTGCAACAAAGCGACTATCATTCGTTGTTGGTAAGATTAGATCCGGAGTTCCTCTGAAGAAACAAAAGGGCAGGTCTTCCATAGGGTTATGGGATGACGACGTCATAAAACTCTCCTTGCTAATAGGATATAAGGAGACTGTCATGGTTACCCAGCTCTACAGGGACCATACCCTATATATAAAGATATCAGATAATATCCGTTATCGATCCATCATCAATAATGGATCCGGGCTTTAACGGATTCTACACATTAAACTCACATCCTATAAACTGAAACCGCAAACCATCAAATAGATCACTTAATCAGGTTGAAACCAATACGGTACAATCGGATGGTTACGATAATAACATATAAGCCCACCACCAACAGGATTCTCTCAGTTATCAATTGAACAATTACTTGAAAACTCAAGTTATCAGAAAGTAATTCTCCCTTTCCATGCCTGGTCTTGCTGAATTCCAAGATGCAATCAATGCAAGAACCAGTGGATTCTTTTCCTTTTATGAATGACTGGCAATAGGAGAATTTGAATGCGTTCTATAAGAGAAGAAAAACAAGACATCTATTCATAGAAAACTTACTAGTATTCACTGGCCCAACAGTTGCTTGTTTGTACAGTCCGTATAGAATCAATTTGTCCTCATTAGTAGTCGTCTCTGGTAACGTTTTAGCTTTTTCAGCATATTCTTCAAACTCTTCCTGCAACAAATCAGAAACCAACAAGATAATCAAGCCTCAAGCATAACATAACAAACCTATATTACTCTCAACTCTGAGTATGAACATGTAACACAGGGTTATCTGAAAGGCATATATCTAGCCTTCCAACACATTGTTTCCAAATACCGGGAACACAAGTAGATCAAGGTCCTGTATCACACCCTTACCAAGGTTCCTTACTGAGGTCGTCTTTTGTTATCACTGCTATAGGGGGTAACACTGAAGAATCCAAATAATATAGATGACACATACGATTGAGCTAGATCTTTGAAAGCGTAAAAAGTAAGTATTTGTTCAAGGTGCCAATTAAGTGCAAAAATTGCACGAGCGTTAGACTCATGAATAATAACCACGTGCATGCAACAACAGAACAAATTCTAAGAAATATTCATTGCCTTAATCCATCAATATAAGGGAAACAGAAAGACCAATACATCATTTATAATTTATTGCCGATAACACATTATTTTGCTCCATGAACAAAATTTTGGAAAGAGTGACATTGCTTTTTGGAAAACTCTTTTTCCAGCGCTTCAATATCTCCAGTAAAATGACTCAATTACATATGCAGTTATATACACAGGCAAGCACAAAACAAACACTTTTAATTTGGGAAAATTAAGACTAGCCTTCTGGTAACTAAATGCGATCTTTCTCAGGACAGATCTTTGACAAAGGAGGAGTTAAAGGGGGTGGAAACGTTCTTCTTATGTCTCCTTAGGGGGTCGAGGAGCAAGTTCCTTACTCCCTTCAACTCCATATTCTCCCTCTAGAGAGGACTTGGAAATGGAGGGTCATTCATTAGAATTGGGTGTTCCTAGATGCCCAAAGCTGAGACTTTGACTTCTATCAGGGCAAGCCAAGAGTCCTGGTAATAGGCGGAACTCCACCCATAGGGGTTCAGGGTAGTTTATTGATAGAAAACAGACTCGAACTCTTCCCCAACAAATGATGCACAACTACAAGCTTAACATGCCGGAGAACTTACAATTTTTGTTCTTTAACAAGTCCTTTGAGTTAGATGTGTTTGACAAAAAATAACATAGAATTCAATGCGATAAAAACATGCATCTAGTCGGTTCATCTCGTCAAGAGTTAAAGTTTATAATCCTCGCTTTAATTTGAAGGAACACAAACCACGTCAAAAACTCAACAGGAGAATTGACTCAACAAACGAAACTCAGATGTTAAGGGGGAAATCCACAATAATTCAAACGCGAAAGTTCCTTTTTTTCTGTTTCAGAATAAAGGACAAGCGATGCAACACTTCGTATTACACTCATATCTAAAACTAGATCAGACAATAAACTGTGGAACACTCTGAAGAATTACTCGTCCCCGATCAAAAAGGATTCTCGAAGTCTACCAGAACGATAGAATCACACCAATCATAGAAAAAACCCTAAACTAGAACCACCTGCAACAGACGAAGTACTTCTCTAAGATCCAGTAACAAAAAAATTCCAAAAAAAGAACACACAACAACACAATCGAAGGATAACAGACAAATACCAATAACCAAAAGGATCACAAATAGACTAGTAAAAGCATGATGAATGCGGAGATCTCACCTTCAAACTCATTGTGCTCCCTCGCTTTCTTGCTCTCTCGATTGCGTTTGGATAGCCGACGGCGGAGATATTATTGCAGCCGCAATGGTTTGAGGAAGAACAACGAGCGAATAATCGATCTCAACCGTCCATATCGACTAACGGCGATCGATGGCTGCCGCATAGGAAAATAGTGTGAGGTCGTTTGACGAATAGGCTAGTTTCCTCATAATCAAAATTGTACGGTCTATCACATTGGCAATGCCCTATTAGATTTTTTGTTTAATTCTCTAAATTTTACATCCGATTAATTTAAAAAAATATTCTATTTAATTTTATAAAAAAAATTCATAGATCATCAAAATAAATCTAAAATATATTTATAGTATAATGACGAAGTCTAATTTCATAGTTATATTGTCGTTGTAAAATTATCAAATATCAAAATCATATCTTTCTTGTCAGCATAAATTTCCAACCCAATTAATTTTATCAGAGCCATTAAACATAAATTTTTAAAACAAAATTTAGTATTTTTATTAATGTTAAAAATATTTTTTATTACTATGCCCAAAATAGTTTAGGTGATATTCAAAAGAATAAAATAAGTTTTTTTAGTTTTTTTTCAAAATAAAATAAAAATATTTTTTGTGAATTCTAGTGCCCATATTTTCTACAAACAAAGAGAGTTAGTTATAATAAACGTGTTTAAATTTGTTTTTGATAAATATTTCTAATGCAAATTAATATCTAAATTTTCATTTCTACGTCATTTTGATATTTCTAATTTTCTCATTTGGATACCTCTTCGTTTTGATATATATATATAATCTAGGAGCACTCGATCTTTTAGGATTAAGAATTTAACTATATTATTTACTCGATCATACAATGAATAATAAAGATATTCATGGATAAATTATGTAGGATAACATTTATATATAAAGAGAGGAGAGAAATGATTCCCTACACAACTCATCTGTAAAGTACCTCTATTATCCACTGTCCGATCGAATAAGTACTATATCACAATCCTTGAATTATAGGAGATCGGACGATGGATAATGGAGATGCTTATAGATAAATTATATAGGGTAACATTCTTGTATATATAGAGAGAATTTTGATATGATGTGCACCCATCATGTGTACCCGTGAATGCAAAGGTGTTTTGTGTTATTGTTCCGATGAGAACTATAGTCAATCCCCTAAATTCGTCGGAGTTATCGTTGTCGTCATCGGAGCAATGACACCCACCGAAAACACCTTTTATATATATATATCGAGAAGCACGCTAGAGGAGGATGAATAGCGAGCGTAAATCTTTCTTTTCGTTTCGATAAAACATGAGTATTGCAGCGGAAATAAAGGTAAAACAAAAGTAAAGGGACACCTTTTATTTTTACTTGGTTCACAACCGAAAGATTAGGGCAATTCACTAAAAATCTCCTCCTCGTTGGAGATAGAAGACGACGATTACAAAACCAAAAGTAGAGGAAGAGACAACAAGTCTACCTCTCCTCTTAGTAAATGAAAGCACAATCAAAGTAACAACAACTATGAAATAAATCTACCGACTAAAGGTTTGGAAGTTCGGCGTCACGTTGGTGTTACGGCGACGTAGCATTGTCGTTAAAGCTTAGCGTTGGTGAAGCACTTTGAGAACAAGATTAGATGATCCAAAGAGGTGAAATGACCCTTCTTTTATAGTCCTCTAAACCCTAGCTCGTTGAGATCCAAATCTGAGTCAAAGCTCCTCATCCCCCCCCCCCCCCCCCACTTTTGGTGAAGTTTATCTTGACTTTCTTCGAGCTGATCAATTTGAATAGTAATCGATTGATGGTAAGATCGGTTGACTATCAATAGCTTTCAGTTGACTATTGGCTTGGTTACTCACCTGCAACATAAAGTTAGCACAGAAATATCGAGTAATAGTCATTATGACAGTTACTTATCGTCCGATCTCGATCTAAACCTTCCTCCGGAAGTCTTAGTCGGATCACCGTCTAAGTTCGTTCTCATACGGAGGACACGACCTCACCATTACTCTGCACTCAATGTCTACCTTTGGTACTCCTGACCTATCGCTTAGCTTCCGATCGCCACCGAAGTTCCTCGACTCCAACGAGGTTCTCCTGGTATCGCTCGACAACCACGGTTTCTCGTCCCAAGATCCTTCGGGTGTCACTAACCTTGGGCTTAGCTTAATACAATTTCTGCACACTCAACACAGCTCATGAGATAACAATAATAGCTTAACTTTGAATCTTTGTCATAATCAAACTTAGGTTCGATTATCTGGTGCTCCTGCACTAATAATATCAAGAATGTTACCTTATACAACTCATTCATGAGCACCTTCATTATCCATCGTCTGATCTCCTGGAATTCAAGGATTGAAATATAGTGTGCATTCGGTCGAACAGTGGATATGAAAGTGCTTACGAATAAATTGTATAGTACTATAATTTTCCATCGGAGGGAGGACATCGGTCTCAACGACATCTCCGACTAGTCCTGGAAGTGAAGGCCCAACCTCATGAATACACACCAGGCAAATTCAGAAAGTGCATTTGACTCGCTAAAAAATTTTGACGTTCAAAATCTCCTCTTACTGATGACAAAAGCCATAGTTAAAATGTAATCCATAATTCTTTGGGAAAAAAACCACCTTGGTTTTACCAACGAATCGTACTCGAAAGGCCTCTATATTTTATGTGAGCAATATCAACCTCGTAGGAATCTCCAATAAATTAGTCATAACGCTCGAGCTATTCCAAATGACTAATGTAGTCGTGTTAAGATTCAAAAGGGTAATAGGTCGATTTCTGGGGTTGACAGTCAGACTATCAATGACTCCGTATTTCTGTTCTAGCCACTTGACCTACTGATTTACCTCCCTCACACATAGAGGTAGCGGTGGGGGATTGCTAATGTGACGGTTCTACATTTCTAATAAATTAGTCACATCCTTGATCTCTCGAGGCAACGGTGCAAGGGTAAAATATTTTTTTAAAAAAATATGCAATGAAAATTATATTCTTCTCAATTATTGTTTTTTAACTCTTAGGGTACGGTGGAGTGGTAAAATAAAAAATATATATATAGCCCCGTGAGAGAGCACCTTGTGGCTAGTACAGCAATCTACTTTCTTGTCATGCTAGCTCTGTGTTGGATAATATATTCATCGTGATTTATCTTTTTTATATTAACTATAGAACTGGTTGACAGAGATGCTAAAGACGAGCGAATCACTTTTCTACGCTAACGGTAAAATAAAAAATGAATCATAGTTCAAAATCCAACTGCAAGTACTGCTTTATAAAAGGAGAACTTTGGATGTCGCATGCATTTTCTGAATTTATTTGATGGACATCTATAGAATCAGATGCACACTTGCAGGACTAGTCGGAACAACCATTAAAGTTGATATCCTCCCTCGGAGTCGAAAGTCATCTCTGGATACCAAATTATCAAAAAAATCAAATATTGCTTTTTAAAATTTTAAAATTTAAAAAAAAAATCCAAACTATTTGATCCATCTTTACTATCCGAATTTATTACGATAAAAACCCCTAAATCCCGTTGAAAGATGCATCCCCTTAGGAAGACGAACAATACAAAAGATTTGGCATCTCAAAAAGGATTAATATTCTGGCTTTGCTTTTGGAAAAAGATCATCACTCCATCCAATCATATTTTAATAAAAAAGAACTATAAAAAAGGTTTTTTTTAATAGAAAAAAATGCATGTTGCAAAGGATACTCACAACACAAGCACTTCTACACTTCAAACTAGAACTAGAAGTGCTACTGAAAAATCTCTAAACATGTTCTATTTTTTTTTTAAGGTTAAAAGAGCTAAAAATTGAGAAATGCAGCACAGGTACCATGCTGTACCTAATTTTTTTCAAGCTAAAAGTTGTAGTGGTATCACAACGAAGCATACATGGATTTATTTACTCAAGAACATAGAAGTTCGATTGCATCCAGCATATAATAGCAGTAGTGGAGTGGAATAAGTTTGAAATTTCATATTCTTTCAGTTCCTCTAGCAGATACTGCAATGTTCAAGGAACTTACTATATCGACACGCACAAGCAAAGACATACGAACAACCGACCAGTTTTGATAGAGAATAGACTTTGGGTTTATGGTCTTTCAAAAGCATACGCTGGGTTTCGGTGCAGACGGCAATGAGCCGGGACTTTCAGCTGTAACCTTGACCGGAAGAGGCTCCCAGATTTTTGTCGCATCTTCGCCGCAATGTCCACTGGTTCTGAAGCTTATGGTTGCCTGGGTCAGGGAGACAGTTGTGCTCTTATCTACTGCTGATTTAAGCCGAAGCCGTTCAGCCCTCGAACCAATGGTCTGGCCTAGAATTGAAGCTGCAATGGTTAGTGCCATAGCCGTCTTCGGCATGACTACTGATTTCCTGAGCATGCCGATGAATGGCACCGCTGCATGGACAGCAGCAAACCACTGAGGTGAAAACTTTTCAGTATGCTCTCTCCACACTCCAAGGGGAACATTGGCAGCCATGCCTAGTAAAGCAATTGATAGCATTTTTGCAGGCAAGGGCTGAGGGCGGAGCGTCTTCACGAGGGCTGTGCGAGCTAGTGCCGCTCGGGCAGCTATGATTGCAGGCGGGCACTTGAGTTTCAAGCCAGGTGGTGGTTGTAGTGCCTTTGCAACAAGAGGCAGGACACCACTCACTGCTCTGTATGACTTGGCTAGGGGACACTGACCTGTCTCGAGCCATTCGTTGCTTAATGCTTCGTGCGATGAACCATCTCTACTCTGAAGCGCATGCTCGACAAAACAATGCAAAAAAAAATTAGTTGGGAACAAGACCATATATGCTGATGATAATGATCAACACTTGAAAAGGCCTTTATATATAGGCAATGACATGACAATATGAGAAGGCATATGGAGGCGATATTAATAAATCAATAATAAAAATTCTTTTATTGATAAAAAAAAAACACAATTAGCATATATCCATAAATCAATTCGGCCAATACTTAATTCACATAGAAAATAATATGTCGATCGTACAATAAAACAGTGTGTGCATGTGTGTGGGTGTCTAAACAAGCTTCCTACTTAGTTTGCCATGTTAGCAAATATAAGCAAACAAAAACTCAAAAAACGACTGCCATGTGTATGTATCTAAATAAAAGTAGAAAGATCTTTTAATCATTTTCTCCTCTAAAAGCTAAATTAATTTTCTCATTGAAAAGTACAATAATGTCTTCTCCGATTAATTTCTATAAATGAACTTTCCATTGGCTTTCCTAAATTTCTACACCAGCAAATATAACCACAGAAAAAAAAATTATCTAAGACTGATTACAATGTATATCTAAATGAAAGTAGATATTTTCATTCATTTTCTTCTCATTCAACCATTTTCATCTAATGACATAGGAAGATCCATATAGCTGACCTCATCTAGTGGAATAATACCGGATTATTATTGTTCTTGTTGTTCTAAGAGCCTCGTTGCAATGACAAAATTATTATTGTGTGACTTTGTGGTTATAGGTTTGAGTTGCGAGAACAATCTCTTGCAATCTAAGGTAAAATTACGTACAATAGATTCTTCTCTAGTAATCTGCATTGGCGAGAGTTTCGTGCACCAAGTTACCCTTTATTTACAATATTTTCTAAGGCTTGATTGCAAAATTGTTTGTTCATTTTTTAATTCATACATACATAAAATATAATGTGTGTATATATATACATAATAGTGATTTTTCCTATTGATTTTAGTAATTTATAATGTTGAGTTTCAAATTACCTATAATATGTTAAAATTGAGTAATAATAACTGAAAGTTGTTAGTGGTCAACAAGTTAGATCCGGAAGACCTTCCACCAATGCACGTAGGTTCAAATGATATAATAACATTGGTTGGAAGAGTTTAACCTTGTTGCTATCAACTAGAGAATGCTCTCACATCCAATATGGTGCAGGAACACTCAAGGTTAAGACAAAAAAAAAATATACAACAACAACAACAAAGTCTTATCCCACTAGGTGGAATCGGCTATATGAATCCTTTTGCACCATTGGACTCTATCCCCTATTATATCATCATCTATATTTAAATAAATTTTATCTTGTTTTATTGTTGCTAACCAAGTCTTTTTTGGTCTTCCTCTTCCTCATTTAATGTGTATATTTGTCATCGTTTTTCATCACTTAACTGGAACATTTATTGGCCATCTAAGTACATGTTCATACCACCTTAAACGTGTCTCTCGGAGCTTTCCTTCAATAGATGTAACACCTAGCAACTCAGTATTTTAATTGCCCTCCGCATATTTGTATGTTTCTATAATTGCCTCCAGCCTTTGCTTCACTAATTCAAAACCTTCTATTTGATATACTTTTTTAAAATCTATTCTCTATCATAAGTTCATTTGATTATTTGAAGTGCCAATGCAAGACAGATGGAGCTGGAGAAGAACTTGCATTTTGCTCCCACTACATCTTTTTTTTCTGTTAATTTTTAATCTTCCATTTACTTTTTTATTTCTATCTTCTTTTGATTTGCATTCAACCAAAACCAACAACCCAAAGGGAAGGCAAGTGAAAACTGCCAAATTTTTTCGCAAGACCAACCTGTTTATAATAAGGATGTTGGCATTTAGAATCAGAGACAGATTGTCGATGTAGGCATTCCTACAGCAGACAATCTAGAAGTGGATCCCATTCTTCTCCATGATGCAGTAGGGCCTCAAACACTCTCATCCACATCCATGGAAACTCCTCCATCCATCTCTTCCCATCCTCTCGCCAAATGATTGGCTAGATGAGTTCTCTTACAAGAATGTAAAATTGCCCAATCTAATTGGCTTCAATGATCTTGGATGCAATGACCTCTAGACTAAACTCACATATCACCACCGTAGTATTCATGTAATTATTTTATATATTTTAATTAGTTAAACTCATATTGTCAGGACTATTCTTTAAGTAATCACGATTAATAAAAAAGTATTTATATATCTATTTTCATATGCTCGACCAATTATTGGAAATAATATATGATTAGGACAATTCAGAAAAAATTTCAAAAAAAAATCGAGTTACTTATTAATTATTTTATATTGAATAATATGATATGCTAACAATTATCATTTCTTTTTCTACTGACTGGGGTATTAAATTATCAATTATTCTATAACAATTAAATGTGTTAATGTTTCTTTAATAATTAAATACTGTGTTTTTCTTAAATTTTCTATAGAATCATTCAGAATATTTGTTTGAGCACCACAGTCATTCCCTATTATTTATTAATAAGAATATAATCAGATCAAAAATGTCTCTCTCTTGCAAAATAAATGTTTAACATTGACAAGTCGGGTGATACAATATTAAAAACTTAAATTATCACTTTACAAACAAATGAACTAGTCTAAGGTTCTTCAGTGGAGAAAAAATCATCATAAAAATCTTCTATAAGTTCCTTTTTTCAAATCAATGGAATAATTTTTTCCTTTTCACTGCCTATAGAGTCCACCAAGCCGATTAAGCACCTGCCTAGCCTTCCTAGGACCCCTAATTGTCTAAAGGGGCATCATATTACATATGTAATACAGTCCCATGCTTAAAATGCCAAGGAGGCAACATAAACACCATAGGCTTCTTTTTCATACATTGATGAATATGCATATCAAAAAACTTTTTTACGATCCAAAAATGGGGGGGGGGGGGAACTTAATGTTCACAATTTACCTGAGACATGTGATATTTTAAGTAATGCATTCAGTAGTTTCACTAAACAAATAACGGCAGGAAATTAGTTGAATTTTCAGTAAACAAAAAACAATGAAGAGCTGACCTTTCCACCCCTCTGTGGAGAATTTTTATTCACTTTCTTCCACTTTTTAGAGAAGAAATCAAACCCAAAGGGACCACCCATCCCAAAACCAGATAGGCTGATAGAGGCTGCTTTTCCTGCCAAAGGGTTGAACTGCAATACTGGCTCAGTCTCCATGTTCTCCTCGTGTACATATGATTTTTCAGCAAGTGGAACCACTCCATCACGCCCATGGAAAAGCTTGAATGCGAAATCAAAATTGGGCCCATCCTCAAAGATTGGGCCTTTTGCTCCTGCAATCTAAAAGACAGAAAAGGCCGCTGTCATGGAATTAAGAAATAGTGATCCATGCAATTATCTCTGTGCTTTAGAAAGACTTACTGGGAATTTAATGAGAGATGATAAGAAGGAAAAGTTAGTGGGCTCATTAATGTTCCTCAGAAATGGACACCTTTTAACATCCGGATGAGAAAACAAATTTTCAGACGGTGATGATTCACAGAGAAAGCTATTGAAAAACTCCATATCTGAGATATAAAGTAAATGAATGAGATTTGAGTAATTAGAATCCTGGAAAACAAGAAAAGGAGCAAAACTGCATGACAATATTAACTGTAGTCATCAAAAGATGCTAGATATTCTCCGTACAGATAAGCAAACAAATACTTTCCGATATAAGTTGACCATTGACAACTCCTGACAAATGGAGGGGGAAAATACCAATCAAATAAACATATCAATTGATGTCAAGGAAATATCTGTCTCATGCAAGGTCACATGAATCCTTATATTAGTGTAATTAAGCAATATATAAATCCATAAACAAGCAAAAGTTCATAATCAATAATGATGGTGGCTATTATGCCCTTCGGAATGTGAATAAATCATGCAATGAAAAACTTCTTTTAGTTAAGGAAGTTATGTTTGTTCCTATAGAGAACACAAACAAATTCATAGTTAGGAATATAGAGTTCAAATGACAATCAAAACATCAAAAGAAATATCCTTCCTGAAATTCATAAGAGAAATAACAAAAGGGTAAAGAACACCAAACATCTTGAAACCTAGAGGAAATTAAATTGATAACAAAGGTTATTGTTTTCACAAATATGCCAATATGCTCAAGATGAAAGGAAAACTACAAATATAAATGGAAAGAATGGGAAATGATCAACAAATCTCCCTTCTTTAAAATGAGTTTCTCAAAAAGAAGAAATTAAACTCTTCCTCCCCTTTCAAACCCCTCAATCAGAACAAACCCTTAATAGATAATAGCATGTACTCTTTAATCTATAATCCGTTAAATTAAATCGATATATTGTATATATTTATATAAACCAAAAATATAACAAGATTTAAAATGATCATATTGGAAGAACAACACATACATTCTATGAGAAAACATAAACCAGAAGACGTGCTTTGTAGAATACTTACTGGTATTCACTGGTTCAATAGTTGCTTGCTTGCACAGTCCATATAGATTCAATTTGTTCTCGTTCATATCTGTCTCTGGTAGTGTTTTAGCTTTTCCAGCATACTCTTGAAACTCTTCCTGCAACAAATTAGAAACAAGCACCAAACTGATTAAGCCTCAAGCATATCCTATGTCACTAGGATACCTATATCACAATTAACTCGAGCATGAGCATGTGACATGGTATGACAAGTATATATCTAGCCTTCTAGAATATTGTTTTCTGATACTGGAAACACGGGCAAAGTGGATCTAGGTGTCCAATACATCATAGGTTGTCTTGAAACACTTACCAGCGTCATTTAAGAGGCTGTCTTGTGTTGACAATGGAATAGTGGGTGAAACTGAAAAATAAAGTAACGTAGATAACAACTATGACAGCTAGATTTTTGAAAGTATCAAATGAATCCATGCTCAAGGTGCATTAACAGTGTTAATTTGTGTGACCATACACATCTATCAACAGAATTCATCTTGTCGATTCAAAAGTGCAAGGTAAAGGCAGAGGCCAATAATTGCATTTCTTTTTTATCATTTTTTATTTTTCTCCATAAAGAGTAACGTTGCTTCTGGAATGGAACTCTTTGTTAAGCAGTTTAATGTCTCCAATAAAATGGCCCAATCACATATGCAGTTAAATAAACAATTGTAACTTAGGATAACTGAGATTAAACTTATGGCAAACAAAAATGATCTTTTCAAGGCAGGTCCTAGATTAGGATTACCGGAAATCTGAACATGAATTTGGGAAAGAGGCTCTGAGAAAGCAGGAGTCGGAGGAAGGGAGCAGCCACCTCCAAGTGGGTACGGGGGTAACATTCCTTACTCCATTCTACTCTATCTTCCACCTAAGGAGGGAGGAGTCCGAAGTGGAAGCGTCATTCGTTAGTATATAGCAGACGAGGTATCGCTAGATACCCAAAGCCGAGACTTTGACCTCTGCAAGCGCAAGTTGAAGACCTCAGCAGTTGGCTGAAATCCGACTATAGGGTTTGGGAGTCATTTAGCCACAGAAATCATACTCAGAACTCTGCCCCATCTAATGATACATAAAATCAAGCTTAACTTGTTGGAAAACTTGCATTTTGTTAACAGGAGATCCTTTGAGTAGATATGTGTTCAACAAAACCTCATAAAAGGGGTCATAAACCACCTCGAAAATTCAACAGGGAAATTGAATCGAGAAACGCAACCCAGATGTCAAAGGGGGAAAAAGGAGCCGACCATAAATAATCGAAGCACAAAGGCTCCCTTTATTTGCAGAAATACAGGACAAAAGATGCAACATTTCATCTTATACTCTGATCTAAAAGTATAAGATCAGAACACACCGAAGAACTACTTGTCCCATATCAACAAGGACTCTCGAATTTCTCCAAACATTTATCATGCGTTACCGACCCATTCCATAGAAAAAGTTTCGATCCTAACCAAAGGGGAACCACCTGCCACGGACGAACTACTTCTCCAAGATCCATTTTAAAAAAAATCCCAAAATCACAACGAAATGAAACTAGAACAGAAGATCTCAAACACCAACAACCAAAACGATGATAAAGACGGAGATCCTACCTGCAGACCCATTGCACCGTAATCGCTCGCTCTCTTGATTGCGAAGAGATGGCAGGTCGCCGAGGGCGGAGATATTGTGGCGGACGGAACCGGTTAACGCGGCGTTTATGCGAGGAAGAACGACGAGCGGATAATGAATCTCAACCGTCCATTTCGACTAAAGGAGATCGAGGGAGGTTGCACGGGAGAAGAGTGTTGGGTGGTTTGTAGACTTCAATACCAAATTCATAAATTGTCGAGTGGCATCCAAACGCTCGCACCTAGTCTGTGGGCCACCCTAAATTGACGCCATCTACTGGTGGGCAAGCAGCCGGGAAGCGACAACGCGAAGCGGTTGCGAGTAGGAAGGAATTCCTCATTTCCTGTTTTTCAATTTGGTCCCACTGTTCTTATTCAATCACAAATATTTCCTCTATTAAATCAATATTAAAAAATAAAAGGGGGAAACTTAAAATAACTTCTCTAATTATCAAAAATTACGAAAAGAATGTCTCTAGCTACCACAAATTAAAATATTTTTTTTATAATAGATATCTAAATTTACTAATACTAAAAATGATCAGTTCAATCGTATTAAGATTTTTCGTCTATCATCGAGATAAATTTAAAAAATACTCATAATTCGATGACATCTTGTTAAAAATATTCAACGTAAAAATGGTACACGACTTATGAAAACAAACTGTCAAATCCAACATTCAATCCATCCGAATTCAACATTTAGCTCGGGAAAAAAAAAGATTATTTTTTAAATTTAGTCAAATATGTTATACATAAAATATTTTTATATTAAAAAAATTACAAACTTAGTCAATATTTTTTAAACTCGATTAACATTATTTTAAGTTGATTTAAACGTACTGGAGTAATTTTGATAGCAATTTTAATCAAAATTGATATATATATATACATATATACACACCCGCTAATGATCTATTACACATATACGTGCATGTGCACGTTTACTATTGTGAACAGTAAAATCACTGTTATTGTGAACAGTGATTTCTTTATATAGAGAGAGAAATGATTCATTAAGTCATGTTTTACTGTTCGACTGTGCGTGAGTGATCCGACGTCGTCGATTTCATCGGCGGAAGGTTAGATTCTGACTCCGATTCAGTCGGATTCCAATGACGATCTGGTCAGAATCCGAACCGATCCGGTCGGATTCCAGTGTCGGTTGTTTCTTACTACAATCCGGTCGAACTCCAGTGCCAATCAGATCACAGTTGGATTCCGATCGAAATTTGATCGACCGACGATGAATCGGCGACGACAATAGTAAAATCGTATGGAAAAAATACTATGTGTTTTTTGTTACGAGTCGTACAACATCATCTCTCTCGGTATATAAAATTTATTAAATTAATTTATTTTAGTAAGTAATAGCAACCATTATTATTTCAAAATTGATATTTAAAAAATTATATATATATACACACGTTAATACTCTACTATGTGCGTGTGTGCACGTTTTCGGTTGTGAACAGTAATTTCTCTATATACATATATAGAGAAATAATCCATTGAGCCGAATTTCATTGCCGACTGTGCGCAAGCACCCTGACGCTGTCGTTCTCATCCGCAGAAAGCTGAATTCCAACTCTGATTCAGTCGGAATTCAATGACGGTCCGATCAAAACTTGATCGGACTCCGATGCTGACCGTTTTTGACTGCAATCGAGTCATATTCATGTGGTGATCCGATCGAACTCCGATGTCGATCGAATCGTGATCGGATTGTGGCAAGAATTCGATCGGCTGACGGTGACACGATGAAATCATGCAGAAAAAACACTATGTATTTTATTCGCACAATCGCAATTTGATCGACGGACGATCAAACGCGTCGCGCACGAAGTCGCATAAAGAAATATCTGATATGCTGCGTAACGTATGTCGTGTGCCCGTGCGCTCCACGCGAGACCCACGTTGGAATCCAGCATTGTCGCCGCATCGTCCAACCTCCTATAGCCGTCGGACCGGGCGCGATCGACGCGCAACTCGTCGACGGTCCGACGAGGCTCGAATTTCGATCGATTAACGCCCGGAATCCGACGCTAAATGACAAAAAATTACCAAATCAAGCGATCGACAGTGGCGCGCCCACTGTCGACCGCAATTGGGTCGGATTCCGACCGAATCACGATCGGAATATGGCGGCGAACGGACCGGACGACGTCGGCCGTCACGATTCTGGCCACCACGATTACGCCACCGGCCGACCGAATGCGATACCCGACCGCGATCGGTCGGTTGAATTAACGGTAAATCCTCGCGATGGTCAAGGCCGCGTCTTGTCGGTCCGGCCGCTGTCGGATTCCGGCCGCGTGATTTGGTAATTTCCGATTAGCGTCGGATTTCGGACGCTAATCGATCAGAATCTAAGCCATGTCGGATCGCCAGCCAGTGGGGCATCGATTGCGCCCGGTCTGATGGCCAAAGGCGGTCGGACGGTGTGGCAGCAATGTTGGATTTCGACGTGGATTTCGTATGGAGCGCACGGATGCGCAACTTAAGTCGCCCAACATATTAAAATCTTTTATATATATATAATTTATTATATTAGTTTATTTTAGTAAGTAATAGCAACCATTATTATTTCTTTCCGTCGTTTTTCTTTTCATTGTCAATCATCTTTATTAATCATCACGCCTTATTTTTTGTACATCTATTTTGTACTTATTATAAAAAGTCAAAATAAGAATATTTTGAGGTGAAAAATATATTGAAATATTTTTGTTAACTTTAAAAAAAATTACCCTTTTAACGATTGTAAAGGCCAGCCATTAGAATCTTTATTCTAAAATTTATTATATAATTTTATTGCGTAGATATATGGTGCTTGTGGCTGAAATGGTCCTGGCCGTCATCCATGGCTTTGTTTTGACATTGGAAGGCAATTGCACAACAGCATGACGCTGTTTGATGATTACAACACGTGTAGCCTCCTCGAATAATCATAATTGTCTCTACGGAAATAATACGTTGAGAAGACCGTATAATAATTTACGAATGAAATACTATTGAATTTCGATGGAAAATTTAAAACTCCCTCCCAATTCAAGATGACACTCCACGGTTTTACTAATCATGTTAAAATCCAAAAGATCCCTTGTGATTTATCTCTCTCATAATGATCCTGAAACGAATTGATAGAGACTACTATATTACAATTCTAATCTTTTATGGAATAATCTATAATTTAAAATTTCATATTATATCAAACAAAATAGTCCAAACGTTTATTGTATAAACTTCATATGATAAAAAAGTTTCTATGGTAAATATATATAAAATTTGTTCAGGAAAATGAGAATCAATTTTCCACTTCTACAGAGATATTTATTCTCCATGTGATTTATCAATAGACTTTAGATAAAAAAGTTACTCGTAATTATTTTTTTTATAATGATCTAAAGATACTAGATTGATAAATTCTATTAATCCAAACTTATCATTACTATCAATTATCAAAATTTAATACTATTCGACAAGAGTTTTTTTTTTTTCTTATCTCTTTCACATGGAAATCTAATTCTTCTTTCCATTTGCGATCATAAATCAAATTTCAAATGTTTGGACCACAAGCTGATAGGAGGTCCAAACTTTTGAAATATAATTCTCCTTTCCCATGTGATCATAAATCTCATTTTTCTTCGTTTCTGCATCATCTTGTGGCTATGGGCTTTTTTATTTTTCTCATAGTTAGATAAAGAAAAATAAATTATAAAAAAAATATTTTTTTTCAACAAATAACTAATACGACAAGAAAAATAAACACTCAAAAAACTTTGGGATATTTTTCCCAACAAATAACTAATACATAATGAATTACAGTAGAGATTACAATTCTTGTTACTTAGGAATTGAAGATACATAATGAATTTCATATTACTGCATCCCATATGTCCAAGAGATGTAATCATTTGTTCCCGCGGGGATGGCGCGATGGTAAAACAGTATGGTTACTTAGTATATGGACTGGGGTCGATTCCGGAGTGAGGTCTAAAATCCCCCCTGGATTCAGATGACCTCTCCACTGCTTTGTCACCGTGTCAATGGACATAGTCTCCCCTGTGATTTACCTCTCTCTCGCCGCAGCCCTAGGACGAGTGGCAGGGGGCTACTAGTTAGGCAGATTCTCAACTTTTAGCAGGAGATGTAATCATTTGTCCTCACCGGAGAGTTTTATGGTTAGCATAGCAACAGAGTTGCACCGATAAATAAAGATCAATCTACAGAAGCTATTAGTCTTTCAGGATGTTTACTCTCCTGTTATATTAGTTTTAGATTGGACAATATGCTCCTTATTATTTATCTCCTTCGTATTGATTGTGGAACCGATTGACAGAGCATTAAAGACGAATGAATCACCTTTTTTGCACTAAAGAGGTGCAATCATTTGCTCTTGTGGCTATGGTGCAAATGGTATGATGTCAAACTCGGTTCTCCGATAGTCACGATTCGATCTCTAATCATGGTGTATTTGTAAAATTTTCTTCTAAATAAAGTGACAAATCAAAGACACTGTAACTGCTGAAGTTGTTCACGCAAATACTCATGTTTTATTCTAGTGGTTGGTAGAACATATCTCGTCTAAGGATTACTTAGCATCCCGTTTGAGATCCGTGAGATTGGATCAGTCATCTCCAAGATTAGTCGAGTTGAACGCCTATAAATATTTGATGTTAGTAAAAAAAATACAATCATTGTGTCTCAGGCGCACGATGCAGTAGAAAAGTGGGACGGTACCTCACAAATTAGCGTGGTTCGATTTTCTATTGGGATAAATTCGGTTCTATGTTTCGGAAAAATTTAGACAGACGATTTTGAACCAAGTGTGAGTTGAAAGTTTGTCTTTTCGGACGGAGTACAACTTCGACGCATCAAATCTGCCTTACAGGGACGACACGACTACGTCGCCGGACTTAACCGTTGAGCCACAAATACTTTTTTAATTGATCTTGGTGGTCGATGAAACATATCTCGTCTAAGAGTTATTTAGCACTCGTCAGAAATCTATGAGATCAAGTCGATCTTCAAAATTAATCAGGTCAAAAGTTTGATACAAGATGCTAGTCAAAAAGAAAAAAAGATGGAATCATTTGTCCCTTGGACAAGATGCGACAGTAAAATAGGATGACATCTCATATATTAATACGATTCAATTCTCCATCGAAAGAAGTTTGATTTTAAATTTCAAAAACAAAAAAATAAACAGACAATCCTGAACCGATTCCGGATAGAGAGTTTGTTTTCTCGAGCAGTAAAAAAATGCAATCATTTACGGTGCAAACTTACGTTAGGATTAAATCTCTCATCTCAGAAATTTGCAGAGCCTCCAATGGAACATATTGAACTTGTTGGGATCGTCGAACAGTTTTCGAACCAGTTCATCAGTTCCGATTCGAAAACACCAACTTTACAACTTCTGCCCTTGTTCTGTTGCCAGAAAACTTAGCAACAGAGGAACATAAAAACCAATTAAACAAGTCTTTAAATGACTCACTGAATTCATTTGATGAATGTTTGCATTTTTACTTTTGTTTAGTTTATGATATCGACTTGTAAATTTTGTTAGGATAAAGTCGAGAAGCTTTTATGCATCTCCAAAACAGTAAAAGATGATTAGATTTATTTCTAATATTTTTAAAAGATCAAGAAGATAAATTATAAAAAAATTATATCCCTTAATCTGTTGATCAAATTAATAAATAAAAATTTTAAATTTCATATTGAAAATCGATCCTGCTGTTTTAGCCGACGAACAACTTTTATACACCTCGCTCTGCTCTGTACATATTTTAAGAAAAAAAAACTACTAAATTTATTTCGAAGCTATTACAAGTTTATCGAAAAAGAAAATAGCAAACAAAACTACTAAAATTACCTCCATAACGTTGAAACTCCTACGGAGAATAAATGGTTTGAAGTTAAATGTAATTATCACAAATGTTGTTGTGTTCAAAATGTTTGACAATTTATGTCCGAAGATATCGAAAAATTAGTTTAAATTATAAATTACAAATTACGAATTAATTTATATTTATTTGTCGAGCGACTTGAATTGATAAGCGACTTGAATTGATAATTTTAAATTATCAGCACTGATGGTTACACCAAATTAAGCTGTTGAGTCTGAGTGAACAATTGGGTCGTCGAGTACTCTAAAAATCTGACTGTATAGTCGGGTCATTGAGTGCTCAAGGCCGAGCGTCAAGTACCTAGTCCCAAATTGATTGCTCCGAAATTGATGAGCTAAGATTTGTATTCAACTTAGATTATTTAAAACAGATTCGGCTCATCTCCGTGGTGTTTCGAAGTTATCATAGGATGTCTATTTCTCATGGTACAATGGCAAACCGTGATTCTCATCAAGTATTGATGATGATAATTATTGATTCTCATTAATCAAAATATTGATTCATTTGATTGGATAAATTTTATTTTGATCGGTTCAACATTCGACGTGTACAGACCGTGCTCATATACGAATCAATTTAGTTCAGTACAATTCGAATACTTGAATTTGCATTCCCCCTGTGCATACACACATAAGAGAGAGTCTTTACCAATATATTTATTCACAATATATATATTTATGAAATAATATAAATCAATCATTAAACTTTCAAACTTACCGTGTAAAATTGAAATCTCCTTCATCCATTCCATCCTCTTTTCATTCACATCTTTTCTAATACAAAATGGGTACTATTTATCCAATGGAAGAAAATTAGTAGACAAGCTAAAATTAAAGTCTTCACTTATCCTTATGTTACTTGTGTATAATAAAACAGATTTAAGCAAAGTTGAACAAAACTGAAAAATATTTACGATATCTATTTAATTATATGGTGTAAATGGTTGGAATCGCTAGTCTAACGATCCTTTCACTTCGATTTCACAAGAATTTAGGAAATAAATTACAGAGACTTTGTTCGAAACGCGATTAATAAGATAATGAATGATCATCTGAATCAGAAATAAAATTTTAAATCTATTTCTGAAATTAATCTTTATCTATTGATTTACCAATACGTCACATCCGTAGGCCATCTATTTAATTATATTAACCTTCTAATAAGTGAGTAGATAACACAAATCTTCTTTGTCATTGCATCTCTAATAGTTTCATCTATTCCTGAAAATATCTTTTTTACATAGAGCACAGCGGTGACAATTAAAAGTTGAACTTTGATTACTTGTTGGAATGACTTTTTTTATCTGTCATGAATACGACCCAACTTTATCAGAAGCTCATCCAAAGCAACTCGAGCTCATCTAGATAAGCTCAAGTTCATCCGAATCATGCTCTCAAAAGTTCGATGAGTACATTGGCCGATAGATGACAGTGATCCTCTCCGCATCTTCACGACGTCCCTTTAATATCTCTGTAATCTCTTCAAACCTCCAAGACACGTCAACATGACATTCTCTCTATATCTTCGTAATCTCTATAAATCCTTCCGAACACATACTCATGTAGTCCCCTCCACAATCTCTACGTCTCCGGATCTCCACGATCCAACTCCATGTATAAATAGTCAAATGGTAGGAGGAAAAGATGTTAACTCTAGTTTTTTCTCTCTTTCTCCACTTTCTAATTTAAGGTAATCCTCGACTCCCTTCTAACTCATCTCGAATCCTTGTAGATTAGTCGACCTTGGACATCTGCTTCAAAAGAGATCAGTAGCTACAGACCGATCTGATCTCTGCTCCACGGGTCGGACCTTAGATATCTACTTCGGAGGAAATCGGGTCGTTGAAGGCTAATCTGACTGTGCAACAAGATCGATAATCACACACTACGAGATCGGCTCCTTCAAAGTTTAGCAAGACAGTGGACAGTTCCATCCTCGGATCTCGGACCGGTTCGAGAAACTCAACGAAGAGCATCTTTTTTTTAGACAGGTAGGCCTTGACGCCATGGTGAAACTGAAGCATGCGGCGAGGAGGGGAAGGAGAAGATTGGAGGAAATGTTCACGAAACAATGAAGCCACTTCACCAGAGATTCCTCATGAAAGATTCATCCTTGATCGAGGAGATTAATAATGTGGATGGAGAAAATCCTCATGGATTGGAAAAATTTTACTTCTTTTAATTGTTTTTGTCGTCTTCTTCACCGTGCTAATCGACTGTCAAGTTTGATGAGACCTAGAACCTAGATTAACTCGCAAATATACAAGAGAAAAAGGGGCCGAAAGATACCTCGACGAAACTTCTCCGACACTCTAATTAGAAAGTAGAGATAGAAAGTGGATAGTAAAGAACAAGAGTAGAAAAAATTTAAAGATTGTTTGATCCTCGTATTCTCTTCCTTCTGGCTTTATATAGAAATATATAGTAAAATATGGAAGATAGATATGATGTGGAGACATCCCTTTCTGAAGGAGATCGTGAGGTCAGGACTTCTTAACAAGGATCATGGAGACACGGAGATGTGACCTCGTAGAGAGGATCATAGTGGTGCGGGAACGTGAGAGTAGAGAGCCGACCGTGCTAAACTTCCACCGAGTTGAACTTCTTCAAGTTGGACTTCTGCCGAACTGAGCTCGGATGGTCACGGTCGTGCTGATCTACCCGCCACCGTACTGATCTGTGTTTCGAGTTGCAGAAGTAGAGTTGTAACTACCGAGCTAAGAGGGTCCAACCATATTCGCCGAGCTACAAAGGTCAAGCCTCATATGTCGAGATGAGGAGGTTCGATTGTATTCTCCGAGCTACGGAGGTCATGTCACTTGAATTGCAAATGTCACGCTCCTCGATTTACCTATCGAACTGAAATCGGATTCACTTCCATCGGATCCATGTTAACTCACGCTTTGCTTTGACCAAACTATACCTTGATTAAACTTTATCCTCTGGTGCCACCATGGATTGGAAAATTTTTGTTTAATTTTAATTGTTTTGGATATTGGCATTTCATTTTCTTGATTGCAAAATGCAGAATGAATATGTTTTCGTGACTATAGAGTATACTGATGATGCATTTTTTTGTATCTAAGAAGATACAGTTAGGATCACAACAGAGAAACATGAGAAATAGCCTCATTCTCGTAAAGTAGAACATTTATGTCCTACGAATTGTTTTAAGTGAGGAGGAATAAAAGATATGATTGTTGTTTGGAAAAGACTACCCCTATAAGCTTTTAGATCCAGGCTGATATTTTGATACATAGATTGGCAGGTAAGATATTGCAGGAAATTGAGCCACGTCGATAACTACGAAGTGTAGTGACGTGACACATGCCTCTAGGGCACCGTGTAATAGTAACAGCGGAGAGTAATTCTATCATCTACTACGATATTGTTCGATGATGAATTTAAGATAATCTTATGACCCAGAAATTTTCCCATGGATAGAGTACGACTTCGACATTAAACTATCGTTCAAGTATGACGCAATTGTGGAGTCCAAACTGAACCGTAAAAAAGTTGCGAACGCTTCTCTGATTTACCCTTGGTGACTGATGAAGATCATTTGAACTCTGATCTTACCAACTCAGCTGTTGGCGAGGCGTCTCGAAGGTCCGTGGAATAAGACCGGTTACTCCCAGAGATTATTCAAACTGAAAGTTTAAATACTCTAATGCAGATTAAAAAAAAGTATAGTGATGTGATGGAATTATCTCTGGAAAGATGGCGAGATCAACGGTCAAGTTGATGTGGAATTTAAATTTGAACTTGGTCAAGTAAAATGGAAGTCAACTCAAGTCCATATGAAGCGCACCCGACACGACCTCTTCTATAAAATCACGTCTCTATGATCACGTCTCCATAATTTTCGGTAGGAAGTCACATCTCTACAATGTTCTCTAAGAAATCACATCTCCATGTCATAATTCCATGTCACGTCTCTTTCAAAAAAAGACATATTCTTCTCTTTCTATATAGAGCTAGGAGGAGGAGGTCATGAAGATCAAGTAATATTTAATTTTCTCTCTGCTTTATTTTTATTTTTATTTTTCACTTTTCTTTCATTTTTTTAATTTGAGCATCGGAGAGGCTTTACCGAAGTACTCCTCAGCCTCCTTTTCATTCATTTTCGAATCCTCTTAGATTTGAAGTACTCTTTGTCCCGACAATCAATTTGAGAAAGATCGACCTTATATAGGTCGATTTACGGACACCTGACCTCTAATTTTTCGAAGTCACGCATACTCCCAACCTAATAGGGGTATACAGAAGGACGATCTGATTAGCTCGGTGAATCAAAGATAAATTAAATTTGTAATCAACCGATCAAAAGAGTTCAGCCATGAATAGGATTGGTTCAATTTTCTCCGATTCTCAGTTTCAGTACCCAACATCCTCCATTTAGGATACTTGAAATGAGAAGGAAAACAGAGAGTAGAGAGTGAATATTGTTTTGTTTAACCCGGCAGAATCGTGACCCAGATGGAACAGATCTAAAAAAAAAAACTGGCATAAGTTGAAAATCAGCTAAGCAGTTTTTACGATAATATGAATTTCATATAATTTATTTTAGTTTCTGTTGCCTTATTTCACATAATTTCATATCTATTTCTCCGATTTTCATATCTAGATGAAAAAAAAAATCACGAAAGATATTTTTACTTAATTAAAATTAATACGACAGGAGGATAACACTTTGAAAAGTTTTATAGCTTTCGAAAATTGATGATGAATTTTTTGGATCCGTCAATGGATCGTGCATCCGTATATGTGATCAAACAAACAAAAATAAAACAATCTGAACACGAGATCATATAGAATGATCTACAATAAGTATGTGAATCAAAACGAAAAATGGAAATATACGTAAAGTAATAACCATGCACTTGAATCCGGAGACAATATCATCGGAAGAATCTAAAGTCGAAAGAAGCGCCACAGAATTTAATCTTCCACAGATCGAGAGAGTCAACTCCGTATGTTCTGTCCGATAGGAAAAAAAGAGTCGGACGATCATTCTTTTCTCCCACAGAGATCATACCCTTATATAAAACTAACCCTATATACCGTTAACATCTCAATGCTAACAGTATGGATTAATGAGTTTTACATAATCTAAAATTCTTTAGCCCACGTCTAATAACATAAATCCGTTAATCAAAATCATAATAATTAGATCACTTTAATTGAGTTCGAACTAATATGACACAATCGAATATGTTACAATAATTATATATAAGTCCACCACCAATAATTGACCCTTGTTCAATTATACCGTCCGTGTTAATCACTTAATCTTTTCGCAGAGACTATATCTGCTCCATCATGCTCAATAGCCAACTCGCTCAATCCACACATCCCGACCAATCTGTTGAGTCCACTCAACATGAGATTGACTCTAGCTACCATCCTAATAGTCCAATCAATTTAACTGACTCGACTCATTCCAGTTAACTTAAGTCATTGATCGACTTACTTGGCCCAATAGACCAACCTGATAGGTTCGCCAATCTTCCCTCCCAATTCAGACTCACAAGTCGAATCAATATATTTGTTTTCGATAGGCCAACAAGTCTGCCTCTCACCTAATTTGCTTGTGCTCAGTCCAACTGATCCACTTGACCAACCATCTTGACCTGTCCATCCCAACTCAATTGGGTCTGGTATAAAGCTCGACTTGACTTACTTGGCCCAATAGACTAAATTGATAGGCTTGCCAAATTTCCCTTCCCAATTCAGACTCACTAGTTGAAACAATATATTTGTATTAAATAGACCATGGAATAAATCGGTGGAGATCGCTAGGTTAACGATTTCAATCTTTTATAGAATATATTCGTATTGAATAGGCCAACCAGTCAAACTTGCTTGCGTATTCTACTTGGCTCAACTTGTCAAGGGACCTACTCAACCCAACTAATCCACTTGATTGACCATCCTGATCTGCAGAGCCCAACTCAATTGACTTTGGTATAAAGCTCGACTCAGCTTAGATCATCCATCCAATCCTTATCCCTAAACTTCAAGGGTGAGTTTGGTTGAGAGTATATGTTGATAATCTTGATCATCTATCTAAGATTATCAATAAAAATCTTATTATCGAATCACGATGAATGTCTGATATGTCGGAAAAAAAAGAGATATAATTCGAAATGAAAAAACCTCATAAAAGTGAAGTTTTCCTTGATTCTAAATTTAACAAATTTTTTTCTAAATTATTCTTTGATTTTTATCATTTGAGACAAAAATACTCCTAATGATTTATCAAATGACATTCCTCATATATAAATTATTAATATAATTAAAACCGTAGTTGATTGACACAGTCACCAATCGTCAGCCACTAGTCGTCGGTCGCCACTTGTAGGTCATCGCCTATCGATCGTTATCGTCGTCGATCGACGATCGTCAATCATTGACTGTCGATTGTCGATGTCGTCAGTCGCCAACCACCGCCACTGATCATTGATCATCGTCGCCACCATTGATTATCAACACAACTATCGTAGTTGTCGGTGGTCGCCCATTGCTATCTCATCGAGCAACGGCGATGACCGTTCCGATCGGCACGATCATAAATAAATATATTTCAGAGTAAACAGAATTTTATAATTGAACTAAATATAATATAGTAAAATATTAAATTATGTTATACAACTTTTAAAACTCCAAACAAACAAATTTTTACTATATTACTTAAGATTAAATTAAACCATATAAATTATATTTCATTTGCTGTGATTACCTGAATCAAATACACCCTATAAAACCTGAAACATTGATATCTTCAAGCTAGTGCATGTTTTAGAATTGTATACGCAGGAAAGTCGTCACTCTCCACTTATATATATATATAATCTACCCAAACAACGAGAAGAACTGCATGAGACTTGAAACTATGAAACATAGATGTCCTTTTAACACACTGTTTAGATATGCTCGATCAGGTTGAATCCAGGGAAGTTTTCATCCACAGATCTTTATCTATTATAATAACTAGAAAACAAACATCTTTAATGAAGACAATTTGTGGTGGCTTGGTGGTTTCATGTGCTGCACTCATCCACATCTACGTAGGCACATTCATAAAGATATATAAAAGATAGAGCACATTCATATTCAATGTGAAAAATCTAAAAATGGAAAACACCAACAGATACTTGTTGGTCCATGTTGGGGAAATAAAAAGGATTCTCACCAACAAGAATGGGTGGCACTCGAGTAGGATAACTCCAAAGATGCACCTAATGAAGTTAATCATCATAAGTTCCTATTCTGGAGACAGTATCACAGCAGCAGATTATATCACCTTTTTAAAAAAGGGGGAAAAGGAGGCAGAGCTATTACCTGCAGCAGGAAGATTATATTCTCTCTTCTTCTTCTTGTTTATTTTTTTTTTTCCTTTTTTTCATGCAATAAATAAAAATAAAAAGTATGTACATGTATAGTTCACAGAATGAAATTGAAAGAATAGCTACCCAGAAATCGACTGGGTAAAAGATAAAACATGCTTGGTTTAGTTATGTGATTGAACATATTCTTAGGTTTGTTTCCTGAGAATGTTATAAGGAATAGATAAATTAATTTTTATAATGATAAAGTATTTGGGTGTAATCTATCTATTGGTCTGCCCAGGCCAAGTAACCTACTTTGCTTGTATATAATATATACTTTGAAGACTTGAACAGGGTAAAAGAAAGTAGTCTTTGAAGAATGAAATGAATACAGAAAGCTAGAATAAAGTAGGGAATATCTATTCCTTATGTTTTGGGAAGAGCAGTTCTATGGGAATTGATACTTGGAATTCAGTTTTACAACCCAACATGAAATGCTCATTCCATTAGAATTTTCAAGAATATAAAATTGGCATTCTGAATTCATTTGCAATCAAATACAGAAACACTTATTTCATTAGTATTTATGAGGAATAGAATCGTATGACTTAGTTTCAGCATGAAAGGAGAGAAAATGATTAACGTTGCATGAAGATAAAATATCGATAACTACTTTTTTCACACAAAAGAAGCATACAAAGAGTGAACAAAATGTCTGGAGTGGGCAAAAAAAAAAAAAAAAAAAATTACAGAAGGAAACAAGTCATTAGACGAAAGATTATGGCAACGCCTAGTTGCAAACATCAGACTTCATTTTATTCACCACAAACAGGATCCTCGAAGCCACTCAAACCTTGGAAACTACTCAAAACGCCACAACAAATAAATGAAACACAGCACATGCACAGAAGAAGCCAAGTTTCACGCAACATTTTCAACTGGAGCAGTAGAACTCAAAGACCAGAGTTGGGTTCATCTTAGAGAGGGTCACAATGGCCAATGCAAGGGCTGGGGCCGGGATTAGTGGGCGGATTGTTCAACAAATGTCTACCATGGACCTCCTTGAGGAACTTCCTAGGACATGGATCCTTCAAAGTAGTTGAACTGTTGCCGGAGGACGGTGCAGGTGTATGAGCTTCAAAGGTTTTTGCTTTAGCCAAATGACATACTTGCATAAGGAGAATGGCAATGACAAGTTTTGCTACTGCAGAAGCTTGATAAGTAGAAAGAGCCATGGATTAAGGGTAAAATGTTGCTATAAAACCAAGCAATAGGACTTGGACTCTGGCAGTTGTATAGGATTGAGGAATGTGATATGGTATGAAGCTATGGAGGTGAGTTGCCTTCTTTATATAATGAGCTAAAACACTATGGTAAGACATGCATGGTCCAGTTGCATGGATTTGAGGACCCACTGTCCCAAGGGAGAGACCTTCTCCTGACCATTCATATCGATGGACCGAGTAAAAGAAAGACAAATTTGGATTTAGGATACTGCTACTTTCAGTAATCCTAGTGACAGTTGATCATCTGAAGTGGATTCAGTAGAAGAAAGTAAACATATAAGAGAATATTGTTATAGATTAGACAGCACTAAGATAACAAAACCAAAGGGCATGCAGTTTTATTCACGCATGGGCAGCCAAACCACCCCCTTAAAGGAAAAGACATACCATCCAGCTGAAGCCAATTGGATTGGAGGGGAAGAACCAATTTCGCCGAGTTTGAGAATGGATCACCTGAGATGAGCATTGGTGAAGCATCTGCTTTTTCTCATAAAGATCGCGGAGCTTGCTGAAAAAAAACTGGAAATTGAGATTCCCAGATGAAGTAGATGCTTCAGTACTGAAACTTATGCCCCCATTGACCAAGAAACCATTTCATTAGAGTAACAGGCTATGGAAACCAGAAGGATAAATAAATGCAAGCTGTCTTTGAAAAGTTCTATTTTCAAGTTTAAGCTCAAGGATTTGAAGCATATATGGAGACCAGTACCTTGAGATGCTCTCAGTAAAGTAATTACAGAGATATTTTATCACTGTTGAGCAATGCAATTGTCCTCTCTATAATTTGCTCCTGATTAATCAGCAAATTTTCAGGTAACAATTCTAACTAATAAGCAATGTTTACTTCTTTTACAGAGAATTCAACACACACTTGTGGCAAAATAATTTGAAAAGAGGCCATTGCTTCTGCATAGCAAACAAGCAACTAGGATGGGAGAATAATTACTCATAATGAACCGTCGGACGATCAGGTTTTTTGATGTTCTCCTGAAAATGATGTTAGTTCTAAAATGAAGACAAAGAGGGATCATGCAATTGTAAAACATCAAAATTTATTTGAGTTTCAACTGGTCCAAGAAAAACATAAGCTGTATCTTCAGATACATATATATTCCCTTCTTTAATCTCTAATATAATTTATCTCTGATCTTTAAAAACCACTAACAAGAACATTATTTCCTTTATTCTTCCTCCATCTTTGAAAAAAAAAACAACTACCATTCCTTTGTATCAGAGGGTCCCATTCCTTTGATGTGTCTCTCAGTGTGATTCTGTGTAACTCACAATTAACCACACAAATGGTTCAGCATTCCGTACGAGCTATTAAAAAAAGCAAAGATCAAAAGGGTGTTCCATTTTTCAAAAAACAAAATAAAAGTCGCTCCATCATATTTTTCATCCTACAATAGCATTGGATAAAAAAATATAATAAGACACCCTTCTAATTTTTTTTAAATAGAATATTTTTTTATAATAATAAAAATAAAGGTAGCTCTTTTAATTTTTGCCCATTGACTGATAGAAGTGTTTAGTATCTTCGGTCCTAACATCGGCATCGCAGAGGCCGCCGCAGTATTGTGGCAATCGTCGCGGTGCTGTGGCGACCACCGCAGTATCATGGCAACCGTCGCGGTATTGAGGTGACCACCACAAAGATCGCAGCGACCACTGCAGAGGTTGCGGTGACCGCCTCAGAGGTCGCAACAACCACCGCGAAGGTCGCTATGAATGCAATGAAGGTCGTGGCGACCTCCACGGAGGAATACCCCGCATGCACAGGGCGAACACAACAATTTTAATAAAAACTTATATTAATAATTTAATCAACATCTAACTATAGTTCAGATAAAAAAAATAAAATAAAATTTATTTATTTATATTTTATGAATAATAATATTTCTATTATTTATTTTATTTTATTTTTTTAATCCTATACAATCAAAATTAATTAAATTAGTATGCCATTATAATTAATTTTTTATTATAATTATTTTTTCGATATATTTTTTTTCCTTTTTTAATTAATTATTTTATTTTTTATATTTTTAAAATATTTAAATTATTTTTTTATTTTTTATTAATATATTTTATAATTAAAAAATATCAAAATGCATCGACACGACACGATACGATACCGAAACTGTATCATTCCGGTCGCGGACCAAAACTTCGAGAAATTTTAAACCATGGTATAAACTAATAGAATGCTATATTCTTGGAAACCACCCCAAAATAGTAAATTTAATTGCTGAGAAAACCAGTTGAAAATTAAGTTCAATTTACAGAGGAAGATAACACACCACAATGCACTTACTAACATGTTTTAATTAAATGTGTGTAATAACAAATATGTACATGAGAGTCATGTCTGTGACTGTGAGTGATAAAGTATCTGCTAGAGAAATACTAGCCTTACACCAGAAGATAGTGGGATACATTTCAAATTGCTATCTCAGTCATGCTAACTTCGTTTGGTAGATTGAAGCTTGGAAAGAAGATAAAGGCAGCCTGAAGACAGCAGAATAGATGCTGCAAAGTATAACAAATCTGTTGCAGTAGATATCGTCACCTTCTTGCTCTTTTCAAACATTCCAACCAATAGTACCATCACAATGACATGGCCCAGCTTAGTTTTTAATTCGTTAACAGACTGAATCTCCAACCATCTTGGACGCTCCTAAACAAGTAACGGGTGTTTTGAGAAACTAGTGTAATGATTCTAGATTATGCTTCAAAATTCACTGAGGTAATGGAACAAACCATAAGTTTAAATAACCCAAGAAGGTTTGATCCACGGGATGACATCTTTGCTATGTCAAGATTACTGATGAAGAGCTCATACAGACCCATCCCGAGGACAAGCATCACAGTACCAACAAGATAAACATCTAGAAAATGAAAATAAGTCGAGTTAATGACAGATTTAGGCATTTAGTCATCGACAAGGACATTTTGAGAGGATCATTTCAGCATGAACATCTCTATCTGACCACCAACAAATTTCCTCTTTAACTAGGTCTAGTGTTTGAATGATAAATAAGCCATTGAAAGGGATAAAGAAGCCACATGATCGTGGAATTACATAACCTCCTAGTCATTGTGAAAGGGATAAAGAAGCCATTGAACTAGGGAGAATAAAAACAGACTTCTGTGCATGATTTATACTTCTATTTTCTTTTTCTTTTAAAATATGCTATCATTTGATAACTATAAAGCCTTAGTAATTGCCCATCATGGAGATGAGTCAATGGAAGAAAAGGAACTAGAAATTATAAAGATCATCTATCACCAGTGTAAGGTGTGAGCATTCTCATTTAAATAGTTTACTAGTTGATAGTGGGTGAAGAAATACACTCCTATTTCAAAGTATATACAATTGTTCGTATATTTTTAGCTTACCAATGGCTTCAACCAACATCAGAATCACTTTCCCTCCGCTCACAAAATATTCTCTGAACGAATCAATCACATTTGTGCAACCCTGCAGAAGCACTTGGTAATGTTAAGAATGGTGATTGTTGACATATAAAATTAATACAGTTGCAGAATCGCAAAAAAAAAAAAAAAATCAGTTACATCAACTTTAACAAATTTAATAGTTGTGTAATGCCAAAAGTTCATAGTTTTGATCTTTCAGGTAGATGAACTTTGGCAAAATTTAATAGTCATATAATGCCAAAACTTCATAGTCTATATCGATCAGTTTTTGCTCTTTGACCACAAGGTGTCCTCACACCGTATTGGATGTGAGACAATCCCCATACATGGCAAAAATGATAGTGTTAATCCTCTCCAAATAATTGAGCCCTGACCTTTGGAAACCCTCCCGACCTAGTTCACTTACTGCTAGACAAAGCAACTCTTTGTAACTACATAGATCATTTCGGAGAGTGAATAATATGCAAGTTTTATTTTCCATAGTTCATATCAGTATATTCAACCCAAAACAACAGGTAAGCTACTTCAACTAAAATTATATTTCATAGTTGTTGCAATGAAATCAACTCGAATCATCACTTCTTGAATCGATTAAAGCAAGTTTCAGGACTCATGAATTTTTCTTTTCACTTCAAACAAAAGTGATGCAGAAATCATCTTTTATAAAGAAAGAAAATAAGATTTGCCAAAGCAGAAAGCATGAGCCACAGCAGAGAGCTTTATATCTTCCAGTTCTATTTTGGATAAAAGTAGAACAGAGATTGGGGAACTGTCATGAATCATATTAAGGGAAATGGACGTGGTATCAAAGATGAAATTTTTTTAAAGGGATAAAAGAAAAAACCTCCTGTTATGCTAATTGTCAAGGTCTAGTGGAACTCTCAATCTATGACCCAAGGTTAACCATGGCATACAAGAGTTCACATGCAAGATTAAAGACTATGGTTTGCTATTTTCAATTTGGAATCATAATAGATTAATGCTTTTATAACCCACTTCGTTTCCACACATCTTTATCCATGGGAGACGAATTTTACTCCAATTGAAAATTTCAGCATAGGAGAGTAATTTATTATCACCAACAAGCAGTTGCTGCAAGGGTTACTTGGAGAGTTGCCTCACAAGCCAATTCCATCGGTCATATCACCATATCATTTATTATCATCGATGGCCAATCAATCAATATATAAATCAGATTCTGTTTATATTCCTTTTAATATGAAATAAAAACTTTTAACGTGTGCAATAAGTGCATCCCATATCGAAGTTGCATGATATGTCCTCGTCCTGCACAAGCTATCAATGCTACGAAATGGAATATGCAGCCATGGATTATTGGCAAATGACTCCGCGGCTCCGACTGCACGATAAAACTGCATCTTCTCTACAACTAATAATTGAAATACAACGCATATTTCAAGCAAACGAGAACAATTTGCTGATCAAAGAAGAAATCTGTCTGATCATACCTTGATAAAACAAATTACGGAACCCATCAGAGAACCAGCCACCGCGAGGAACGCAAAGAACCGGCACTTGTAGATTACCTGCAAAGAGTAACCGCGTGTTAATTGACGAACACCGTCCTCAGTTTCTCCCCGAAATCCGCCGTAACAAAGAAAGGTGCTTCACCTTTTCGATCATCTCCTCCACGTCTTCAGTCCCCTCCGGAGAAGCCAGCAGTGGCGTCCTACGCAAGCTAGGTCGGGCCTCAGGAACGGGAGCAATGTCGGAACACGAGACCGAGGTGACCTCGGCGCCGGAACTCGCCTTCACAGGCGCGAAGGAAGAGATTAGCACGACCCTGCGCCCGATCTCTGAACCAGTTAGGGTTCCGTAAATCGCCGGCCTGGGAAGGGCGAGGCGGAGGGACTTCATCGCTGGAGGAAGGCGGTTCGCGGGGCAAGAAGCGAAGCTCGATCTGCGCCCCCGGAGGGAAGGCTCCAGTGTTACATTGAAGGTGGACGGAGCAAGGATTGGATACAGACGATTACGAGGTCGCTGCCGCGGAGGAAGGACGCCCGCCACATGTTCGGTTCGTGGTCTCGCCGGCAAAACGACATGGCGCACTGCTCGCTCCCTGTCCAAATCAACGTTTTAAACGAACCCGCCCGTTACGATGGGCAAGGGATGGAAAACCCGTTATAATCGCTGAGCGGGGTAGATTCCGACCGTGATTCGGTCCGAATTCAAATCCGATTAAATCGTGATTGAAATTTAGTCCGATTGTGGCCGCAATCGAATACGATGTCGCAGCGGTGATTAATCCCGATCGCAAGCAGCTATGATCCAATCGTGGGCGTAGGCCTGTTGTTGATGACGAGGATGACATCGACGACTCGACAAGTTCAGGGATTGATTATAGCTATAATGCGCTCGAAGAAAATATTGTACATTACCACTTATTGTGCAAAGTCATGTGGATAGGACGATTGAGCGAGCATCACACATGAACGGTCACACATAGTCGTCGTCGTCCCTCTCACTATATCACAGTCAAAACGTCGAATTCCAATATCATTCGGATCACAGTAAAATTCCGATCGAATCGCAGTTGGATTCCGACCGAATAGACTATTCTCAATTATTGTGCATTCTTATTTCACGCACAATCGTAAAAAATGAGTGCACGGGATATTAAAATATGTGTATAGTCCACACGAGAATGACATAGTGGTCAAAGTACGACGGTGCTTACAGAAGTGATATAGGTTGATTTCGAAGAAGGTTTAAAGTCATTTTCTGGATTCAGATGATTTTTATGTGTCTTGGTCATCACGTCAAGACCTATAGATTCCTCTGCGATTTATCTAGTCTCTCATAATGATCATGGAACAGATTGATGGAGGATGTTAGATCGACGATTCCAACCTTTTGCATATATATATATATATATATATATATATATATATATATATATATATATATATATATATATATATAAAATTGCGATCACCTGCGCGACTAAACCATCCGCGCCCGTCCGCGATGACCGCCACACCTCCACGCTGCGCCGTCGCCCGCGCCGTCCGCCTCCGGCCAGCCGGCCCGGTGCGTTAGGCGCACCTCGTCGGCGGTCGGCCGTCGGCTCGACCGTCGGATTGCGGAAGCCGTAATCGGCCGCGATCCTCCGACCGGCCCTACGTCGGGAAGGACCGCCCGATTGCCGGTCCTTTCTCGCCGGATTCCGGCCGCGATTGGCCGGAATCCGCGAATCGCTTGGCCGGCGATTAGCGCGACCGCTGCCCGTCGCGATCGGGCGGATCCGGCCGAATCGCGGCCGGAATCCGGCGGAAAGGACCGCCCGCGGCGGTCCTTCCCGGCGTAGTGTGGCCGGAATCCGCGATTCGGCCGGAATCGCGGCCGATTTTGCGGCCGCGCCGCAATCCGGCCGACGGCTCGGGCGCCGACGCAGGTGCGCTTCCGCACCCGTCCGGAGGTGGCCGACCGGCGCGGCAGCGAGATGGGTGGTAGCTGGTTCAGAGATTCCTTGTCATGACGCAGCCGAATTAGTAGACGATCATTTTTCTATATATATATATATAAACAAGTCATGTTTTATTTTCAAGTTCACCCAATATTTATTTCATTATTTCAAACAGCTCCTTTTCCGTGACAAGCAAAGCCAAGGCATCTGAAAATTTGGAATTCTGATCGTCGTGTGTGCTTAGCCAAAATATTGTCGCCGGCTAATATTATCAGAATTCAGAGGGTGATAGTGCATTATTGTTTACAACGACAATACCATTTTCTAAAAATAAATCTCTCTTTTTTTTAGGAAAATAGTAATTATAATCTGGATTAATTAATATTTGATATATAAATATTTGGATTAATTTGATGTGCCAAGTAATGAAACGTGTGCAACACCAGAGTCGTTACGAGTGACAAGTGTTTTGTTTTATTGTGTGAAAGAGATGTTATTGTACCGGATTCAATTATTGCGATAGATTTTGAGAAAAAAAAATAAAACAAAAAAAAAAATCAGAAAATTAAAATAAATTTTTAAAATTCATATTGATAAAAAAATCTTTTACCTTATCCAAATCTAATTGTTAAAATCCCTTTTATGTTTTCCGTCATAATTACGTTTTTGGTACGTCCAATAATTAATCTAAATTACATTAAAGTAAAATCCATGCAACCCAATTATATTTTAAATTGTAATTTGAAAAATATTGGACGTTTAGCAATCGATATCGATCATCACAGTTGTCGTCGCTGCTAGTTAGGCATCACTCACTGTTGATTGTCATCATCGGGAGTCGCCCATCGCTCCCCGTCCATCATTCGTCATCGTCGTCAGTGATCACCGTCAGCAATCATCTTCGATCGTCGCCTGTCGGCACTAGCGACCATCATTGACCGTCACCGGTCGTCGTCGGTCGACACCAACGACCACTGCTGCCCCGTCGCAAGCAACCATCGTCAACCGCCGCAGGCGACCACCGTTGGTTGCCACAAACCACCGTTGACGACCACGTCGATTGGCAACCATCATCGACCATCGCCCGATCGTCGAACGACATTGGCGACCACCGTCGGTGCCCACCCGACGACGCCGGTGGTCGACGCCGATCGACACAGATACTTGTCGACGGTCGTTGCTCACTGTTGTTGGTCGCCCAACAATCGCCATCGTCGTCGTCACCTTCTCCGATCACTCTTTATCGTCTACGATATTTGTCATTCTTATAATGAATATCAAACAAAAGAATATAATCATTTTTATAATCAAAGATATCATATAATTTTTTGATCAATATTATATTATATTATATTATAAATTTGATTACGTTACAAATTTGATTATATGGTAAGTTATATAACACAACATTAATCAAATTTACTTCAAAAGAAATTTAGATATGTGTGGGATGTTATTTTAATATTTTTTTTATAAAGATATTCTGTTATGATATAGATAAAAAAATATTTTTTATTTTATTTTTTGCCATTATTTAACCTTTCGTATAAATACAATAATAAAAGAATATTCATTGTATATTATTATAACAATTGTAATAATAATAAAATTTAATTAAAATTAATTTAATATTAATGAAAACAATTTAAATGTTGATTAAAAGTTATTTAAATGTAAGATTAGTTAAAATTATTAAAATTGTTTTCAGTCAAAATTATTTATAATAAAATTTGACTAAAAAATTTATATCGTAGTTTAATTAAAAATATTGTAGATAAGAATATTTTTAATAAAAAAGATATTTTTTATTTTTTGAATAAAATTTAATTTAAATTATTTAATAGGTCGATCTTGTAAAAGATTGAAACTGTCAATTTAATCGATTTCTTATTTCGATTCTTATAATTTGAGAGAAAATAAATTATGAAAAAAATATATCTTAGACGTAATTGATAAGACAGTAAATTTGATGACCATATGAATTTACGATAAAATTTTAGATCGTGATTTAATAAGCCGATCCCGAAACGATTAGTAGTGGACGTATTATAAGGGCCGGCCCATGGAGCTAATAGGGAGGTCGCACCATCGTAGGGTTTGAGAGAGACGAGGGAACGACTAGCCTTCACTCTTCAGGTAAGATCTCCGATCTCTGAGCGAGAGATGGCGACGACTACGAAGCAGCGAGCGGCTTCCTCCTGGCTCCGGTGGCTTCTCCTCTTCATCGGTGCCGTCGTCCTCGTCCAGGTTCTTATATATGTAATCCGATCCGTTCAATCCGCATACATCCGTTCATTTTATTCCGTGACCTTTTTTTTTTAATTTTTTTCGAATTGATGTTCTCGGTTTATCGAATGGAATAAAATACGTCCTCGTGATGATAGCAGGATGAAAAAAAAAAAAAAAAACTCTTTTCCGCTCAATTGACTCATGTTCAATTGTTTATGCGTTGAACCCTCTCCTCCGTTAGCTTTAAATGGTTGATGTTTCGTTGTTTTAGATAGTAAGCGCGTTTAATTTGCAGAAATTACGCCCCTTTTTGTTTCCTCGAAATCAGCAAACTTGTTTTTCTTTTCCCCACTAAAGTTCGTGTTTTCGCTACTGAGCTTTCATAGTTTTGCAATTTTTTATTATCTGCGACAAGTTCGATAATTGCGTTCGTACTGATTCAAAGTTGACGTTGTTCAGTTCTGCAACCATTTTTATTTTACATATCAGGCATTCATTGAGTTCTTAAATTATTTTAATTGTACATCTCAATCTTGTTTCTATGCTTTTTGAGTTCTGAAATAAACTACTACGACATAGGGAACTAATCAGTTTCACTTCACATTTCAGGCTAAAGAATCTCAAGAAAGTTTAAAGGAAGTCACACACAAGGTTTACTTTGATGTTGAAATTGGTGGAAAACCGGCTGGTACGCTCAGCAATCTCATTCTTTCTGGATCTACGCGGTGACTGAATGAACCATAACAACTAAATTAATGCATGTTTTGTGTTTATCGCTTCCATACTTTTTTTTTAAATTTGTTTAATAGCATTGGTAACAATTAAGTGGAGAATGTTGTGTTAGTATAGGAGCTATCAAGCTGATGTTATACTTCCCAGAATTCATATATTTGCATGGGATGTTCTTTCTTCTTGTTCACAAAATTAACCTACTTAAGTGTGTTGGATTTGTCAGTCGGTGACTTTTTAACAGATGGTTCCGGTTAAAATGAAAAATCCAGCTTATATATTTTCAGGGGTCTATGAAATATATTGACATTACTGTACAATGGTTGCTTAAAAGTAGCAGGAATTTAATTCGATGATTTAGTGATTAACTGCCTTAATTACTTTGAAAGATGAACCATGAAGCTCTCTATCTTCGTTTTTTAACAATAACTCCTTTAATTTTATTTTATGAGGTCAACAACAACAATTAAGCCTTATCCCATTAGGTGCGGTCGGTTATATGGATTCTTCTATATCATTGGGCTTTATCCCCTATTATATCATGATCTATACTTAAATAAACTTTATCTTGTTTATTGTTACTAATTAAGTCTTTTTTTGTCTTTCTTTTCCTTGTTTGATATGCGTATTCATTATAGTTTCACATCGCCTAACTGGAGCATTTATTGATCGTCTAAGGATATGTCCGTATCACCTTAAATGTATTTCTCGGAGTTTTTCCTCAATAGATGCAATTCTGATTTTCTCTCTAATACTTTCATTTTTTATTCTATCCAACTTTGTGTGCCCACACATCTATTTTAACATCCTCATCTTTGCAAGTTTCTTCATGTGCTCGAGTCATAGTTCAATATTCAGCGTCATATAACATAGCATTGTCCTGAGGTCATGTTTGCTAATTTGAATTGCATTTCTTACTACTATTACTTGTGTGTCCGATATCCGGATAAGCACTTAGAATTTGTTTTTATTAATATTGATTATGAATTGATGTATTCCAGGTCGGATTGTCATGGGTTTGTTTGGAAAAACTGTACCTAAGACTGCCGGTATGTGTTTGCCAAATGTTGCTTCATCATTTTCTTAGCTTTTTTTTATTGCTTTCCAACTAACTGTTCTCGGTTATGTTGCTTCGACAGAAAACTTCCGCGCTTTATGCACTGGTATGCTTTCATCTCATTGTAATGCATAATATTGTAGAAGCTTTAATTTCTGTTTGTGGTATATTTTGCTGAAGAAACTTTCACCATATCAGCTCTTTCTCCCTGGCTTTGACTTGTGTTTATCTCAATATATGTTCTTCATAAAGGTAAAAAGTTGGGAAGTTAAAAATGCTATCTATACTTCCGACAATATAGGCAATCGTAAATCCACAATAAAAGAATAGGAGGAACAGCATAAAGCAAACTGTTCGCTTTAAGCTTTTCCTCTTGGTCCAGATTACTGAAACATCAAAAGATTTCTTCAACCAAATTAGTGAAAATTGTAACGATGCCTATTGCATTGAATACAAACAATACATGACCAGCATTTTTTCACTGTGAGAAATTTTTTGAACTACTACTATGCTCATGTGGTTTTCCAATGCGACAAGCCCAATTATTATACGCTGACTATAACCATTGTATAACATATATCCATGTGTTCTATGCAGGAGAGAAAGGTGTCAGCAAAAGTGGGAAAGCTCTTCACTACAAGGGGAGTAGCTTCCACAGAATAATTCCCAGTTTTATGATCCAAGGAGGCGACTTCACTCATGGTAATGGAATGGGAGGAGAGTCTATATACGGCACTAAATTTGCCGATGAGAATTTCAAGCTCAAGCACACAGGGCCAGGTACTATTGTTTCTCCATTCAAGGAAGAAAAAAAAAAATTTACTTCCCTCGCTGCTCATTGTCAGATGGGTGATGCTACTTCGCTTTGCTTATTGGTGTATAGGACTCCTGTCGATGGCAAATGCAGGCCGGGATACCAACGGATCCCAATTTTTCATCACCACTGTAACAACAAGCTGGTATTTCTCATCAACTGGACTGTTTTCTTCGAATTTATCGGTAACTTAGTCGAAGATTCGATTCGTCTTTGTAGGTTGGACGGTAAACATGTTGTTTTTGGAAAAGTGATCTCTGGCATGGATGTGGTGTACAAGATCGAAGCCGAAGGGAAGCAGAATGGGACGCCCAAAAGCAAAGTTGTGATCGTGGATAGCGGTGAACTGCCTTTATGATAAGCCGCCTTGTCTGCTAACTGAGTTTGTCGAACTCATGCAAAATTCTGGACTAGTCATTCATATCCAACATTTCCTACCCTTATGAACCTTGATTAAGCATTTGGACAATTAAACCATTTACAATGTTAGTCGTGTAGTAATTCTCAAAGAGTATTTTCAAGTGAAACCATAATTTTTCATTTCAAACTTATGGCCTTGTTTAAATCAGTGATTATCGCAGCATTAATGTCGATCATATCATTATCTATGAGAACAGCACACGCCCAAAGAAAGCTTGCCTATAAAAGTCACTGAAGTTAGGTACGTTCAACTCTTTGACACTTTCTCCCAGTTACTTTAGTGCCTGAGTGCCTACTGCCTTGCTTCACATTAAAATAGGAGTCGTCTCTTACGTCCAAGTGTCATCTTATTGTTTTTTTTTATATTTTTCTTTTGACTGTTTGATCATTATGATTTATCTCTTTTAAGATGTCCTTTGCTTTAAAATCCTTCACTGGTTTTTGAGTGTTGAATTGTGATTTCATTAAATTTGTTCTTTGTATATTTTCCTTTCCTTGTTCATGTTCTGATTGACTCAACATCCTTTCATCTTTTTTTTTTCATTGTCTAGCAAAATTCATACACCGTTATTTTCTATTAAATGTCACTTGCGTTTTCATCTTCCCTTGGGGGCTAACAAAGTTCATACATCATTTTCATCTTTTTTTTTTTTACTTGACTCGTTGCTTCCATTTTCCAAGTGGCTTAATGAAATGGACTGCAACCGGGACACAGTTGGCGGTTGACTTGGTCAAGTCTTTGTCCTCATTTCTAAATAATTTGGGTCACATAATTGGCTTTGACTAAAACAAAGAAATGTGCAAAATATCCAATCAATCGTGTGAATATTTGTGAATCCTTTGAACAAGTCAACTCCATTATCAATTTGTCTTTTCTTTTTTATGTTTGCTCCTAAGTTTTTAAGTTTTATTATATTATGCTCCTTGCACAAATTTAATAATTGGCGCTTTTAATATTGAATTTTTTGAGCCATTTTCAAAAATTGAGGATACGTTGAAATGCTTTTCTTTTATTTTTTATGGTCGACACAATAAAATGACAATTTAGAATGATCAATGAGAGAATTGATAGTATTAAATATGATCAGTTAAGCCTCTAAGATTACGATGCAGCAGTAGGGCGTCCAATTTGATTTTTAACTACGATGGATTTGTAGATTTTTTTTTAAATAGAGTGGCTAATCAAAGATGTCGCTGTTGTTGAAGTTGTTCATATGAACACTTTTTAATTTACGATCGAAGATTTGGATGTCTGATGTCAGTAAAAAAAATTGATAATATTGAATTTTAAAGTTTTGAAATTTAAATTTGATTCTCGATTGCTTTAAAGTTTATATTTTTATTTCAATTTGTAGTGATAAAAAAATGCGGGTTTTTAAAAACAAAATAAAATTAGGTTAAAAGGCAAATTTCAAGGTTCAAATCGAAATGTTGTACTTGAAAGGGAAACTAAGGAGGCAATACAAAATACTAAAAATGTTTAGATTAGCGAGTGAAATAGCAGTCGAAGTACTGCAGCAAGAGGAGCAAGTCAAGGGAAGAGAAGAGATGCATCTTCCGGGTCGATGAAGTCGTACGCGGAGCCATAAAGGAAATCAAACACTCAAAGGAGACTTTTGATCTTTTTGTTTCCTCCCTGCCTTCCATTTCTCTCTTCCCATGTTGATCGTTGTCGGATTTTATTGACCGGAAGCTCTGCGCTCTTGCTTTCGCCTCTTCGATTCGATCGTTGTTGATCGGATGCGCTTTCGCTTCGGGCGCCATCATGAAGATCAACATCCCTAGCATCATCAAGGTTGATGCTTTGTTTGTTCCTTTTTTGCTCGTCAAATTGCCCCTTTTTCAGTTTCTGTGGATGGTACTATTAGTACAGCCGAAAGCAATTTAGGGGTTTTTTTTTTTTCATTCGTGTACTGCAAGTGATAATTGCATGAAAAAAATACTTTTTTTTTTCGTGAAAAATCCTTCTTTTTTGGTTGAAACGGGACCTTATAGCTCCAGAGAACATTTCCTGCAGGAAATAGTGTTTAGAATTTGTATAATCTTCAGTAAACAAGGAACTTTTTCTGTGCTATACTGTTAGAAGTATCGAGTATTTGCTGGAATAACGATGCATAATCAAGTGGCCTACAGGGTATTGGTTATCTTTTGATTCTTTGTGACCATGACAAAACTGGCAAGTGATTCTGTTTGTTTTACTCCCCTTCTACTTTTATTTCTCAAGGATTTTGAATGGAAAGTTTCTGGCATCGCCATCCTGAAATAGTTGAATGTATGGTGTATTCATGTGACTAAATTGTGAAAATGCATGTGCTGACTACCAGGCAGATAGCAGAGCATGAATTTGTAAGGTAACCATTTTGATTCTAATTCTTTGAGCATTCAGTTACTATTAGGAGAACTAGGTACTTTTCTTGGATTACCGCACAGAACGTATTTCAAGGATTTCTGGGCAACTTCTGAACTGCCATATGCAGAGTCATGAGAATTTAGGTTGCAATTTTCTTTACAAATCTAGAAAAATGGATGTGGTAGAATGAATGTTGCATTGCTAGATTCATCTAGCATTAAAGCGCTACACAAAGCAGAGAAAATAGGTATGCCATCCGAGTCTCCAGGATATTGAACTCTGAGATTTGATCTTCAACAGACTCTAACTTGGTTAAAGGTTTACGTTATCAATCATTACCGTTTGTGTTGGACATTTTTTTGACTCAACTTGTATCATTTCATTTGAACTTGCAGTTATCCATTTCCATGCTATTCCTTGTGGATCATGAAAAAGCATATTATTCATTACTGGAAAGTGCTAACTATGTCTTTATCACTCTGAGCTCGCACCGATGTCTTTTGCTAACATTTTTCATATTTATTTGCTGAAGAGTGTGCCATGCCTGGATCAATCATCTGCAGATTCTGGGAAAGGGAGGAGTAAGTTGTCAAGCAATAAAATCTCACATGGATTCCACTTGGTGGAAGGGAAATCAGGTCATGAAATGGAAGACTATCATGTGGCACAATATAGATATGAGTGTGGTCATGAGCTTGGTCTGTTTGCAATTTTTGATGGTCATATGGGGGACAGGGTCCCCAGCTACCTGAAAGCCAACCTTTTCGACAATATAATAAAAGAGGTTTTTTTTTTCACTTCCTCTTCCACCACCTTTGCTTCCTAAATGTACCTTAATTATCCCACTCATATGAAAGAAAGTGTACGCGACAACCACTCTTGTGATAGTTACAGACAACTCTTGAGTTTCTTCTACTTTCCGATTCTACCTACTTTCAAGAATTGGGATCTTTTATATCCCAAATTCTTTAGAATGATAATTGATGATTCATTTATCGTTACTGCAGTCGTCATTCTGGCAAGACCCTCATTCATCAATAAAAAATGCATACTGCTCCACGAATAAATGGATTCTTGAAAATTCAAAGCAGTTAGGGCCAGGGGGTTCAACAGCAGTTACGGCAATACTTATTGATGGTAAAGACTTGTGGATAGCAAACATAGGCGATTCAAGAGCCATCGTATGTGAAAGAGGTGCTGCCAATCAATTGTCAGTTGACCATGAGCCTGATGCTGAGCGAAGTAGGATTGAACAGCAAGGCGGCTTCGTGACACTTTTTCCAGGTACATTCTCCCTTTTAATACTCTCGAGTTTCAGTTGACAGGGATATAGATATACGAACATTAACACTGATGTGATTGTTCTGTAACTTTGCTTGAATAGGTGATGTTCCTCGAGTAAACGGTCAACTTGCAGTAGCAAGAGCTTTCGGCGATCAAAGCCTCAAGGCACACTTAAGTTCAGAACCTGATGTGAGGCATGTGCCGATAGACTCATCAATAGAGTTTGTTATACTTGCAAGTGATGGATTGTGGAAGGTTAGTGGCTCAGAAACTGTTCCTGCAGTTCGGATCTTTTACATAGTAATCTTGTTACTTCACCAAACTCACTCAGTAGTTATGCAACAACTGGAGTCTAATGCCTAGAAATCCACTTTCGCCTTCGATAGTTCTTGTTCTTGTTTCATTCAGTGTCATGATAGTTGGTAGACTTTCTTTGGTTTTGCCTCTCTACATAGGTTATGAAGAACCAAGAAGCTGTTGATATTGTAAAACATATAAAGAACCCTAAGGCTGCCGCAAAGCGACTAACCGCCGAAGCCTTGAAGAGGAAGAGTAAAGATGATCTATCCTGCATTGTGATACGATTTCATTGCTGAAGCCTTCGTGTAATACTTCCGCAAACCATCGACATAGGACATATGTTTGATATTTTTTTCCCTTGTTGAGAGAATTGCTCAGTACATGTAGAACTTGAATGCATAGCTTCCTTTTTTCTGTGGGTTTTGTGTGTATATATGTATTTTTTTTTCTTTTATACGGCATTTTGGTAGATTGTTATAGTATGGGAATATATAAAGACTGTATTTGCGTTTTTCTTTTCTTTGTCTGTGAATAAATTTTAGCAGTATTATAGTTTTGAAGAATGTTGGATCTGTCAAGTACTTATGGAAAGTACTGAGACATCTCTTTGTGTTTTCTAATTTTTTTTTTCCATGAACAATTTTTATTCAAACAGTTTAACTCCTTTCTAATCCCAAAGAAATTATAGTGTAATTCTATATTTCCCATGATTTGATCATCATCATCCTCAAGTTGCATTAGTCCCATCTTTTTGAGTTTGTAATATTTTATCGTTTACTTGAAGCTCATTTAAGCAAAGCAAAATGTGGAGTGCTTAGGGTGGTTTCTTTGGAAGGTGGATAGAGTCGATCCAGATCTAGACAATGAGTCGATTTTTCTCCTTCTTGGACAAATGATATTTTGCGATTTTTTTAAAAAATATGGAATCATCACATTAGCGGTCTCCTCCGATTATTCCTATCGACGGAGAAAATAAATCAGAAATTCAAATGACAAGTGTAAAGGAAGAGATCGATTGATAGTTCAGAGTCATGATCTCTTTAGAAATTGATCCTTGTCTATCTGAACCAGCTTTGAGGTTATCTTGCGATTTCTTCAAGCTCACGTTTGATGTTCCTCGACAACCTTGCAAAGGACAACTAGCAATAAACCCTAACTTAACATGTTTACGAAGTTTAAGTATACCGACGTACATTTTTTCTAGTTCCACTTGTTATTTTGCTAGTTCATCGTTGAGTTCCATCGTCAATTGCTTGTTTTTTTAAGCTCTTATTCTTCTTCCTTTTTTTTAAAGCTCATTATTTTTTTTTAACTTGACTTAGGTCATCAAAATCTTAAGTAAGACCTGCTAATACAAGTCTTTCGGTCTCAAAGCTTACTCATCACACTTTACTTTGCCACCAAGACTATCTTCCCCGCGAGTTTTAAGTCTTTTCGAATGCATTGGATTTATTTATGACTCATTTTATATGTAATCCGATTTGTTAATTAATTAGAATAGTATAAATGTTATTACAATAGATAAGAGTCAATTATTAACGTAGAATTTAAAATTTTCATTTGAATTTAAAAGTCTTTCGTTATTCTAATCAACGGATCAAGGAACATAACTTTCCTCTTTCTTTCTCTCCTTAATTTATTTTTTTTACATCATCATTGAGAGACCGATGATAAAAAAAATATTGGGATGAACATCATTTTTTTGTTCCAATTTCATATAATTTATCTTCTTTTTGGCTATTGCATCTTGATCTCTTTGTCTTTGTAGTTCTTTGGGTATCTTATTTTATCCTTCTCTCATTTTCAGTAAATATTGAAATACTAAATCAATTAATTTCATCGCGCCAAGTCATGTTCAACAAGTAGTTTCGTCATCTTCATGATTTAAATACAAATAAAAAAAAAGATAATTTGATCTACAAAACTATCATCGATATGGAATTCTAATAAAAAAACTTATTGTATTTAATTTTATCTTATTTTATGAAATATCATTTTGTGACATAAATCTATAATTTTTAAACGGTAATTTATCAAACAATGCACGTAAAATTTAGAATTATCCAAACAGCATCCCATACTTTCATATTTACCAAATAACATACTTAATTTACTTTTTACCCCTCCCGCCAAACAGACCTAGAACACAATAAAATTTTCAAATGTGGGGATGAGAATTCAAATTTCAACACCACAGTTATATTGCAATCCCAGCACCACGATGGTGGTGCTGAAAATTCAAATCTCAACATCACAGTGATGCAAATATTTGTGATGGGAGGGATAAAAAGAAAATTAAGTGCGTTATTTGGTAAATATGAAAGTATGAGATGTTGTTTGGACATTTCTAAACTTTACGTGCGTTGTTTGATAAATCGTCGATTTTTAAATAATACCATAATAATTTTATCTTTACGAAAAACTTCCCTTTACAAATATCAAATATAAATATATTATCTAAATTAAAACGTCAAATTTAATGTCCTTATAATGCGGTTGATTTTTTTTGTTTTTTGTTTTAAAAAAAAAGTCACATCTCATTCATTCTAAACCGAACAAAAGATACTTTGAGCTCTCAATCGTTGAGTTCTGATACGTTGCGCGACTCCATCGTTCGGTCCTTTCCCACGTGTTCGTTTGATCATCGTCCGATCCATCGCTTATGTTCATCTCTCTTGATTTACGTTAAAGTTTAATCCCTAAATCCTAAATTCTAAATGGTCGATCCTTCTCACCGCGATCACAATCGCAATAGATTGCGATGCAGCGGCCACAATTCAATCACATTTCAGTCTAAATTTGATCGCGAATTGCGGACAAAATCTGACCATAAATCGTGGTCAGAATCCGATTGCAGAATCACGATCACAATCCGATTGCAATATCACAGTTGTGATTCGACAACGACATCGCAACGACAATCCAAAAGGAATCTGGCCACGTCCAACTATAGCCATGATCGACACAAGGCCGAGCAACGAGCGGGGCAACGACAACGAGTGACACTGTGCTTGCTCAGACATGATATTATACATTCTCAATTACTTTGTATTTTTCATTCGCATGCTCGAGAGATGAGATGGCGGATGGGGAGGGGATGAACAATGGATCTCGAGTCGGATACGAGCGAATAGGGAGGAGTCGTGCATGATATCAAAACTGCTCAATCTTTATCATTAAAAATCATATCGATCTAGTCCTCCATATCACAATACTCATAATTACAAAGTGTTCTCTCCGCAAAAATGATATGGTGACTAAGACACGACGATATTTGTAGAAGTAGTATGGATCGATTCCGAAGAAAATCTTAAAATATTTTTTCGAATTCAAATAATTCTCATGTGTCTTGACCACCACGTCAAAGCTCATAGAGCCCTCCATAATTTACCTCTTTCACAATGATCGTGAAACAAACTAATAGAGAGCGTTAGATTGACGATTTCAGTCTTTTGCATAAGAATTACAAAGTATCTCGACTGTTTTAAAATCGAGAGTAAAATGAGCCAACGGAAAATAAAATAAAACTTAAGGAGTAAAATGAATGTCTCTGAAATAAATTTTCTTTTATTTGAGAAGAATTGGGCGGTAGCAAATTAAAATCATTTATGCAATTAAAATGAGCCTGTTTGATCAAGCTATTTGTTTTGAGAAGATCCAGAATTTCTTTAATTTTTTTTATTTTTCTTGATAAAGATTATAATTTACTTGTATTTTTAAATATATATATATATATTTAATTATTTATGTAAAGAGTGTTTAATGACTCTCTCTATATATAGAGGCAGATCAACGCAGTTTCTCTCCTCGCTAGGTTGCCGTCTCTCCAAGTAAAAGCGATTGCTCTCTTCCCCTGCGATCTACGACGGCACCGGCGTCCCGGCGGCGATTAGAGATCGGAAGGACCGGAGATGGCGGTCGTGAGCTCCGCGAGCGGCCTTATTGCGATGCTCCATGAGCAGAACCCGGAGCTGAAGCTTCACGCCCTCGACAAGCTCAACTCCCTCGTCCACCTCTTCTGGCCCGAGATCTCCACCAGCGTGCCCACCATGTGAGCCTCCTCGTGCTATTTTCTCCCTCATTCTGCCTCTTGCTCTTGATTTGTCTTTTCCTTCTCGGGACGCTCATGTCATGGTTAGGGCTTTGGCATGGGTTACAGATTTGGTGGTTCCGTCAGGTTTGTCCTTTACTTATTTTTGAAACTTGGTGTTTTTGAGTCTTCAGAAAGTTGCCGGAGGGTGTGATCGGGGAAGGTGCTATGGGGGCTTCCAAAACCTAATTTTTGTTCCTTGGGCAATTGGTCGAATTTGGGATTCTGGTTTTCGTGTTTCTTGTTTAAATTATCGGATGCTTATGAACCGCATTTGAGCTTGGAAGTGTGTGATTGTTATGCGACTTAGAGGATAGTTAGTTGTCAAGGAATAATTCCCTACCGTGGTTTGGTTTCTTTCATGCTAAATTTTGCGAACGGTATCACTCAGTTGACATCATATGTTTCAGTGAAAGTTTATACGAAGACGAGGAGTTTGATCAGAGGCAACTAGCTGCGTTGGTTGTCTCTAAGGTAATGATGTGATCCATCTTTCTTTATATTTTTTTAACAAATTAAATTTTGGCGTCGTCTTTGTTGCTATTGCGAATTAAATTTTGGTGCCAAAGTGTTTGTTGCTACTGACTTTTAACTTTTGTCATTTTAGTTTTTCCCCCTATTAGTTGTTCTTATTTGGTTTTCTTGGCAAGGTGTTCTACTATCTCGGAGAGCTTAATGACTCATTGTCTTATGCCCTTGGTGCTGGGTCCTTGTTTGATGTATCAGAAGATTCTGATTATGCGCATACTCTGTTAGGTATATGATTCTGGCCAAATGATTAGATTCTATTTTTCTCATCCAATGGTTTTCAGGTCTGATTTAGATTATTGTTCTTTTAGCCAAAGCACTAGATGAGTATGCTACTCTTAAGTCTAAAGCCACAAAAACAAGTAAAGATGAATTGCAAATGGATCCAAGGTTGGAGGCCATAGTGGAAAGGATGCTTGACAAGTATGTGAGGAAATTTTGCACATGTGATGTTTATTTATTACTGTCTATTATTAAATCATTAACACATTTTGTTGATTCAGGTGCATTTCAGATGGCAAATACCAGCAAGCCATGGGAATGTCAATTGAATGTAGGAGATTAGATAAGCTTGAAGAAGCAATTGCCCAAAGTGACAATGTTCATTGTGCACTTTCATATTGCATAACGCTTTCACATTCATTTGTCAATCACAGAGAATACCGTTGTGAGGTAATGTTATCCTTGTACATTAAGTTTCTAATAAGTTTATTCATGTGCTTACAATAACATATCTATGAGTTTGATTCTATATTTGTGCTGAATGTGGAATCTGATGCTATTTTATGAGGTTCATTTTTTCCATGCTTTGGTAAAAGAAATATGAAATAAAAGTACTACACTAGAATAATTATGTTAAGCGCTAATAAATGATAAAATGAGGAAAAAATAGGTTAAGATGGCATGAACATGTCCAAGGGCTGTCAATACATAGTTAGATGAGTTGACTTAATTGAGCTGAAGGTGTAAGTGGCAGTGGGAGTTCAAAGAAATTTCTAAACGTATTAAAAAAATTTATTTGATAAATCTGAATATTTCAAGTGATGTTATGATGTAGTATTGCATTGAGCTCAATGGAGAAAAAAGATCATATAGCCAGCCTCATATAGGTGGCATTAACACATTAATGCTGAGAAGAAAAATACAGTTTTAATGATATAAGTTTTCAGGGAGATTATACAAATAAGTGTATGCAAATTTAAATTGGCAAAACATGGTTAAAAAAAAAATTTAATCTGGTTTATATAGTTAAATTGGCAAATTGGCAAAAGATGAGAGTTGCATAGATGAGGATGTTAAGATGGATGTGCAGACATACGAGGATGGACAGAATAAGAAATGAGAGCATTAGAGAAAAAGTTGGTGTTGCATCTATTGAAGGAAAGCTCCGAGAGACACGTTTAAGGTGGTATGGACATGTACTTAGATGACCAATAAATGTTCCAGTTAAGCGATGTGAAACGATGTCAAATATACCCATCAAATGAGGAAGAGGAAGATAAAAAAAGACTTGATTAGCAACAATAAAACAAGATAAAATTAATTTAAATATAGATGATGATATAGTAGGGGATAGAGTTCAATGACGTAGAATGATCTATATAGCCGACCCCACCTAGTGGGATAAGACTTTGTTGTTGTTGTTGTTGTTATATAGTCCCGATACACACGCATGAGTTTAACTACATTCAATATGCTGTTTAATGATTTTGTAGAATCCTAGGAGCACATTCTGTTCCATAATGTTTCATATTGGTTCTTTTGTTGAATTGTGGCATGAAAATCTTTTAGAAAGCTATATCATTTTGTTTCTGGTGCGAACTGTGAAGCTTTAACTGGAAATTTGTTGTTTATGATCAACCTTCTTGGATTGCTTTCACAATTCTTCTAGCACGAAACCATGTATGAGAGGCTCTGGCACTTAATTTGATAGACTGGTTAGTTATGAAAAAACTCCTGTCATTTTGCATGGTGGCATGAAGAATAGTAACATTCTTACTGTAATAAATATAATGACCTTTGCTGCAAGATGCACGTATCTGTTTTTCACTCATTTGACAAGAAAATTAATTGCATCGGCATAAACAAAGAGGAAATACTTTTTTTTTCTCATACGAGAGTTGGTTTTCTGTGAACACAAATTCTGATCTATTGAATAACAAAAATCTTGAGATTATTTTGAATTTCAGGTGACAATGCACTGCTCAAAGGGATATGGGACAAGTTATCTAATTGTTTTTTTTTAACCTGGCAGGTTCTTCGTCTACTCATCAAGATATATCAGAGGTTGGATTCTCCTGATTATTTAAGCATTTGCCAGTGTCTTATGTTTTTGAATGAACCAGAAGCTGTTGTGACCATTTTGGAGCGGTTGCTGTCAGGGAACAAGGTATTTAGTTATAATGTTATTTTTGTCCTTCGTTGTAAATATGACATTGTGATTTATTTTTCTGTATAGGAGGATGCACTTCTTGCATTTCAGATAGCTTTCGATCTCGTGGAAAATGAACACCAAGCATTCCTATTAAATGTTGTGAACCGCTTATCAGGCTCCAAATCTCAAGCTATTGATCATATGAGCCCTGATCAAGTATCATCCACTCAAAATTTACAGAATGGAAATGCTAGTGCAGGTGCAGAGGATGTTCACATGATTGAAGAATCACATGCTGCTAATGGGACTGCAGAAAATATCATTGAAGTAGACACCACACATAATGAGAGGCTTGCAAAGATAAAAGGAATATTATCTGGAGAAACATCCATTCAATTGACTCTACAATTCTTATATAGTCAAAATAGGTAACACTTAAACATTTTTCATTATTGATATCATTGTGATGTTTTTCCATTCATGTGCAAATTGATATAATTGTGTCTTCTTGATAGGTCTGACCTTTTGATTCTTAAAACGATAAAGCAGTCAGTGGAAATGAGAAACAGTGTGTGCCACAGTGCGACAATATGTGCCAATGCAATAATGCATGCTGGAACAACTGTTGACACTTTTCTTAGAGAAAATCTGGTATGAAAATATAGTGTGTGCCACTGAGACCCTGTTGATTTCTTTTGCTCGATCTATCTTTTTTTATTAAGTAATCTTATCTGATTAAAGAAAACTCCAGCACTACCATACATCATAATTTCTCTCTATGTTTTTGCATTTGCTTTAAGTGTCAATTTTCTTGATTCTCTCTTGGTAGGAATGGCTTGGCAGAGCAACAAACTGGGCCAAGTTCAGTGCTACCGCTGGACTAGGGGTCATTCACAGAGGTCATCTGCAGCAAGGGAGGTCACTGATGGCACCATATTTGCCTCAAAGTGGTGCTGTTGGTGGTGGTAGTCCGTATTCTGAGGGTGGTGCACTTTTTGCTTTAGGACTGATTCATGCTAACCACGGAGAAGGCATCAAACAATTTCTTCGTGAAAGCTTACAGAATACTAATGCTGAGGTGCCTTTTGTTTGCAATACTTTTCAAACACCAGATTTGAAATGCGCATCAGTGCGTGCATCAAATCTTTTGACCCATCTCATTAAATATGTTAATAATCTATATCTACAGGTTATTCAGCATGGAGCGTGCTTAGGTCTTGGATTGGCAGCTTTAGGAACAGCAGATGAGGAAATATATGAAGATGTCAAAAATGTGCTCTATACAGATAATGCTGTGGCTGGTGAAGCTGCTGGCATCGGCATGGGGCTGCTCATGGTTGGCACTGCAAGTGAGAGGGCAAATGAAATGCTTGCATATGCACATGACACCCAACATGAAAAGATCATTCGGTAAGTGTGTTTTGTTTGGTTTCCTAAATGATATGATTTGGCCTGTCTGACTAGTTCATCTATTTCTTTCTCTTAGTCTCTATATCTGTTTTTGCTTTTTTATAATAAACCTTAATTGTGCTAAGACATCTCATGTTTATGCTCTGCAACTCTCAAATCAGGTCAAAAGTGAATCTTTTTTTTGTTACAAAAATTGCATCAGCTGTATGCTAATCTGTATTCTTCTTTACAGGGGCTTATCTCTTGGAATTGCATTGACAGTTTATGGAAGGGAAGAGGACGCGGATGTTTTGATTGAACAAATGACAAGGGATCAGGATCCTATACTTCGTTATGGGGGCATGTATGCCTTGGCTTTAGCTTATAGGGGGACAGCAAACAACAAGGCCATCCATCAGTTGCTTCATTTTGCTGTCTCAGATGTAAGTGATGATGTGCGAAGGACAGCTGTACTCGCCCTTGGATTTGTTTTGTACTCTGAACCCGAACAGGCAAGTTATTTTGATTGTTTAAACGCACATCTTCTCTCTTATTAGATCTTGGATGCAAAGATAGAAGCCCTTACTCTGGAAATTTAACTGCATGCTGGACATTGTGCTTGCAAAATTATCTTTGTTTTGGCCCCCTTCGTGATTAATGATGTTGTTTATTGCAAATCTGTGCTTATGTTAATGTCGATCTGTCTGTAGTCGATATCCCTAATGTACTTGTTATTACCTTATTTACGGTACTCTGTAGTCATAACATTTTGGATGTTGCAGACCCCAAAAATCGTTTCCTTGCTGTCTGAGTCCTACAATCCTCATGTTCGTTATGGTGCGGCTTTAGCAGTTGGCATTTCTTGTGCTGGTACTGGTTTGAGCGAGGCCATTTCTTTGCTTGAGCCTCTAACATCTGACGTTGTGGATTTTGTCCGCCAAGGAGCCCTCATAGCTATGGCCATGGTTATGATCCAAACTAATGAATCCTGTGACTCTCGTGTCGGAACGTTCAGGTACTTGATGATGTTCTATTTTAGACTTGTGTCGAAGTATATGATAATTAACATTCTTTGCTATATGTTCTAAATCTTCTTGATGTATGTAGGCGACAATTAGAGAAAATAATTCTCGATAAGCATGAAGATACGATGAGCAAGATGGGTGCAATATTGGCTTCTGGAATCCTTGATGCTGGCGGAAGGAACGTAACCATTAGACTGTTGTCTAAAACAAAGCATGATAAAATCACAGCAGTAGTTGGGCTTGCAGTTTTTAGCCAGTTTTGGTATTGGTATCCCCTTCTCTACTTCATAAGCCTTGCATTTTCCCCAACTGCCTTTATTGGACTTAATTATGATCTGAAAGTTCCAAAATTTGAGTTCTTATCGAATGCGAAACCTTCGCTGTTTGAGTACCCTCGCCCAACCACACCTCCGACCTCAATTTCAGCAGTCAAAATGCCTACGGCTGTTCTGTCAACAGCAGCTAAAGCAAAATCGAGAGTGAAAAAGGACACTGAACATAAAGGCGCTCCGGAGAAGCCGTCGAATGATGATGCCTCGAGTGCTTTGGCTTCTACCAAGCCTAGTAAATCTACCGAAAAGGATGCTGAGGCAATGCAGGTAACTTCTTCTGTGATCCCTTTTTAAGAGGATTTAAGTATATTTCAAGAATGTTAAGATCCATCTTTATGGTGTTAATGCCACAAAATAAAAGGTTCATTCTGTTGGAACCCTTCAAAGTTTATTATCAATCCTTAAAATTTTATATGAAGTTTCTTGGGTTGTCGTCGGATCGAGTTATGACTTGCCCAAATTTGTTCTTGCATTTTAGGTGGAGACTGCTCCGGAAAAGAAACTGGAGCCGGAACTGTCCTACGAGACTTTAACAAATCCAGCAAGGGTTGTCCCTGCCCAAGAAAAGTACATCAGATTCATCGAGGGAAGCAGATATGTACCTGTCAAGTTAGCGCCCGCCGGATTCGTTCTGTTGAAGGATCTGCAGCCCTCCGAAGCGGAGGTACTCACCCTTTCAGATGCACTGACAACAGCACCTCCCAGTGCAGCCGGAACCGGAGCAGCTTCGACAGGCCAGCAGGGATCAGGTTCTTCAGCGATGGCAGTAGACGATGAGCCTCAGCCGCCACAAGCATTCGAGTACAGTGGTTGATCAAATCATAACCTTGCTCGAATACAATACAGCTCGAACAATTGCTCATGGCTTGGCCTCAAAACACAACTTCCGTTTCATCCTTTTCGTTTCCTTCCGTCGTCGTCGATATATATATATTTTTTGAAATGTTCTCATGGGATTCATCTGTAGGAACATCGCTAGAATCGATCGACAACTCGGTATCCTTCAGTTCTTTGTCACACAGACACAGGGTAGGACCATGCGTTGTTTGGTAGGACACATAATTTTCATGAATTATCTGCGTTGTGTAACTAGGACACATAATTTTCATGAATTATCTGCATTGTGCACATTTGTAACTCATTTACTTCTTTTGCTTTATCGTCATATTGATGTGGTATGCATTTTTCTCATGAAGATTTCTTGGTATGGATCTTGCTGAATCGAAGGAAAAGAAGGCAGAGGAAAAAAAATTTGTGGAAAATGCCTTCTCGACTGACCTCGACCTCCATTGTTCCTCCTTGAATTTATGGTCGGCATCAAGTGACGACGTTGCTTGTGAATTTATTTGGAGGTTTTAAAGTATTATTTAATTTAATATTTTATTATATTATCTATTCAATTATAAAATTGTTTATTATGAAATATATTTGATTATGGCTGTGTCGATCGAGATGATCGTCTTATTGTCCAATGAGATAACAATGAGTGATCATAGATAACTATGATAACTGTATCGATAATTGATGGTTATGGTCGCGATTGACAATTGTGATAGTGGTTGGCGTTTGAAGATGGCGATCGATGGTGACGGCGATTGATGGTGACGATCGGCGACGGTCGGCCATCGATCGACAATCAACGGCAATCGGCGTCGGTGGTTGGTTGACAGTCAATCGACTATCAGTCGTCGGTCGATCGGTGGCGGACGACGGGCGATTGATCAATCGGTGATGACTGCAATTGATTAATTAGGATTTTAATTATATTATTAATTTCTGTATAGTCGAATTGCTATTTATGTAAAAAATAAAAGATATTTTTGGGAAAAAAAAAATTCATAACTCAGGGAATTAACAAAAACTTCTCGGAAGTTTTTTGATTTCGCCATACATAATCCTTTTACTAACGTGGCATGACATTTTGAACATCCATAATGATTTGATAATCATTCAAATCCTAAACCAAATAAGATTTTCATTGATAACCTTAAATGAATAACCAAAGTTATCGATAATAATCCTGAACCAAACGCATACTTAAACTTTACCATGACGATTTGAGTTCACCTTGTGGCGCACTGATTGGCAGAGTCGAGTCGAGTTTGATATGTTGTGCGATGGTTTCGTACGTGCACAACTTCTTCTATATCGTGATGATGCTCGGCATCATTGGAATCCAACTGGATTTTGAATGAAATTCAATCTAATTAGAATTCAACTGTGATTCGATTGTGATCCTGTCGAATTGCATCTTCCGTCCGATTGCAGTTGGATTTCAACAACATCGAGCACCTTCCTTACATTGCTTGAACGTCGAAAAGAAATTCCAATTATTGTGATCGGATTGAAATTCAGAGTGATCAAACAATGTAGGCGAATCCCTTTGGGGTTCAAATGCTGGTCTACAGCGCCCACGATGGTTCGACGGCAAAGGAATCATGGATGATGCGCGGGAGGGATAGGCCAGTCGCGCATGAATAAGTTGCCCAACGTATCAAATAATCTCGGAGTTTTGAGCGCAGAGTTCAAGGAAGTCAAGGAGCCTAAAGTCAAGGTCATTCTCTTCAATTTTTTTTTTTTGTGAAATCACGAAATGATTTCTAATTATAATATTTGATTAATAAGTTTGAAAATTAAGAGAATAAATTTTTTCTTAATTATTTAAGAATAAACAAAATTCAAAAGGAATGATAGATTTAGAATTCATTCCCATCGGTCATCATCGTCGTCGCCACCATTGTCGTCCGTCGCTCGCCACCACTCGTCGATGTTATCCGTCGATGTTGCCCGTTCCATTGGTCGTCGATGCTGCCCACCCACCAGTGCCATCGTCGCTCGCTCATCGACATTGTCGTCGCCTGTCGCTAGCTATTGCCCGTCGATATCGTCTGTCGTCGGCCATCACCTGCCAATGCTACCCGATCCCATCAGTTGCACTCGCCGTCCGCCACCGTTGACAATCTTATCTAATCCCAACTTATAAATCAAACAATAGTATTGAAATGACTAAATCTATTTTCATTTCAGTCTACTTAAATTTATTCTCATTCATATTTCCATGTTCAAACCAAACGCCACTTTAATTTTAGAGCATGAGGTGATGACGTTAGCCACCTTTGAGAGCTTATTCCAATCGATATGCATTGTCATCCTTCAAAAACTCCAAGGGTGTATTTGGTTCAAGTTATTATATATAATTTTGGTAATGTAATTATTAGATAATCACATTACCAAGGTTATAGAGAATGAAATATTATTAAATATTATTTAATATAATTCGAAATAATACAATCAAAACTTATTTGTTTAGAGGTTTTAAAGTATCATCTAATTTAACATTTTACTATATTATTCATTGAATGGTTTATCGACCGCCGGTCGACGACAACGACGATTGACGATCGACGGTGATGGGCGATCAGCGGTGACGAGTGATTGGCGGCGATGGGTGGCGGATCGGCGGCGGCGGCGATCGGCCCGACGATAGTAGGCGTTTACAGACGAGCCGGCAGCGGCGAATCGGCCGATCGACGAGCGTGTCGCTTCGCGGCTGACGGCGAGCGGCGACGACGACAATGGCGAAAGTGGCCAGCAAGCGGCGGCCGACCCAGCGACAACGACAAGAGCGACGACGGCGGCGACGATCGGCCGACAATAACGAGCGGCATAACGACAGCCGATCGACGACAACGACATTCACTACAAAAAAACCATGATTTACCGACCGAATTAGAGACGGAAACTTAATTCTGTCGCTAATTAGCGACGGACGGTTTAAAACGGTCGCTAATTAGCGACCGAATTTTGTTTCGGTCGCTAATCTAGCGACCGAAATATAAATCGGTCGCTAAATTTCAACGATAATTTTTTTAAGCATGCGGTAATTAACGACCTAAATAAAATTCGATCGCTAATTAGCGACCGAAATAAAAATCGGTCGCTAAATTAGCGACCGAAATAAAAATCGGTCGCTAAATTAGCGACCGAAACAAAATTCGGTCGCTAATTAGCGACCGAAATAAAATTCGGTCGCTAATTTAGCGACCGAAATATAAATCGGTCGCTAATATAGCGACCGAAATAAAATTCGGTCGCGAATTAGCGACCGAAATATAAATCGGTCGCTAAATTTCAACGATAATTTTTTTAAGCATGCGGTAATTAACGACCTAAATAAAAATCGGTCGCTAAATTAGCGACCGAAATAAAAATCGGTCGCTAAATTAGCGACCGAGCAAAATTCGGTCGCTAATTAGCGACCGAAATAAAATTCGGTCGCTAATTAGCGACCGAAATATAAATCGGTCGCTAATATAGCGACCGAAATAAAATTCGGTCGCTAATTAGCGACCGAAATATAAATCGGTCGCTAATATAGCGACTGAAATAAAAATCGGTCGCTAATTACCGCATACTTAAAATAATTACCGCTGAATATTAATTAACGACCGAAGTTACTTTCCGTCGTTAATTATCGACTGATTAAAAAATCAGTCGTTGATTACCGACGGATTTCGAAATCCGTCGCTATTTAGCGACGGATTTTTAAATCCGTCGTTAGTTTTCTAAATTAAATATATTAAACTAAAGTCTAGGTTAGAATTTCTTTCGGCTAGCTAGGCCGTCGTTGCTCGACTGCTTGCCGCCATCGCATGCCGCGGTCGCCGCGGTCGGCGATCGCATGCGCGGCCGCGACGCCGCGCGCCGGCGCGCCGATAGCCCAACCGTCGTCGCCGTCCCTGTGCGTCGAGCGTCCACAACCGAGTTAGTCACCGCTCCCCTTCGCACGATCCAGCTCGACGACACCGCCGCCTCCGTTCCCTCTTGCCTAGTCCACCGTCGCCTCCGTTCCCTCTTGCCTAGCCCACCGCCGCCTCCGTTTCCCCTTGCCTAGCCCTTCGTCAAATTGGATACCACATGGTGATACATCAATAAGCCGTTGATGTAGAACGTCCGTTTCTAAAATTTGACTTATGGCAACTTTGAAAATCAGTGTTATGGTTTTAGTTGCAATCTTTTATTTTCTAGAAGTGTCATGGGCTCATTGTTTAGCTTAAATTTTTGAGGCCACCTATTATTCTGCTAGTGATGGAAGTTGATTATTTCATGGATTCATGAAGCCTAGTTGCTACCATATGACACATAATATAAGGTTTAGTGCTAAATTAGTTCCTTTTACTTGGTTTGGATTTCCTTTTTGGAATCTGATACCTTCAAGAGTTCTTTACCTAGGAGGATTGATATATTTCTCGATTCTTCATTTGAGACAAGTATTGTTCTATCGTTGCATGATTAACTTAAGTTGTTCCATTTCCAGCAAACTTTGCACACAATCATCTAATTTTTCATCAACTTGTATGTGGAAAATTATTATCTTGCTATTTCATAAATTTTGCTTCGTAAACAGTATTCTTTGTGGGCACTTTTGTTTTTTTAGGGATGTTGGTGAGGAAGCACTTTTGAATACACTTTGGCAGAAATATACAAAGGAGCTTGATAAGGTAATCATGTCCATTGGTTCTTTTGTTGGTTATTTCAGTTGGCATCTGATGCTATGGTTTAATAGAAATACAAGTCATTCCGAATAGATGCTTACCTAGTATTTGTTGTATTTGACATCTAACTTTTCTCTGTGAAGATTGTGATATTAGTTTATCACATATTCAAGGTATTACCATCTGTCTATATTCTTTTTGAATAACTATAATACTTATTCAAAATCTAGTATTAATACTTCTTGGGATTTTTGTTTTGTTTAGTCATGGGAACTCTAAAGAATTCAGCTATTAGATTTGTCTTTGCAGGCGATAGTTATTATTTTTCTAAAAGAATGGTGGAATTTAGAAAAGCATCTAACGTCAAGCAAAAGATTAATTTTCCATGGTTCACTAATTAGGCTTCTTAATCAAGAATCTTTTGTGCATATATTGCTCCTGAAGTGCTACTCCAGAAAGAATATGATGACAAGGTAAGTTTTCTTATGTGCATGCCGTACTTGTTAGGTTTAACTGTTGAAATATACTTGGAGCATGTTTCTGTGTTATTATTGATACCTAAATCCGGTGCACAAAGCAACTAAATTATTTAGCTGGATAAATTGAATAAGATACACGGTGAATAAAGTTGTATATTGTGTCATCCCATTCGTTCTAGGAGTGCCCTATTTATGCTCAAGTTGTACATCTAGAGTTTGGCTATTTTTGACTGATCTCTAGGCACGGTATTCTTTTCAATTTTTTCACTTGTAGAATATCTTGTCATGCCATTTTCTTCTGTCGGAATTGCCTTCATTTATGTAGTTTCTTTTTGTTAGCTAGTCTCCTCATTTGTGTAACTTTGTTATTGTAATTTTGTGATATACTTATCTTTTGTTCATGAGAGAAAATTGAATTATAATATTTGTTAATTTTTTAAACATTCGAATGCTCATCCTTTTTTTGGAATATGTCATTGATTTACAATTATATATTTTTTGTCTTATATGTATTTGATTTGTCTTTGCAGGAGGTAGCTATTATTTTTTTAAAAGAATGGTGGAAATTAGAAAAGCATTCAACGTCAAGCAAAAGATTTACTTTCGTAGAATAATTAGGCTTCTTAAGCAAGCAATTTCTCCATATGAAATTTTGGAAACATGAGTGTATTTTTTATTACTTTGCATTGTATTTTATTTTTTTTATTTTGTATTAAGTAATTTGTATTGTGAAATCTAAAATATTAATGTAATTGTTTTTGATATTTTAATAGTGTATTAAATTTATTGGTGTTGATATATATTATTAATTGGTTATAGGTTTATTTCATTAAAAATTTAATTGTAATTATATTTAAAAATATAATTTTTAGCGACCGAATTTTAATTCGGTCGCTAATTATTTATTTTTTCAATTGTAATGTTTAATTAAAAAAATTAACTTTAGCGACCGAATTAATTCGGTCGCTAAATTTAGCGACCGAATATTAATTCGGTCGCTAAAATTAGCGACCGAATACTAATTCGGTCGCTGATTTAGCGACCAAATTTTTAACGACGGAATTTATCGGTCACTAATTCGGTTGCTAACCTATATTAGCGACCGAATAGCGACCGAATATTTGGTCGGTAAATCATGATTTTTTTGTAGTGATTGATGGTCGACCGCAGCGATGGTCGATGGCAACGAAGATGGTCAGCATCGACGGCCGACGACGACGATCGACCGATGATGACGGTCGACAACATTGGCCAGCTAGTGGTTGGTCGGTGACCGGTAGTGGTCGATCGACAACCGACTAGATTGTTATTTGATAAATTGATAAAAATAGTTTTTTCCTAAATGGAAAAAATCAGAGAGTATTTTTGAAAAAAAAAATTCATAACCAAAGAAATAAAAAAAAAACAAACTTCTTAGAGGTTTTTCATTTCTCCATACATAACCCTTTTGCTGACGTGACATGATTTGTTGGGCATCTATCATGACTTAATAATTGTTCAAATTCTAAATCAAATAAAATTTTTATTGATAATTTTAGATGGATAATCAAGGTAACGAAGAATAACCCCAAATCAAATGCACCTAAGAAGTTTGAAGGACATAATAATGTTAGAATGGTCAATTGAGCTAGATCGGCCGATGGGCTAAGTCCAAATCGTACTAACTCATAACCGTAACTGGGTATGAAATTAATTTTTAAAATAATTGATCTGAACAAAAAATAAAATTTCAGATTATAAAAAATATGAAAATTTTAAGAATATTAAAAATGATTATTTTTTTTTTAAGATTTAAAATATATAAATATTTTTTACTTTTTAAAATAATTATTATAAATATATTGCCTTTTAGAGTATTTCAAATTAGTAATTTTTGAAATGGGTTAGATAATTTAACATTGATATTTAAATATATAAAGTCTAACTGATAATTTCTTTTAGTTGTTTGCTTGTGAAAACTGATCCTTAAATGCGATCTATCATTGACTCAGATTTCATTATTATTTTTTTATACCCAAGTATTAGGAATTCATTTGATTAATTTTAAAAAAAAATACGAGATTGTGCTCAAAGGAGAGCACAATCCTTTGTGATGACTCAAAGGAGCTTATGGTTCAGGGCATCACAAGATTGTGCTACATCACATTACTGCGATACAAGATGAGCACAATAAAATATAAGTTTATGGACAATAAATTTATGATGCGAAATAAATACAAATTGATTCCGGAGGAGAATCTAAAACTCCTTCTTGAGCTCAGATGACCTTCCTCTGCTTTAGCTAATCATGTCAAGATCAAAGACCCCTTTCTCATGATTTATCTCTCTCACAATGATCGTAGAACAAATAGATAAGAGCTGTTAGATTGACGATTTCAATCTTTTATGAAATTGACCTCAAATTGTCCCATCGAAATAATCACTAAAATAATACAAATACTATTATAGATGAGTAAATTTCAATGTGAAATTTAGAATCTTCATTTGGACACGAAAATTCTCTATTGTTTTTTATCATCAGATGATAGATGATGTATCGCCACTAATGACAATGAAAAATTCTAAGAGCTCTTTTATTGCTATAGAAATCATAGACATCAAATTGTTGCCTCGACCCAATTCTAGCGCAGCAAATAACCCATTGATCACAGCAATTTTGTAATTAACTGTCCTTGGAACTGTATGATTGTATATATGAATATTTCATATGTTGTCTATAAGATAAAAGTTATATATCATCAAGTCTAGTTCTCGTGTTCAAATGAAATTGTTCTTTTTGCAAGTAAGCTCATGACTTCCAAATTTCGTAGTCCATGATTTTTCCCTGAGTTGGATTTTTCAGTTGCTCTTTAGAGCATCTTCGTAAATATAAGAAAAATCTAACGACTCAGTAAAAAAAGATGGAGAACACCTCCAGTATGATAATATAAAGGAACAGACGCAGTACCTGCCCATGAAGCTTCTTCCTCTTCTCCCTTTTTTGTTTTTTTTTTCCACGAGGCACTTCCTCGAATTACTTGCCTCTTTGTCTCCTCTGCAATCTTCTAATGGATGATGACCCGATCTTGTTCTCATTTCTTTGCAGGTAGCTGAGCGCATTTGCTTCCATTGGAGCATTTCATCGAACACCTGTACGTGGGTATCTTACAAGCATTTCTTCGAACATCTTCAATACCTTATAATTTCTCAACAAACTCTAAGGAAGAAAACAAAATACCTTACGTAGATGCAAATATTTAAGCCAAACAAACAAAATACCTTCCCTAAACTAGTGTTTCAATGGAAAATGCCAAGAGAACCATTTATATCGAATTACAGCATGCGTCGACTTAACTAACACGAGCATTCCCCGTCGAATTAGCAAATCTAAATCAAGGTTTGTGATTTTTTTTTTCCCACATAAAATGGATAGCTCTAGCCGCTCATTATCCTCTGGGCTGCTCTAGTTGAAATTATCAAAACCTGCAATAGGACGATGTTCGTGCTGTTTTTTTAAATATTGCGCCTAGCAAATCTACAATTCATCCTTCACTGACTCATCGTCATTTTCTTTATCGTCTGAATGGGTCGATGATTCCTTCTCTTCGACCTCGGGTTCCTCTGCATCATCTTCCTCTTCCACGGTTGCATCGGGGCTGATATCCAAGCTCTTCTGCACAGATTTGTATATGCTGGAGGCAAAATCCTTTGGATCATTGAGAATGAAACCGCTCTCCATGAGGGCAGTTTGATATACAAGTCGTGCTGTGTGTTTCAGACCCTCATCCTGAACGAGAATGCATAGTATTATTAAAAAAAGATCGCTGGAAGAAAAACAAAGTATCAGAAAGATTTCACACCTTCGAATCCTGGGCGACTCGATCGCGAAGTTCCTTGATGATAGGATGCCTTGGGTTAACCTCGAGCACCCTCTTGCCGCGCATGTAAGCTTGTTTGCTGGCATCAGAGAGGGTTTGAGACTGCATGATCTTCTCCATGTTTGCACTCCATCCGTATTTGGAGGTGACCACCACACAAGGGGTGTTGTCCAACCGATTGCTTATTTTGACAGAGTCCACGTTCTCGCTGGAGAGAGCATCCTTCCACCAGTTTGTCAATTCCTTGAAGGATTCCTTGAGGTCCTTCAGTTTCGAGTCTTTTCCAAGTTTCAGACCTTCTTTCGACACATTCTGGAACTTCTTGTCTTCATAGTCCATCAAGTATTGCATCAAGTATTCATCAACTGGATCGGTGAAGAATATAACCTACAAAAGATTTGGCAATACCTTAGAGATTTGAGTAATGGATGAATGTGGGAAATTTTTGTGAATCGGGATGAAGTTTATGAATAAAGGTGAAAAAACAGTGAGTTTACTTGGGATGGAAAGATAGGAAAGGTAGTAGGCTAAGTGATACAATAATATGATGCAGATCTATGTATAGTGTTTATGAGCTCTTCCCTCTCTTTTTTCCTCCTCAACGTATTAAGTAAATCCATCAAAAACACATTCACAAAACCTAACCAGTAATTCCCACTACTGATCACAAAAAAATTCACTATAAATACCCATGTCAAAATGCAAAGGGGCATAGGAGGATGTAATCATTTAAAAATCAGTCATCTCCAGCAAAATGAATGGAAAAAAAAAAAAAAAAGGCAGCCATCATGCGGAGTCCCGGAAAGGGATTTATTGTACACAGTCATCTCTTGTTTTGTAAGAGATTGTTTATAAGACTCCAACTTGTGACCTCTGGATAACAACTTTACCGTTGCCCTAAGGCTTCTCTTCCTCAAGCAAAATGTAACTGATCACAAAATGATCTACAAATGTACTGAAAAAGACAGCATTGAATTTGAGAAATCATAGATCCAGAAAATGAGATAGCAGATCACAATCTTAATCGTATCACCATGATAGAAATTAATCCAATTTGAATTAAGAAAAAAAATAGACGATGACAGTCAGATTCATCCAATAAGGTCATAGACATATGCAGCACGAGCACACAACTTAAGTGCATCAACTAACCTCATAATTCTTCTTCGTGAGTCTCTCAAGGAATGGAGATTTCTCCAATTGTTCCTTGTTAGTTCCTGTTATGTAAAATATGTCCTTTTGTCCTGGCCTCATTCTAGAGATGTACTCATCCAAAGAGGCAAGTTTGCCTTCAGACTTTGTGCTGCAATTAAGAGATGTATAGCAAAATGTGATTATAGTCAGAGAAACTAGAAATAAACTGGGGATTATAACGAGCCCATACATGATCAGCCAAATTTATTGAAACAGACCTTTCAAATCTAAGAAGCTTTGAGAGACGGTTTCTGTTATGAGCATCCTCTATGATTCCGAGCTTGATAGATTTGCCAAACTCATTCCAGAATTTGGTGTACTGTCCTTTCTTCTCACTCTCTTCACTTTCTTTTTCTGAATCTATTAACCATAAATCAAATAAAAATTACGACAATTTAATGTTTTTGTTGAAAAAAATGCTGCAAGCAAATACAGAAATAACTATAGGCAAACCTGTCTTTTCTTTGTTATGGAACTCATCAGGATCTTCATCTGCAATTTTTCGGATCATATCAAGTGCCTTGCGGATTAACTTCTTCTTAATTGTCTTTAGACTACTGTGCTGTTGGAGCATTTCTCGTGAGACATTAAGCGGCAAAGTATCAGAATCAACAAGACCCTGCACCCATAAAATATGAAGATGAAGTTGCTGACTTAACAAGTCTGAACTAAGATGCGGTTTAATATTTCAATTTGCTAACCTTCAAGAAATTAAGGTACTTAGGCAGAAGATCATCAAACTCATCAGAAATGAAAACCCTTCTGACATACAACTTCAAGTTGGACTTGTTGCTGTTGTAATAACTTTCATAGAGATCCTGAGGGGCCTTGGGAGGTACAAAAAGCAAAGCCTTGAACTCGACATCACCTTCAGCAGTAAAATGGCTCCAAGCGAATGGTTTCTCATCACCAAAATCCTGACAAGAAGTACAACATATTAAGAATTTAATTCTGTTTACACTCCTTTTACATTAGCAAAAACACATTGCAAAAAAAAAAAAACAAGGGAAACTATATTTTTTTTTTTTACTGAAATCTAAGTGTAAAACCAGTGGTTCTTTGTATGTATATCAAAGAACAGAAATTACCTTTGCTAGAGAGTGGTAGAATTTTGAATATTCTTCATCAGTGACCTCCTTAGGATTACGAAGCCATATAGCTTTCATGTCATTAAGACGCTCCCACTCATAAGTCTTTTCTTTCACTGTTTTAGTCTTTGGCTTTTTCTCAGAAGCATCCTCGTCAGTTTCTTCTTCTTCTTCTTCTGTAGTGGTTTCAGCTGTGTATCAAAGACACAACAGATTCATCTTAGAACACCATATGTAGAGAAATAGCATACATAAACAAAGAAATAATTCATGAGGTGCAGATATCACATGCATACCAGTTTCTTCTTCCTCAGTAGAATCATCTTCATCAGATGGAACTTCAACATCCACCTCTTTACTTGCCCACAGGTAAATGGGGAAGTTGATAAATTCAGAATACTTTTTCACCAATTCCTACAAAGAAAGGGAGATTGAGAATTCAAATCTTGGCCGCAAATTATGGTAACATTGACAAATTCACATGCAGACCATTCAAGATTAGAAAGATTACAGGATACCTGATACACCTTTCTAAGATTCAACTTTTAATCTAATGTCCAAGATTCACTCATCTATGATAGTTTTGTCTATACTCCATATTATGGCATGTGTATATATATATATATATAATGTTCCAGTTGTTTTAAGCGAAAAAAGCAACTACTAACATGGGACACGACAATAGGGAAAAGGATACACACAGAATTCATGATAGTAAAGAATGGTAGGAAATAAATAGTAGAAGGATAATAAGCATGAGCATTGAACTGATGTGAACAGATAGAAACCCAACAATATTGTTTCTAGGCACAGTGAGTTATAGTTATGAATGGCAAAGTTTACGTGGCATAATGGAGGCATAGTCATAAATTAGTTAGTGAAGTTCAACTATGGAAATAACATCTATAACAGTTCAAGAGAAGTGCCAGCAGAAAAGGAAGAAACTTAAACCAAAATAAACACCCACCTTCAATTTGTCTTCTTCGAGATACTCCTTTGCTTCATCCCTTAAATGCAGCCTTATCTCCGTCCCACGACCCAGTGGTTCATTCCATGTATCCTCAGATACAGCAAATGACCCATCAGCCCTGGACTCCCATACATACCTGAAAGATTATAAACCATGCTAAAAAGATAAGAGCATATTAAACCATCAACGAATCAAATAAAATATAACAATATGACTAGATGCATAGAATCGAAACAAAAAAACAAATTTTATCAACTTACTGTTTGTCATCATTGTGCTTGCTAATTACTTCAACATAGTCAGCAACCAAATACACTGAATAAAATCCAACACCGAATTGTCCAATGAGGCTCAGGTCACCTCCTGTCTGCATTTTCTCCACAAAAGCTGCATACAATGACATTGATCCTTGTAAGCTTGTATGCTCCAGTTGAACCAAAGCTCATTTTGCCGTTGGACCAAAAGCTAGAGTACTGATGCAAATAATGATTATTGCAATAATACCTGAAGTTCCAGATTTGGCGATAGTCCCTAGGTTTTTAATCAGGTCTTCCTTTGTCATTCCAATACCTCGATCACGAATAGAGATGATCTTATTTTCCTTGTCCAACTTCATCTGCATTTCAGCATAGACAAAAACATTGCTAACATTCATTCTACTATTAAAATGAAATTAATGTTTAGTTAGATGCTACTTACAAGGATTTCAAGCTTAGTGTTATCGCCTTCGCCCAAGACCTCTTTATCAGTAAGTGCAAGGAATCTGATCTTATCCAAGGCCTAAATCAAGCAAAATACAAAACGCATCAAATTTAGTAAACATGAATTTACCCAAATACCAAGAAATGATTAGAGAACTGAAAAAACGGGGGGAAGGAAATGACTAGATGCTCACATCTGAAGCATTCGAGATAAGCTCTCTCAAAAATATATCTTTGTTGCTGTACAGAGAGTTGATGATAATATCCATCAGCCGAGAAACCTCAGCTTGGAACTCGAATTTTTCAGCGTCGTTCCGCAGAGTCTTCCTCGAGATCGACTCTGCCTCTCTATCACAAAGACGAGACATTAAGCGGACAGCCAAAACATAACGTAACAGATCCAGCAGGGAAAAAAGGTCAGCGGCTCGATCTATCAAAAAGGCAGGAAAACTCACCTTCTGGCAACATCCGAATCAGTCGACAGCCCCCCGGGAACAGCCCCGAGCTTGTCCTCCACCTTCGGCAGATCAACGAGCTCATCCGAATCCCCGCTGTCCTCTGCATTCGCATGGAGCTTCCGCCCTACGAGATCCGAAAAGATCACATAAGAAACATCCGTAAAACCCTAAACACCAAATCAAACCAACAAAAAATGAACCGAGGAAGCGTCGGAGAGATCAGATCGGTGATACAGAGTGGGAGATCGATGAAGCACCTTGATCGGGGAAAGTTGCGAGCAGGAGGAGGAGGAGGAGTGCGGAAGGGAGTGCCCACTTCCTCATCGCGTGCTGCTTCAGTCACAAAAATGCAGTCGTCGTCGTCGTCGTCGCGGTGTAGATCTTCGCTTCGGCTCTCGTGTCTATTTAAGTTCCCACAACGGGGACTTGACTTCGACGAAGAGGATGACGTCGATATCACCACGGTGGAAGATCGGACGGACAGAATAAAAGTTTTGACACGTGGCGAGTTCGCAGTGGCACACCGAACGGCCCTTGACGTGGTGCGATCTCGAGAAGTCCAGGTCGTGGTTTGGCTCGTTGGACGTCTTTTTTACAGAAAGGAAACCGGCGGACGCGGATCGTTGGATCTCTGGGGTGGAGATAACGGACGGCCAGCGTAAATTTCGAAAGATAAGGTTTCTGGATGTTTCCATCGGGAAGACACGTGGGAGCAGGCGGTTGGGTGCCCCGGGGTTTTCGACGTCGATTCGCGGTGGTAGTTTTGCAATGCGTGCAACTTGGGCTGAGTCAATAGGCAGTTTCATTAGATGGGACGAAATTATTTTTTTGACGTGCAAAATATTTTTAAAATAAAATTATCTAGAAAAATTAAGAGGGCATTTTTTATTTCGTATTTTTTTTCATTTTTATTTTTTTTAAATGAGAAAATGTGGAAAATATTATTTGAGTGATATTTTAAATATTCATTTTTTAGAAAATGAGACTTATTTAATTGGAAAACAAGAAAATATCAAAAATCATCTTCTAAGAAATAGAAAAATACGATTAAAAATAAAAAACGAAAATGAAACAAAATACTCTGACTGTTTTTTTCTTAATATCGCATCTTCACTATTAAAAAATAAAAAATGTATTCATCTTTTCACTGCTAAAAAAATTTTCAATAATTTTTTTTTGAATCTCGCTCTTTATTTATGATTAATTTTTATTAGTAAATATTCAACAATTAATTTTTAATCGTCGAACAATCATGATTTTTTTATTTTGATTTTATTAATTTTTACTTTTTTTAAATAAAACACAAAAAATTATTTTTATTTTAAAAAGTATTAAAAAGTAACCGTTCCTATCTGTGTACAAGGAAGGATTCTCTTATGTACAAAAGGAATTCTCTTTCGTTATGAGAGTTTTTTTTTATATTAATATTAGAAATTTAAATTTTTGATCCGATTGATTTGGATGATGATCGATTCAATTTTATAGAAATTTTTCGTCGATTAAAAATTTAAATTAGAAGGTGTTCACAACAACTCTAATATCCATGATTTATCATTTTATTGAAAAAAATCCTATAAATTTATCATAATTAAAAATTGAACTAAATATATTTAGAAGTTAAACTAAATATCCTACCGTTGCATCGAGATCACTGTCATCTCAAAGTGAAAAGCTCTTTTATTTTTACATAACTTTTGAAAAAAAAGTAAAATAGGAAAATGATGAAAGAGCTCTCCAAATGTTTTCTGATTTATTTTGATAATTAATAAAAAATTTATATGAAATCAAATTTATCATCTTTAAAATTAATCAAATCTAAAATTTAAATATTTGATGTCTATAAAAAAAATACTCAAATGATCAAATACTAAAAATAAATAAAACCGTTACATTAACGATCTATTAGTGCAGAGACACTAGATAATCAAACCTATATTTTGATTATGACAAAAACACAAAGTTAAGTTTACATCATTATCTCATGAGCTAAATTGAGTGTGCAGAAAAGTACTAAAGCTGGAGCTGAAGGCTAGCGACACCCGGGGGAAGCCGCAGTGGTCGGGCGACACTCGAGTGACTTCGGAGGGAGCCGAAGGAATCGAGTGGAAGGCCGGAAGCGAGAGCTACAAGGTAAGTATCGAGGAAAACTCGTGTGAGTGAGAGATTGTAAGGTCGTGTCCTCTTTACAGGGACGACCGTAGGCGGCGATCCGACTAAAACTTCCTGTGGAAGGTCTAGGTCGAAATCGAACGGTTATAAACCGTCGCATTTATCATTTTCCGAGCTAACCTCTTACTGCAGAGAAGTGGCCAGGCTGGCAGTCGACTGATATCAGTCGACTGATGGCGACAAATCAGCCTTTGCACTAGGTCAAAACGGATAAGGTTTGACGCGGTCACTTCGCGATAAAATTTATACAACTTCGTGATCCGTTCCGAAAAAAGAGGAGACATATTCAGGGGCCAAAATCTATAAAAGGAGGGGAGGATTCTAACTCCAAAGATCATCAAGTTTATTCTTAAGTGCTCCTACAATGCCAACGCTCCAACGCCATCATAACGTCGACGCGACGACAAGTTCAAATCTCCTTCGTCGGCAGCAGAAGCAAGTAATTATTTTTATTGTATTCTTTATTTTAATCGTAACGAGGTGAGGTAGGCTTGTTGCCTCATCCTCGTACTTCCAGTTTTGTGATCATTGTCTCCTACCTCCAACGAGGAGGAGACGTTATAGTGTTTTGCCCTTCGTACGCGGTCTAGGACCGTTAGGGCCTTGGAGTAGCAACCGTTGGGTTGTGAACCAAGTAAAAATAAATGTGTCTCTTTATTTTCCGCTGCTCTTACTCGTGTATCGAACGAACGAAAAAGAAAAGATTTACGCCCGCTATTCACCCCCCCTCTAGCGACGCTTCTCGATCCAACAATTGGTATCAGAGCGGAGGCGCTAAGATTTGGTGAAATCACCAATCTAGCACTTTTTGGTTTCCTTTTCGTATTTTTCGAGTCATGTTTTTTTTTGGTTTTTTTTTCCTCCCACACTACTAATCCAAGACGAAATCTTGGTAAGCTTCTTTTGGTTGTGTGTTTATAAGTATTCTATTTTGGAGTAGTCGATGGTAAAACGGTCATATCTTTTCGCACAAGAGGACTCTCAAAACGATCTATCTACCAAATCGAAGCTCTCTGAGAGATCTACATTTCTTATTAGGGTTTACCCTTGTAACAAGTTGTTTCCAACCCCAAAATCCAACGTTTAGTACCCTTTCGGGGACATCGAAGGTCGTATGTTTCTAGTTTTTGTTAGTTTCTTATTCGTCTTATTTATTTATGTTTATTTCCTATTATTTCCCACACTACTAATCCAAGACCGAGTCTTGAAATTCTCTTTGGTTTTTATTCGTGTTTTGCAAGATACTTAATGGCTCACATTGAGGGGTATAGCACCACCCGACCTTCGTTCTTTAACGGAGATGATTTCCGTTATTGGAAAGGTCGGATGGAGTGTTTCTTGAAAACACAAGTCGAGACTTGGATAATAATCTAAATCGTCTTTGCTTTACCCACCAATGATCAAGAGGAGCCCTTGGGTTTTAACAAGTGGACAAATGCAACCAAGAGGCAAATCGAAGCCGATGCAAGAGCAACCCAAATATTGCAATGCGGCTTGTCCAAGGAGGAACTCAACCGCATCGGACCATTCATTAGTGCCAAAGACCTCTGGAACAAATTGATTGATCTACACGAAGGGACGTCCGATGCTAAGGTATGTAAAAGAGATTTACTTTTAGATAAACTGTACAATATAAAGATGCAGGATCGCGAGACCACCACCCAACTACATGCGCGAATCCAAGACATCGTCAACGGTCTTCACTCGATCGGGCAAGCCGTAGAGAACCGGGACCTTATAAGGTCTTCTTTGAATGCTTTTCCTAGGACTACCTTATGGGCATCCATGGTCGATGTCTACAAGGTTTTCTAAGGACCTTTCTAAACTTATATTAGACGAATTATTTTCTGAATTTGAACTCCATGAACAGTCTAATTCGGCTCTCGAGAAAGGTATTGTCTTATTTGCAAGTTTGAAGAAGAAGGTCGCAAACAAACCACCCCCCCCCAAGGAAGAGGACGAATCCGAATCTGAATCCGATGAGGAGGCCATAATAGTCAACATTGTGCGGAGAATAGTTCGACAAGAAAGAAGACAATTGAAGAATGAGAACCAAAAGAAAAAGGGAGCAAGGAAAGCCTTCCATGCAACTTGGGACAACAAAGAAGACATAGCTTACATGGCAAGATCGGAGGAGTCAGAGTCAGAATCCGAATCCGAGTTCAACTACAACTCCGACTCCGACCCCGAAGATTACTTCGAGAGGAAACTCAAAGCCGGACCAAAAGGGAAAGTCAAGGTTAATCGCTCTTTAATTAGTACACTTTACAATACAATTAAAATACTTACTAGGAAATTGACTAAGGCCGAGTCTAGGGTTGAGTCATTACTTGAGGAGGTTGAAACCCTCAAGCAAGAGGCTACTCTAACCTTTTCAACTAGTCAAGTTCAAGAGGGAAACTCAACCCAAATTGAAAAACTTGAGGAGGAGAATTCTCTTTTGAAAGACCGAGTTCAAGAGGTTGAGGCTAGGTTAGAAAGGTTCACGTTGGGATCTAAGAACCTTGATCGACTACTTGAAACCCAAAGAGCCGTGTACAACAAAGCCGAACTCGGATTTAAGTCAAAGACTATGAATAGATCTTATATGTCTATCGTAAATCGTAGTCATCAAAGAGTCCAAGCATAGGTCCCAAAGGTTTTATTGAACTCACATATAAGGACTAATAAGTATTGGATTCCTCAGGATCAAGTTCATTATTTGAATAGACCATATTGGTTCAATGGTTCAGGGGGAGCTAACACTAAAATAGTATACCCGATTACTTAGCAAAACCATTGAATATTTTTCTTTAATTTTTAGAATGGCTAGATAAGAAACATAGTTAGTCAACTCTTGACAACATAGTATCAGGACGCGACGAAATGATAGTACGTTAGGGAAACAAAGTCTCGTGTATTCGAGCTAGATAAGGCGTATCTAACTTGGTGCACTTGATCGAGTGGAACTAGCTGAAGCTACCTCGCCGTATCCTAAACTAGTTAGACCAGGAAGTAACCCTAAGTGGCTTAAGTTATATTTTCTTGAATTTGGCTTTGTCTAAGGAAGTGGTCATTGTTCCGATCAAAGAAGGCCCCTGTGCCTCGCCACGACCTGGAAGCCAATTTCTCGAAAAGTTACTTAACGATCTAAAGGTTAAATCTGAATCTAACCCAAGGTTGACTATCTTTAATCAATTTAAAATCATCTCACAAAACATATAAGGTGAATAAATTCTGAGACACATAGAATAGGTGAGATGTTAAGGATAATTGAAATATACTTAAAACAACCTCTTCAAAATACTACTTATTTTCTCAACTATTGTACTTAACAACTCTTAGGCCCAAGTTTAGTGCTCCCTACATCTCTTATACTTCATATATTTGACTAAGGGGGAGAGCAAACTAACTCTAAGGGTTATATTATAAACCTTTAGATTATTAGTGCAGATGGACACACCTCAAACCAATCTATCTAACTACTGTTAGATGCATGCTTGGACTGATAGTTGATACGATATTGTTTTTAAACCCTTATTTTATACAAAACCCCCAATTTTTTTGATTTATGGCAAAAGGGGGGAGAAGAGCGAAAGTTAAGGGGGAGTAACACAAAATTTAATTTTGTTCTTCAAAACAAACCTAGGGTTAAGGGGGAGTGTTTGAAAGTAGCATTCATCATCTACTATGTTTTATGCTTTATTTTTCCTTAACTTTGTGTTGATTTATCATAGATCAAAAAGGGGAAGATTGTTGGTGCAGGGGCACTAGATAATCGAATATGTATTTTGATTATGGCAAAGACACAAAGTTAAGTTTACATCGTTATCTCATGAGCTAAATCGAGTGTGCAGAAAAGTACTAAAGCTGGAGATGAAGGCTAGCGACACCCGGGGGAAGCCGCGGTGATCGGGCGACACTCGAGTGACTTCGGAGGGAGCCGAAGGAATCGAGTGGAAGACCGGAAGCGAGAGCTACAAGGTAAGTATCGAGGAAAGCTCGTGTGAGTGAGAGATTGTAAGGTCGTGTCCTCTTTACAGGGACGACCGTAGGCGGCGATCCGACTAAGACTTCCTGTGGAAGGTCTAGGTCGAGATCGAATGGTTAGAAACCGTCGTATTTATCATTTTCCGAGCTAACCTCTTATTGCAGGGAAGTGGCCAGGCTGGCAATCGACTGATGAGAGGCATCAATCGACTGATGGCGACGAATCAGCCTTTGCGCTAGGTCAAAACAGATAAGGTTTGACGCGGCCACTTCGCGATAAAATTTATACAACTTCGTGATCCGTTTCGAAAAAAGAGGAGACATATTCAGAGGCCAAAATCTATAAAAGGAGGGAAGGATTCCAACTCCAAAGATCATCAAGTTTATTCTCAAGTACTCCTACAACGCCAACGCTCCAACGCCGACGCGACGACAAGTTCAAATCTCCTTCGTCGGCAGCAGTAGCAAGTAATTGTTTTTATTGTATTCTTTGTTTTAATCGTAACGAGGTGAGGTAGGCTTATTGCCTCATCCTCGTACTTCCGATTTTGTGATCGTTGTCTCCTACTTCCAACGAGGAGGAGACGTTATAGTGTTTTGCCCTCCGTACGCGGTCTAGGACCGTTAGGGTCTTGGAGTAGCAACCGCTGGGTTGTGAACCAAGTAAAAATAAACGTGTCTGTTTATTTTCCGCTGCTCTTACTCGTGTATCGAACGAACGAAAAAGAAAAGATTTACGCTCGCTATCCATCCTCCTCTAGCGACGCTTCTCGATCCAACACGATCTTCTTCGATTGTCCTTATAGGTAGAGGAGATAATCAAGAATTTAAGTGACAAGTATAAAAAAAGAGATCGATCAATAATCCAAAGTCATAATGTGTTCGGAAAATTCAATTAAGCTAAGAGGAATGCTAATGTCACACATATATTAGGTTTACCGATGTAGACCTGAGTTTTATAGGTTAAATTTACTAAACTAAAGGGGATCATTACCTTATGCATTAAAATATTTCACGTGATTATTTCAATTCAAGACTCATATTTATTCATTCCATAGTTTTAAGAATTAAGTTGTTCCATAGTTTTAAGAATTAAGTTGTTGGAATTTTCTTTCAAATTAAATGATAAATTTTAGAAAATTGAAATTATGAATGTTTTTTTATCCCTACGGAGATGGCATGGTGGCTAAGATACGACGATACTTATAGATATGATGTAGGTCGATTCCGAATGAGGTCTAAAATTCTTTTTTGGATTTAGATGCCCCTCATATACCTTGACCACCACGTCAAGGCTCATAGAACTCTCTATGATTTACCTTCGTCACAATGGTCGTGGGACAAACTAATAGGGGTCGCTAGATTGACAGTTCTAACCTGTTGCGGATGAATGTTTTTTGATTTATTTTGACCGTCAATGAAAAACTTCTATAAGATCAAATCAATCGCATTCATAATTAATGGGATCGAAGATTTAGATTAGGACTATAAATGAGGGGAGCCAAATTTTATAATGTTCAAAATTATTTGATAATACAACCAAGTCGAATTAAATAACTGTTCAAACTTTACTTGATTTTTTTTTAACTTGAGCTTGGTTTAAGATTGAATTAAATTTGATTTATTTAATTGATATCGAACTTCTAATTAAATTCGATTCAAACTTAATTTAAGATTGTTTAAACACTATCAAGCTCTTAAGTTAAACTTATTTATTTGTTTGAAGTTTTAATATTTTAATTTTTATTTGATTGATTTTTATAAATAATTCAAACGAGCATGAATAATCCCATAAAGAAGTTTATAAATAAATTTGATTACGAATATAATTCATGAATATAATTTATACACTGTGTTCACGAATAATAATGCTCATGAATAATATTGTTTGTGAATATTATCAAATCAAACATATATACATTTAAATTTATTTATTTAATTTATGAAATTTTTTAAATTTGTTTATTTAATTGACTTAAACAAGTCCATATCAAATCAGACATTAGACTTGTTCCATTTGATTTACAATCCTAACTTGCATCTAATACCAACTAAAGAAAAGTTAAATTAATTAAAATACAAAATATAATAGACAAGTAAGTCAAATAACAGTAAACTTTTTTTTATAAGATTAGATTGATCATTTCTAAGTATACCAATGAATAAGAATCAATCTTCAGAGACTATAAATTTTTCAAAGCGTCTATCCTTCTGCCGTATTAATTTTAAATTGGATAGTCTCTAGGGCAAATCCAAATGACTAGCGCAAATTGTTAAGTTTGAAAAATGACAGGTTGATTCCTGAGCGACGATCGATCAATTCTGACGACCAGATTTTCGAACTACTATTACACTTGATTTATCCCTCTCCATAAGTAAAGACAATGATAAAAAATTATTAATACGACGATTCTATATTTAAATTGGACAATATATTCCTTCTAATTTACCTTGTTTTTATTAGTTACCCACGAATCTATCTTTGCGCCGATACAATAAAAAAGAAAAAAGGGAAAAAAAAAAAAAAAGAAAGTCCATAATCAAGCGGCACGAGAGTCGAGTCGATGATGCTGGGTGTGCGTGAGAGAGTTCGGCAACGAGTGTCGAATCTGATGAGCCAGGCCACGGAACGAGCCATCGCCGACAAATCGCATCGGATTTCCACTCGTCCAACAATGGCGACGGAAGAAGATACTGTAGATCAGTAGATCTTCGGTCAGTTGTTGAAACGTTGAACTGTTGGGGCTGGGAGATTCTAGGGCAGGGCCGTCGCGAAGTGGATATCAATCGGGGAGGAAACGCAAGCGACGAAGGTTTGCGGAGAGGAGCAGTGTCGGTGCAGTGGCGAACTGAAGCGGCGATGATCCGGAATACCGTCGTCGCGTTTGTCCTCCTCGCCGTCATCCTTCTCGCGTTCTCCATCATCAACAAGGAGGTTCGTTCCATTCCCCTGTTTCTGATCCCCTAGACTCATCTTCCTCTTTCTGGTACCCGTTATCTTAATGGATCTTGAGATCTTCTCGGTCTCGAGGACTGGGATCAGTGGCTCCCTTATTATCATGCGATGATTGTTCGAATTTGGCTTCTGTTCGTGTGTGAGATAAGATGTAGGCGGATTAGAAATTGCAAAGTTGCGGTTTATGATTGAGAGAATCTTGGTTTATCGTGATGTTGTTGTTGGTGAACCAGCCGTGGCGTTCTATCGCAAAACGAGTTTACTTTATTTATTTCATTTTATTTTGCTTTTTTCTCAGCTAAGGACTGATACTGCAAGTGCAATTGGGAGTCAGGGATCCATAGAAAAGTTCATGATGCACATTCTTATAATTTTTTACTTTCTGATGTCTTCAAAGATTTTGGGACGTCTTCGCTGAAGTGTCCTTACCCCGACTCTGATAAATTATGTTACAGATTCATTCACTTGTAGAGTTTGTCGGTCCTTCAAACTGAAAAAATAGTTGCATGAATTAAATATATGGGTACTGACTTACATCTTCAGTGAAGAAGTACATTTTGAAACTGTGCAATGATAAAAACAAATCCTGAAACAGGATTTGTTGCGGAAGGTCTCTAATGCTAACAAATGCCTAAAGTTTAATAAGAAAAGTGCCGAGTTACTCTTCATTCCTTTTTCCATTTTTTTTTCATGATGAAAATAAGCAACTCGGAACTGGTGAGGAACCGTTGGTTCTTCCAACCGAATGTTTTGAACTTCCAAGTTATCCAGATTCTGTGTCTAATGCACCATAATTTTTTTTTTTGAATAATAGAGGAAAATGTTCGATTTTAAGTTACTCTACTCTCAGATCGATCAAGCATATGCAATCCTGTACCGTTGACCTGCCATGCAATTGTCACTTGAATTCTTTCTCCTGGAATTGGATTAGACTCTCATTGCTGTTAAGGGATGGAAAAGAAGCTCCTCAGTAAATTGCATCTGAAAGTTGGAAATTTAACATATGTTCACAGAAACCATGGTTCACTCAATTGGAAATTTGTCATTTTGTTCAACTTTTTTCTTTACTCCTGCCATATACTATGTTTTTTTAAGAAAGAAAAAGTCTATGTTCTATTTATTACCTTGTGTTAAAGTTACAATCTATCGCTTTGATCGTGGTTTTCCTCTGTCACCAGAGGGGACTAGGTCCCATAGTTCGATCAAAGGGTAGTTGATCTTCCTATAGGTTGCTCTTTTATTTCAATACTACTGTCAGAGTAGCCTTCCTTTGACCAAACCAATGTCTTCCTATGTTTAATTTCCTCTAGCACCTACCTGGTCATTCCCCCTGCTCTCAATCAGGGTCCATATCCATTGGCCTATTGCACATAGCTAGCTTTATAAATTATCGGGGGCCCTATAGACACCTCACTCGACTAAAGCACCATAACTAGTGCTTTCTCTTGGCTTGATGGAGATGGATATTGTTTTGGTTCCTTGAGTGCAAGGAGAGAACAAAAAACTATTTCCTTCTTCTGATACTGAGCAGGAACGAAATGAGTTATTAAGTCCAAGGAAGAAAAGAATGGTGTTCCTACTTATACAGAAAATAAATATTTGTTAAGAAAGAAATGTATTTTAAGGCAAAGAAAAAGGAAAATAATAAAAGGGAGCAAATTCAAAAGATGTTAGTTCATGAAAACCTTGCCCAAATAAATCTTCAGTTCAGTTGGGTGTGAAAACCTTCATCATAAGTATTCTTATATTGTTTGTCAATGACCTTTTGTTTAAAGTTTAAATGATTGCTACTTCTTTTTTGTCAATTACAGATGCTAGTATTTACTACTATTTGGAAAGGTTCATGGGCACAACTTCCGCATCTTATTTGTCATAAGAATTAAGGTTCACTTTTTTTTTTTTATGCAGGCAAGATTTAAGGTGGAAAAAGAACCTGAAATTACTCATAGAGTTTTCTTGGATGTTGATATTGATGGCCAACATTTAGGTATATCAAATATGAAGCTTAGGTCTAAAATTAAATTTATTTATCTTCAGTTGAACTTGGGATTGTTTTTATTGTTAATATTCCTCTTCCCATTCTGTGTGTCACAAACTTGCCACTGCCATGACCCCTAGGCTACCATTAAAATTTAAAAGACCCTTTCCTTTATCCTTTGAACTAAAGTAGTGGTCACAATTTTTTGTTACATTGGATAAATTTGGGATTCAGGTGTTCTATTTCTCTCTTCTTCTTCTTTTTTCCATAATTGGCATGTTTACACTTTCTCTCCCAACAGTTTATTTGACTTCTGTTTTGGATTGATATTTGGTTGGCTATATATCTGTCTTAACTTCTATAGAGAGCGATGAAAAAAGATGGAATATCTAAAGCAAGTTCTATTTCTCATCTTTTTTCTTTTTTCTTTTGGTAATGGACATATTTACACTTATTCACCTCTACAGGTTATTTGGTTCCTGTTTTGGATTGATATTTGGTCATCATATATCTGTCTTAACTTCTGTAGAGCCATGAAAAAAATGGAATATCTAAAGCAGGTTATTTTTTTATTGAAGTTGCACTTTTGCATCCTTCCTTAGACCATCTTAGAGTCATTGGTTAATCAATTTTTTTATGAATGTTTGTCCCCTTGTCATACTCCTACTTACTGAGCACGATTACTGTAAACCTAAGCCTGTTCCTCATGTCAGTAGCTTTATATGCCAAAATTAGTCAACCTCCTACATGTGTTTCCCTAGGTGCACCAACTGTTCTTCATTTTTGACATCCTGATTCCTGTTATTTGTATATTTTCTTTAGGCAAGTTACAATGAAGTTAGTATCACTGGTGAACCTATTGAATAATGCTCACATGACACACCAAATAGAGTTGATGGAGGGTTGCCATTGAAATAAGTTATTTGGTTGAAAGTTGAGGTAAAACTTTGGTAATAATTAATCCTTTTTTTTTTTTCATTTTTTTGGTGTGTGTCTATAGCTTGTACACAAGTTACTCTTGACTTTTATTCATGGTTTAAAAATATTCGTCTTGTTATTCGTTCTGGTTATCAAAGATATGAATCATGTACACAAGTTACTCCTTATTTCTTCTCATGTTTATCTCTTTTTCCATAATCCCAGTTACATTTAACTCTTCATGAATATTTCATGTTTCAATTGTCAATGCAGGTAGGATTGTCATAGGATTATATGGTGAAGTGGTGCCAAAAACTGCAGGTAGGATATCTTAGAAATCTATCTTGCTCGCTTGGTTTTCAGCATCAAGCTCATGATATATTTGTATCACATTTCTTGATTCTAACATCTCCTTTGATGTACATAAGTTCGATTGTGTATTTTTATTAGCCTTTCTTCATCCCAAGTTTAACATGTCAACTTATGGTCTATTTTTCCCTTTTTCCTGGCTAGTGCAGAAAATTTCAGAGCTCTATGCACAGGTATCTTGGACTTTCATCACTAGTTATTCTACATCGACATATGTATATTGTTGTATTTTCATGAGAGCTCTAAATCTTGGTAGCAGGCGAAAAGAAAAATGGAACTGGTGGAAGAAATCTTCATTACAAGGGAACCAAATTCCATCGCATTATATCAGGGTTTGTTATTCAAGGCGGTGATGTCACTAATAGTGATGGTAAGGGCAGTGAATCTATATATGGCGGTACTTTCCCTGATGAAAACTTTTCGGTCAAGCATTCACGAGCAGGTTTGTACTGTTCTGATTTCATGTCATCAAACTGGTATATAAGTGATAACTAATAGAAGTTTAAGTTTTTTACATACATTGTTTCATAATTTGACTGATGCTCAAATGATCGTAAAATCAGATCCCTTGAGCTTTGTATTTGTCACCCAATGTAACTACATATTGAATCACGAATGAATTAATTTAATGAATTCTATATAATTGAAATACAAGCAGAAAGAAAGATTCGTTTCTTTTATCTTGTTTTGTTGATATTTTTTTTTTCTTTTGGAATGAAATTCTAAAGGAGAAATGTGATAACTGGAAGGGAAAACTAAATATTGACCTGTTTTTTTTTTTTAATGTTCGTTACATTTACTTATTCAGTTGTTAAAAGCATTCTAGACTACACGGCGCAACTCCCTGATACTTGAAGTTTGCTGCACATACCTTTTTTCACAAGTGAGCTCTGTGTAGGTCATATCTTCAGCTTTTTGACTATTCCCAAGTTTTGTAGAGTAAAACATTAATTGGTTTCCATTTATCCTTTTTACATCGAGTCTTGTTAGATTAAACTTTTCTAACTAGAACTCATGGTTCGTCTTTGAATGCGTTCAAACTATTGTTATTTTGTATATATCGTTTGTTGGCATTTCTCTATAACCATTTCACAAATTAAATCTTTTTAACCCTCTCTCTTTGTTACTTCATACGTTCATCTCAACATTTGCATTCTATTTTGATCCATGATGTTCAAGTACAAAGAAGCTCTCTCCATAGGCTTAAATTACTGTTCTATTGGTTTCATAAATAGATGCTTTTATGGTGGAACGAGTACAGTTATTTTTCGATTGCTTGTCGTACGACGACGTCGATCATCCTTTATAACTAGAATTGCTCCTCGATCATATCTTGGTTTTGACATTATGTCAGTATCATGGTCAAGATATTATTGCTTCTCTTAGATGCATTCTCACTTTGAATTTCTCGACTAAAACTCTTGCCTGCACGGTCCAGGTATCGTTTCTATGGTGAACTCAGGGCCTGATTCAAATGGATCACAGTTCTTCATAACTACTGTCAAGGCAAGCTGGTAGGTACCAAACAAAGGTTGTTGAGAAATCAGACTTACCGATATGTTAGTTCTCGACTACGATTCATTTGTGATTCTAGGTTGGACGGGGAGCATGTAGCCTTTGGTAGGGCTATTCAAGGTATGGATACGGTCTTTGCGATCGAGGGAGGAGCTGGAACATACAATGGGAAGCCAAGGAAGAAAGTTATTATCGTCGATTCGGGAGAAATACCAAAGGATCAATGGGTAGATGAATGACAAGTCGTATCTATTTGCACTTTCTCACTGACTAAAGTTTTGCAGTTCCTGTGCTCCTGCTTCGAAGGAAGACTTCGACCATCTCGATCCTTCTCGCCGATAGTCGGTATGCATCAACTGCCGGTATGCATCAACTGCCGCCTTTCCTTCCTGTTCTACCAATGTCAAAGTAGGAGCTGTGTAGTATGCATGCCCCCTTTGTTAATTCCAGTGAGTTTAGCAGCATCAGGTTGTCTAAAGTTGTTGAATCAACATCTGAATGTTTTTTGTTTTGTTTTGTTTTGTTTTGTTTTTTTCCGAAGACTGGAATTACTTTTCGTCGAGTTCAATTTCTACTGATTGCTGAGGAGAATTTAAAGCTGAATAAATAGTTTCCAGGTTGGGGAGTTGATGGAGCAATAGTGGATTACATTGTGTGAAAACCAATTCCAATTGGAAAGAAATCCAGTAGATATAAATCGTTCTGATAAAATAACAGTAAAATGAAAAATGATTTATTCAAATTTATATTAACACTGAATATTATATTGTTCGTATATTACATTTTTAACCGTACCATAAATTTTACTCCATTATTTACGAATAAGTGAATGCCTATTAATTTCTGTATTTAATATTCTATTACTAAGAAATTATATTTATAAGATGTAATAATTTTGAAGCTTGCACCGCCCAAACTGAACTGACCCCCTTTTTTTTTTAATAATCTAAAGATGTATCAATTATGTTTTACAGAGATTATATATTAGCATAAATAGGAGGTTTACATTTGAAACTCCGAAAAACAATGACTCAATCTTAATTTTTTTTAGTTAAATGAACCGATTGAATTTTTAAATAAAAAATAAAAATTTGATTAATTCGATTAAAAATAAAAAAAATTGATTTTTTTTTAAAATTAATCGATCATATTACAGTATCTATAATATCATTATCATAATTTTATGAGATTGATATTATACGATTTACTGTCCCCACGGAGATGGCGCGGTGGTAAAGTAGTGTGGTTGTTTTGGATACGGAGTGGGGTCGATTTCGAAGGGGGTCTAAAATCCCCCTTGGGCTCAGATGACCCCCCCACTGTCTTACCACCGTGTCAAGGGACATAGTCCCCTCGCGATTTACCTCCTTCTTGCCGCAGCCCTGGGACGGGTGGTAGGGGGCTGCTAGTTGGACAGATTCCTAACTTTTGGATATTATACGATTTACTGATTATTTTTTTTAATTCAAAATTCAAAAACTAATTAAAAAATCAATATTTTTATAAACAAATCGGATTGGATTTTTTCAATTTAATAGAACTTTTGTACTTCTCTACCTATGCAAAAGGTTAAAATTTATCAATCTAATGAATTCTATCGATCTATTCCATGTTCATTATGAGAGAGGTAAATCATGGAGAGTCTTGACGTAGTGATCAAAACACGTAGGAGTCATCTAAATCCAGACAAAGATTTTAAATTATCTCCGGAATCGATTTTTATCTTATCTGTAAACTTCATCGTATTTTAACCACCACACTATCTCCGTAGGAATTGCACACCTCTACCTCCGACCCTATCAACGGATGCAGCATCGGCTGTTGACCTCGATTGCCTCCCTGAACTCGAGCTCACCCATCGCCGCTCCCGGTAAATAATTGCTGCTTTTCCTCTTGTTCTTCGCTCACAAATAAACGATTTATTGACATTCATAATTTTTTTTTTCTCACACAGAACATTTAGACTATATTCTTAGCTAGCTTCAACCTTCGTGTGCAGTCTCTGTAGATCGAAAACATATCGAATCTTGCCATCATCATCGCAATCGACTCAAAATTTTCCTCAACTTATTACATGATATATAGGTGGTCGATCGATCACATAGATAATACAATCAAATCTAAGCATCAGAACGATATCAGAAATCTTTCAGTTTTCTCGAGGAGATTCAGTTAAACCATGGCGTATTTCTGGGTCCAGCCGCGAGCAGTCGACTCGTATCGCAAGGGGTCATTCTTGCACATATGAGCAATCTCAGGCACGAGTGGATCATCAGGGTTTGGGTCCGTCAGCAATGAACATATGGAGAGCAACACCTACAATACATGACAAAGTGAGATACGATCGAACTCATTGATCGTCACTGAAAGATGCATGATGCTTGATTTTGAGATCGACCTTTGAAATGGTGAGAGCTGGACTCCATTGATCCTTGAGTATGTCCAGGCAAATATTGCCATTGCTGTTGATGTTTGGATGGAAGACCTTCGTCTTGAATGCTACCTTTCAGGCAGCCAATTCATCAGATGGATGGATACCCATCTCCGAATCAAGAGAATTTGCGAAATTATCGAGATTTTCGATACCTTTGGGGGCTTGAATGGATAGTCTGGAGGAAAGTGGATGGACACCAGGAAGAGACCACCAGCATAGGGACTGTCATTAGGCCCCATAATTGTAGCTTGCCAATGATACATGTCATCTGCTACGGGCCCTGAAATCAATATTTCAGTTCCATTACTCAAATGGCAATTGTTTTCCTTCTTTTAAAGAAACAAAAAAACAAAAACAAAAACAAAATTCTTGAAAATGCCTGCACTGCAGGAAGTTGGAGGGTCTCTCTGTAGGTCTTTGAGCTCCTTGAAGATTCTCCTCACTGCCATGGCTTCCACTGGCTGAGCAGGCAACAACTGCTTTGCTTTGCTTTGCTACTTGTCTGAAGGGCTGGCTTTACTTATATAGCAAGTCTAGGATTGAAGCTGTCAAACAGATTGATCTAGGTTAATCCTCTGTATATTTTGACGGATTGAAAAATTTCTAATTCAATTCAATTCAAGACGAGTTGAGGATTAGGCGGATCAATCCATAAGTCAAAATAATTAAAAAATCTCTAAAATTACTGAGGCGTGAAGGACTTGAGATAATAAGTATTCTAAACAATTAAAATTTTATAATTGAGATTCAATTACCGACCGACAAAATTGGATACAAATGCTTTTGATTCTTCTAATGTTCCAAAATATTCAAATATTAATAACATACAAATTCAAATTTTAACTTCTCAAAATAGAAATCCAATTGGAATTTTTCAATACTTATAGTTATTTAACTCTGATATGTCATTATTTCTTACGTTAATTGGAATAGTAGTGATAAGATGATATAAAAAAAATTACTAGAGTACTTATATCAAAGATTTTTTTATTTTTTCCTTGAACTTCTCTTATATTTTGTTAAAGTTGTATATGTAATAAAAGAAGATTATGGTTGAGAAGAACTTACCTTATTAGTATTATAATATTGGTCAAAAAATTTATACAATTTTGCTTTCATAAGTTTCATTTTTTTTTAATATTTTTCAATCCGCGAGTCAACCTGAATCCGCAATGGACCGATCTATTTAGACCTGCAATCTGTGCAGATTAATTCATTTATATCCGTCAAAACGACAGATTGATAAAATTCCAACTTAATTCATTTAAACTATTTGATGAGATGAGTCAATCCGACGGATTCAATCCAACTTGACAACTCTATCCAAGACAGAGACTTTGGTCGGCAATCCGCGTCGCTTTAAGTTTACCGAGAGACAAGCTTCGGACAATTTCGTCGTGTTTACTGCGTCGTTACGTGCCGTGTTAATTAATGGAGCTGTGTTCATTGTCACGATAGGGACCATGAAATGAGGGCTGAGCATTAGATGCTTTGGTTAGTGCAGAAAGAAAGCAGGAATCTGGAATCTGGAATCGTATCGATATCTTTCTCAAGGCATATCTTGACCAGAAGGGACTGCTATATCTACATCTTTAATTTTGGATGGCCACCCTTAAGCAAAAATTGAAATCTATCAATCTAACGATCTCTATCAGTCTATTTCATAAACATTGTGAAAAAGATAAATCACGGAGGATTCTATTACAACAAAAGATTGGAACCGTCAATCTAGCGGCTCCTACCGGTCTGCCCTCGGATTATGATAAGGGAGGTAAATCACGGTGAACCTTTGAGACTAGTAATTAGCGCATGGAGAGCGGTCCCTCATCAGAAACCCCCGAAGAGATTTTTGGAGGCACAGTACCACAAGTTGATAAGAGCACATCTGAGCCGGGCCCAGTATCTCAGTCAATAGGACCTACTGATCAATTGTTGCTGAGGAGGGCTCGAACCCGGCACCACCCGCAATATGTACTTCCATATTTACAAATTTGGTAATAACACTTCAGTAAATCACGGAGGAGTCTATGAATCTTGATGTGATGGTCAAAATACGTAAGGATCATCTGAATTCAAAAAAGATCTTAGACCTTCTCCGAAATCGATCATTATCTTATTCGTAAACTCTACTATCTTTTAGCCACCGCGTTATCTCTGTGGGGACAGATTTGGATGACCACCGTTGGGATTAGGAAAGGAGGATTATTCAATCTGATCTAATTCTTCAAATCCAAACTTTAGCTATCTACTGTTCAACTTGGCCAACAATTGACTGCAACTTCAAACTTTATATAAAGTCCAATGGAACATTGGAACCTAACTTTATTGAAAATAAACTATAGAGAATACAATTTTCTATCGATATGCTTTTACTCGAGTAGATTCCACAAAAATAATGAATAATGATGCGGTCGTTTTTTTTATACCTCCCGCTGAGTCTTCGGAAGAGATGGAATTTTTATAGCCACAACAGTGAATCTCAACTTATCAAGATTAACGCACATCAAATGACTGTCGATATTTCCCTACGAAGACCCTTCGATATTTAAATTAGATGAGTAAAAGATAAAGCAGTAGTAATTTAATAGTTAGTCTCCATAGCTAATTCAGTTGGTAAGTATACACGGTTAACTTTTAAGTGGGCAGGAATCAATTTCCAGAGAGTTCACCGCTCTGAGCTATCGATGGATCCCCTCCTATGTACTTACCAATTGAATTCTTAATTTTCCTCTTCTATCAGTAGGGGCAATAGGAGAGGGCCGTTAATGTGACGGCTCCATATTTATTTTTTAATTTTTAATTTTAATAGCAATGTAATGGAAAGAAACATAAGTTATTAGAGAAAAAGAAAAGCAAAGCGTGAGCCCCTTTCTTTTATCTTAATTTATCTTTATATAGCGTCATTGAGGTTTTTCGAACACTTAGGTGATCCGCTAGCAACATCACTTGTTAGGTCTTAGCCCACCGCCACTTCTACGAGCACTACCGTGGGGACACTTAGGTGACCCATGTCACTTCTACGAGTATCATCGTGCCTTAGCCCCATGCCATCCCCATGGAGACACGATCATCATAAACTCGAACTACTCTTCGGTTGCATTTTCTTTTTCTTGTTTTTTATGGGGTGACTGTACAACAATTTTGGTGGTGGTCTTGTGTTGGACAATATGTATTTTGAGATATAGAGAAATTAGTAGAAATTTAATTATCAAAATAAATTTAGATTTATCTGTTGTTGAGTGATTTGAACGGATAATCTCATGCTATCAACCTTAGCTTGAAGGTTAGGTCAAATTGAACTGTCAAGTCTGAGTTGTCAAGTTCGAGTTCCAAGCACTCGAGTTGTTGAGACCGAAGGTTGGGCGGCTAAGTGCTCGAGTCGCCAAAGTCGAGTATTCAAGTCGTCAAGTTCCACTTGTGAGTACTCGAATACTAAACTGATTGCTCAGAAATTGAAAAGTCAAGGTTTTCATTCAATATATATATAGATTGTTATTAGTCATCTATTTTTCAAGATACGAAACCATAATCCCCACTAAGTATTAATGATCGTGACGAACTGAAAAATATCCAAGTGTTATCATAGGATTCAAGTCTCCTAATTGTTTTTATTCGTCGTAATAAAAATACCAGTCGTTTCAGATGACAAAATATTAGTTCATTCACTTGAATAAATCTTATCTTGATCGGTTTGACTTTTGCCGTGTGCATATCATACTCATATACGAGTCCATTTGGTTCAGTACAATCCAAACCCTTGAATTTGCACCCATTCATATGAAAGAGAGTCTCTTCTCGTATATTTGTTCATAATATATATACTATTATACCTGTGAAACAATATAAACTAATCATTAAAATTTGAAACTTTCATTATGTGACTAAAGTCTTGTATCCATATACATGAAGTCTTCTTCATCCATTCCATCCACGACTTGATCAACAAAGCATTTTAGCCGATACAATTGTTGGATATTGGGTCTTAAAAGACCAATATAGTTTACGATTTTGCAAAGGAAAATCGAGGTATCATCAATTGATGAAAGTCTAAATTGACTTCAAAATCGAAATCTACGTTTCGAGTAGATGAATCTAGACTATTAATTTGCTTAAAACCGATTATGGGTGAATGAAAAATTAATTGTTAAAGTCAGCCCAAAATATTATTAAAGGAAGTACGAGGAGAAATAGTCCCACATTGAAAATTTCAGAAAGGATTTACTTCCTTATATGTGTTACTGTGTTAATTGAGTTAACACAAATAACACAGATACTCTCATCAAATAGGCCTTGCGAGCCCGCCACCCACCATGCGCACATGCGTGCAATGGACGCTTTGTTGGCACACTTTACACTTTGTGGCACTCGGGTGACGTGTCATGCATACATGACACTCGGTTGGGCAGGGAGAGATGATTGACTGCTGACTGGGCGATCGAATGGACACCGTTGGACCGAAGAGGGTGATGAATCGCAAGTAACGCGATCTGAAGCATTGATCGCGAAGATACTAAGCAATGATAGTACAACCAGACAAATTTGTTTAGTCTTCGAACTGCTTATTACTAAGTAATCACATAATTAAGATTATAACGACGAAAAACAACTGCATCGAATTATATAACAGAGGAAGGTTCATAATTTTTTACTATATAATTATCAAATAATCACATAATTGAGATTATAAGAAATAAAACATAATGTTTGATTAATACGATAAAAAAAAATTATTTGGAGGTTTTAATTTAATTTAATATTATTTTATTGTACTATCATTGGATAATATTAATTAGGTGTTAATTCATACAATGATTTTAAAAAGTATGAATAATTGATTATATTATCTTTTATTAATGTCCAAATCAAGATAATTAGATTCTGAATTATATGTTTTCATTTAATGACCTAGTAGATAATCTTCATTATTTGAGAATCATTAATTAATTAATTTGAATTAAATAGAATTAAATAATATAATAATATATAGATAATTAAGATTATGAATAAAAATTCTACAGTCAGCATCGATGATAAAAATACAATAAATGGAAGGAGATATATTAAATAGTTATTAGTAGGGATGAGTAAATCAATTAAATCAAATTAATCGATCAAAATTAAAAGTTCGATTATGTTATTTTTAAAATTTAGTTTTTTTAAATATAAAAATATTGATTATTCAAATCGATTTCAATTTTAAAATCTAAAAATTAATTAAATCGAATTGAAATATGATATCTTCTAAAGTAAAGTAGTTGACTGTTCAATTGAAAAATTAAATAAAAAATTGATCAGTTGATTATTCAACTAACTATTTTATTAATTGACGATTCAATTTAATTATTTAATTGGAAAATCAAATAGAGAATTAATTAATCAATTGCTCAACTTGATTAGTATAAATCATTCGTTCGACAAGAACTCGATTGGTTTCTTTTTGTCAGCTACAATGTTTGTCGATAGATACTGATGCATCAAACTCATTACTCGATAAATAGGGAACTATCATCTGGTATTAAGATCGTAAACTATGAATTTGTTAGAGAGCGGACTTCTTTCAAAGGGATATGCAATCTATTAGAGATCACATATTCGAATATTAAAAAAATCTCTTGTGAAGTAAAATAAAATTATATATAATAAAATTTTCCTTAGAATTTCATACAACAAAAACTTTATACACCGGATTATCTTTATTTGATGGACTTTTATATTAATTTATAGCATACGAACGCTAAAGTGATCTAATTGATATATTAATTGTGAGTTTATATTATTGGATATAGATTATATGATATAATCTATTAACTTATTAATCCGTTATTATTGATAGATTGATAATAGATTCGAGTTCGAAGTATATAACTCATTGAAGATAAAGATTACGAAGCGATCGCATTATTCTCTACTCAACTTCGCACCGAGTTTTCGTTTGGTATTTTGAATCGGGAAAGCACCATGAAAGGTTGAATATAGCACAAGAGCAGCTCCATTAGCACAAATTAAAGAAAAGATGGAATTCCACTTGCAAGGATTGGATAGTCGAATCGTAAGATCTACACGATGAAAATCTACAAATTTAAATATGTACGGAAAAATCGGATATATACAATACGATTCGTAAAGTAGATTTAGTCTTATCAATTTCTACGACAACAAATATAAGAAAATAAAACGATAGCATAAACAAAGGAATTTGATTGTAGCGGAGCGATCATCGTTTCTTATTCTTGAGATCTAATTCGAAACTCCTGCGAAGAAGGAAAGGATAAGTCTTCCGTAGGGTTCTAGGGTGACGACGTCGTAAACTTCTCGTCGATAGGATGTGAGGAGTCTGTCAGAGTATCTAGCTTATACGGGGACCATGTCTTATATATAGATATCGGATCGGATCCGTTATTGATTCATCATCAATAACGGATTTGTAATCTAACGGATTCTACACATTAAACCTCCACGTTTAATGACTAAAATTCATAAATCAATAAATATATTATTTAATCGGATTCGAATCAATACGATATAATTGAATGTGTTACGATAATGCTTTTGTTAAATTTGGTTCCCTCTCAATCTAAAACTATTAGGTGTCCTGTGACATTAAAAAGGCACTGATGCAGTAAAACTTGCAGAAGTGCAGAGAATGGTTTTGTTTATTATCCCTTCTGTTGGTAATGGTTCATATTCGGGCATATAAATTGAGATATTGAAATCATATTCTATCGCGTAGATGTAGATGTTGTTGTAAGTGAACAGAGATCGAATTTTAATATGAGATTTAAAATTTTTATTCGGGTTTAGAAGTTCTTTATTATTTTTGACCACCAGATGAAGGAATATACACAACAAGAAAAGAAGGAATTATCGGGAAAAAAATAATGGCCGGTAATCTTAATCTTTTGGTCGGTAATATAGATTGCCGGCCAAAAAAAATTCGTCAGGACTTGGCCGGTAATCCATGGTCGGTAAATATTATTTACTGGCCAAAATGGTGGTCGGTAACTTTTTTTTAAATTACTGGCCAAATAAATGGTCGGTAAACTTTTTTTTAAAATAACGACCAATTATATATTTGGTCGGTAATGGTTAAAATAAATGGCTGGTATATTTTTTTAAAATACCAGCAAATATATATTGGTCGACATATATTTTTAAAATTACCGACCAAAATATATTTGGTCAGTATTTTTTAAAAAAATTTGGCAGCCAAAATATATTTGATTGTTATTTTTTTTTTTACAATTTATCAAACATTTCTATGAAAAAATAATAATCAATAAATTTACACTAGTTTAACAACTAATAAAAATGTAAACCTTAAACATAGCAATAAATTATCCAAAATGACAAAAGAAACATCATATCATATAAAAGTATATGTCAAATAGTTAATGAAAAAGTGTTGATCTAAATAGAGTATTAAGAAATATTTGGGTCGTCATCTTTTTCTTGCATGGGAGTCAACTCAGATTGTTGTTGCAATTCACTAGGTTGGTATCGCATGAGGAGTTGTTGTAACATTTCTTGTGTTTTGACTTCTCGTTGGACTTGTGTCTCTTGCATCATTTTCATTTCTTGTTTCAATTGAGCTATCTCTGTCTCTTGTGCAACAATTGTCTCTTGCATAGCATTGATCTTTACTTGTACATTAGCTGATGTAGAGGAAGTAGATGTCGAAGTCTTGTATGCCTTTGGTGGTGGTTTGGGTCCCAATTCTAATCCACGAACATAACCAGATTTGCGCCCAAGTACATCTTGATGACATTCAAATGCTAGATTCTTGAAATAATTGGAGGTGGGAAAAGAAGTATCATCCTCTGTTATTCTTGCCAAAAGTGAAGCTTTTTTGTCATCATAGAGAGTGATCATTGCCTCATATTAAATAAACATGTATTGATATCAACAACTTATTGTGCCAAAAATAACGTACAAAAATGAAAAAAAAAACTTAAATTATGACTTACATATTGCTTTTGTACAAGCTCACTAGTCCACCCATCCTTTTCTGTACAATAATTTCGACGTCATGCCTCAATTGCATCATATCCCTTGCAATTTAAAAAAAAATAAACATTATGTCATTAGTAAAAATAATAAAAAGAACTATTCATATATAATCTAACATGCAACTATAAAATAAAATTTAATTTAACATACATCCTCTATGTGTTGAACCACAGGTCTAGAGCCACCATGATGATTAAACAAAAGCTTTGCCCGATTGTTTTTATTTTTTATAGACAGTATCTTTAAAAAAATGTAACCAATAATTAGTAGCTATCATATGATAACATTAAGATTATAAATTGAGAGAAAAATATACTAAAAACAAAACAACCTTAAACTCTTCAGACTCCCAATAATTACATGAATACTCCCATGCTTCTTGTGATGGTAAATTATCTGGCTTTTTTTTTCTGATCTAAAGTACAACTAGCTGAAAATTTTTGATACTTCTGATGCCATTCACTTGCTTGAGTAGAATATGATTTCCTCATCAATTTCAAAAGACAACCTTCTATATCATCACAATCTTGAAACTCAAAAACAGACTAAGTAAAAAATAACCATTAGTTATTTAAGTTATTAAAAATAAAAATGGATGCAAATAACATAATTTAAAAATATTACTTGAATGAGTTGAATTAGTTGAATTTTATCTGACTCTGGGACTTGTTTAAAGCTTTTGTATGTAAATGGTAAGAAATTGTGCACCAATGCTCCCAACTCAGTAGTAAACATATTAGTCGTCGGGTCTGTTGGCCTACCATGAATTGATTTCAATGTCACAAGAATTTTTCTTCCCCCCTTTGTTTCATTTGCCATATGATAAGCATGTGAAAGCCCCCTAGATGGTTGAGAAGGTGAACGTGGGCGACGACCTGCAAAAAAGGAAAAAAAAAATTGGCCAAGTTAAGTTAACGTACAAATAATATATATTTTATTCAAATTTAATTAAAATGTAAAAAATACCCCGTCGTGAAGATGTTGATATCATAGTTGGTGAATCAGAATGATCGATAGATGAAGGAACAACTAATATGGTAGTTATACTAGGTGTTGATTGTGAATGTCCAACATCAATAGGAATAGGAGTCTGCTCAGTTAAATTAGTTTGTATGTGAAGTGATTTAGGTGGCATCTGCATTAAGAAAAGAACTTAGTAGGTCAATAATTTAAAAATAAAAAATGACAAATACATATAAAGATGTTCAATTATCTAAAAGAAATGCATATTCAAATAATAAAAAAAAACTTATGCTTATAGTTTGTAAACTACACCACATTCATATATTACACCACAATATAAAATAATAACCAATTTATTGAAAATCTAATAATATTATGAAAATAAATACCTGCCATTCTTTAGTTAGTATCATAATCAGATATTATTTCAGTGTCAGAACAATTTTCTGTAAGCCGATTTAAGTTGACTCCAAATGGATCATCATCATCAACATTATCTGTGTTAAGTATTAAAAAAAACCACTTATTCTCTTCCCTCCTCTCTTTTCCTCTCCCGTACACCACCATCCCTCAACCCATTCTCACGCACGCGCCTCCTCCTTTCTTCTTCCTTCCCTCTTCTCTTCTTTCGCTGTCTTCCTAGCCACTGCCCTAACTTTCCCTGCTACTCCTTTCCTCAAGTGCAGCAAGGGCTGCAGTCATTTAGGATTTTATTTCACCCATCACAGCTCTTCGTTCCCATTTGGTTGCTCTCTTTGCGTTGCTTCAGTAGTCGTCAAGCTCCCCGGAGCAAGCAGAGGCTTGCCGGAGCTCGCCGAGACCTCCTATAAAGAGGGTAAGGATTCTCTCTTTCTTTATTCTCCTTCTCTTCTCAAGCACGACGAGGAGCAACCGACTCCTCCCTACACAGCAGCTCGGGCTGCCCTTTTCAGTCATCGGAACACAACCGAGGCTCTCGTCGGAGCTTGTCGGAGTTGGTCGAGGACATTAACAAGGGGAGAAATGTTCTCCCTTTTGTTTTAGTGTTTCAACAGATTTTTATTATTTAGGTTCAAGGTCAAAGTTTCCTAATAATGAAATAGCTGTAATATTTCATCTCTTAAAGAAAAGTTGTAAATTATGTTTTATTCTAACTGGGTTCCATTTAGGTTGGTCAAATAACATTGCTATTAGAGAATAGTAGAGGTCTCACATAGGAAAAGGGAATATATTTGACATAATGAGAGTACGATTCGATCCGTCGAGTTCGAATGTTGGTCATTTATTATAAATGTTGTATTATTATCCTTATTGGACATTATATTGAGTTTTAATCATTTTCATATTTTATTTGTAGATACTAGTTCGAGCGGAGCTCGGTGACTGACCGAGATTCGACGACTTTTGTTGTATATAGAGGCGGGTACATTCGATCCTTGGACTCTTTATGTTCTTTGTGCATGAATAAATGAGATAATTGATTTATTTATATTTGTATAATTATTTTCAAAATTAGAGATAAAAATGGTATTTAAAAAATAGCGAAATGGGTAATAAATAATTCAACTGATAGAGGGTAAATAATTGATATTACTTCCTGTTCATATGCGAATTTTATATGGGGTGAACATGGGATGAGTTATTTTAAAAATTTAAATGGATACTCTGACCTACTCTTCCATTGATACTTACCTGTTTATATTGCTTGACCTTCCTTACTCATGATTATTTCATCTGTTGATACTTGTACCTTTTAATGATACACCATGTACATATAAATCTTATGTTGGTGATTAAATAACTTGAATTAAGTTGATCATGCAGATTTATCATAAGATGTACACATATAGTTGAACAAGTGTGATAAAAGAATTAAAGTTAAATATTAAACAAATGAATGAGAAAACTAAAAGTGAAACTCTGAGCCTAGTTTTATACCAGAGTACCTGACCCCCACTTGAGTAGTGGTAGCATGAGTTGCGCGCGGTCAAATTTTGCTTGCGCTTCGGCGCCTTATTGTTATTTCTTGTTGCATTCCATCGGTGATGGGGCTTTTATCCCATACGTTAGATGACGTTATATACACCCTGATGATATTGGCTCCAATTATTCACTATTTGGTTGATTTATCAGATTTAGTTGATTTATCAGATTATTGTTGATCTATCAGATTGTAGTTGATTTATCAGATTTACATTATTGATAATGTTTATAAAGATGATATATACACATATTATGTATGTATAAGAATTTGGAACAAATTAAAAGAAATAGAACGAAAAGAAGAAATTGAAATTTTATAAGCTCCTTTGACCTCTTAAACAAGATTAAATTCATGCACATCTTTCCTTATTACCCGCTTAGCAATTTATGCTAATGTCTGCTTTCTTTGGCCTCCAGTTTTGCAGGCTCGAGCACTCTTTTGATATTTCACTGATTTTGTTGTACATAGAGTCGCTCAGAGATATCGACCTACTGTCTTCCCGGTTTGGTTTCTAGCTTCGATGTATTTTGGTTATTTCATCGATTTTATGTCTAGATGCATTTGTAGCTTATGTAGAAAAATCTATTTTTCATGAATATAGACATTTTATTAAATTCTTTGAGTTCTTTTGGATTATATGGTCCTTAGGTTTTCTTATTCATTCACATGTCACCGAGTAGGGTACCGAACTGACACCCTCGGGGCGTGACAATTTAGTGGTATCATAGCCTAATTTCGATTTCTCGGTGGATTTTGTGTCTTGGATCTTTGTTTTGTTTTAATCCGGAGATTTATTTTGAACAAAAAGAGATTTAAATGTGAGTCAAATGATATCTCTGAGCTATAGGATTTATGGGTCATTTATTGTTGTTTTAATTCCTTTTGATGATAAAGGGTTGTAAAAAATTTTATTTGATTTTGTAGGCAATGCCACGTACACGTGGTCGGGGTTGGGGTAGTAATCGTGCACGTAGTCGTGATCGTGTAGGCCGACGTACCCCTAGTACTCAGAGAGGTGATCATGGTGTAGACGAGACACCCATTCACCTACCCCAGTCGGTACCAGAGGCACCTGTAGTTGATCCAGCCATTCCCACGACATCTAGTATCATGGATAAAGCTCGTATTCCTCTGCTTGCTAGTTCAGCTAGGGAGCGTTTTACGTTATTCAAGGGAGCCACCGACCCTTGGGAGGCTCGGATATGGTTAGATGATATTGAGGGTACTTTTGAGTACATGTCATGTTTAGATACAAAGAAGGTGGAGTTAGCCGCCTATCATTTTCGGGGACAAGCATCCACCTGGTGGAAAATGCAAAAGACTATTTTTGGGGATCAAGTTATCTCTTGGAAATCGTTCAGAGAGGCGTTTGAAAGACAGTATTTTCCTGCCGCCTTTTGTATTGCTAGACGTCAAGAGTTTTTGAGTCTCAAGCAAGGCGACCGAAGTGTGATGGAATATAACGCAGAATTTAGTTGACTTGCTGAATTTTGTCCCCACTTGATAGCACAGGATCATGACCATATGATTCAGTTTACCCAGGGACTTGCGCCATATATTCGGATTAGGATGTCTGGGTTCCTTGTTGTTAGTTATCGAGATGCACTTGACCGAGCTATATTCATTGAGATGACTCAGCCGCAAGTCTCATAAGAAAGGGAAGCTAGCCGTCCGACCTCACACCCTAGACAGCAGAGTCGGGGTCGTCGATCCAGTAGGCAGAGTACGAGTAGAGATTCTTCACAACCACAGAAGGTTGCCAGGATATCATAGGGATTTGCTCGTCCACCTGTGTCTCAGCAGGGCCAGATGTCTGATACTGCAGCTTCGACGGGTATCTTAAAATGTTTTAAATGTGATGCTCACAATCATAAAGCAAGGGAGTGTTCTCTGGATCAGAGTATATGCTTTTACTGTAAGTTTCCAGGATATATGATTAGTGATTGTACCCTGAGAGCACAACACCAGGTAGTAGGATCTCAGACTCAGCAGGGTCGACCTACACCACGACCCCCACAGTCTCGACAGCAGAGAGGACCACAAAAACCTCAGTCAAGACAGCAATGAAATTCGTCATCTACCCAGTCCATCCAAAAGCCACAAGTTTATCATTTGCAATCCCAGAGTATACCTCAGTATTTGACATCTCCACCTCAGCAGTATTTGCTACCATCACCTCAGCAGTATGCATCATCTTTACCTCAGCAGTATGCATTATCTTTACCTCAGCAGTATCTGCTGCCTCCACCACAGCAGTATCTGCTGCCTGCACCCCAACAATATGTACTGCCTCCAACTTATCATTCCTCAGCACAGTCACAGGATCAGAGTCATCCATCTTCTACCCAGGGGGGTCAACACTCAGGTCCTGAGACAAGACACGTGTATGCTCTGACTCGTGAGGAGGCACCGCGAGCTGGAGGATCAGTTATCCGAGGTACTATTTCAGTTTGTAATATTCTTGCTGAAATATTAATAGACACTGGTAGCTCGCACTCTTTTATTTCTCCTGAGTTCGTAGTGAAAATTGGGAGGTGTCCAACTCTTCGCTCGTATGGGCTAGCAGTAATGAAACCATCAGGTGGAGTATTGATGTCAAGTCAATAGGTCAAAAGTTGTCCCTTGAATTTTGATAGTCATGTCCTTGCGATAGATCTGCATGTGTTACAAATGACTGAATTTGATATTATTCTCGGAATGGATTGACTGTTAGAGCATCATGCCACCGTCGATTGTCGAGCTAAGGTGGTAACTTTCAAACCCTCAGACCAGCCATCATGGAAATTTGTTGGGATAAGCGATCGAGGAATATCTATCATTTCAACTCTCCAAGCTCAACAGTGGTTAGCGCGAGGATGTGAGGGATATCTCCTCTCTTTGATAAGTTCTGATGTGGATAGTCTAGCACGCCCTTCTGATGTCCACATAATTCGAGAGTATCTGGATGTATTTCCTGAAGAACTCCCTGGTTTGCCAACTCAACGACAAGTTGAGTTTGCTATCGAGTTACTCCCTGGCATATGCCCAATATCAAAAGCACCATATCGTATGGCACCTAAGGAGCTGGAGGAATTAAAAGTTCAACTCCAAGAATTACTAGACAAGGGTTTCATCCGTCCTAGCATTTCTCCTTGGGGTGCTCCAGTTCTATTCGTAAAGAAGAAGGATGGATCCTTAAGGCTTTGCATGGATTACAGGCAGTTAAATTCAGTGACAATCAAGAACAAGTATCCACTCCCTAGAATAGATGATTTATTTGATCAGCTTAGAGGTACCTATGTATACTCGAAGATTGATCTGAGATCAGGCTATCACCAACTATGGGTTCGAGATACAAATATTCAGAAGACTGTCTTCCGTACTAGATATGGACATTATGAGTTTTTGGTAATGCCATTTGGACTCACTAATGCTCCTACAGCTTTTATGGATATGATGAATCGGATATTCTTAGAATATTTGGACCGATTTGTAATTATTTTTATTGATGATATTTTGGTGTATTCTCGATTAGAAGAAGAGCATGAACATCATCTCCGAATGATTTTGGAAGTGTTGCGGAAGGAACGCTTATATGCAAAGTTCAATAAATGCTCTTTCTGGCTTACTTCTGTGGGATTTCTAGGGCATACAATTTCTAGCAACGGGATTTCAGTAGATCCTCAGAAGATTGAAGCGGTGGTCAGATGGAAACCACCAAAATCTGTACAAGAAATCCGTAGTTTCCTTGGACTGGCCAACTATTATCGGAGATTTGTAGAAGGATTTTCTAGTATTGCTACACCCTTGACTCAGTTGACTAGAAAAGGAGTCAAGTTTATTTGGTCCGATGCTTGTGAAGCAAGCTTTCAGGAACTCAAGCAAAGATTGGCGAGTGCTCCGATTTTAATTATTCCCTCCGGAGATGATGGATTTGTATTGTATACGGATGCATCTCTTCAAGGATTAGGAACAGTTTTGATGCAGCATGATCGAGTGGTAGCTTATGCTTCTCGACAACTGAAAGATCATGAGAAGAATTATCCCGTTCATGATCTAGAGTTAGCAGCTATTATTTTCACTCTGAAGATCTGGAGACATTATTTGTACGGTGTTACTTTTGAGATATTCACTGATCATAAGAGTTTGAAGTATCTCTTCACATAAAAGGAATTAAACATTAGATAGAGAAGGTGGATGGAATTTCTGAAGGACTATGATTGTACTATCAACTACCATCCTAGGAAAGCTAATGTTGTAGCAGATGCCTTAAGTAGAAAGTCCAGAGGTGTATTGGCATGTCATCGGGTGGTAGTTACTGAGATAGTCAGACAATTTTCAGAGTTAGATTTGACTGAAGTAGGACAAACACAGCATGGTATATTGGTCTCTTTGATCGCACAGTCCCCCTTAGTAGAGCGAATCAAGGAAAGTCAGATGACTGATCAATATCTTAGAAGTATAGCCAGTGAATTAGAAGTAGGTCTCAAGCCAGAATTTTCTCGAAATGTGGATGGATCACTTCGATTCCGAGGCAGGTTGTGTGTCCCTGAGGTACATCCTGTTAAGGAAGATCTCCTTGAAGAAGCACATCGATCAAAATTTGTAGTACATCCTGGTGGCACTCGAATGTATCAAGATCTGAAGCGATCTTATTGGTGGAAAGGAATGAAAAGAGATATTACAGATTTTGTAGCTCGATGTTTAGTCTGTCAGCAAATTAAGGTAGAACATCAAAGACCATCCGGGTTACTACAGAAGATCGCAGTGCCAGAATGGAAATGGGAACATATTACTATGGATTTCATCACGGGATTACCAAGGACTCAGAAGGGACATGATTCGATTTGGGTTATCGTTGATCGATTGACCAAATCAGCTCATTTTCTACCGATCCGAAAAAGAGATTCCTTGGATCGTTTAGCTGAGTTATATTGCAAAGAGATCACTAAACTCCATGGTATTCCTCTCAATATTATTTTTGATTGAGACCCACGCTTTACTTCGAGATTCTAGCAGAGTTTTCAAAAGGCGTTGGGCATCGAATTACATTTTAGCACTGCTTTTCATCCTCAGACTGATGGACAGTCAGAGTGTACTATCCCGACTCTTAAGGATCTTTTGCGTGCCTGTGTTTTAGATTTTGGCGGTAATTGGGAGGATCATCTACATTTGGTAGAATTTGCTTACAATAACAGTTACCACTCTGCTATCCAGATGACACCTTTTGAGGCTCTCTATGGTAGAGCATGTAGATCTCCTATCTTATGGGATGAAGTTGGTGAACGTCAACTCCTAGGCCCACAGAGTATTCAGCAAGATGTTGAGCTAGTACGCATTATTAGATAGAGACTGCTGACTGCTCAGAGTAGACAGAAAAGCTATGCAGATCGTAGACGGAGACAGTTGGAATTCATAGTAGATGATCATGTATTTCTCCGTGTTTCACCTATCAAAGGAGTTAAAAGATTTGGTTTGAAAGGAAAGTTAGCTCCTAGATATATCGGACCTTTTGAGATCCTAGAGCGGATTGGTGCAGTCACATATCGACTTGCTTTACCCCCTGCTTTAGCAAGAGTACATAACATCTTTCATGTATTTATGTTGCGGAAGTATGTTCCAGATCCGACTCATGTCTTGAAGGATCTTTCTGTACCTTTGCAACCCAATGTGTCATACGAAGAATTTCCTATTCGTATTTTGGATCGCAAGGAACCTCGATTACGGAACAAATGCATTAATCTTGTGAAAGTTGGGTGGCAACACCATTCTGACCAAGAAGCAACTTGGGAGCGTGAGGATGAAATGCGTAGCAGATATCCTCACCTATTTTCCTCAGGTACGAATATCCCTTAATTTTTAAATTTGGGGACCAAATTTCTTTTAGGGGGGAAGGATGTTAAGTATTAAAAAAAACCACTTATTCTCTTCCCTCCTCTCTTTTCCTCTCCCGTACACCGCCATCCCTCAACCCATTCTCACGCACGCGCCTCCTCCTTTCTTCTTCCTTCCCTCTTCTCTTCTTTCGCTGTCTTCCTAGCCACTGCCCTAACTTTCCCTGCTACTCCTTTCCTCAAGTGCAGCAAGGGCTGCAGTCATTTAGGGTTTTATTTCACCCATCACAGCTCTTCGTTCCCATTTGGTTGCTCTCTTTGCGTTGCTTTAGTAGTCGTCAAGCTCCCCGGAGCAAGCAGAGGCTTGCCGGAGCTCGCCGAGACCTCCTATAAAGAGGGTAAGGATTCTCTCTTTCTTTATTCTCCTTCTCTTCTCAAGCACGACGAGGAGCAACCAACTCCTCCCTACATAGCAACTCGGGCTGCCCTTTTCAGTCGTCGGAACACAACCGAGGCTCTCGTCGGAGCTTGTCAGAGTTGGTCGAGGACATTAACAAGGGGAGAAATGTTCTCCCTTTTGTTTTAGTGTTTCAACAGATTTTTATTATTTAGGTTCAAGGTCAAAGTTTCCTAATAATGAAATAGCTGTAATATTTCATCTCTTAAAGAAAAGTTGTAAATTATGTTTTATTCTAACTGGGTTCCATTTAGGTTGGTCAAATAACATTGCTATTAGAGAATAGTAGAGGTCTCACATAGGAAAAGGGAATATATTTGACATAATGAGAGTACGATTCGATCCGTCGAGTTCGAATGTTGGTCATTTATTATAAATGTTGTATTATTATCCTTATTGGACATTATATTGAGTTTTAATCATTTTCATATTTTATTTGTAGATACTAGTTCGAGCGGAGCTCGGTGACCGGCTGAGATTCGACGACTTTTGCTGTATATAGAGGCGGGTACATTCGATCCTTGGACTCTTTATGTTCTTTGTGCATGAATAAATGAGATAATTGATTTATTTATATTTGTATAATTGTTTTCAAAATTAGAGATAAAAATGGTATTTAAAAAATAACGAAATGGGTAATAAATAATTCAACTGATAGAGGGTAAATAATTGATATTACTTCCTGTTCATATGCGAATTTTATATGGGGTGAACATGGGATGGGTTGTTTTAAAAATTTAAATGGATACTCTGACATACTCTTCCATTGATACTTATCTGTTTATATTGCTTGACCTTCCTTACTCATGATTATTTCATCTGTTGATACTTGTACCTTTTAATGATACACCATGTACATATAAATCTTATGTTGGTGATTAAATAACTTGAATTAAGTTGATCATGCAGATTTATCATAAGATGTACACATATAGTTTAACAAGTGTGATAAAAGAATTAAAGTTAAATATTAAAGAAATGAATGAGAAAACTAAAAGTGAAACTCTGAGCCTAGTTTTATACCAGAGTACCTGACCCCCACTTGAGTAGTGGTAGCATGAGTTGTGCGCGGTCAGATTTTGCTTGCGCTTTGGCGCCTTATTGTTATTTCTTGTTGCATTCCACCGGTGATGGGGCTTTTATCCCATACGTCAGATGACGTTATATACACCCTGATGATATTGGCTCTAGTTATTCACTATTTGGTTGATTTATCAGATTTAGTTGATTTATCAGATTATTGTTGATCTATCAGATTGTAGTTGATTTATCAGATTTACATTATTGATAATGTTTATAAAGATGATATATACACATATTATGTATGTATAAGAATTTGGAACAAATTAAAACAAATAGAACGAAAAGAAGAAATTGAAATTTTACAAGCTCCTTTGACCTCTTAAATAAGATTAAATTCATGCACATCTTTCCTTATTACCCGCTTAGCAATTTGTGCTAATGTCTGCTTTCTTTGGCCTCCAGTTTTGTAGGCTCGAGCACCCTTTTGATATTTCACTGATTTTGCTATACATAGAGTCGCTCAGAGATATCGACCTACTGTCTTCCCGGTTTGGTTTCTAGCTTCGATGTATTTTGGTTATTTCATCGATTTTATGTCTAGATGCATTTGTAGCTTATGTAGAAAAAATCTATTTTTCATGAATATAGACATTTTATTAAATTCTTTGAGTTCTTTTGGATTATATGGTCCTTATGTTTCCTTATTCATTCACATGTCACCGAGTAGGGTACCGAACTGACACCCTCGGGGCGTGACAATCTGAATGTCTAGTCTCATTCTCATTCGCTTGTAATTCTGTTATTGAAATCTCTACAAAATTCAATTCAATTCTATCAGCTTGTTGATTAGTTGAATCCAAAATAATATCAAGCACATTGAGTGCACTATTTTCTATTTGTAATTGAAGCTCAACATCATCGTTATCAAGTACTTCTGGATAATCCCAAATATGCCTATGTTGAAATATTTGAACAATTTTCCAATTGTCTCCAAATTTATGATCATCAATATAGAATACTTGTTTTGCTTGGTTTGCAAGAATAAAAGGATCCTCTTTGTACCATGTCTTCGAGGTATTAATGCATGTGAGACCAAAATCCATCTTTAAAGACTTCTTTTTTATGGTACATTCATACCATTTGTAGTTGAATAAATATACATTATGTCCAAATATATAACTCAACTCGATAACTTCTAACAACGCGCCAAAAAAATCTATGTTTTCTCCATTATGAGATGATGGCACTGCAACCCCATAATTTTGTGTTATTCGACCTCTATCTCGTTCCTCAGAATGATATCGAATACCTTCAACGATAGCTGCATCTGTAGTACATACATGAAAATTAGGCATACATGACAATGCATACAATTCATTTATTAACTCAGATCTTTCTTCATTCCTCAAACCATCCATTTTGGATCTAAACCATGACGGAAATTCTTTTTCTTGACAAAATTGACCTCTGGCCATATCATCAAGATTTATAATTGACTCCAAATGTTCCCTACATTGTATAAAAAATATATATATATGAGTTATTATAGTATAATTTTAAAAAATAATTAAAATAAATTAATTAGAGCATAATTTAAAACCTTACTTGATGTATGGTTAAACCGCACTGCAGTTGTTCAATATATACCAATGGGCTTTCTCCCTTATTGTTTGGTCAAACTTAATGTATTTTTTACGACCAATGAGATTTACATTTTGAGAAAAAATGTTCAGCTTGCAGCTTGGTCGCTCACCATCAATATTTCTTTCAGGTCTATTGAATCGAGTATCTCCATCAAACTTGAAAAGTGACATAAATGTTAATGCCTCATCTATCACATAACCCTCTGCAATTGACCCCTCAGGTTTTGCTTTATTTCTGACATATTTTTTCAAAGTACCCAAATAACGCTCAAAAGGATACATCCACCGAGAAGAAACTGGCCCAACTAACATTGCCTCTTATGGCAAGTGAATTGATAAGTGAATCATGATATCAAAAAAAGCAGGTGGAAAAATTAATTCAAGTTTACATAATATTACAACAATATCTCTCTGTAACTTTTTCAGCTTGTCAATAATCAATGTTTTCTTTGTTATCTCATGGAAAAAATTGCAAAGCTCTATAATAGCCTCACACACATCCTTTTGCAAGTATTTTCGAATACCAATAGGAAGTAAATTTTGAAAAAGAATATGACAATCATGAGTTTTAAGTCCTTGCAACCTGCCTTCATTTTCGATAACTCGGCGAGAAATATTTGATGCATAACCATCTGAAAATCTCACAGATTTTAACCACTTGCAAAAATCCTTACGATCATCCGGTTTCAAATTGTATTTGGCTATTGGCTTAAAAGTTTTGTTCCCCAATATTTGTAAATGCAATTCAGGTCTTAAACCCTTTTTTTCCAAATCCATACGTGCCTTTGGTGTATTTTTACTCTTTTCAATTGTATCTAATAATGTCCCAACTATAGCATCACACACATTCTTTTCAATATGCATAACATCCAGATTATGTCTTAATTTCAAATGATGTCAATACTCAAGTTCAAAGAAAATGGACTTCCTCACCCAATTATGTTCATCACCCCCTTTATTACCATATTTTCTTTTTCCACCCATTGTTTGCAATTGAATTAAAATATCATCAGATGTAAATGCTCGTGGAGGAGGTCTATTTTCAATCTTACCATTGAATTTCTTACTTCTACGCCATGCATGATTTAATGGTAAGCTTCTACGGTGACCCATATAATATAACTTGTTGATACATGGCTCTGCATCTGTATCCACATTACAAATAGGGCATGCTTTGTATCCTTTGGTACTCCAATCAGAAATCATTCCATATGCAGGAAAATCATGAATGGTCCATAAAATAATAGCACGAAGATTAAAACATTCTCCAGTTGATGAATCTAGTGTTATAATTCCATCATGCCATAACTCTTTTAGCTCTTCAATTAATGGTTCTAGAAAGACATCAATATTTTTTCCAGGCGATCTTGGACCAGGAATAAGGAGTGTCATCAATGTATAAGCTTGTTTCATCATGTGCCAAGGAGCCATATTATATGGGACAAGTATCACAGGCCACATGCTGTATGAATTGGACATCATCCCAAATGGGTTAAACTCATCACTGGCTAAATCAAATCGAATATTTCTTGGTTCAGAAGCAAAATTTGGATACATTTTATCAAATTCTTTCCATGCAATTGCATCAGCAGGATGTCTCAAAATACCTTCAGTTTCAACTCGTTTTTCTTTATGCCAATGCATTTTAATAGCTGTATCTTTATGCAAATAAAGTCTTTGCAAGCGTGGCTTCAAAGGGAAGTGTCTAACAACAGTTGTGGGTATTTTTGAATTTTGTTTATGATTTAGAATGTAATGTGACTTCCCACATATTGGACATTTTTCAAGATTTGCACTCTCTTTTCTAAATAATTTACAACCATTAGCACATGCATGTATTGCTTCATATCCCATTCCAACATTTTGAAGTATCTTCTTTGTAGCATAGTAAGACTCTAGGACATAATTGGGTTGAGGAAGACAACTTTGGAGAAACTTTAATAACATATCAAAGGAATGATTAGACCAACAGTTAAGTACTTTAATTTGCATTAAGTTTACCAAGAAGCTAAATGTCTTCACCTTATTTGCTCCCTGATACAAATCTTGATTGACTTTTTCAAATAGGGATTTAAAGAACTTTGATGTTGCATTATTGTTACCATTATCCATGTCAATTTGTCTGCTCTCTTGCATAACATGTTCTAAGTCAAGTAAGTTGTTCAACATGTCAACAAATTCTGGATCCTCATGTTCCACTTTATTTATGTCATTATCAATTTGGGCATCAATTCTTATATCTGCATTCTCAGATAGATCTACAGACTCTTCACCATGATTATTCCATATCAAATAAGTTTGATCGAATTCATGTAGATGAATATGAGTCTTAACCATTTCAAGATCTCCAAACTTTAAATTTCAACATAAAATACAAGGACATCTAATAACTGACGACCCATCTTTCATATGATAAGCTGCAAAATTTAAAAAATCCTTAACTCCATTCTTATACCTCTGACTAATTCTATTTCGCTCCATTATCCAACTTTTATCCATTCTTCAAAACCTGATTATGTGATGCAAATAATTTACATCAATCAAATAAGTTATTACATGTAAGCAAATTTTTTATATTGTGACTAATAAATTTTTACATTACTAACATTTAATCTTACATGCTTCATAAAAAAGAGAATTTCACTCGGTTTGGAGACAAATTGGGATATTATGGAAGAGAATCTTTAAATTGGGATATTAGAGATTAAATACTAAGATACACGCATGCAAGATTATTAGAGAAAATGATTAAATAAAGGCCTACTATTTAGACACATTCAAAGATTAACAATAAATTGACATTGTGAGAAGATAGAATTTGAGAAAAAGGAAATAAGAAAACTTGATTAACATAATGAAAAGGAATGCAAAATATCTGATAATGTTCAAATAATAAGATAAGATCCAATGTGAAAATAAAAGAAAATTCGGTAGCTTTCTTCACTTTCCAACTTATAATAATTTTTAGTTTACAAGGCATGCCTCTTATAGTTCTCAAGAAAATTCTGTTGCTCCAGATTTGATCAAGAAAATGGTAGAGAAGAAGAAAGTTTGATCACCTTGCTAAAGTTGTATGAGCTTGACTACTATCTTGTTAGATACATAGAAGAACCAAGAAAACTAGTTGAACAAATTTGTAATAGTACTTGGTGGGACCTCAGAAATGAATCTGTAATAGAAACCAAAGCATTTAGTACACCCGAGATCTCAAAAGTAAATATGTAACCGAAACGAGAAAAAAATGAACAACTAAAAGCAATATATTAAACCTGTTTTTCCATAGAATAATAAATTGAGAAAAAGTGAAACTCAGAGCCGAAGAATTGCTAAAGAAGAAGAAAGATGATTTCATTATCTGGTTGAAAATGAACAGAGCCGGAATGCTATCTTGTTAGATGCAAAGGATAACCAAGAAGAAGAATTAAATTTTCAGTACAGATGTTGTATGAATGTTGGACCTGCATTCCGACATGGTCGTCAAGATCATTGACCCCAACTCTGAACGGAGGATGAGCGAACTGATAAAACGAGCAGAGGATGATCGAAGGAATAAAGCGGAAGATGAAACGTTGCGTGAGATTAGGCTTTGAGGTGAATGGTTATTATTATTATTTTTTTTGAAGAAAGCATGGAGTTTTTCTTGAAGAAAAGAAAGTCGTGGATTTTTTATTGAAGAAAAAAAAGCTGAGGAATCAATTAAAATGGTTGCTTTTGATATTATTAAAATTTATATTTTATAACAGGGTTAAAAATTTAGTTATAATTTTATCTTTCCTTATTTAAAAAATAATATATTTGACTAATAACTATTTATAATTACCAAAATAAAATTAAATGTTGTCAATAAAATTCTAAAAATACCAATTAAAATTACCAGCCAATTTAAATGTTGGTCTAAAAAAAAAAAATTACCGGCCAAATTTAACTTTGACCATTAAAAAATAAAAAATTACCAGCCATATCTAATTTTCACTGGTAAAAAGTTAAATATTACCAACCAAATCTAAATTTGGTTAGTAAAAAATTAAAGTTACTCGCCAAAATAAATTTTGGTCAGTAATTATTAATATTTACCAACTAAAATTTATTTTGGCAGATAATTTCAAATGTTTACCGGCCAAATTTATTTTAAATTGAAAAATTTCACCGATAATTCATATTTTTCTCATAGTGATAATCCCCGTAATTTACCTTTCTTCTTCATCATCGAGAGATTGACGATAAAAGACACTGAAGCGAATATAATCATCTTTTGGTGCTACAAATAACCTCCTATAAAAATAATATTTCAAATGAAGGAAGCATGAAGAGAGGATGTACAGTGAATTCTCATCTCGCTGTGAAGAACAAAAAATCATCATCACACAAGCACCGACTAGAGGGTCAAAACGTTGTGATGTTGCAATGGTAGTTCAATACACATGATTATCATTCCGATTGTGAATTTTATTCGCGATCTAAGTTTGTAATTTCTAAAATTTTCAAAATCATCAATTGAGATATTCTAATTTATTGTTATGCAAATTTCTTTCATTTTGCGACAAGACTTAGAAAAAGAAATACTTCGTGGATGCTTTACAGTCTCATTTTTTGCAACATTATGCATGACACATTAACTTCCATCTTAACATCAATTATGATATTTATGATGGTTGTCCCATTTGTTAAGTATAAAAGGATAATACTTAAATGAATAGGAATCAATTTTCAAAAATTTTGTCGTCCGGAGTTATCAACCGACTCTCTCTTTTATATCTATCATATGAGATTCTAATTTATCTTCTCTATCATTAATATGATTGTTTACAGATACGAGGTTTCCACCAACGAGGATATATAGCTCGACACCTGGTGAATCGGATGGTCATGACTCCACTGGATCAACAGCTCGTCCTAGGCGAGGTTGATTGATGTATCTCGGACGGACGAGAGAAGGAAGTCTGAAAAGGAAGTGACGTTAAGGGTGCCGAGAAAGATCTCGACGACGCCTCTCCGTCGCTCAAGTCAGAGATCGATAGGAAAAAGAGCAAGAGATGCACTGCAAGAAGAAGTGAATTAGAGAGTTTGAACCTCTTATGATCTCCTTAAATTACCTTTATATAGACGAACAAATCTATGCAGAATTGGACGGAAGGTATGGAGACGTGAGCTCTTTTAGGTGGCGGTCTGTCATACTTAGGAATGACAGAGGATATTATCTCCATAAATGCAACAGGCATATGAGACATAATTAATGAAGCTCGCATGGTTGAGGGGAGATAGGACTTTATTAATGCGGCAAACGTGTTTCTTTAATGTAAGCATGAAGGTATGTCTGATTGTCACGTAAAACCCCAACATATGGTGCTTTGTTGGACATCTACCTTTAATGATTGTCATATCATTAAAGTTATCCATATGTTAGCCGAGATATTAGTCTGCTGAGATATAAATCTATCGAGATATAAATCTACCGAAATATATGCCTGTGAATTAGTATCCATCGGTATCAATGATGGTTCAATTTTTTTTTTAACATCAATTATGAAGGTTAATATCCAATTTTCTCGGAAACATTTTAACAATTATCATAAATCCGGATCCTGAGATTAGTCGAATGTCTGAGATAAAAAATTGTCTAAATAAATCAATTAATATTTTGTCAATTTAATTTTTTTTTTTTTAATTTCAATTACGTAATGGACATATTAATTTTTAAATTCATAACGATGGAAAATTATTATCGAATACGTAGTTGACTAAGTATTAATTGGTGCTTGGTCAAGATCACATTTTATTGTTGTATTTTAAAAAATAAAAATTCATCAAACCTCGGAGCACATAGGAGGGAATGAATCTATTTTTTTTAAAATAAATATCCAAGCACAAATCTCGTTATTTCTTCCTCAATTTGGACTCGAACTAGTTTCTCGAGCACTGCACAATTGATTCGGCCCTCAAGTGAACAACTTCACTTGCTGAGCATTCGATAATCAGATTCAAACTCTTCCAAATCACTCAACAATACTCTGTTTGACCTCTTGAGCGGTCAACATATTTTTCTGAGCACATGTCGCCTTTGCGACACACATACTTAGATGATCAATTCTCTTGTACTCGAGCGACCTATATAACTCAACACTCAGGCACGCACGTGACACGTAACATTCGGACTCAATCAATCTAACTCAGGCATGTGGCACGCACTTTGAAATGTAAGTTGTAAGGGAGATGTCTATTTCTCCTGTAGGATGTTCTTTTAATAGGTGGACGGGGAGAGGTCGAAGTCCTATATATTGTCATCAATCATCTGAATAAATTAAAAAAGTATTCGCAGTTCGACAGTTCAATTCGAACTTCATAATCGCGTCATCTCTGGAAGATTGTATCAAAATCACATTTCATCTATCGAACAAACTCCTACGTAGAGAGTTGCTTCAATGATTTTTTTTTAAATTCATCGTCGAATGTTGTTTTAGCATAGAATCAAATTGGATTTTTCGATGAAATACTTTTCCGTTTTATCATTTCTTTTTTTTATTTACAAGGGGTATCTAGACAATTGACACCAACTAGTCTCCTTGGCTGATCGACTCTACCTCATGATTTTCAATTAGAGTCTCCATCGATCAGCGAGGGTAAATCAGGAAGATACATCATCGACATTTGCACTCCGACCCAATCTACTAACGTGGGCTTATTGCATCCGGCCAGCATAGTCGACTATCACATTCCAGGCGAAAATATCCAACGGGATTCTCTGTTTTACCATGCATCATATCCCCTAAGACATAAAATAATTTTTCAAATAATCAAAATTTAAATCTCATTGATTGGTTTGATCCATCAAATTCCATATGTTAGAACTTTGGAATGTAAGTTGCACGGAAGATGTCTATATATACATCTCCGAGGCATGGTGTAATATTAAATATTATTGTTGTATTAATTTTGCATTCGATAATATATTTATTATGATTTATCGGAACTTACGGAAGAGAAAAAGATAAATGAGATTATGAGATGCTTAAATTATTAGTAACGTTGAATTATTTATTTAGATTTATTTTGAGTTTCTTAAATAAATAAAGACGGCAAATTTATTACCCGAGCAGTTGATTTTGTTAATATACAGAGTATTTTTTGTATTTTTTTTTAATATAAAAAAATATTTTTAATTCTAATAATTTTTTAAATAAAATTATTTTATGTAGCATTTTGATCCGTGAAATATTTTTTAAATAAAAGTATTCTATGCGACGTAGGATTTTTTACTTATTAAAATACTTTATATGACAAAAATAAATAAAATAAAATAAAAATAAAATAAATCCTATTAATTTTTACCCATAAATAAATAAAACATGCCAATTTAGGGAGATGATAAATGCAGAAAAATTTGAAGTAATCGGAGATGCATCCGATCGGATAAGAATTAAAAGAATCGTACTGTCTGGATCCATCGCACGAATCTTGACGCTCCTCCAGCTGAGTCTGGTTCGTCAACTGCACTGGGAACCGTGCGCCAATCGACGCATATCTGTTCGGTCTTCCATTTACCCTAAAAAAAACAAAAAAAAATCCATCGAACTCCCAGCCCAGGTCTCTTCCTCTCCCTCTCACCAGCAAGGCAGCAATGGCGGCCCCGGCGGTGGACGCGGACTACCGCAAGGAGATCGAGAAGGCCCGCAGAGACCTTCGCGCCCTCATCGCCAGCAAGAACTGCGCCCCCATCATGCTTCGCCTCGCGTACGTATCGCCGCCTGCTACGAGTCTTCTTCCCCTCGAACCCCTAAGTCCGCTACTTTTTGCCTCTCGATTTTACGGTTCAGATGCATTGAACACGTTCTGAGATATGGGAGGAGTGTTTCGCGAGATCGATTGAGCTCGAGCAAAAGATCCCATCTAATTAGACGCGTGGGTGAATCTTTCTGTGATCCCTAATTGCATCTGAAATTGCCGATGAAGCGGCTGTTTCTGGATCCGTATATTGTTGTTGAACCTGCGTATACCGAACCATCCGACAAAAAGCTTTCTGTGATAGGAAAAAAAAAATTCTTTTCCGGATTAGAGAAAGATTGTTTTTTTTTAAGTTTATTTTTGTATCATTTCCTCTAAGTATACATCGATTGTCTGTCAAAATATTTTCTTCTGTGCAAGGAAGCTCATTTTGGTTTATCTATTGTGGTGATCTTGAGTGTTTTCAGTAGGTGCCTCCATCATCGCTTGTTGCTTTCGACCTTTCTAGATAATTTCGTTGGACAAGCTTTTGTATGACCTAACTGATTAACTGCTATCATGTAGATTGTCCTGTAAATTTCATAAAAGCGACTATAGTGGAGAGTGTTGGTATGATCAGGAAAGAAAAAGGAATACAAACACTGAAAAGCTTGTGAAGTTCAGAAGCTGGAGTTCGGGCTAGAATTGAAAAATATTTTTTTGTTAATTATTTAAGGTTTGGTTGAGGGTTTGAACAGGACAGAAATAGGGAATATCTTTCATATTTTCTTAACACCTGCTCCACTTCTTTCTATTTGTTTTGTTCTTTTTTGGTCTGCACATTTAGATCCACGCTTCATTCATCTCTTTCCTTTCCATCTCACGTGAATAAACTAATAAACCCCCACTCTTTGCGACTCATAACATCTTGCCACTTTGAAACCTTTTGTCTCCTTGCAATTTTATCTTTCTCACAATATTTCTCACAATATTGCCACAATGGTATAGTTGCTGCCGTGTGATCTTCTCGTCATGAGTTTGAGTCGTGAAAACAACTTCTACATAAGACTGTATATAATAGATTCAATGTAGTCCGACTCTTTCCTGGACCCTATATTGGCAAAAGCTTTGTGCACCGGGCCACCTTTACAACATCACCGCAACACAAGTGATCAATGCAATTGAAAGTAAGGTATCCTTCCCCTCCTCACATAATCTCAAGTATTTTCTAATTTTTAAATCCCTTCTTTCCATTCCCACCCTCCCCTCAATCTGCCTCTCATCTGATTCCCTCTACTCCAAGTAATCATAGCCTTACCAGTAAGTTTTTAAAAAATAATCTTCATGTGATCGGATGAACCCCCTTTTTACTAATGTCAATCTCTTGCCCTACCAAGTGTAGTAAATTAGCTAGGATGCACAGATTTGGAGTGGAAGAGAATTTTTGAAAATGGAAAGAACAAGAAAAGTAAAGGTTTGGAAACTGATTATTACATGAAAATTACAATAAGGTTAAAAATTGCCCTGAGGTCAAGAAATAAAGTTTTTGTTTAAAGTTTTGAACTGATCATTCTAATTTTATTATGTATTTTGAAAGTTCCATAAAATAAGTCTTGGTGGTTTTCTTTCAGATGGCATGATGCTGGAACTTATGATGTGAGTACAAAATTAGGTGGTCCAAATGGTTCAATTAGGCATGAGGCTGAGTATACTCATGGAGCAAATGCTGGCTTAAAAATTGCTATAGATCTCTGTGGTACGCTTCATTTTATTCTGGCAACAAAATTACTTATGTTATATGCAAAATGCCTTTATTGTTTGCTGGTTCATATTTGCTTTAATTCTTCCAATTTCCAGCTCTCAGAATGTATGAACTATTGTTTAAAAAAGTAATACTATTAAGATTTAACCATATAATTAACTTCAACCGCTATGAATCAGTTTTATTATGTATTTAATTATAATTAGCATAAATTAATAGAATACCAAAACAGAGGTTCTTCTCATCAAAACATAGATTCTTCAATTACAGGTTCCATAGTAAATGGCCTCCCAAGACATTGTGGTTTTTTTTCAATTTTCATTTTTGCAGTGCTGTTGTTAGACAAGAATCGGAGATGCCTCTTTTGAATGTGGCCTCCCAAGTACCTACCATTATGTATAACAATATTTTTGAATTATTTCTTGCTTTCCTGTTTAGCTTTTTTGGATTTTGAGTTGATTCTGACCATCTTTTGGAGTTGGTACTGATGAAAAGTTATTTATGATGAGATGCCAGAAGTTATTTATGTTGTGTAAATTTCATGTGGGGTCTTGTGACATTACTTTATTACGGTTTGGTTGCTTGCCACCTTAGAACCTATGTTAGCGAAGTCAATTTGACCCAACGTAGTTTGTATGATTTGAGAAGATTTGTTAGGTCTATCATGCTTTGATTCTCAGATTCTGTTGCTGATGAATGCATTCAGAAAAATATATTATTGTATTGGTGTCGATTACTAAATAAAACTGCTTTCTGTGCATCACACCGAACTACACTATTTGTGGTGTAATGTTCTTTTAGCTATAGCATGAGTTTGATTTCAATTATTTCAGTCAGCTAAGTGCAATACTACTTGCTTGAAAGTCGATAAATAAGACGGAAAATAATCTAACATTTGCAGCTAAATCACATGAGGTTCAATGCTATATTGAAGTTGTGAATATAATTCATATTGTTGTGCTGCAAAGTCAAAATAAAATTACACATTTTTAACTGTAGGCAAAGAAACTTTTTTTTTAATGCAGGCAAATCAATCAGCAAACTCTATCGAGCACAATTGTGTTTGTAAAGTAATTAATTCTGTTTTTTTATTTAGATTGCTCTTCTTGGAGGGTAATATTTTCTAGTGCCATGACCTTAATGATCTCTTTCATTCTTATGTTCATATTGTCATCAGAGCCTGTGAAGTCGAAGCATCCAAGGATTACTTATGCTGATCTTTATCAGGTGAGCATAGCACATCCAATTCTCTTTCATTTTACTTATAAACAGATTGAAGCTATTCTGATTCAGTCTTTTCAAAGATGTACATGAGAAATATTTGTTTCAGCTTAGATAGATGGAATATATTGTTTTCTAGACAACTAGTTGGGTTTTAAGCACGAACTCAGCAGGTGATAATGTAGGGTGCTTAGGAAAGTCTAACTAAGCTAAGCTAGGGATCATGATTAAGACTTTTCTTAAGACCGCAACATCAGAATTATTTTTTTTTCTTTTTCTTTTTACTATGATAAGCTTGATATTTGGGTTCTTCTTCTAACCTTTACATACCCATGTCGTACTGACACTCTGCACTTGTATCCCCCTTGATTGCCTGTAAAAACTTTTGGAAATATCTGTTTTGGGCACTTTGATCCACACCTGTGTTGGATAATTGTTTTTGAGGCTGAGTAATATGGATAATAGGTCATACAAAAAAATTAAAGGAAACAATTTACCTGGCCAAGAGTAGCAACATGAAAATAATGGTTTCATTTATCCCTTTCCTTACCGGTTGACAATTATTTTGACTGAAATTGAAAATTACTTCGACTGGGAAGGCGAGAACATGAAAGTGTTTTCAATGCCAATTTTAGTCACATTGTTATATTGTTTCATATGCTACTGAGTGTATTCTGTTTTCTAACTTTAGATGGTGTGCCCAAAAATACTTGCTAAAACTGGTTCAGGAAGAAGCCACAGCATTTAAGTTATAATGGATCACCACTATCTTTATAATAGGGTTTCTTCCAAGATCTGGGTCACTAAACATCACATTTCTTCAGGCAATGCTTCTTTTTTATTTCCTCATCAAATGAGCTTGGAACTGAATTTAACTCCAAATTCTGAAAATCCAGTTGGCTGGAGTTGTAGCAGTTGAAGTGACTGGAGGACCAACCATTGAGTTTGTTCCAGGAAGACGGGTATTGTGATCACATATTGCTCTATTAGTGGTCGATTAACAATTGCTTATTGGTCATTGTTTTCTTTTGTTGTACTAGGATTCATCAGTTTGCCCAAGAGAAGGACTACTTCCTGATGCTAAGAAAGGTTTATCTGATATCTGCTTATTTATTTCAATATAGTATTTTGCAGGGAATGAATGATGCCTAAAGTATTTCTTTATTTTCATAATTTCTAGTGCTGCGTGAAACTGCAAATGTTCTTTCTGTTATTCTATTTTCGGTTACAATGGCTTCAATCTGCAAATGCCATATTGAAAATGAACTGTCTTGTTTGCACTTTTAACCGCCATGTTCCTGCTTGTTGCTTCTGCTAAAAATAACTATTTTTCATCTTATGGAATTATATGGAGATCTAAATGAAATCTTGACATTCTATACGGTCGCGCTATAGAGAGTCTCTTCTATTTCCCAAAAAGGAACTTCAAATGTTGATTAAATGCATTATAAGGCATTACGTTTTGCATTCACATAGATTAACATTATTTCTTTGTTTGCAGGTGCACCCCATCTGCGAGATGTCTTTTTCAGGATGGGGTTAACCGATAAGGATATCGTTGCACTCTCCGGTGGCCACACGCTTGTAGGCATCACGGCCGGTTTTATCTCCTTCAGCTCCATATAAAGATTGCAATCTCATACTTGTTTTTCTCATGAAGGGGAAAGCTCATTCTGAAAGGTCGGGATTCGATGGTGCCTGGACCAGTGAACCCCTCAAATTTGATAACTCCTATTTTATGTGAGAATAACAACTCACAATTTGTATTCGAATACTACAATCACTTTATCTAAATTTGTATAATCTCCGGATTCAGGATTCACGATACAGCGAGCATCATTTAAAAATCTACTTCTGTTTGATTTTTAACAGTGAGTTGCTCAAGGGAGAAACCGAGGGACTTCTGAAGCTTCCGACCGACAAGGCTCTGTTGAGTGATCCTCAGTTTCGACGCTACGTCGAGCTGTACGCCAAGGTAATACTTGATGAAATTTCCTTCGATTTTTTGTATCTGACATTTGTGGTCTATGATAATTGTTTCTTTCTGCAGGATGAGGATGCTTTCTTCAAGGATTACGCCGAGTCGCACAAGAAGTTATCGGAACTCGGATTTACTCCGCGAGGTTCGACTGCCAAACCAGTTGCTGATGGTACCATACTTGCACAAGGTGCTTTTGGAGTTGCTGTTGCTGCTGCAGTTGTGATCTTGAGCTACTTCTACGAAGCTACTCGGCGAAAATGAAGTAGCTTAGGTTCCGATCGGAATCGACTAATTTAATAGGTAATATCTAGAATAAATTCAATGCTATAAATGTTATCAATAGCAATAGTGATTAATGCAATGCTACATTTTTAGATTGCTATGGTAAGAATGAAATACAGTGACTAGTGAGATTGGAAGTCTTTATTATTACTGAAACATCTGAAACTTCAATATGTGGAACTTTGTTCTAAGTTTATTCCTTTTATTTCTTTTCAGAGGTGTGTTCTATATTGTTAATACTAGTGTGTTTGGCTCCTAGAATGGAATTTATCGCGAATAAAAGAGTTAATTTTAGAGCTGAAACAGAGATGAATTCATTTTCATTTTTTTTATTTGATTTGTAGGAATATTAGAATCAATAGTTTAAGAATGTCCATCTAAATCTTCATAAAACCACTTGATGGTCATTATTTGTTAGGATGAAAGTCTTTTATATATATATATATATAGAGAAGATACACTATGTATCTTACCTTGTGCATCCGTGCGCTCCATGCGACACCGACACGCGTTGCCGTCGTTGTCGTCGCGTCGTCCGGCCACCGTCGATCGTCGGACCAAACGTGATCGACGCTCGACTCGCTGACGGTCCAGCGATCCAGCGGGGCTCGGATTTCGGTCGGTTAGCACTCGGAATCCGGCGCAAATCGATCGGAAATGATCGAATTGCACGATCGACAGTGGTGTGAAATCGGCCGCCCGATTCTGGTGGCTGCCCGAGTGTACCGGACGGACTGGTGGCCGATGTCGGTCCGTTCGACGTCGGATTCCGATCGCAATTCGATCGGAATCTGACCCGATCGCGGTCGAAATCGGTCGGCTGATTTCAATCGCGATTTGATCGGTCGACGACTAAATCGCGGTCGCCCAAGTGTACCAGACGGATCGACGGTCGACGTCGGTCCGTCCGACATCGGATTTCGATTACAATTCGGTCGGAATCCGATCTGATCGCGGTCGAAATCGGTCAGTCGACGATCAAATCGCGGTCGCCCGAATGTATCAGACGGATCGCCTGTCGACGTCGGCCTATCCGGCGTCGGATTTCGGCCCAATCGCGGTCGACAGTGGCTGTGCCACTGTCGGCCGCACAATTCGATCGTTTTCGGTCAGTTTGCACCGGATTCCGGGCGTTAATCGATCAAAATCCGAGTCCCGTCGACGAGTTGTGCGTCGATCGCATTCGATCCAGTGGTCGGATGGCATGGTGGTGATGCCGACAGCAAGCGTGGCTGAGGGTAAGTCCTATCAAAATCGTGTGTGTATATATATATATATAATTTTGTTCTTATTTTTTACATTGAATAAGATGCAAAAAAAAAAAAAAAAAAAAAGTCTGATGTTCGTATAGAGTTTCAAAAAAAGTGTCTATTGTATACCATTTTATTCGGTTATTATTATAAGGTGTTGTTAGTACTCAAATTAGTGATATTTAAATTACAATGTAATAATTTTATATTCTTTTTCTCCGTGCAAAATAAGTTAAAAAAAAAAGTTAATTATATAGTAGAATAAAATTATGAATGGTTTTATTGTTAAAAATAAATTAATTAAATAAATAAACAAAACTCTTGTGAGAAAAGCTCGATAGACTGCGTTTACTGTGGGAAAAAGGGTCTGCCAGGTTTGAGTTGACTAGTAATCCAAAAAGCTAGTTTTTGTCCAAAGCAATGAATCTTGTCGATCAACATGTAGGTCAACTTTCCAAAAGTCAATTATGGTTCTCCAATTCAATAGTCCCACATAGATACGTGTTTATTGTTTCCAAAAGTCACTTATGGTTCCCCAATTTAGTCCCACATAGATACGTGTTTATTGGATACAACGGTATTTAGAAATGAGTACGGATCGATTTTGAAGAAGAATCTAAAATCTCTCTTTAAACTCAGATAGTCTTTTTCTGTCTTGGTCAGTCGTATCAAGATCAAACATCTTTCGTAATTTATCTTTCTAATAATGACCGTGAAATAAATCGATAGAGATCGTTAGATTGACAATTTCAATTTTTTTTGTGAAATGATTCCCGAATTCAACGGATGTTCTTCAATGATTTTTTTTTTTTCTGTTTTGAAAAATCCACCACGGCTGTTGTAGGCTCGTCGATAAATTAGATTGACAATTTCAAATTTTTTTGTGAAATGATTCCCGAATTCAACGGATGTTCTTCAATGATTTTTTTTTTTTTTCTGTTTTGAAAAATCCACCACGGCTGTTGTAGGCTCGTCGATAAACAAATTCACAAAAAATTTGCAATATTAAAATTCAAAGTAGGATCAGATGACTAAATCTCATATCGACAAGAACCGAAGAAGAAGATCCTCCAAAAATCCATTTATTCTCTCATAGAAAAATTATTTAATTATAATTTAAATTCAATCATTTTTGTGATACTTAAAACTTCATCCCTCTATTCAATGTCTCTACGTGCGTCTTCAAATTCACTTTTCGAAATAAATACAGTGCTAACTCGATCGAAAGAGACATCCAAAGTATAAACACAAACCGCCGAGGCTAGAACGAAGTGTGAAATGAGCGTAGCTTATCGTCGGTATGTCAAAATATTGAATTCTATTAGCATAATAGTCGCGGATTGAATTTTCTATACGATTGATACAATAATAATTATTTAAAAAGTTAATAAAATGCGCATGGATGACCGAAGTGGTGCGTACAAAGATACGAGTGATAGATAGGTAAAGTCTTGAATGACTTGGGAAGTCTTTTTTAACACATTTATCACATTTGATGATCGACTCTACCACCTACATAATTCCAAACTACTTCGATGTCTTTTCTTATCATTTGTTAGGTGGGAGAATAGTAAAGCCATATCTTATTGCAATTTGACTCTCTTGTTGACTTTAGAAGCCATTTGTGAGTGCTAGGGTTCATAGACACGAGTCGGTGTCGTAATTGTCCCCACGAGAATGACGTATTAGTTAGTGCAAGGTGAACTTGTAGGAGAGAGCAAGGGTCGATTCTCAATTATTGAATGAAAATGTCAGTCTTGATCGGTCCGTCTTCTTCCGTACTAGTTAGATTTCGCATCGCGGTCATAGATCATCCGTGATTCACTCCTCTCAGTCTGAGTGGATATGAGAATTATTTAGATTAGCGGTCTAACTGCGGAAGAGTCGGTGTAGTAATTGAATTTTTATGAAACTCTTCCTTTCTTTCATTCGTAGGCGAATAGATTCGATTATGCTCTTTTGAGATATATATCCCCTTGTAATATAATTGAATTTATAAAAACTTTGGAAATACATGCCAAGATCGATTCATTCAACTAGGCATGATTAATAGGTCAGTTCGATTCAGAATCGACTGAGAACTAATTCGAAATCGAAATCGATTCATTCAAACCGATTTTAAAACCATCCCAAACCCATTAAATAATGACTTGGGATGGTTTTTTTGATGGATGAACCGATTTCAATTCGGATTCGATTCAGACTCGGATCAGATCCGATTAAAAAAAAATTATCATTGGTTGGGAATGACAGTCGTTAGCAGAGTCATTGTGAATATCTTATTTGCTATTATTTTAGTTTTTAATGGTTATACTATTCAAACTATGTATCGAATTTCGGAATTGATTCGAACAGGTTCGGAATCGATTCGTACTGATTCGGAACTGGCCCACCTACTAGTAGTTCGGATAGTAGACTGAATTAGTTCTTAAGTTTTTAATCTTGAAATGAAAATCAGAACCAATTCTAAAGCCAACGGATCCGGATTTGATCAGAATCGAATTGGAACTGAATTCGAGGATCCAATAAGTATGTCTACATTCGTCTGTCTATATTTAAAAGAAAAATAGAAACTAAAAGGTATCCAAACTTTGCCCGACTAATCCACTTGGTGAACCGGCCTTGCCCCACGACCTCCGAAAAGTCTCTACCGGCCCACAAGGATAAATCAGGATGATACGCCGCCAAGTCGCCGTGAGAGATATGTACGTCAATTGGGTCCGCACCCCACACTAACCCAGCTAGAAAATGAGAATCCGCCTCCGCAACCCGCGAGCGAGTGAAAAACGACGAAATTTCTTTCGCAAACTGTAGCCGACATGGATCGAACTATGACTGTCACAGTGACCACCTAAGCTCTTACCGACGCGTCGTTGCCCTGGGGGCAGCAATAGATATATTTTTCGAAATAATAGATACTAGCAAAAGCCTTGCCTACTTTCAACCTGTTTCATTCACGAAGCCACTCCACTTGCTTGCAAACAACATTTGGATGGCGTGGTAGTTAAGACACGGTGAAACTTATGAATAAGATAAGGATTGATTTTGAAGGAGATCTAAAGTCTTTTTCTGAATTTAGATGACTCCTACGTACGTATCTTGACCATCATATCAAGGCTCATAAAGTCCTCTGTGATTTATCTCCCTTACTATATTAACCGTGGGATAGATCGATGGGGACCACTAGATTGATGAATTTCAACCTTTTACGGAACATTTGGAGGATAGACCTAGTCGAGTCCATTTTGGGGTAGCTCTCTTCGTTTCGCCGGGCTACGACTTGCCCAATATTTTATGGGTGCGTTTGGTTCGAGTTATCCAGTATAATTTTAGTTAGGGGATTATCAAATAATCATATAATTAAAATTACGAAGAATATAATATAATATAATATTATTTGATTCGATCCTAAATAATGCAATAAAAATCAGAGGATAATTTTAGAATTTTTTTTTTGTTAACTCCAAAATTTAAAAAAAAACACACACTCTTTCGAGGTAATGTTATTCCAGATTATTTGTCTCATTTGCTTACGTAATAGATATAAGTGAATTAGTTTAAGTTGTAGCAGTGATGCAGACACATCTAGCACAATATAATATGTCTGTGTTCATTCACACGAGTGTGCATCATTCTGAATCAAAATAGGATATAATGGAACTCCTAGAGGTTACCACGGACGTGAATCATTCTGTGACTCGATATAAGACTTCCAGTAGGGACCACAGTCTGCTCGTGGTCCCCACCACAGTCGTGGTGGTCTCTACCACGGTCAGGTCGTGGTCCACTCCACAGTAATTAGGATTTTTTAGTATTTCTAATTTGATTCTGAATATTTCTCAATTTGTTTTGAACGGTTCTTCATTCCTAATCTACGTAAACATGAGTCAAGCCTCCTGTAATGAATAGATAGTTTTAATTTTGGATCAATGACAGTCAGTTGGTTTCGTTTAAATTTAGAGATGGATCCTCTTTTGTTTTCGAATTCTCTCTCACATCGCCGTGTGTAGAAGAATACGCTTATCTCGCTCCCCCACCTGCATCCTGGATTGGCAAGTCATATGGGCTAAAATTGAGCCGGTGTGTGATTGAAATGTCTAGAGGAGACAAAACAAATTGGAAACTATGTCGATAAAATTTCACATTAAACTTTAATACTCACCTCCTATACACAGAGTCATACCTAAAATTTTAGAGACCCGAATCGAATTTTAAAAAAATATTAATCAATTAATTTTTGAATCTTTTATATTAATTTTTGAGTGCTCTTTAAAAGTAATTTGAACAATTTTAAAAATAGCACGAGACCATCATTTTTTTATTTTACATTAGGTACGACCTTGACCTATATGAAAAACACTTATATTTGTTCCCAGGGCAACGACGCGTCGATAAGAGCTTGGGCGATCTCTGCGGTAAATCATGGTTCGATCTCTGCCGGTTGCAGTTTACGGAGGAAATTTCACCGTTTTCCACTCGCTTGCGGATTGCGGAGACGGATTCTCGTTTTCCAGTTGGGTTGGTATGAGGTGCGGATCCTAATCGACATACATATCTCTCACGGTGACTTGACGATGTATCATCCTGATTTACCCTTGTGAGTCGGTAGAGACTCTTCAGAGACCGTGAGACAGAACCGATTCACTAAATGAATTAATCGAACGAAATTTGGATACTACTTGTAAATAAAAAAAAACACTTATATTTGGATTATAATTTACTCATGTGTTCAAAGGACTCTCCTTCTTCCATTCATTATTTTTTTTTTAACTTTTTATTTTGAAATTTTTTAATAATAAATGAAGTCTCGTGCTAATTTTGAACAATATTTTTTTTTCTCTACGGAAAGAGTCTAGTGACTAGTGCATATAAATATTATATCATAAGACAACGAATTAATCTCTCGTAAATATGAATGTGTCGTTCCTTCATACGCTAGTTACTAGTCTCAAGAATCAAAGATCTACCGTGATTTACCTCTCTTACAATGGTCCAGAGACGACTAATAAGAGTCATGAGATTGACGGATTTCAACCTTTTATATCATAGTATTTTTTTTTAAAAAAAAATACAAACTACATTAAATTATTGTTAAATCAAGTTGAAAAAAAAATACACCAACTTTTTTCACAAATATCTCCCATCACTAAACTTTGTGCAAAATCTTCAATGGACCACTACAGAAAATAAAATAAAAATATTTTTCTAAAGCAATCATTCCCTTAAAATATCTTCTAAGCTCTATGCCATTTGAGATTTTTAGATTTCATTATTTAAAAAATATATAAATAAAAAGGATCGACTTTGGGAATAAAATCAAAGATGCTTGTTGGAAAAAAAAAACACTTCTTGAAATACACTCAATTAAATGACAAAAAAAAAAAAGGAAGACATTTAAAGAAGTTATTCGATTTGCAGAGGAAGAATGCCCTCTAACTTGTATGGTCAATATTTTATCATTTTATAATATTCATCGAGATAAAAGAGCAATAAATATTTATTTTTAATTAAATTTTATAATGTTCAAAATTATTTGATAAAATAATTAGATATACAATTAATTAAATTTTGAGTCTAGGTAATATTTAACACCTAAAATTAAAATAAAATTTTAAAAAATAATTATAAAATATAACTCGTAAAAGATTAAAACCGTCAATCTAACAGCTTCCATTCCACCCATACTCCATAAAATTTGAAAGAGAGTAAATCACAGGAGAGCACTGTTCATAGATGCGATTGGCAAAGTATAGGATTACCATCTGAATTCGAAATAGAATTTTAAATTGATCTTTAAAATCGATCCTTATTCATTGTATAAATTTAACTTATCAATACATCGTACCCCGTGGAAATTACAAAACACAATAAGTACATGTATAGTGTACTAACACCTCAATAGCAAAAGGCTATACAGCTAATCAGTGACGAAATCTTGACCTAAACACCTACCAATGCAAACAGAATATCCATAATAATAATAATAATAATAATAATTTTATGTGCCTTAATTCTTAATTTTTTTAATTTAAAAAATAGTTGTATAAATCTTATCTATTATTTATTTATTTATTTAAAGGTAGCTCAAAGAAAGGAGCAGTCAAAGTCCTATAAATTCCCACACTGATCCTTAAAAGGGCAAGAGTTAGGGCGACCAAAGAAAGCAAAAAACAAAGGAAGAAAAGAAACATATTAAAAATGGGGAGATCTCCATGCTGCGAGAAGGCTCACACCAACAAAGGAGCTTGGACCAAAGAAGAAGATCGTCGCCTCATCGAGCACATCAACGCCCACGGCAGTAGTTGTTGGCGCTCTCTCCCTAAGGCGGCCGGTCTCCTCCGATGCGGTAAGAGTTGTCGACTCCGCTGGATCAACTATCTCCGCCCCGGTCTCAAGCGCGGTAACTTCACCGAAGAGGAGGATACCCTCATCGTCTATCTTCACGCTCTTCTAGGCAACAAGTATGAATCTTTATAAATGATGAATCAATCAATCGATGGATAGAATATTTTATAAATGATTGATCAATCATTCCTTCCAATTTTATATATATATATATATATATATATATATATTAAAGGTATTTTTTTTAACTTGATAAACAGATGGTCATTGATAGCCGGAAAGTTACCGGGGAGGACGGACAACGAGATCAAGAACTATTGGAACACACACATCAAGAAGAAGCTACTGAGGAAGGGATTGGATCCGACGACGCACCGGCCGATCAATGTTGGACTACCTGATGCGGCTTGCGAGAGGAGTCGGGAAGAGAAGGTACGGCGGCCGGAGGTCATGCCGAGATGCCCGGACCTCAACTTGGAGCTGTGCGTGGGTCTTCCGAGCTTCCGGCGAGAGCCTGATCAGTCATGCGTTGTGCCAAGCAGCACTGTGTTCGTGTTGGACTACAGAGCAACAAGCCTACCTTCGGATGAAGTAGTAGATTTTTAAAAATTGTGTGTGTGTGATTTTTAAGAGAAAAAAATGGAGAAAATTGTGTTTAATAATCGAGATAAATTAAATAAGTTTTTTTTTTTTTTTTTTTTAAATAAGTTCTTGATAAGAGAAGAGAGTGACTGTCTTTGTATTGTGTTTTTTTTTTTTTTTTTTTTTGTTGATAATTATGAGAAGATAAAGTCCTACTTGTCAGTTTTGTGGAGTTTTTTTTTTCCTGCTATTTTAAAGTCAATTTTTTTGATATTTTTGCGTGAGTTTTGCAGTCTCAAGCTGACAAAAGCCTTTAGTAATAATAATAATAATAATAATTTGTTTTATTTAAAAAAAATGAAAAAGGGAGTTATGATCAAAGAAAACAATTAATTTTGATGAGGAAGATGGATTGTATATATTATTAAGAAAATATAACATTCATTTTTGTATTATATATATATAAAATGTTGGGGAGTGTGCAGGAAGTTTGAGGGTTCTCTCCGGCCTCAATAATAATGAGGTACGAAGAAGAGAAATGTACGCAACACAAACAACGAACAAAGACACAAGATGTAACGTGGTTTGGAATAATGATTCTTACTCCACAGGGGTGAGCTCTTCCACGAGCTACGGTGCCAAAGCACTTTCACTATAAACTTCCTCCTTCACGGAAAAAACTTTCGGAGGTGGAGGAGAAAACCTCTTACAATTAGCTCAATACACAAAAAGTATCGAAGAGATGGAGCTCACTGCTCTCCTTGTCTCCTTTTTCGATGATGTGGTTGCTCTCCCCTTCGAGTATGTCTTTGTCTCTTGCCTGTTGGAAAGAATGTAGATCCTTTTCCTCTTGCCCTGCTTCTTTCTTTTATCCCCCTTCCTTTGGCCAACTATTGCATCACGAACCCCTTTCATCGTATATGTGGTCATCTTGCCTATCTGGGAATCATTCTGTTATAAACACGATGAGTGAAGGCTCCTCCGAATATTATGCAGGGTCCTCTTTTGTTGTGTAACAACTTTCTATCTATGTTTCGGGAAATATTCTAGTCCATCCCTTTCAACCACTTTCCTTCGGTAAAGTTAGCCTAGATCTACCGCTCACGTGTAACGTAGCTCTTAGGCTTTTTTCGGTATCCCAGACCAACTTCTATCCTTCCCGTACCGAATCACCTCTAGGCTCGTTCGACCGAGTTGATTCCTCTCCTCCTCGTATCGAACCAATCTTCGAATTCGCTCGGCCATGCCAACCATCTCGAACCATCCTCCCGAGCTGACTTCCCCAAATTTATGCGCCCGAACCGTTCTTCCTAGACTCCTTCCACCGAACCAGCTACTTGGTTCAGACAGTGTCCTATGCACGGGTTTTTTCACTTTACTTATGGGAAAAGATATCAGCAGTATCATTACGCAATATGATCTCAGTCGTCAATCACACAGAGATACATAATAAATGAGAAATATATAGTATTTCTTTTCAACAATCTTTGATCAAATTATTCTCTATCAACCGTCATCAGTACTATATCTCAGCCCCTAAAACCATCGAGATTGTCACGGTGTCCCTTCGGCCGAACCATGCAGTTGAATTTTGATTGAATTGCGATCACGGCATTGGCAACGACGATCCGACTGAACTCCATCGGTCTGACCGAGCCAGATTCCGATCGAACCGCGATCGATTTTTGATCAAATCGCAATCGAAATCCAATCGCTCGACAACAATACTGAACGACAATTGGCTTTGGCCAATGGCAATGTCGAACATCACTGTGCATACTCGAGCATGTATATATATACATCTGACATCGCCATTGACCAAAGTCACGGTCGCTCAGCATCGCTGTCGAACAAGTATATATATATATATATATATATATATACTCACTTTATTGTGGAGTTATTTAGGTATAGAAATACGATCGCCCCTATTTGAAAATCAATCACCTCTTCTATTTAAAAATTCTGGCTACGCCAAGAGTCCAAGTCCATAGATAGAGTGCTCAGGAAGCCAAGCTAAGGGCTAAGACTCTGTGCAATATTGGTCGATAAGGTCGAGTCCGAGTTGAAAGGTGACCGCTCTTTAAAATAAATTTGTTCTCTCTGATGATATTCCGAGATTAGATAAATATCTATTTTTTAGAATACAATGATAAACTACGATCTTAACCGATCATCAGTCAATTGTAACAAATTGATGATCCTCGAACGCTATCACATAATGAAAGTGGATGCTCATTGCTATGTACCTTTTATTCGAGACTTAAATCTCCTTATATAGAAGCTTTGATCCTCGACTCCATTAAATAGATGAACCGTTATAAATTTGAAAATTAATACGTCCATTACATAATTGAGAATTCATATTGACAAAATATTGGCTAATATGTTTGGACAATTTTTGTCTCAATTGTGCTTTTATATAAATCATTTAGGTTCAGTACAATTTAAGCTTTAGATTTACATCATTTGTAGGCGTACACATAAAGATCAAGAGTCTTTCACTCATGTTTTCACGGGGATGACTCATTGGTTAGGACAGTATGACGTTTGCAGAATTAATATAGATCAATTTAGAAGGAAGATCTAAAATTTCTCTCTGGACTCAGATGACTTTCCATATGTTTTGGCTAACGCATCAAAGTTCAAAAGATCCCCTGTGATTTATCTCTTTTATAATAGTCATGAGACAGATCGATAGCGATCCGATTTCAATTTTTATAGAAAAATCTCTCACTCGTACTTGTTCATAATTATAGATATTACGATTCAATATAATCAATAGATTTATCTCTCAACTATCAACGTGAGACTAAATTTCCTTCGTCCATTCATCCCTTTTTCATTTAAATTTACAACAACACTGATTATTGACAAACCTAAATTCCGTTCCTATTGACTTCTTAAAAATCAAATCAACTCAGCTAACATGCGCATTCATATTCAGATGAGATGGACAAGACTAGTAGATAGATATTATAGTGTGAAATCAGAAAGGGAAAAATTTATTATTTTTGATTAACGGATAAAGAGTATAATTTTTTATGATTTATTTTTTTTCATCTTCATCGAAAAATCGACAATGAAAAATAGAACGGTGTCTCTTTTCAGTATGTTCGAACTCTTTCTCTTCTTTTGTCTAAAGTAGACAAGGTGACCACTCTTTAAGAAAGTCGCCAGTGGTTTTCGTTATGCATGAGTAAGGAATATTAGAGGTAAACCGACTTTACCAATACGATCCCTCCGATGCTCAAATCAGTTTCTTCTGAGGAGAAAAGAAATAGGAGAAGAACAGTAAATGAAGAAAATTTAGAAAGAAGAGTGACCTCTACGTACCCGAATATGAAAAAATCATTCAATTCTCTTTGCTTCTCACATACTTTATATAGTGCATTAGAACAACCTTGTCGACCAAGCTTATTTGACCTCAATGCCCCTTGTCAAGCGGTTAAAAGATAACTGTTAAGATATAAGGAATCCCAATCTATTATATATCGTTTCTATTTGTCAGACATCATAGAGACAAACATGACATGTGGATGTTCACGGAGAGAGGGATGACTCGGCATGGTCAACTTGCATATATCGAGACGGATTGCTTCTGACTCTGTTCGAGGGCATGAATGTAGCGGAGTTGTATAGTGCCATGGGCGATCGATAGAATTGTAGTATTCGGGAAAATTTGAATGTAGCGGAGTTGTATAGTGTCATGGGCGATCGATAGAATTGTAGTATTCGAGAAAATTATTACTTAGGAATGCAGTGGAATTGTAATGCTCGGAATGCTAGTATTCAAGAATATTAGTGATCAAGAATGTCATAGGTACTCAACGAAACTAGAGTGCTTGAAAAAATCATCACTTAGGAATGCAGTAGAATTATAGTGTTCGGAAATGCCAGTGCTCAGGAATATTAGTATTCAAAAATGCTATGGGTACTCGACAAAACTAGAGTGCTCAAAAGAACCATCACTTAGGAATGCAATGGAACTATGATGCTCAGGAATGCTATGGGTACTCGACGAGACTAAAGTGCTTGAGAATATTGGTGTTCGATGAAAAAGAGTATTCAAGAATACCGTTGGTGGATCTAGGTACTATCATAACTCGTCGACAATTCGAGGACTAATTAAAATTTTGATTCAATCGGAATAACTTTGTTCGACAAATGAGACTAGATTGGTGTCCATTTTTGCGTTACTTGGTCCCCGAATACAAATATTTGATATGGGTGTAAGATGTAAAAGGAGGGAAAAATTGACTAATGTGTGTTTGGTGAAAGAAGAAGACGAAGGAAGTGAAAATGACGACAATGTCCTCCGCCCGAGCGATCGATCTCCATCTCCTATTTATCGATCACCAACATACACCTTCAACTACGAGTTCACCGTCATGCCAAACGCAAAGTCCAACTTGTTGTTGTTTTGTGTCATTTCTATAGAAACCACTCGATAGCCGCCTAACATGTTGCCTCAAGTGAACGAGGGAAACACTATCTTATGATGCTTCGGCGACGACGACGACATTGTCACGCCTAGACTATCCAGCTGTTTTCGACAGCGCTAAGCGTCGGTCTCGATAAGAATTAGCTGCAGCCTGATCTCTACACCAACCCAAAATATCAAAGGAAAGCAACAACATATCGTTGTCGATACAACAGCAGGCATGATCAAGAACAAATTAACCAGAGACATGCATCGTGTGGTGCTCACAACCTGCTCGATCACTGTCAGGGATCATCATCCAATGGCACTTGGCAAGACACACGAATTGCACTGCAAGTTGCTTCGAATAAACTCCATCGACTCATGCATCACCATTTTGTTCTATCCAGAAAACTATTAACTATAAACTGCACCTGAATGATCCTGGTGCTCATTTTTCTACAGCTGCAGGGAAGTCATGGCTGAAGTAAACGCAGAGGAAGAAAGAAGGGGATGGATACACACAAGGAAACATGGCATTGAGGCTCTGGTGATGAATGCATTAGCACTTGATGATGACAGAATGAAGGAATATGACAAATTCAGTGGTTTGTTGCTGATACAGGCTTGAAAAAGTCCTGTTGCTGATTTTTCTAAGGCAACTGGGGGACCAAGGGGGAAGGCAGAGTTTTCAAGCGCGAAAGAGCTGTGAGAATGCGACATCGCGGAAGGTTGGTGATGACTAGAGTTCGAATTTCATACCGAGAATCTTGGAGATGATTTCAGCTACACGAAGAAATTTGAATTGTGACTGAACTGCAATGGAAGGGAGTCACTTTCCAATGGAAAATACAATAGCAAATGGCTCAAAGGATAAGGATGGTTCGACCGATAAACTAAGCTCGGCCGAATAGAGATTTTCTTACAATAATCTCGACTCGGTGAAGTTATCTAGGCCTACCTAATAACTCGGTTGAGTCAAACCGAAAGGGTCAAGAAAGCTGAGTTGACCAAGTAGATCGAATCGAGATGAGTAAGTTAAGTTGGCCAATTCGTGTTAAGTGGACAAATTCTATAGTGAAAAACTGAAGTGCTCACCAAAAGAAGGCTGCTCATGATTCCATCTGCGAAGAGCTTGTGCACTTCCTGTTGAGCTGTTCTAAACAAGTTTAAGTCACCTTGAATAAGCCAATGGAAGAATATGATGCATACAAAAAACAAAAAACATAAAAAAAAGTAATTCAAATAAATAGATTGAATCATAATCCATGAAAGGAATGAATGCCTAGATGAACATGTCCAAACAACACTTTATTCCAAACTAGTTCACAGTAGAAGTTTTGTGAACCTTCTGTGTGTTGAATTATTCATCAATTAGGCAAAATTATTGGCTAGTCATAAAAACAAAAACTGTTGAAGGTAGTTTGATGGAAATTCAACTATCCCTTTTAGTCCAAATCTGCTCAGAGTCCAAAAGCAGAACATAATCCCATGAAATTGTTTGTTCCCTTTGAATATTTTTTGTAATTTTTTTTGGTTTTTTTTTGGGGGGGTGGGGGGCCTTTATTAGGTGACCTTCGAGAGAGATAAACGCGAGGAGAAGGCCCCAACAAGCACTTTCTCCTAACTGACAATTGATCCAGCTGAGTTTGGAACTTTGTCTATTGCATTCGCAGAAGCTCCGTCCCGTCTCAGGGTGTTCAAATTCTCAGACACTGTTCTATTGAGCCCCATACCGATCGGTCGACTAGTATTGTTAAGATGAGAACCAGAACCGCTCTCAGATAATCCAAGGTTCTGCACATGATCCAGAATTAAATCATCGCCAGACGTCAGCGAATACTGAGGGCGGGAAACAATGCCATGTTGGTGTGGTATTGAAGGAAGAATCCAATTCATCCAATCATTTCGTCGCCTTATATTCTCATCCTGCAATACAGCACATCAAGCATCCCATAAATCATAAGAGCGTCAAGAAGAAAAGGGAGCCGATTGTTCCTTGATGAAATTGAACTGTTTACTGAATTATAAGATCTTAGCCAACCTGTAATTGTATCTTATACGTATGAACAAAAATAATTGGATCGAAGAGTAACAAAGGATTGTAAACATTTTAAGGAACTAAGAATAAAGCCCTATAAAATTGGTAAACTATTTACCAGTCGAAGGCAGACATGCTATAATACAGTTGACTAGTCGAACATTACCAAACCAAACAAATTTAGGCATTTTTAATACCTCTATTTCCACAACAGTTGAACCTCGAAGTGACTCCAATATAAATGGTATGTCATTTGTTAATTGTTTAACCTGCAAATATGAAGAAACTGAGAGAAATCCCAGAATCAAAGCAGCAAAGAAGACAATGATAGGTTCAGCTAACAACAAACTATAGCACATATCTTCGGATGATTGAGAAGATAAAGTACCTCAGTCGAGATTCACTTCCAAGTTCTGGAAGGAATTAAAAAATCACCCAGATATAAGTCGTCAAGTCTAGATTTTGAATTAATAATTTTGCACAGAAACCATCTAAAATCCATAAGAATCTCATCGCATTTTGCTTGGCTTCAAACTTAGTATGTCCTATAATTTGGGATCAGCTGTATGGACTTTATCCTGTATTTATATAAGTAGTAATATCCAAATCGATTGTGCCATTTTGTGTTAACTAGAATTTTTTTAATGTTCCTCTATCTCAATAACCTAAATCAAACTCATCTAACTATAGAATATAGTTATCGTCCTTGAACATGTCCATATCATCTCTATCTATATTTCTCATTTTATTATGTTTGCAATAGGTATTGAATACCAGACTTAAGAATGGATAGGAAGTGTGTTAAGTACAGATGGATCGATGATAGCAAGAGCTTCAAAATCAGGCGACAGGAATTTTGTGACCACTTCAAACTCTCCAAACTTGAATATCTCTAGGACTCGCATGGAGTGGAAAAAAGAATCATTGCCATTAAATTTTTGGGACTGAAAATATAACAAAAAGGGCAAAGCTCTATATCATGCACAAACAATTAATCTAATCACAATTTAGTTCATATGCTTTTGAAAATCTCAATTTGACTCCAAAAGAATTTTGTAATTTGGTGAATAGTCATGGTTCCAATTGCAGAGACAGAGTTGATTCGTAAGAAATAATATAAAGAGGCATGTTCACTAAATTTGGGTATAAATTGAGCTATTGAGACAGTATAGGCTGATAAAATGGTGATCGAGCTCAAATCTTGTCAGCCTCCCAAGAACTTATGTGACACCCTCCAAGCTACTGCCCACCCCAAATGAATCCATGATAAAGCAACAGCAGAACATGATGAAAGGAGGTGCATGCATCCACAGACCCTATGGGTATGGCTTCTAAAGTGGGCATACACAAAGACAGGATATTCCATGTTTACAAGAGGAAGATGCATAACGAGTGGCTGAATCAGCAGGAGCTGCACCCCTAGTTGGCAGCAACTGAAGAAATGGCGTGGCAACAATTGAGGACATGGTTCCAATTTATGGTAGTTAAAGGTGTAAGTAGTTGTACAGTTTACGAGTTATGGTATTGAATGAGTCTCTTATGTTAGTGGAAGAAATCCAGTAGTTTTGCTGCTTGTAATAGTAGCGTGGTGCTGAATTACACGTGTTTCTTATGTTAGTAGAAGATATGCAACTTCTACTATAGTTTAGTAGGAGATATGGTGTTGAATGATAAAGTCTCTTATAAAAAGGATTATCCAATGCACAAAGCTCCCGTCAATGTGAGGTTCTAAAAAAGGATTGGATCACATTGAGTCTATTGTACGCAGTCTTACCCTGCATTCCAAGAGGTTGTTTCTACAATTAGAATCCGTGACCTCAAAATCACACAACAGTAACTTCATCGTTGTGCCAAAGCTTTCCCAAGGTAAAAAATGTTGCAAATATATAGGAGATATGGTGCTGAATGATAAAGTCTAATGTTAGTGGAAAAAAATATTGCAAGTATAGTGTGTTCTATATGCACGTATAAATGAAAGAAATGGATATGGAAGCTTTTTATCAAATTTTCTCTGTTCTATTTGTCCCTCTTCTCTGAACAAGGCACTATTTCCTTGATACACCTATGGAAGAAGACCGTGGTTCCTGAGGAACTGTCCAACGTACAGTGCAAGCAACAACACCACCTCCTTACTTCCAACACCAGCACCAAACAACTTGTCGCTAGATCATAGAGTCCTTCCCTTACCCTCCCCCAGGGTAGAGTCAGACTAGAAGATGATCCCTATCTTAAATAAGTTGGATCAGGCCCAATTTTGTTGCTCTACATTAACTAGAGATTGACCAATCTAAGATCTAAAACCTAAAAAGACCATGACCTATGTAGTGAACACATTATGGCTTGAAGGATAATTAATACAATATGTTGTGTGAGACCACAAATATGGTATAACATCCATATCATGTTCTGGTAATGAGAAATCAGCTTTCAATGCAGCATGACTTATAAGAATCTTAAGACAGAAGTAAACTTATATGTTAAAGTGGCCAACGTGGCACAACAATTGAAATAATCTCAGTAATATGTGGACCAAACTCCATGTACATGCATGAAAATTGAGATTAACTACAACCAAACTGTCAATGTGCACCATTCAAGATTCGAGGCATGGAAAAGTGATAAATTTCAATTAATGTGACAAATTGCACCATGTAATACGGGACTCTAGCCCAAACAATATTCTGACAATGTGCTAGAAAGCTTCCATGTATACACATGTTGAGGAAGAATTACAAGTATCAAGTCTTTCAGATCCAGCTAATTACACAGAATATTTGTGATACTACGCCAAATTAATGATAAAAATTTCTAGTCCGACATCATAAATACATTATGGATTTGGTAATATCCGAAGTTAAAAAGTAGCATTTCAAGAAAAAGCAAAATCAAATTAGATAATAGGACAGGCTAGAGAAGAAACCACTAACTACTCACGCGATTAAACCCTGCGATCAGGGAGACAGGTACCCATCCCTGATCATCCATTTTCTGTCTCAAATAAGTGTCCTTCAGTAAATTCTCAAAACTGCAAAGTAAGGACAACATAAACAAAACTAAGAGTTTCTGGTTAAAATATGCTATATGAGCACAAAAATGATTACCTGAAGTAATATTCTATTTGCTTGAGTATCACTCCGCGAAGGTGCTCCACTGGGGCTATGTACACAGTAGAAGCTATAGCCTGGGGGGTTTGATGAGGAATAAAGGGCACATTCCTCAGTGGATCAATTGGTGGTGGAGCGGGCATATAATAAACATGAGGAGGAACATCTGAAAGAGAAGAACAACATAAATCATAACAAGCATATGGTGAAATGGCATTCATCATCTTAATTGATTGCATTACAAACCAGGATACCCCATGGGAGCAACAATAGGCCGGACATGGGGAGGCATTCCCATGAATGGTGCCGGAGGAGGAGGAGGTGGTTGAACAAACGGCCTTGAGTACCCCCTTTGCTGAACCAGTGGCATAGACATAGGCATTCGTAAATCTCTGTTACTAAAACCTCGAGGAGAATTCCAAGCAACACCTCCTCGATGGAATCCCCCACCACCACTAGTATTTCCTCGCCGGTTTCTGTTGAACCCTCCACGGTGATCATCCTCACCGTGGTGTTGTGTCGTCAATCCACCATCCCTATTTTGGTCCCAGTTGCTGCCCTTACTGGGACCGTTCGGAGAAGAACCCGAGCCCTCTTCCAAAGCAATCGGAGTGATCTCCGGCGTGGGGGATTGTTGATGCGATGACAGTGGTGATCCATTAACCTGAGAACCACTGCCGCTGCCGCTGCCGCTCCTCTTGATGGAATTACTTTTAGGAATGGATTTCTGACGAGCAGGAACCGCCGGGCTTGGATCAGAATTAGGGTTAGGATTGTTAGAAGTTGTTTTCGGAGGAGCCATCAGAGGCACCTAAAATGGCCAAAACAAGAACCAGAGAATAAAGATCAAAATTTCCCTACAAAATAGCACTGAGATCCGAAAACAATTCAAGGGCATTACCTCGTGGGCAGTGTCCGATCCATCAGGAACAACCACGGAGGATTCCGAGGAGGTCGGTTTGGCGAAAGACTTCGCGGACTCCGAAAGCTCAGGCCAGGTGGCTCCCATCACAGCGCCCCCCTCGCTATCCCCGTTGCTCAGGACATTCCAAGCCTTCTTTCCAGCCGCATTGCCGCCCCTCCCCTGCTCCTCGGATGCCACCTCAGCCAGCCGGAGGGAGGCCATCGAGGACGAGGACGAGGACGAGCTGTCGGGGGCGATACCGGATGGCAAGGAACGATCTACAAGCTCCGGACGCAGATACAACGAAGGAACGTTGGTGGCCGCGTCGGCCTCCCCGCGGACGACGTGGCTCCAGGGGGAAGCGAGGCCGCGGCCGGCGGACCTGCCAGCGGCCGGGGCTGTGATCGAAGAAGAGGAATTGAAGGCCGGCGACATGATCGAGGACGAGAGGTTTAGGATTCTGCCGATTCCGGGGATCAGGGAATCCCAAAAAACAATTGCGAGCAAAGAATACAGGCAAGAAATAAGATTCAATGGCAGGAAGAAGATGACGAACAATATCAAATCCAACTATACATAAAAACAAGTTTGAGAAAATTAAAAGAAACAGAAATAATCGATCGCAAAAAGGGAATTTTTTTTCCGCAGATCTTTCGCTCCCTCTCTCTCCGCTCTCGCCGCTCTCACTCTGCTCTCGCTCTCTCTCTCGCTCGCTCGCTCCCTTTCTCTCGTTTCTCCGCTGGAACAGAGAGGGCATTTAAAAGTGCATTAAAAAAACAGAGGAAAATTTTTATTTTTCCTTTAGTTCTGAATTTGTCAAAAAAATCCTCATAATACTTCGATTTAAAATGGAAGGTCTTAAGCTTACGTCAGCAGTCGTTTCTTTCTTTAAATAAACGACGTTTTTATTTTTAAGAGAAAAAAAATAATACACATAAATGGAATATATGTATTTTTTTAATCGAAATTAATATTTTGATTTCTTGCCAAATATAATAAATAATAAATTAAGTACAACGATCTTGTAGGACTATATATATGGAATAAATAACAAGTAACATATTTTACTCAATTTATTTTTTTTTATAAAAATTTAAAATTGATATTGTGACTTCTTAAGACACAATTATATCATTGGCTAACTAAACTCGATTATTCTAGTTTAGTTATTATACAAAGTAATAATTAATATGTTACATATAAAATTAAAAGTTTATAGAGATAATCTAGTTCAAATAAAAGTATTTATGGTATTATCCGATCACATTAATTAGAAGAAATTGCATTTTAATTTCTAAGATTTACATGAGTCCATAATTGAAGAAAGGTTAAACCCTATAAATATCTTGAAAGCGAGATTAAATTAAAAGGAATAGATTATTGACAAGTAATCTTAATTATGAACTTGTACGGTTCCATAATGAATTAATTAACCCTGAGCATGTTTTAAAAAAAGATTTAGGCTTTGTTTGGTACGGCGTAATCAGACTTATAATGTAATCAGGATTACGTTACAAAATGATTTACTTTATTTGGTAACATTTTAAAGATATAATGTAATGTAATGTAATCGTATTACAAAATAAGAATCAAGATTCGTAATCTCGATTACGAAGAAAAAGCTATGTAATCCGATTACATTACGGACTCAATATTTATCATGACAAATATATCTTTCTTTTATTTTTCTCATTGCTTCCTGATGCTCGTCGACGACGACCACCGACAAACGACGATTTGGCCGACAACAACAATGATCGCCCGGCACCGACGGCCGGCTTGGCGATCGACGGTTATAAGGGTATTTTTATCATTTTATAATAATATGAATTACATTCCTTATAACAAATATGGATACCAAACAAACGAATGTAATCACTTTTGTAATCAAAGATTACACATCAATCGCTAACCAAACACAGTAATGTAATACACATTACATTATATTACATTACAAACTTGATTACATTACAAGATTGATTACATTATCCCGTACCAAACGTAGCTCTCTGATGCAAAATCATGAATCAAAGGTCGGTCCTTAATTTCAATATATTTATGAGATTTTTTTTTTAAATAGAGTGATAATTTATGAACGATGAATCGTTGAATTATTCGTTGTGAATATTTTTTGATTTATCAAATGATCGGTGAGAAAATTTTATGCGATTGAATAGTCCATTCTAGGATTAATCGGATCTAAAATTTTGATACTGGATACCAACTAAATAAAATATAATATAATATAAAAATATTTAGGTAAAAAAAAGTGTTGACCATTCAAAATCGGACTAATCCTTGTCTTACGTGGTTTAAGATAATTAAAGATTTGCATGTAATTAGGTCAAAGTCTCCTTGTACGTGTTAGATTAATTAGGTTTTGTCTGTTTCTTGGGTGAAATTCCTTGTAAAAACAGGGGGTTTTTTGTAAACGTGTGGAAGGTTTGATTTTTGACCTTTCTTCTCTTCACGTGTACTTTGACTCTTTTATTAAGATTTAAAAATATATCCGATTAATGTTTATATATATATATTTTTAGATATTTTCGATTTGATTCTAATTAAATAACAAAGTACTGATCACTTTGGTTCGAATAATTAAATATCTAATATTAATTAAAAAAACAAAAGGAAAATAAAAAAAATATTATAGTCCTGGTCAAAGTTAATCCAATATTAATTAAAAACTACTATAATTTAGTCAAAAGTAATTCAATAGTAATATAGCATCAAAATTTTCAAAAAATACTTCAATTTTAATTAATACTGTTATAATAAAAAACTAATTCAAGAATAAAATTTAGAATAAGATACTATTTAATATTAAAAATTCATAAACCTAAAATATTATTATTATTTTTATCCATCTGATCCTATTTTAGTTTATTTTTATATTTGAAAACGTTGTGGATATTATTCTAGCAATTACAATTCAAAATTACTACCACGTAGACACTTTAATTTTATATATATACATATATAGGATCATCTGCATGCACAATCAATGTGCGACTGTGTATAGTGTTTATATGTGCATAATAATTTCACTGTGCACTTAAGTAATTAAGGATGAATCTTTGAAAGTTGTAAGTTTTTTGGAATGTCTGTCCTTTTGTCGTGTTAGTCTTAGATTGGTCAATATATTTTTCGTGATTTATCTTCTTCGTATTGACTGTGAAACTGATTGACGGAGATGTTGAAAGCAAACGAATCGTCTTTATACTAATATTAATAAAATTATATTGTACATAGATGAACAATAAATATTACAAGATAAACAGTTCATCTTTGATTAATACGGATTAATTATATTATATTGAAGCAATGTTCTAAAAAGCGCTAGGCAATAGGTGAGCGGTCACTCGTCGTCTAGCGCCTAGGTGGCCAGGCGATTTTTAGATGGCCGATTTTTTTAATATTTTAAATATATAAAAAAAAAATAATATGTTTTAAATATTCTCTCAGTAAATTAATATTTTTCCTATATGAAAATTTTTCATTAGGAGGCACTCAAAACTCACTTTATACCCTCCACATGTATGTAACAAGTAACAACAAGTAACAAGAATATTAAAAGCATTTAGGATTGCAAACAATAAAAATTGTAAAATATAAAAATTAAAAATGTAATTGCAAACAATATTAAAAATCCATTGCAACAATAAGAATTGCAAACAATAATAATACTCGACAACATGCAATAATTTACCTAATTTTCACATCAAGCAACATTGCAACAATAAGAATTGCAAACAACAAGAGCACGCAACGAAGCACGACACAATAACAGATTTAACGGATTAAAAAAATCATTACGAATACTTGACAACAAGCAACATACCCAACACTAATAGAATGAAGAAAAATACATTCCTACATATTGTGAATGTTTAGTTGAAAAAAAATTTCTCTCCAAAAAACAAGACCAAAGACTACATCAACAATAAAATGGATTCTTCAGATGCAGAAAGATGACAATCATCAACGTACATTAACACTTAACAATATCAGTAACTATGAATCTTTTGCAACAATTTCCAACATTGAGACTCTCTTGAGAAACAAACGACTTGACATATCATCCAATTTTTCAAAGGCATGAACAATCAACTGAAATATTTCCTGAAAAATTCAAGTTCAAGAATGTTATTAAAACTGAAACAAAAAGACACATTGATTATCTAATTCCTGAAAGTAAAAACTATTAGGAAGGAGATCAATTTGTAGATACATAATCAGAATGTTAAAGTGGGATATTGTTATATCACTTATCGACATTTTAATTTATCCAACCTACCTACAAAAAAAGGCTGCAACATCAATTGCATGTCCAGAAAAATAATTCTGAGAATGAGTTTATATGCAATTTTCCAGTTTTGTTCAATATTTAATAACGTCCAGAATCGACGATTTGAATCAACGGTTTGAAATTGTGTAAAAAAAAATTGTACATCCTATCTACCAATGATTTCCATCAAAGTATGATAGTTGGTGCAATATAAATTCTATAAAAAAAATACTTCTCTCGGGAATGTAAAACAATGAAACAAGTAAAAATATCTGAACATTAACTACTTACATCTTCAATATTTGTCTCAACATCTTCATCTCCACCGTCAACAATCCATCATTGTGCTATAGTTGCTTCACTAACAAGTAGTACATCAACTCCTTTTTCTTCTAGTCTTCTCTTTTTGTTTATGATCTTGGCATTGAATTGAACATAGACTAAATTGTTCAACCTTCCGGTATATAATTTATTTCTTTTCTTTGTATGGATCTACATTAAAGAAAAATATTAATATTGATTATTGAATACATATTTAGACATTTAGTATAAGTAATTAAATACTTACTCCCTCAAAAGTACTCCAATTTCTTTCACAACCGGAAGAACTCGTAGTTAAAGAAAGAATTCTTTTAGTCATCTTTTGCAATTTAAGTACACCGTTTCCAAAAAGATGCCACCATCCAACTAAATAAAAATAAATCCAACAATAAGTCAATAACAATAAGCAAAATCAAGAAACAAGCAATAAAGATTAAAAATTACAAAATAAAGTAAGCAATTCTTAGTTCTTAGTTTTTACTTGGATCATATTTCTCATCATTTTTCGTGCACCCCACTATAGACAATGCTCTTCCAAACCCGCCCACACACGCACACACTTTGTTGATATACTTCAACAACTCCACATTTACTATATCACTTTGACTATCAATATCATTAGGAAAGAATATTTCAACACAAGTGAAAAATTCATTCATGTCCACTTCTTCACTTCCTATGCTCCTTTCATTGAAGGAGTAATAAGGGTTCAAGAGGTAGGCCACCAAATGCAGTGGACTATCAAGCCGATTACGGATTTTTTCATCAATAATATCAATTAGCGGACGATAGTGAAGCTCTTGATTGTTGAATGTCACTTTAATATCCTCTCTCGCTCTAAGTAATTCTCCATACACAAAACCCATAGATGATTTATTATCCCATCAACAAGACGAAGCACCTTAACTAAAGGGGCAAACACCTTCAAGCAAAAACTTACCCCATTCCAAAAAGAGGTACTCAAAGCAATATTATATGTCACCTTTCCCTTTGCACTCTTTGAATGTTTGCATGTATTCCATTCTTCACTAGCAATCATAGCTCTTAGTTCACTTTTCTTCTCTATCAAGCTTTGCAAAGTTAAAAAGGCGATTGCAAATCGTGTTACTCCCGACCTCATTATGTCTCTTTTTTTGGTAAACTTTCTCATCATTGACAATGTCTTGTGATGTGCATAAATAAAGATTGTTAAGTTCTTTGCCTTTTCAATCACCCCTTTGAACTTAGGTTGATTCCCAATTCCTTGAAGCATAAGATTCATGTATGAGTTGCACATGAAGTCCAAAATATATGTGGTCTCTTCTCCTTTAATAGATCTTTTGCCGCCATATTATTCGAAGCATTGTCCGTTACCACTTGAACTATATTTTGGGGTGCAACTTCTTTAATACACTTGCCCACATATTCAAATATATAATTTCCGGTGTGTGCTTCATTCGATGCTTCCTTAGAAGAAAGAAAAGTTGTGCCTTCTTTACAATTGATACACAAATTCATGATACTTCTTCTTTTTCAATCAGTCCAAGCATCCAATTAAAATTGAGCAACCATTCAAAGTCCATTCTTCTTCTTGCTTCTTTAATAGACGTTTAGTTCTATCTACCTCTTCTTTCAATAAGGGCTCCCTTAATAGGTATTGAGTTAGAGGACGATAACCTGGACCAAATTGACCAACCGCTTCTGCAAACCTCTTGAAGCTATCATTGTCAATGGGATGAAAAGGAATACCAGACTCATACACCCATCGAGCTAAATATTGGTGCACACTATGTGTCCTTTGCTTCCAAAGTGCATCAATAATATTTTGTTGTTGTTTTGTTTCTTATTTTCACTCAATGAAGAATCAGGATCAATGATGGATGCAAATTGATTCATAGGCCCAAGAGTACGCGGATTCCTTTTTGTCCCTAGACTCCCTTCGTCTGTCTCATATTCTTCAAAAACAACTTCTTCTCTCACCTCCATTTCATTTATATTTCTTTGTTTCTTTTTTGTTCTTGCATCTTCAATAGCATTCTTACACTTCACTTTATCCTCATCCGAAGATTTCTTACATGGGACAACATTTCCTCTAATATTGGTAACATATTGTTTGAGCCTATAAATTTCACCACTAGTAATTTTTCCACACAACTTATATTTCAACTTATCCAAACTTTTAGGATCCATCAATTCCGCAAATTCTCATTCAATATCATTTAAATTACGCTTCAAATGAAAATCAATCTCCGACATTGAATTAGATGCTTCAGAAGATATAGTACCTAACATTTTACTGCACTACAAAGGATAAAAATGAAAAATTATCCTAAAAATCTAAATAAATTAGATGCAATAGGAAACAACATTTTCAAAATTCGAATAGAATTCTAAAACAGAGATTCATCATTCAAGAGATTCAATAATCATTAACTTCTTGCTGTGATGTTGTAAAAATACAATTCTCTATGTTATCTCTTTAGTTGGAAATCTAGTGGAACGACTTAGGAATTTTGTTTGACGATTCAATATAATTGATTTAGATTTTGCCTACTTACTTTAGTCTCAGTGCGGAGTGCGGACTGCGGCGTGTGGCGAAGGGACGACAGAGAGGGGGAATGGGGTCAGAAATGTTGTTGTCGATGAGGGTGAGGGTGAGGAAGTGGAGGGCGGGCAACAGAGCAGCCGATGACCTATCCGGGGACGAGGGAGAGCTCAGAGAGGGCAGGGAGGCGAGCGATGAAAATCAAAAGGGTGTCGGTGAGGCTAGGGATATGGATTGGGTGCACAGCTTAGCTGCGTTCTGCGGCTTTCGGCTCGGTGCCTAGCTTCCACGCGTCGTGGGTCTACCAGGTCTTAGCGGCCGCGGCGGCAGAGACTCGACTGTGGGAGAGGCGGCACACGTGAAGTCGAAGTTTGGGCACAGCGGAGACGGAGAGGTTGCACGGGATTAGGGGTTCCGAATTTTGGCTTGATTAGGCTTCACGCGAGATCGCGATTAGGGATTTCGAATTTCAATCGCGATTCGTGAATCGCGATCTCGTTGCTGCTTAATCGGCCGACCGCCCTCGATTAATCGGAGCGAGCCATCACCGATTAATCGGCACTCGGTGTAATGCGCGACACGCGATGATATGCGACACGCGATGACGCCTAGCTGCAAAAATCGCAGGTCGGTGGACGAGAGACGCTTAGCGGCATCGCCTCTGCAAAAGTCAGGGCGGTGGACGAGCGTCCACCGCCTAGGCACCGCCTAATCAGATAAAATCATCGATTTTTAGAACAATGTACTGAAGTAATTATTATCTCATGCCTGCTATAACAATACTAAAAATAAGAATGTTTTCAAGAGTAAAAATGGGCTAAAGTGAAATTGGATGTTGTTTTGATAATAAATGAAAAAAAAAAGTATTCTTCTAATAACTCTGCTTTTGATTTTTTTTTTTTTTTTCAAATTGGAGAATTTACCATAAACAAAATGCCATGAACAAATAAAAATAAAAAGAATGTATGCTATTAGATTCCAAAAATGATTTACTACAATCTCCTCCCAACCCCATCAAATAGGTTTTTAGCCTCGTAGTTATGAGTGTGTATCAATTGATACTCACGTTGAATTCTAAAATCAGATTGTACAAGGCTATACAACCATTGAGGATGCGGATTTAGATTGCGGTTGCACTAATACCGAAGTCAGAAATCTAATGCACTTGGATTCGATAGAAAAAGAGATGGATAGGTAGATTGGACCTTGACCAAGTCCCCACGGACAAAGTATGGTTAGCACGTATAGACGTTGTACAATAGAGTACAAGTCAATCCTCACCCCTGGCAGGGTTCCAATCCTCCACTGTATTAGACTCCAATAAAGCCAAAGGTCGATCATGGTTTACTCTCTTTTTTTTGTTGTGGGACCGACGAGAGTAGGCCCCTGAAAGGGAAGGATTTTCTCCTTTTGTTGCCGAGCTTCGGTAAGTTTTTTTTCTTTGAAACATATCACTAATCCATTCAACTTGAATAAAGTCAACCTCACGAGCGGGTCAGATGGCTAGCGCAACAACAAATGTATTACAATGAATAAGAGTTGATCTTTGAGAATTATAAAGTCTTGTGAGGATGCTTATTATTCGGCCACATTAGCACTCAATTGGATCATAAAAGACTCTCTATGATTTATCTTTCTTGCGATGGATATAAATCGACCAATAGAAACACTTGGAATTGGAATGAACGAATCAATTTTTTTTTTTTTACTACAACTCGAACATTAACGCTAATAGAAAATCAAAAGAAACATCCTTAATTATTCATATAGTTAAAAAGACATTTCTCTTTTAAAAAAAAATATCAAAATAACATCTCATTAATAATTTGATACCTAAAGTAACTCTTTACACTCCACTTTGGAGCATCTTTGACAAAAACTACACCACCTCAGAATAGCTTTGACCAAAGCTGCTCAAAAGAGGTGTCAATCAAAGTTATTCAAAGGCCAAGTATAAAAGCATATTTCAGATATTAAATTATAAGATAAAGTGTTGTTTTGATAATTTTTTACTATTTCCACCCATCTCAAATCTGTTGAAGCCCAAAAGACCATTTTTTTTTTTTACAATTCCGATAAAAATCAACATTAGAATCAGAATAGTGGAAGAAGGAATACACACAACAACAAGAATAATCAAATCTTTATTCCACTAAATGAATACACACACTGAAAAAAATAAGATTGATATCTTGACTTTCATTTTTGGTAAAAATTTATTTCTTATTATTCAACACACAAACACAATCATTCCAGAATGTAAATTAAGAATTGTATCAGAGCTGAAACATCTGTAAAATTTAGAAAGGAACAACATTGGGAACATCAGTAAAAGGTTGAATGGAGCTGAGAGTAGTGTAAGCTTGTGCCTAAGAAGGAATAGGATCACCAAATGAAAGCCAACGAGAGCATTAGAATTGGCAAGCAGAGGCTTGGCATGGCCTTCCAATGCGATGAGCCGCCAGGACTTCTTGCAGGTACTGGAGAAACAGTACTCGAGGAGGAAGCAGGAGCAGGAACTTGAACGGGTGCAAGAGCAGGGGAAGTAGCCATGGCATGGTTGTGCACCGCGTGAGTGCTAGTGTTGTCTGCGTTGTAGCCTGAACAATGAAACGACTTGAAGCTCAACACAAGTTTCAGAATTCTATTATCAATGAGTAGCTCTAAGGAATGGCAGTTGGCATGCACTTACAATCACTGTCCTTCCAGCCCAAGATGTGCCTCTCTCGATCGAAGACGACATGAAGATCGGTCAGGAAGTTTTCTGCAGCAAAGTGTATCAGAATGTGCCAACAATTAACAAAGGGTGGTCGTTTCACTTGTTGGTTCTATTCAAACATGTTGGGGGTCGAAATCTTACGTCCGAAGATATTGATTCGATCGATATGCACGATAGCCAGGCAGTAGGCGATCCATGCCTGCGTAAGACAGCCAGAATTATACTTTCCATGGCTCATCAGAAATAAACATAAACAATATCCTCATCTACTAACCTTTGATTGAAGCACAATGACCGGATGGTGTACAGGAAAGATGCTTCCCCCATTTGTTGTGAAATTTATGTCGGGTAGAAAAACTGAAGTTTGCGTCGGGCTGCAAAATGAAGCATATGTTAGATGATGTCCTTTGGATCAAATGCAAATAGATGTGTTACCTCAGCTCGTAACAATATTCGAAAGTAAAATTTGAATCGACGTTTAATCGTCTTTCCTTCACTTGAGCATTAAACTATCAAAGTGGCAAAACAAGATCATGAGAGGGAGTAAACGAAACGGTGGTTTAAACTTGGTTTCAAGATCTTGTTTAGAGGCTTACACTCTGAGAGATCGATGTGTACATTGGATCAGACAAGGATGTGAAAGAGGTACCCGAGTCGACAATAGCGGGAAATCCTAAGTTAATCGAAGTATTCCCTACTGAAATTCCAGTTATGTTGATCATGTATGTTGGGCTGTCAGTGATTACAATGAAGTTAGACAAGGATAAAATGTTTGAAGTCAGATGATATTTGTGTCTTAGGTAAGCGAAAATGATAACTTACAGTCTGCTGTTCATAACTAAAGGAGTTTCTTGTTGATCTGAGCTACCTTTGTCTCCGAAATTGATTCTCCCAATTCCATCATATCCAAAACACATAGAAAAAGAATCTGAAGTGAATCCCCTACTCGCTAAGATGCTAGGAACAGATACCCTCTCCAAACCAAGGCCGAAAAGACCATTTGGAGCTGCACCATATAGAAATGAACCAGTCTGATTATCTCCACATCTGCACAATTTTTACCAAAAAATGCACTATATGATGCGACAAATGAAACTTACATCAGTTATCAAGCAAACAAGGCATCTTGTCGACAAAGTATATACATTTTAAGCACAAGTTACTTGTACTAGAAGAAGGCAACATACCCGAACACAATCGGTGCTTCAACAACTTGAGGGTTTGGACCCTCTGTTGTCAGATATAAAATATCCTCTACTAAAACCCCAGAAGATGAAGTATCCTCAGTCAAATAGTTAACTTGATACGGGCAACTATTTGTTGCAGAAATGAAGGCATTGGGCTGACCACACAAAGTGTCGTTATAGAAGACCTTCTGGCTCGTCGTCGAATTGCTAGGACTATATGTGTCAAACTCAAGGCCCTGTTGCAAGTTAAGTTCTTAACATGAGAAACAATCACGGCATTCAACCTATACACTCTCAGTAGAAGCTCATAGATAAGACATGGACAATACATCGAAAACATTCACGAGTTTAGATACAATTGTGATGGAGCAAGGATTGCAAATGAACTGAGAAATGACTGTGTCATGGATAGTAGCTAAACAAGATCAATCTCTCGGTGTTAAGAAAATTCAGTTTTCTTAACACCGAGAGATTCCTCCCTAGTAAATGATGGATATAAAGGAGCCACACTTGTCCAATCTCTCGGTGTCGACTCGATCGATCAAAGGATGTCTCACACGATGTGAATGAGTTTTCTTTTCCATCAAACTTCAACAAAGCATTCAGTTAGGTTATATGTAAAACCTACTAAGTACAAACAACAAGGAGAAAATTTGTCAGCTTTCACCAATTGTCAACTTCTTCGACTCTCCTATCCTTCCAAAAGATTAGAGTTTTTAATATCGTTATAAGTGGCATATAACTTGCCCTTTTCCACGAAGAAGAACAGCTCATTGGCTTCACCACGACAACAAGCGTTAGCATAAACTTCTCTATCAATCATTCATCCAGAAATCCAGAAACAAGATTGTGCAAGAAGAGATGGTGCTTAATATGTGCACCTATTGGATGTTAATTGTTAAGAGTGTACTGGAAAACAGCGAACATGAAAGGATTAAAGTTAATGACTTTACCGGAATTATGACAGAGGAACACTGCCGGCAGTCACAGGGCACCCAGAATAGATTGCTCCCGGTGTCCAGAGCGACTAGAAAGGTCACGTTCGGCGTTCCTAGCGCAACGATGGCGTAATATAAGCTGATTCCAAGAATCGATGTCAGAAAACCGAATTTGGGTGCGGTGGGAAGGGAGAGAGGATGAGGGAGGAGAGGGCTTACAATCCCAGTTGGTTTAATCTGTAGGTAGCGTTACCGTCGGCGAAGGTTAGCGCGGAGCCGCCGTAGGCAGCGGCTAGGGAACGGCCTCGGAGGGCGCGATCGTGATCGGCGAGGGCGGAGTAGTACTCGAAGGTGCTCTTCTCGGGCCACCAGACTCCCTGCATGGCGTGCGTTTCCGCCCACTCGCGCACGCGGTCGGAGAACCGACGGTGGAGGTCGAAGCCGAGCCCCGCAGCATCGGAGGACGGGGCCAGGAAGGATGCGACGAGGAGGAGGACGGCGGCGGCTGTGGAGGAGGAGAGGGGTTCATGGCTGTGGAGATTTGGGGAGCGATCGAAGGCAGGGAATGCGACGAGGAAGAAGGAAGTCAGCATTTTCAAAGAGGATAAGTCAACTGAGGGTCGTCGTTGACTTGGTTTTTCCCTCGATGAACATGACGGCACTGACTTGAATAAAAAAACGCCCTTTGCTATTACGGAGAACAGTTTTTTTTTTTTTCAACGGAGACAAAATATTTTATTAGATTCTTGAATTTTTTTTATTCGCATCAGGACATCCGAATATTCGATCCGATTAATCTCTGAGAGTGTCCGACCTTATCCTATAGATCTTAAAGATGTCTTATCAATAGCTGAGTCAGATAAAATTGGAGTTCAAGTGGTCTTCACCGCCCATTAAAAATAAATTAAGAAAACTTTTGTAATTTTTTTACGGTTCAACCTGGATTCCACGATTGCACTATTCCTAAACGACGGTCTAATATCGAAGTCGTACTTCATCCTGTTGGACGTGGGCAGTTCTACGAACTGCGCGATGGCAGTTCGTGGAACCGCCATCGCACACGCACGGCATAAGCCGTGCGTGCTCTCATTTCTAAAAGAGTGTGTGGCGCGTCCAAGGGAGAAAAAGAGGTTCGGCTGCGAAAGCTTCGTTCGTTCGGCAGTGACTCAGACGAAGAGGGTGAGAAGCGTAGAGAAACGTCCGGCGAACTTGGTTTGTGGAAGCGCGAGGTAATTTCCGGATTTTCACCGTGATCTTTCCTCCGACACAAGCAAAACTCCAACAACAGGTATATCGTTCAACAATGGTATCAGAGCAGTTTATTTTCTGAATTAATATGATACCTGTTCTTGTGATCGCCGGAGAGATCCACTGAGAACAGAACCTCTGTTCTGGTTAAATCCCGGCACGGCGCAGTCGCCGTTGGCGGCATCCGGTCGCTCGGAAGCGACGCGGAGCCGACGCCCTTCCGACGGCCTCGGAAGAGGCATGGCCGCCGACGCCTCTGCGACGCACGAAAGCGGTCGTTTGGCGTCGTCGGAGACGACGCGGGCCGCTGGCGCGGAGGCAATGGCCTCTGAGGCGGCGCGACCACCGGCTGGGCGAGGCGGCGACGCGAGCGCGCGGAGGCGACGACGCAAGGCGCTCCGCCGAGCGGCGGCGCTGTCGCCCGCGATCGGCACGGCCTTCTCAGCCCGATGACCGCGCGATGGAGGCGACGAGACACGAGGCGGCGGCCACGGCCAGCCGGAGGCGGCGGCCGGCGTGAGGCGGCCGCGCCACGGCTACGGAGGGCGGCGCCGGCCAGCCAGGCGCGGCGCCAGCAGGCGGAGTAATGGCGGGTCACGGCGAGGGCGGCGGTCAGCGGCGAGCGGCGGCGGCGGCGCCGGCCATGGAGATGTTTCTATTAAATAAATAAATAAAAAAGTTTTTTTATTTTATCTGTTTCGTACAGATATGGGATATAAAAAAATAATAATTTTTTTTTATTTATTAATCTGTTTAGAACAGATTATATAATTGGGCCAAATTTTACATGGGCCGAATAATTGATTAATCTGTTTCGTACAGATTATTGAAATTGGGCTTAATTAATAAGTGGGTTGTTTTACATGGACCGAATAATTGATTAATCTGTTTCGTACAGATTATTGAAATTGAGCTTAATTAATAATTGGGCTTTATATAGGCCGAATTAATTGGGCTTTGAATTTAATTTCGCTTTAAATGAGTCTTGAATCAAATTTTAATTGGACATAGGTTCAATTAGTTTGATTCTAACAAAAAACTAAGTGTCCAATTAAATTTACACAAGTGTTGTGTGTAAGGTTGACTTTGGTTGACTAAACTCATAACTATGGTTAAATGGATTGTTTTGGAACAATTAGAATCTGACCTAGATAACTTTAGGATAGAACTAGTATATGACTGTCTATGGGTCAAATAATGATAGCTTAAAATTCAAGAAGTGTAGTTCTTCTTGAAATATATGTATTTGTTCTGTGCCTTGATTAATTGAAATATACCGGTATTTGTACTGGTTTTGTCGGTTATGTACTGACATGAATTATTTCAATTTTACAGATGGCGTGGATGTATACCACGATGACCCGGCGCGATGTGTTGCGCAATCGGTATAGGGAGGCTATCGAAGATTTGGACTATGACCCTTACCATGGAGTCGTTGGACACATTGGGAAGCTGGACAGACTATTCTGGAAGCTCGAGATGCAGGAGTTTCCAATATTAGACAACTACAGGATTTGGGCGTTGATTCGTTCATTGCCGGACAATCTTGCTGACGCGGTACGACAATTTTGGGGGTTACATGAAGGACGTGTTTCATATACCCAGTTGTGCACAGAGCTGATAAACTACGCTGACTGTGAAGAGGATCCTGTCGAAGACCCTGTGGAGGATTTTGGTTCTCGGATAGTGAGGTCTTTGAAGGACTCTGTATCAGGGCAGCATGTGTTGCCTGTGAGTGTCCCAGCAGAGAGTACTGTAGTTGAGTCCAGACGGAGAGGACATGTCATGATTACTGCTGCGCTGGGGCTTATCCTAGTGGGAGCAGTAATCGCTTATCTATTAGGAGTTATTTTTTAGTTTATGAGTAGGAAGAATGTAATCTGTTACATTCTAAGTAGACTTTGTTATTTGTTAACATTGTACAGCATGTTTATTTTAATGATATGTTCATTTAATGATTAGTTCATTTGATGCTGTTAATTCTACATGATGCATGATTACTAAGTATGCCCTTGATTAGTTCAAATGTGTATATAATGATATGTTCATGTGTAATATCATGCTGTAATAATGATTAAAATCATTAAGTGGGATGTATGTAATAAAATATGTCAATATAAGTCTGATTGGCACATCTGAATGATGAGTGATAACGTAGTTGTCACTTGATTTTGTAAACAAATCGATTTATCTTGAGTTCATTTTGAAATTACATACATAAAAGCATACTATTTGAGTAACTAAATAATGTGTTTATTTATGTTGGGTTATGACAACTAAAAACATCATAATTGAAGGCGAACAAAGGTGAAAAAGCTGAATGGGGATAACTATAAGATATGACACCTCAAGATTGATATGTTCTTGAGGAGCAGAAGTTCTGAAATTTAAGTGTCGGGTTATGATGGAACTGTTGAGATGTATGACCGCAATCTGACGTGACCTTGATGCCTATAAGGTATGGAAAGGAAGGATTCCTTGCTAAGGGAATATTGATAAGTTGATGGTGGATGACCTAGTGTTAGAGTATGAGCCATATCCTTCAGCCCATGCAGTCTGGGTAGCCCTTAGAGAGAGATCTGATGGAATAAGTCGAGTAAGCTTTTCTGGCGATTAGGTTTGATCTACAAGAAGCGAATGCAACGATGGTTCAACATCTCGTGAGATGTCGAACATGATCCGAGCCGAAATCGCCGGCCATGAGTTAACCGAACAACAAAGTTCAGGCGGTTATTCGTTCTCTTCCCGATTCTTGGGAGACCATGAAGCAGACTTTAACTCACAGTGAGAGTATTAAGACTTTCGCTGATGTCTCACGGCATGTTGAGCTGGAGGCTGAGAGAGTAGAATCCGCGAGGATTTCTGGCCAAGCCTATTTGGCTGCAGGCTCTGCTGGATCATCTGGATCCAAGAAGAAATGGTACAAGAAGGGAAAGGGAAAGAATAAAAACGTTGCTACTGCTGCTGGGAAGGATCAAATCAAGAAGAAGAAGACAGGGAAGAAGCCTAAAAGCAAGTTATCTTGCTTTAATTGTGGCAAGAAGGGTCACTTTGCTCGGGAATGTACTGAGCCTAAGAAGGTAACTTCTAATCTGTCTTCTGAGCATTTTGTTGCTAGTACTGTGTTGATGGCTGATTCTTATCCTTTGTGGATTATAGATTCGGGAGCAACCAACCATGTAGCTCGAGAGCGGGTTACATATGTGGAGTACCGCCGGGTACCTGCAGGCAACAAATGGATCTATGTAGGAAACAATACAAGAGTCGAAGTCAAGGGAGTCGGCACTTGTAAACTTAACCTTCGTGGTGGAAGTACTTTGTTTCTGCATGATGTATTGTATGCTCCGGAGATTCGAAGGAATCTTGTATCTGTTACTTGTCTTCTTGATTTGGGTTACTCTGTAAATTTTTTCAGTCGTTGTGTAGAACTTAAGATTGACTCTGTGTCAATCGGATATGGTTATTTATCTAATGGTTTTATGGTGCTAGATGTGGTGCCTGATGTGAATTGTGCGATTCATAGTTGTTTTTCAAACATTGCTCTTACTAGTAATGCGGATATATCTGATAAGGTTTGGCATGCTAGATTGGGACATATAGGACAAGATCGCATGAATCGATTAGCTAGAGAGGGTTTATTGGGCTCTCGTGCTAAGATTAGCTTGTCTATATGTGAGCATTGTCTTGCTGGAAAAGCAACTAGGAAACCATTTGGAAAGGCTATTAGAGCAGACTTGCCATTGCAATTGATTCATTCGGATATTTGTGGTCCGATGAGTGTGAAGGCTAGGCATGGAGCTTCCTACTTCATTACATTTATTGATGATTTCACTAGGTATGGTCATGTGTATTTGATTTCTCAAAAATCTGAAGCGTTGGATTATTTCATTCGTTATTTGAACGAAGTTGAGAATCAAACGGAACGTAAGGTTAAGACCTTACGCACTGACCGTGGGGGTGAATATCTGTCTGATTTGTTCAAGACGACATGTAATGATAAGGGGATTATTAGACAGCTAACGATCCCAGGAACTCCACAGCAAAATGGGGTTGCTGAAAGAAGAAATAGGACTCTTCTTGAAATGGTTAGGTCTATGATGGCGTAGCCTAATTTGCAGTCTCTATCGGGGAGACGACATTACTAGGCTGGCATATATACTTAACAAAGTGCCTTCAAAATCGGTTCCATCGACCCCATATGAACATTGGACGGGCAGAAAACCAGATTTGAGCAATCTGAGACCCTGGGGGTCAGCTGCCTACGTTCATGATAGTTCTCACAAATATGGAAAACTCGGACCTAGAGGTAAGAAGTGTATCTTTATAAGATATTCTAATACCTCAAAAGGTTATGTTTTTATAGGTGAGACGTCAGATGGAACAATCTCTGAGATTGAGTCTAGAGATGTCACTTTCCTAGAAACTGAGTTCCCAACAAAGGGTGAAGTTGATAAGACAGTTCCTCTTTTTGAGGAGGATGAGTCGTTATCAACAAGACATGTGTCTAGTGGGATACCTGAACCTAGTCAACCGAGTGGGAGTAATGTGCCTGATCACGGGGTGACTTCTCAACAGCCCAACTTACGGAAAAGTGTTCGTAAGATCATACCTAAAAGGAGGTTTGATATTGAGAATGAGGCAATGATGACACTCCCAGTTGACGAAGATGAACCTCAATCAGTTGAGGAAGCGTTGGGATGTAGAGTTAGAGATAAGTGGAAAAGTGTAATGGAAGAAGAGATGGAGTCAATGATTCGGAATCAAGTTTGGGAGTTAGTCGATCTTCCTCCTGGCCGAAGGGTTATTGGGAATAAGTGGATTCTCAAAATAAAGAGGAAGTCTGATGGATCGATTAACCGATACAAGGCTCGCTTGGTTGCAAAAGAATTTACCCAAAGAGAGGGTATTGACTTTGAAGAGACATTTTCTCCCGTAGTGAAGTTTGTGTCAATCAGAGTTATTTTGGCCTTTGTGGCACATTATGACTTGGAATTACATCAAATGGATGTCAAAACCGCTTTCCTTAACGGTGAGCTTGACGAGGAAATCTATATGGTTCAGCCAGAAGGTTTCGTTGCTTTAGGCCAAGAGGATAAAGTATGTAGATTGAAGAAATCTATATATGGGGCTAAGCAAGCAATGGAACATAAGATTTAACAAAGTGGTTTTATCTTATGGTTTCGAAATGATCAATGAGGATCATTGCGTTTTCCTAAAGAAGGAAAAAGGAAAGTATGTCATTTTATCATTATATGTTGATGATATGCTGATAGCAGGAAATGACATAGGTTTTATTGTAGAAGTCAAAAAGTGGTTGTCTTCACAATTTGACACAATAGATATGGGAGAAGCTGAATACATCTTAGGAGTAAAGATCATCCGGGATCGATCTAAGAGACTTTTGGGTTTGTCACAAGAGTCTTATATTATTAAGATGTTACAACATTTCAACATGTCTGAATCTGTGATGAGCGGACACTTCTGAAAGGTCTTTTTGAGTATGAGTCCCAAGACTCAAATTAAATAGCCGATACATGAATAAAAATCATATGCGATGCTATAGGTAGTTTAATGTATACTATGTTGTGTACTCGTCCGATATCGGCTATCGATGGGCTTAGTCAGCCGGTTCCAGTCAAACCCAGGATCGAGACACTGGAAGGCAGTGAAAAGGATTTTCAGATATCTGAAGGCGACGACAGATTATTGTCTCTGTTATCAAGGATCAGATATAAGCCTTAGGGGCTATTCAGATGCAGATTGGGCTGGGGACCTGGATGATAGAAAATCAACATCAGGCTATGCGTTCTTGTTGAATGGTGGCGCCATCTCCTGGAACAGCAAGAAACAGGCCTGTGTGGCCTTATCTACAATGGAAGCTGAATATGTGGCATGTTCAGCAGCTGTACAAGAAGCAGTCTGGTTGAGGAGGTTCCTAAAGCATTTGAAGATTGCACGAGAATAAGAGTCCAAAGGATCGTTCTAAGGATCCCAAATATCACAGCAAGGGCAAGCATATAGCTATAAAGTACAACTTTATAAGGGATATTGTTGCTAAAAAGAAGGTGATTCTTGAGTATATCCCTACACGAGCTATGCTTGCAGATCCTTTTACTAAGCCAATGACTAGAGAGTCATTTAATGAGCATGTAAAGTCCATGGGACTTCGTAGAATGTAATAGTCTTGTAATGACAATTGAATATAATGATTTGATTGTTTTTGAAATGCCAGCCATAATCTGTTCAGTGTATGTTATGTTACATTCTAGTGATAAGATCTCGATAAGCATGTTGGCAGGTAATGATTGGTCCTCTCACATGGACAATCATCTTTATTTATTAATCAGTATGAATAGAGGTAAGGATGCTTATAGGTCAACCTATGTGGTTGTTAGCTTTGGAAGCTGTAAAATTTGTTACATTCCTATAAGTTAGGGTCGTCTTGATATTTGTATCAAGATAAGATCATTTTGTGATAAATGATCGAAGTAAATGAACCCACCATTTACTATACCTGTTTTGAGCCAGATTAGGATTCATGTGTTGAATTCTGGATTAGACATTGGGAATGTCTAGATCAAAATCTGTACGATGTTAATTTGAGGGAAACATGCGCTCTTTATTGGTAAAGAGGACAACATCGTAACATGTGAATCATATCACATGTGCTAAGACGACAATAAGGGTAGTAGGAGAATGGATCCCTGTTTCTCTACTATGTGAGCCCTTTGAGATTATATATATGTTGATCTCAAAAATTTGCCCTTTGTGACTATTTAGGTGTCTACTTGAAGTTTTAATCAAGGTTTGCTACTTTAGCATGTCTACCTATGACTATGGATGATTCGATCTATGGAACATGTCTAGGAAAGCTATTGATTAAAATGAATAGATTCACACTAAAAATGAAGATTAAATAAGTTTACATCTAATGGGTATTATTCACTAGTCGACTCTTTTCTGTTGTGTACAGAAATGTTTGTGAATATTTGGAATATGAGACATGCTCTTGACATGATGGTCAATTTAAGGGATTAGAGATGTTCATATTGATGTAAATGAGATTATTTAATCTGGGTAAATAACAAGACATGAATGTTTCAGGTAAACGATTATGTACCACCAGAAATATGATTTTGTATCATCTGGAAAACGACTATGTGTCACCTGGAAAATGGCTGTGTGCCATAAGATAAATGGTTTTGTACCACCTGGAGATGACTCTGTGTCATCGGGAGAATGATTATGTATCATATGTAGAGTGACAAAGTTAGGCGTAACAACTTCTTTTAGCATGTATCACTCAATGAGCAGCTATGTAAGGTGTAACAACTTTCTTAGCATTTGAATGCTCAATGTGCTTGCTGTCGCACGAACCATTTTCTAATTTGATGTTTCATTTAGTCTTTGAGACTATTGATCAATTCTATTAGTCTATTTGGGACAATAGATGTTGCTTCGATTTAGTCTATGTGACTAAACACCTCTTCTAAAATGGTCTGTGTGATCATTTAGTCTATGTGAATAAATACCTTTTTCTAAAATGGTCTGTGTGATCATTATTGTCTGTGTGACATACCTTGGACGAGTGGGAGATGTTGGACGTGGGCAGTTCCACGAACTGCGCGATGGCAGTTCGTGGAACCGGCATCACGCACGCACGGCATAAGTCGTGCGTGCTCTCATTTCTAAAAGAGTGTGTGGCGCGTCCAAGGGAGAAAAAGAGGTTCGGCTGCGAAAGCTTCGTTCGTTCGGCAGTGACTCAGACGAAGAGGGTGAGAAGCGTAGAGAAACGTCCGGCGAACTTGGTTTGTGGAAGCGCGAGGTAATTTTCGGATTTTCACCGTGATCTTTCCTCCGACACAAGCAAAACTCCAACAACAGGTATATCGTTCAACACATCCACCGAACAAACTCTTGGGTCTCAGAGCCATTCAAATGAATTTTTTTAAATTCATCGTCGAAAAATCTCGCAGTAGAGAATCGAACTGTATTCTTCTATGAACGTCTCTTTATTTTTGTCACTGCATTGTATCTTGGAGGCTTGATCTTCTCTTCTCTCTTGTGCAAAAAAGGTTAAAATCCGTCAATCTAGCGATCCATACCAATCTATTTTCGGACCATCGTAAGGAGAGGTAAATCACGGTAGATTTTTGACCCTTGAGACTAATAATTAGCGTATAGAGAGATGACACCCTCACATTTGTAAGGGATTGACCTGTTGTCCTCTGATGCAACGTTCGTATATACTAACCACTAGACCCTTCCTGCAGAGACATGATCTTCTCCTCTCTCTTTCATATAAAAGGATCATTATACTATGAAATGAAATTTTCCATGATGTATTAATTTTCATTAAGTCGGAGATTGATCACGAAGAATATTTGGCATGAATGTTATCTGATTTTTAAAAAATATAAAACAAACTTAAAAAAAAATCAACAAAGCCCACTCAATTTTTGAATCTTTTTTAATTTTTAATCCTAATTTTTGGAATATTCTTATTATTCAATTTCAACTCTCATTTAAATAAGAAAAAAAATTAATTATTTCATTGTTGAGTTTTATAAATAAAATCATCCATGACTTTTAAAAAGTTCAATTTTTATAAAATAATTTATGTCATTAAATTCACAATGATCTTTTAAATTTATCTTTATTTTTAATTTTTAATAAAAATTTACATCAATTATTTTCTATAAAATAACTAAATTTTTATTTGTTTTCTTTGTTTGTTAATTTATTTTCTTTTAAAAAAATGTAATTATATATTAAGTAATAAAAATATATTTTTAATTTTTTTTATTAATCTTCTTTTGTATTTTTAAATTTTTATTAAATTTTAAAAATTAAAAATATGAATAAATTCAAGAGATCATCGTGACGTAAGTTTTAAAAAAATTTGAGCATTTTAGGTTATCAATGATTTTTTTTTTTTAAATTCAGTTCGGTTCAGTTTAATTAAATTTAAGATTGAAATAGGCGAAAAAATATTTTCGGAATTAAACGTGACTTTCAAAAAAGTCCACATTTTGAAAAAACATCCCAATAATTTTTTAGACGCTCTAACTACTCTGTAAAAGTTGGGAATCTAACTAACTAATAATCCCCTGTCATCTGTCCTAGAATACTGGTGAGAGGGAGATAAATCACGAGGGGACGAAGTCCCTTGATACAGTGACAAGATAGGGAGGGCCCATCTGAAATCAGAGGAGATTTTAGACCCCCTCATCCGGAATCGAACTTTGTCCATTCTACAAATAATACTCTATTTTACCATCGCGCCGTCCCCGTGGGAACACGTTCTAACTACTCGAGCATATTTTAATGGTGGGAAAACGATCAAATTAGCTTAGTTTAAATCAATATTTAAGTAATCTTAACACGTATTGAAATAATTTTAACCATAATTACTCGATAATAATTTTTTTAAATAATTTTAAAAGTTGGTAAGTATTAGGACTATTTTGAAAGTAACCTTTTATTTTGTATTTTTTTTTTAATCTAAGTATATTAATTTTGAAGGTTCAATTGGGTTATCAAATACATTAAAAAAATAATTTATGCATATTCATAAATATGAACCTTCAAATTATTCGTTCAATTTGAATTTTTAAATTTAGATATCTAGGTGATTAATTTGGGAAATGATCAATTTGATTCTATAAATCTCTCATGGGTACCGAGTAATTTCTAAATAAAATATATTCTATTGATTACTGAAATAAATCAAGAAAATATTCACGGATCAGTAGTAGCTAAGGTATGTGATGTTGTTGCACTAAACTTATGAGACAAGTCTAATGTTGAATATGTATTCCGTCATAGAAGTTAAATTCTTGATCCACATCCAACTCAGGAGGACAGTCTGTCTAATTTTTTTTAAAATTTAAAATCGAATTTATCTAAGTAGAGAATAGAATCGTATTAATATGTGGAATACCAATTTACTTTAGGTGCTAAGACATTTAAATTTTTGATCTACTTAAATAAGAGGAATGATTTTTTTTATTGGCATGAAAATATTCGAATTTGCAGTCTGATTAATTTCTGAGAGTGATCGATTTTGTTCTATGAATTTTGGGAACACCTTGCCAACAACCAAATCAGGTAAGATCGGAGTCCAAGTAGCTTCCACCGGCTACCAAGAATAAATCAGAAAAGCGCTAGTAGTTTTTTCACGGTTTAACTCGGACTTCTCAGTCGTGTCATCCCTGAATTACGGTCCAATATCAAAGTCATACTTCATTCACTGGACAAACTTTTGGATCTCAGAACCGCCCAAATAATTTTTTTCTAAATTCATTGTCGAATGATGTCATAACAAAGAATTATACTATATTTTTTTTTATAAGATATTTCCCTATTTTTATCATTGCACCGTATCCTTGGAGCCAGATGAATGATTTGATCCTATAAAAAAAAATGTATCGATAGTCAAAATAAATTCAATTAATATAGACGAGATTAATGAAATAATTTAACAATTGTAAATAGTTTGTCTTATAAATTCAAATTTAAAAAATTTCAAGAGTAATTTACGAAAGACATCAAATCGTGCCGTGGGGGCAAGATTTGTCTGTTTCAATGTAACATCACTTGTATTTATAATAAGTAATTGATTATTATTTTTTATTTATTTTTATGAAATGGATTGAATTTGTATTATTTTAAATAAGTTTAAATATTTGAAAGGGAAAGAATATATATAATATTAATAAAATATAAACCATTGTTAACGATCCTGACTGTCTCATACTTTTAATATTTAATATTTATCATTTTATTTGAATTTTTTTTTAATAAATTTATCACAATTAAAGATCCATTCATACATACTTGAAAGTCAAATTATATGCTCTACCACTATATCATATCCTCGAAGACAATACATATATTATTAATGAAGGATGAGATTCAATTTATTGGGTTTTAGATTTGGATTTTAAATTGTTGACTTAGTCTTTCAAATTCAACTTGATCTAAATAAAATGATTTTAAAGTTGTCATTAGCTATCTAAATTTTTAATCTAATTAATTTTGAAAATGATTGATTAGTCATATGGAAATTTTTTATTCTTATTAGAGTGAATTGGAAAGAGTTGATGATAGACAATCTAATAATTTAGTATTCTAAGATTTATTATCTAATTTGAAGAAAAATTTCTATAAATATATCACAATTAAAAATCGACCAAGTGATTATACAGATATCTTATTAAAAAAATATGAAATCGTCATACTAATAACCTCCTCTAATTGTTTTTATTGATGAAGGAGATAAATTAAAATCTTAAATGATAAATATAAAGAAGAAGTTGATCGATAGTCCAGAATCAAAAATTTTATTTTTGGTAGTGCATTGATTTTCTTTCTTTTTTTTTAGTTTGGCATGAAACTATATGAAAATTACGAATTGGCCCTAGGGCATTTAATCCTTTTTTAGTTTTAAAAAATGATCAATTTAAAATAATTTTGATCAATATTATAATACATTTTTATTAACTGAGGTCATTTTAATTTATATTTTAAAAAATATATATACGCTTTAAATTAAATTTCATAATTTAAAATTTAAATTGATTAATGTATTTCTTAACTAAGTGATATTTTAATCATTTTATAAATTATTTTACTATTAGAACTACACTAAACTATTATATATCGTCGAGCTATGCACACCTATCACGCTCGATTAAATTGTGTTAGTACGTGAGATGTTGTATTGTTTTATCGATGTGTGCATGTCAACGAGGGCATCCGGGTCCTCTCCAAGGGGATAGTGCGTTGATAAAGCTGTGTAGCAATGTGCGGATGAGACACGAATCGAATATCGATGAGAGATTTAAAATTTTTCTTTGGGTTTAGATTGGTTCTCTATAGTCTTATCAATGATCACGTCAAAGTTTAAAGGATTCTTTATGATTTATCTTTTTTATAATGATTTAAAATGAATTAAATTGACGATTTTAATTTTTTATGATTAATTTTAATGCTTTTAATTATGACCGTACGAGAGGGACTGTCTTTTATGATAACTTGACTTTTAAAATTGATTCAACGCAGAAAGAGCAGGAGAGGATGAGGCGAGACTTCGATCGTAATTCGTAAGTCAACTTTCAAAAAAATTGTTTTGGAAAGGGTATTGATTTTTTTTTAGTTTGGCATGAAACTATATTAAAATTACAAATTGACCCTCTAAATACGATTAGAATATGAACATCGTATTGTTTTTGACTTTACAAAAATGATCAGTTTAAAATAATTTTGACCAATATTATAATATATTTTTTATTCTGAGATAATTTTAATTTATATTTCTTGAAAAAAAAAATTAGATGCTTTAAATTAAATTTCATAATTTAAATTTAAATCGGTTATAGCAATGGTCAAAATTAATCCAATATCAATTAGAATTACTGTAATTTAGTCTAAAGTAATTCAATAATAATATTGCGTCAATTTTTCAAAAAAATACTTCAATTTTAATTAAAAAAATGTTATAATAAAAAATAATTTAAGAATAAATTACTATTTAATATTAAAAATCATAAACTTAAAAATATTATTATTTTTTCATCAATTTGATCTCTAGATTGTTCTGACAGCCATAATTCAAAATTACTATCAAATAGACATTTCAACCTTAACTAATATTAATAATGTTGTATTGTACCATCTTAAATCATAACTATTATAATCTCTCAAGACTAACCCAATTGATAAATACAAAAATATTTGTCTATAATGAGTAGGAACAGAATCAATTAAAATTTTCATTGATCCTGAATAAAATAATAAAAAAAAAAGACTCTTTTAATGATAAAAACTTATACTTTTATAAAATTCAGATATTTTTTATAAAAATCAAATTTTGAGCCCTGAACAAGGGTCTCAACAACCCTCTCTCAGGACCGGGCTTTGAGCATGAGTCAATTTCCGAAGATTTCATCACCTTAAACTATCGACCAATCCTCTTCCTTTATCTTTACAAATTGGAATCCTAATTTATTTCCTCCATCAATAAGGACAGTCAGAGAGGCCGCTAATATGACAATTTCATATTTTTTAAAATCATAACTACTATAAATCTATGAATTATAATATAGTAGTAAAATGTCCACCTAGATTCTCAAGAACTCTTAAGTCAAGAGGAGTTGATCTCTAACTATGGTATATTTATGAATTTTTATCCAAATGAAAATTGATCCTTTAGGATGTCGAATTTGCTGACACAATCAAAGTTTTTGATAAAAATTTATGTCTTATTATTCAACGCACAGTCATTCCACAATCTATATTAACTGTAAAATTTAGAAAGGTATATATATATATATATATATATATATATAATTAATGATCAAGCTTCCTGTGTATAATCTGTCCTCGGTAAAAGGTTGAATGGAGCTAAGAGTAGCGTAAGCTTTTGCCTAAGAAGGAATAGGATCACCAAATGAAAGCCAATGAGAGCATTAGAATTGCCAAGCAGAGGCTTGGCATGGCCTTCCAACGCGATGAGCCGCCAGGACTTCTTGCAGGTACTGGAGAAACAGTACTCGAGGAGGAAGCAGGAGCAGGAACTTGAACGGGTGCAAGAGCAGGGGAAGTAGCCATGGCATGGTTGTGCACCGCGTGAGTGCTAGTGTTGTCTGCGTTGTAGCCTGAACAATGAAACGACTTGAAGCTCAACACAAGTTTCAGAATTCTATTATCAATGAGTAGCTCTAAGGAATGGCAGTTGGCATGCACTTACAATCACTGTCCTTCCAGCCCAAGATGTGCCTCTCTCGATCGAAGACGACATGAAGATCGGTCAGGAAGTTTTCTGCAGCAAAGTGTATCAGAATGTGCCAACAATTAACAAAGGGTGGTCGTTTCACTTGTTGTTTCTATTCAAACATGTTCGGGGGTCGAAATCTTACGTCCAAAGATATTGATTCGATCGATATGCACAATAGCCAGGCAGTAGGCGACCCATGCCTGCGTAAGACAGCCAGAATTATACTTTCCATGGCTCAACAGAAATAAACATAAACAATATCCTCATCTACTAACCTTTGATTGAACCACAACGACTGGATGGTGTGCAGGAAAGATGCTTCCTCCATTTGTTGTGAAATTTATGTCAGGTAGCAAAACCGAAGTTTGCGTCGGGCTGCAAAATGAAGCATATGTTAGATGATGTCCTTTGGATCAAATGCAAATAGATGTGTTACCTCAGCTCGTAACAATATTCGAAAGTAAAATTTGAATCGACGTTTAATCGTCTTTCCTTCACTTGAGCATTAAACTATCAAAGTGGCAAAACAAGATCATGAGAGGGAGTAAAAGAAACGGCGGTTTAAACTTGGTTTCAAGATCTTGTTTAGAGGCTTACACTCTGAGAGATCGATGTGTACATTGGATCGGACAAGGATGTGAAAGAGGTACCCGAGTCGACAATTGCGGGAAATCCTAAGTTAATCGAAGTATTCCCTACTAAAATTCCAGTTATGTTGATCATGTATGTTGGGCTGTCAGTGATTACAATGAAGTTAGACAAGGATAAAATGTTTGAAATCAGATGATATTCGAAAATGGTAACTTACAGTCTGCTGTTCATAACTAAAGGAGTTTCTCGTTGATCTGAGCTACCTTTGTCTCCGAAATTGATTCTCCCAATTCCATCATATCCAAAACACATAGAAAAAGAATCTGAAGTGAATCCCCTACTCGCTAAGATGCTAGGAACAGATACCCTCTCCAAACCAAGGCCGAAAAGACCATTCGGAGCTGCACCATATAGAAATGAACCAGTCTGATTATCTCCACATCTGCACAATTTTTACCAAAAAATGCACTATATGCGACAAATGAAACTTACATCAGTTATCAAGCAAACAAGGCATCTTGTCGACAAAGTATATACATTTTAAGCACAAGTTACTCGTACTTGAAGAAGGCAACATACCCGAACACAATCGGTGCTTCAACAACTTGAGGGTTTGGACCCTCTGTTGTCAGATATAAAATATCCTCTACTAAAACACCAGAAGATGAAGCAGTCTCAGTCAAATGGTTAACTTCATATGGGCAACTATTTGTTGTAGAAATGCATGAATTGGGCCGATCACACAAAGTGTCGTTATAGAAGACCTTCTGGCTCGTCGTCGAATTGCTAGGACTATATGTGTCAAACTCAAGGCCCTGTTGCAAGTTAAGTTCTTAACATGAGAAACAGTCATCGCATTCAACCTATACACTCTCAGTAGAAGCTCATAGATAAGACATGGACAATACATCGAAAACATTCACGAGTTTAGATACAATTGTGATGGAGCAAGGATTGCAAGTGAACTGAGAAATGACCGTGTCATGGATACTAATTAAACAAACATTGAAACGAGATCAATATCGTAGTTCCTAAAGGCTGAAGATTCTTCACAAGAACATTCAGTTAAGTAAATAAGAAAGGAGTCAAGTACATAAAACTTTTCATTCCTCCCTAATAAATGATGGATATAAAGGAACCACACTTGTCCAATCTCTCGGTGTCGACTCGATCGATCGAAGGATGTCTCACACGACGTGAATGAGTTTTCTTTTCCATCAAACTTCAACAAAGCTTTCAGTTAGGTTGTATGTAAAACCTACTAAGTACAAACAACAAAGAGAAAATTTGTCAGCTTTCACCAATTGTCAACTTCTTCGACTCTCCTATCCTTCCAAAAGATTAGAGTTTTTAATATCGTTATAAGTGGCATATAACTTGCCCTTTTCCACGAAGAAGAACAGCTCATTGGCTTCACCACGACAACAAGCGTTGGCATAAACTTCTCTATCAATCATTCATCCAGAAATCCAGAAACAAGATTGTGCAAGAAGAGATGGTGCTTAATATGTGCACCTATTGGATGTTAATTGTTAAGAGTGTACTGGAAAACAGCGAACATGAAAGGATTAAAGTTAATGACTTTACCGGAATTATGACAGAGGAACACTGCCGGCAGTCGCAGGGCACCCAGAATAGATTGCTTCCGGTGTCCAGAGCGACTAGAAAGGTCACGTTCGGCGTTCCTAGCGCAACGATGGCGTAATATAAGCTGATTCCAAGAATCGATGTCAGAAAACCGAATTTAGGTGCGGTGGGAGGGGGAGAGGGGATGAGGGAGGAGGGGGCTTACAATCCCAGCTGATTTAATCTGTAGGTAGCGTTACCGTCGGCGAAGGTTAGCGCGGAGCCGCCGTAGGCAGCGGCTAGGGAACGGCCTCGGAGGGCGCGATCGTGATCAGCGAGGGCGGAGTAGTACTCGAAGGTGCTCTTCTCGGGCCACCAGACTCCCTGCATGGCGTGCGCCTCCGCCCACTCGCGCACGCGGTCGGAGAACCGATGGTGGAGGTCGAAGCCGAGCCCCGCAGCATCAGAGGACGGGGCCATGAAGGATGCGACGAGGAGGAGGACGGCGGCGGCGGCTGTGGAGGAGGAGGAGTTCATGGCTGTGGAGATTTGGGGAGCGATCGAAGGCAGGGAATGCGACGAGGAAGAAGGAAGTCGGCATTTCAAAGAGGATCAGTCAACTGAGGGTCGTCGCTAGACTTTGTATTTCCCTCGATGAACATGACGACGCTGACTTAAATAAAATAACGCCCTTTCCTATTATTGCTATTATGGAGAATTAAACGTGTTTAACGGACCGATTCGATTCGAAATCGAATCGGAATCAATTTGTCAAATTCTCAATCGGAACCGATTCGAATGAACTGATTTTGAAATCGAACCGGAATCGATTGATTTCGAAATCAATTCAGAATCAGTTCGGAATCGATTCTGGTTCCGAAATGGATCTAATTTCGATTGTTAATTTAAAGGTGAAAATTCTTAGAATGTTAATATGTCTTCAAGATAATTTTATAATAGAAAAAAAAGAATATAATCACGAGCACGTTAGATGAATTTCGAAGCTTAAATTCGAGGAGGATGGTTCGGAACCATTTCGAAATCGATCCGAAATAGTTTCGGAACCAGTTCGGAACCGATCCGGATTGAATTGGTTCCAAAATTAAAACTTTAGAACCGGAACTAGTTCCAACGTCGACGGATCTGAAACCGATTAGAATCGAATCGGAATCGGAACCGAGGAACCGATAAGCATGCCTATGGAGAACCGTCTTTTTTTTCAACGGATACAAAATATTTTATTAGATTCTTGATTTTTTTTATTCACGTTAGGATATCCGAATATTCGATCCAATTAATCTCTGATAGTGTCCGACCTTGTCCCACAGATCTTCGGAATGCCTCGTTAATAACTGAGTCGGATAAAATTAGAGTCTAAGTGGTCTTCACCGGCCACCAAAAGTAAATTAGAGAAGCCCTCGAAAATTTTTCACGATTCAACTCGGACTCTACGATCCTGAATGACGGTTTAATGTCGAAGTCGTACTTCGTCCATCGAATAAATTTTTAGATCTCAGAGTTGTTCGAATGATTTTTTTTTAAATTCATCATCGAATGATATCATAGTAGAGATATCTGTTCGTTTTTGTCACTGCATTGTACTATACTATGGAGATTTGATCGTCTCCTCTCTCCTTCGTATAAAAGGATCATTATACTATCAAATTCTTCTTGATTTATTGATCATGAAGAATATTTAATGTGAATATTATCTCATTTTTAAAAAATATAAAAAAAAATCAACAAGCACACTCAATTCTTTGAATCTTTTTTAATTTTTAATCAAAAGACGCACCGAATTTTTGGGATATTCTTATTATTCAATTTCAACTCTCATTTAAATAAGAAAATATTTTTTTTTATTATTTCATTGTTGAGTTTTATAAATAAAATCATGCATGACTTAAAAAAAAGTTCAATTTTTATAAAATAATTTATGTCATTAAATTCACAATGATCTTCTAAATTTATCTTTATTTTTAATTTTGAAATTTTAATAAAAATTTACATCAATTATTTTCTATAAAATAACTAAATTTTTATTTGTTTTCTTTGTTTGTTAATTTATTTATTTTTTATTTTTTTGTAATTATATATTAAGTAATAAAAATATTTTTTAAATTTTTTTTATTAATCTTCTTTTGTATTTTAAATTTTTTATTAATTTTTAAAAATTAAAAATATGAATAAATTCAAGAGATCATCGTGACGTAAGTTTAAAAAAAATTGAGCATTTTAGGTTATCAATGATTTTTTTTTTAAAAAAATCAGTTCGGTTCAGTTTAATTAAATTTAAGATTGAAATAGGCGAAAAAATATTTTAGGAATTAAACGTGATTTTCAAAAAAGTCCACATTTTGAAAAAACATCCCAATAATTTTTTAGACGTTCTAACTACTCGAGCATATTTTAATGGTGGGAAAACGATCAAATTAGCTTAGTTTAAATCAATATTTAAGTAATCTTAACACGTATTAAAATAATTTTAACCATAATTACTCGATAATAATTTTTTTAAATAATTTTTAAAGTTGGTAAGTATTAGGACTATTTTGAAAGTAACCTTTTGTTTTGTATTTTTTTTAATCTAAGTATATTAATTTTGAAGGTTCAATTGGGTTATCAAATACATTAAAAAAATAATTTATGCATATTCATAAATATGAACCTTCAAATTATTCGTTCAATTTGAAATTTTAAATTTAGATATCTAGATTTATTTTGAAAATGATCGATTCGTCTCTATAAATCTCTCTGATAGGACACTGAATAATTTTTAGATAAGATATGCTCTATTGACCATTGAAATAAATCAAAAAAGTATTCACGGTTCAATAGTTAAGCTCTGCGATACGATTACACCGTCCTTATGAGACAGGTCTGACGTTGAATATGTACTATGTCAAAGAAGATAAACTCCTGATTCATATTTAACTCAGGAGGACAATCTATTTATTTTTTTAAAATTCAAAATCGAATTTATCTCAGTGGAAAAATATAATCGTATTAATATGTGAAATACCATTTACTTTAGGTGTTTAGGCATTTAAATTTTTGATCTACTTATTTAAGAGGAATGATTTTTTTTATTGGCACGAAGATATTTGAATTTGCAGTCTGATTAATCTTTGAGAGTGATCGATTCTGTTTCACGGATTTTTGGAACATCTTTCAACAACTGAGTCAGGTAAGATCGTGTCAGTGCCTATAAGATTCATATATCTCCGTAATGATATAATATTGTCTACTTTGGACTTAAACTCTCATGATTTTATTTTTGGGCTATACTCAAAAGGTCTTATACCAATGATTTTTTTTATAAGCACATGATCTTTTTCATGTCTTACCAATGTGGAATTTTGATTGTATTCCAATACTCCAACAATCTCTCCTCAAACGAATGATCACATTAACCCCCCTTAAGTTATGTCCTCGAAAGACATCCTCTGTTTGATGTTCGATCCTCAACCCACTAGGACTTTCTATCAACTTTAGGATTCTCATGACCTAGCTGAACTTCTTGCCAGTTGTCCAACCCTTCTGTCCGAAATGGACTTCCTGCCAGTTGTTCGGTCATCCCGATCCAACTAGACTTTCTGCTTGGTATCTGGTTCTCTTGATCCGGATATGGGAGCTCAACTTACTTCGTTCGAGGTTCATGATTTGACATGGACCATGGCTCTGATATCAATTGTCAGTGCTTATAAGATTCACATATCTCCATAATGACATGATATTGTCCACTTTAGGTTTAAGCTCTCATGATTTTATTTTTGGGCTCTACCCAAAAGACCTCATACCAATGGAGATATCTTTTCATCTTATAAGTACATGATCATAAAAGTACTAGTTGTTTTTTCATCGTTAAATTCAGACTTTTCAATCATGTCATTCCTGAACGGTGATCCAATGTTAAAGCTATATTCCGTCTATCAAACAAACTTTTGGATTTCAGAATCATCAGAATATTTTTTTTTAAATTCATCATTGAACGATGTCACAGTAGAAAATTATACTATATTTTTCGATATCTTTTAATTTTTATCATTACATCGTACCCTGGAACAAGAGGAATGATTTGATCCTATAAAAAAAATTGTATCGATAGTCAAAACAAATTCAATTAATATAGACGAGAGTAATGAAATAATTTAACAATTGTAAATAGTTTGTCTTATAGATTCAAATTTAAAATATTTCAAGAGTAATTTACAAAAGGCATGATTAATTGTTTTTATTTATTTTTATGAAATGGATTGAATTTGTATTATTTTAAATAAGTTTAAATATTTGAAAGTGAAAGAATATATATAATATTAATAAAATATGAACCATCAATAATAATGATTCTTCATATTTAAAAATAAATAAATAAATAAAAAATATTCACATAGAATCGTCTTAACAATTTCCATATTTATGATTTATTATTCCATTTAATTGTTTTTTATAAATTTATTACAATTGGAGATCGAATTGTACATACTTAAGAAGTCAAATTAAATACTTTACCGTTACAACGGAGGATTGAATTTTAGATTTGAATTTTAAATCGTTAACTTAGCCTTTCCACTTTAATTTAATTGATTTTTTAATTGTCATTAATTATCTAAATTTTCAATCTAATTAATTTTGAAAATGATTGATTTAATTTTTTTATTAGAGTAAATGGAAAAGCATTCAATACACGGTTTAATAATTTAGCATTCTAAAATTTATTATCTGGAGATTTTTTTTTAATAAATACATCATAATTAAAAATCAAATTGAAAATATCGAATTGATCATATAGATATTTTATTAAAAAATATGAAATCATCATATTAATAGTTTTTCCGTCTCGATTGATGAAGAAGATAAATTAAAATTTTAAATTATAAATATAAAAGAGAAAATCGATGTATATCTTACTAATGCACCGTACTATTGCTCCATGGAGCTAAATAAATGAATTAAATGCATAAAGAGAGAGAGAGATCAATCATAAGTCAACTTTGAAAATCTTGTTTGTTTGGATAGTGCATTGTTATTTTTTTAGTTTGGTATGAGAAAATTACAAATTGACCCAGGGCAATTTATCCTTTATTTTTTAGTTTAAAAAAATGATCAATTTAAAATAATTTTGACCAATATTATAGTATATTTTTATTAACTGAGGTAATTTTAATTTATATTTATTTTTTAAAAAAATAGACGCTTTAAATTAAATTTCATAATTTAAAATTTAAATTGATTAATGTATTTCTTAACTAAGTGATATTTTAATCATTTAATAAGTTTTTTTACTATTAGAAATACACTTAACTATTGTTTGTCGTCGAGCCTATTAGGTCCGATTCTAAACTCAAGTCATGCCCCAGCCAAGTCAATTCTATGTTTGGTTCGCTCGGTAGACCGAGCCTTCGTCGTGGTCGTGGTCGAATCCAACTGATTTGTAAGGTCGAGCCAAACACAACACAGTCTAACCCGTTAGTCACCTCCAAATTAGTTGGAGTGATAATAGAAGGCCCAAATAAAGGCCCAATTGGAAGGAAGGGGGAGAAACGGGAAAAGGCGGAAATGGGTCCCGTTTCCCCCGCCCGGTGGCCAATTCCAATCCGAGAGACTCGCGTTAGATTCGGCGAACGGAAAAAATTTGGGGTAAAATAAAAGCAACAGGATCGATCGATGGATTCGTAGGTTGATTGCGGTCGGCGGTGGAGGCGGCGGCGGCGGCGGCGGCGATTGGGACGACGACGACATACGGGTAAGAATTGTTTCTTCCTCTTGATATTATGGTTTGCAGCACTATCCGTGTTCCCCGTCGACCAGGCGGATCTGGGTCTATTTTGGTTCCTTTCTGAAGCAGTCGTAATTGGAGTCGGTGGAGGGCAAGCGGGCGGTTAGGAGATGAGGAAGAAGCTTGGAACTCGATTCCCGGCGGTAATTTTCCTCCTTTATTGGTTATCTTTCTTTCTCTCTTTCTTTTTGCTGTCGATTTTAGGTCTTCGTATGCTTTGCCTTCGTTTTTATCGGTAACTCGATGTTAGAAAGAGCATGTCCGTCTCGGAGATCTCCGGATGTCCTCGTGGTGGCTCGGTTGGGCAAACCCTAGATAAATTTTGCAGTTTTCATCCTTTTTTTTTCCTGGAATTTCTGAATTTGATGCTCCCTTAATCTAAGTTAAATTCAATATGCCTTTGTTTTTTTTTTTAATAAAGAGGCTGGATTTCGAGGATTATTGGGTTAGATTGGATCGGACACACTTGAAGTTGTCACTTGTGCCAAAAAGAGATGTTTGAGAGTCTTTTGTGGGGGAGTCGGCTTTTCAGCGAAGATAAATTCGTAGTGGAATTAGTTGAAAGATAAAAAAAAAAAGTGGATGTTTTCTTTAACTTATGCCCCTGGTTGTTTTGTGTTCTGGATCTCATTGCATGCTGGTATTTCTGTTCACTTCTTGATGATCATCGCATGTTGGAACGAGTGGAAATTGCAAAAATTTGTAAGTCAAATTCAGATGAAATACTATATGGGATGATCCCAACCTTTCAGGGCAACCTAAACCTACTCAATTGACTTCTGCCCGATCCACCAAACATAAAAGAAAGTCAGTTCTTTTAATACAATATTCAGATTGTTTTGTGATCCCAACTCAGGAGACTTGCTTCGAGTTCATGTAAATTTTTAGAAATTGCATAATATACTCAGGAGATCAACGGCATAGAAGGATCGATATAGTTGACCACACTTAGTAGGATAAAGGCTTGGTTGTTGTTGTACATAATATACTCAAGAGAGAATCTAGGGTTAGTGAGTACTTTTAGCATATGCAAAATTTTGCAAATACATGATTATATTTCTTACATAGCAAAATAGATCAAGCAGTTGGTATTACTTGATTATCCTACATCAATGATCCCTTTCTTCATGGACAAGATGTTGCCATTAATCGTGTGGTTTCGTGTTCCATACCCATTTTTTTCTTCCTATAATGATTACCATTTTTACACACTTTTTGATGATGTAAACATCTTTACTTAGCTTATCATATTCATGGTAGGTGATAATACAATCATCAAAGTTTTTGCTTACATAGCGATAAACATGCCTATCACTTTATGAGCACATGCAGTATAGTAAAATTATTATTTTCATATGTTTGTTCCCCTTGTATCGTATATATTCTTCCCGAGGCAAATTAACCTCTTTGGTTATTTTTTTTATGCGATAGCCCAATGTTAACTTACTAGGTTTATATTTGGGCAATTTGTTGTAACTGATGGTTATCATTTATTTTTCTTGCTACAGTTGAGAATAAAAAAGATAATGCAGGCAGATGAAGATGTTGGCAAGATTGCCATGGCTGTGCCTCTTCTTGTTTGTAAGTTCCTGAGTATTTCTAAGTTTCATTATGCCTTGGAATGTTTTTCTAGTTTCACTTAATAAACTTATCTTATTATCACAAATTCGTGACTCTACTTCCCATTGTACGAAACTTGTTTAACTGTTTTTGCTCACTAATTGATGGCGACATTTGCCTGTTTTGACAACAATAACAACCACTACCAAAGCCTTTAGCCTGCTAAGTGAAGTTGGTTATATAGATCCTTCTATGTCATTGGGCTCGATCCCTTACTATATCTGCAGCTATATTTAAATGAATTTTATCCTATTTTATCGTTGTCCATTTTGACATTTACAATTATTCTAATTAATGTTGTCGGCACGTGTGTGTGGTATATATCTAGATTTCCACTTTGGCAAGTTAGCTTGACAGTTGCTTAATTTATCTTATTTTTGCAGATCATGTTATGGAATTCTTTTCATGTGTTTAGTAAAACTAATTTAGTTTCACATACAAACTTTTCAGAGCGATGATTCTAATGGCTTATGTATTGATTGTTCTGTGGCTTACAGCAAAAGCTTTGGAGTTGTTCTTGCAAGATCTTTGTGACCGGACATATGAAATTACTCTTCAAAGAGGAGCCAAGACCTTGAATTCTTTGCATTTGTAAGATTTATTGTTTCTTCTTTAGTGAATTTGCTGTGCCATTGTCTGTTATGAGTGTGGAAACAACCTTTTCCAAGACAAAGTAAGACTACGTATGATAGACTCTTTCTCGTGATCCCGCATTGGTAGGAGCTTCGTGTATCGGGCTGCTTTTATAATCTGTTATGAGTGTGTATAAGATGATCGACAACATTAATCTAGGGAGCAAACATTTTATAGTGTTGCAATCGAAGGTCAGCTTTTGGCATGCATGTCTCCAAACAAAAATTATATTTGACGACTACTATGCTATTGTGCCGTTCTCAATTCTGTTTGTTTATCGCTTTGTCTTGTTCTGACTCTCCAGTCAAAACTCCATGAGGCCTTTGAACCTTGTGACTAAGCCATGCCAGAACAAGAAAAAAAAATTATCCTCGTTAAATTTTGAATACAAAGTGTCGAACTAAACGGACTTTTCGTGATTGTTACTTGTCGAAGGATCATGAAAATGCTAAGCCATCACAAAAATGAAAGTGTTAATAGCCTACTTGCTAATGTGCTTGGTAATTGTGAATATAATGTCAAAATTTAATTAGATTATCTGTATGAGGTTAAGGTTAGATTTTCTATCCACTTCAATTGAATCCTGAGTTGTAAGAATGAATCTAGTCATGAAAACTGAGTTGGAAGATTGAGAGTTCTATTTGGACAATCTGAATGCATGACTTATCAACTGTTTCCTACCGATTATAGTTCTCAATCTGTTCTATTTCAGTTGTTGGATTGTTTTTTGGTCTGTGTTGCTATTTTTATCAGTTTTTTTTCAGGAAGTTTTTAATAATGGTGAATCATTGACTTTTTCTGAGCATTACAGAAAACAATGTGTGAAGACTTATAGTGCTTACGATTTCTTAACTGGTGTTGTCAACAAGGTACCAAACCTTGGTGGCATGGAGCCTTCCGAAGATGACAAGGGCATCAGCCGGAGAAGGTAATGCCTCGACCGTGCATTGTAAGTGTTACTGTAAGCGGCAACGATGAATTAGGCAGGCGTTGACTTTTTTTTTTATGAAAAATGCTCAGAAAGACACTCACACATGGGGATGAAGCTGAGAATGATGAGGACCTTCAGTTGAGAGCCGCCAAGATGGTCGGTAGTATAATCTATACTATTTTTTGCGCAAATGTCGATATGAATTTCATTTTCCTGATGCACGATCTTATTTTTTGACAGGCTATGAGGAATGTCAACGTTAATCCTAGAGGGCGTGGCAGAGGTAGAGGTAGAGGAAGAGGCCGACCGCCCTCAAGACCAAGAGAAGAAAGTTACGTGAAATGCGAAGACGATGACATTATGTTGGGCGACCAAGACGAGGAGGCCCCCGTCGAACTACCCGGGCAGTCTCAGGGAGCAGAGAAGCAGAACAATCCCGTCGGCATACATCCTTCCTCGACTTCCACCGTCGGGGGAGCTGCAATGTCCGCCGCTGCAGAGACGACTAAGACAGACAAAACACCTGCTTGGCCACTTCCTGACGGCGTAGGCAGCATCGGAATAGAACCATCCCGGCTCGTTCAATTAACAATGCAGATAGACAATGACGACGAAGATTACGACAACGAAGATTAGCGAATCTGATTATTTTTTATTCAGTAGCAAACCTATCTCTCCTGTAAATAATTCTCATCCTCCTTAAAGCAGATACTAGCACAGATTTAGTTATCTTGCGCCAAGTGATCTAGTGTAACTTGGCGACAAGAAATTACTCGTCGGATCGAGGGGGAAATAGGCGATCGACTGATTCGAATTCGAACCGTTGTACTAACTGAGCAGTGTTCTAAAAGTTCCCATGAAAGGAATGTCAAGTCTGATGATGAATTAAGCTCTCTACATTGCTCAACAAGTGTGAAGATGAAACAGTTTTGAGTTTGTGTTGATCTTTATATCTTCTCATTTTATTTTTCTTCTCTCATTTTCTTTTAAAGATGATAATTTAAGTTTAGTCGATACATTGCGATTGAAACTGGAGCGGGTGTTCTTGGAAACGCCCATTGCCAATTTGCCACTGCCAGCAACAACATGATGAGAAATTGAGAATGGGCCTCCCTCTGCACAACTTTTGATGAACAGACAAAAGAAAACCACATCAATAACAAAACAATAGCAGATGCAACAGAATGTATGAGAGAATGAGTGTTGCTGGCAGTGTGGCAAATAAAAAAAAATAAAAACATATAATTATTTTTTTTGTGTGATAATTTACAAATAAGTGCACATTATGTACGAGAATTTAACCGCTAAAGGTAATCTTTCTTGCTATTCTAATATGTGGTTAAGCTGCACGGCGGTTAGTGCGCGACTATACATATGACAAAGGGAATGTATTGTATGGTGAATAAGAAATGTATAGAAGTCGAATCATACATGACTACTGTTCAACATCGTTTGAATTTTAGTCACAATTTAATTGGAATTTTACTGTGATTTCTCGTGTGCGACTGTGCAAGAGAAAGGGAATGCACAGTGAGTTAGTGAATGAAAAATGTATAGGAGTCAAATCACTCATGACTATAGCTTGACATTGTCAAAATTTAATTGGATTTTAACTGCAATCTGATCAGAATATAGCTGCGATCCGTTGGAGTTAGAGTCCAATCAGATCGCAATTAAATTATGGTCGGAATCTAATCGAATCACGGCCGCAACAAATTTCACCTTTGCCATCACAATTCGATCAGAATCTGACCACGATATGGTCGGACTCTAACTCCGATCGGAATCCAGTCGCGATTCAGTTAGACTTTGACTCCGATTGAAATCCGATCAAACTCCGACTCCAGTTAGAATCCGACCGTGATCCGATCGGACTCTGATCGGAATCGGAGTCTGACTAAATTGCAATTGAAATTCGATCGAATCGTAGTTGCAATGCATCTTGACGTCGCACCCGCGATGCATCCCGACGTCACCGCTGCAATCGACAAGAATCCAAGCGGACACCGATTCCAATAGGATCACGATTGAATTCTTACCCAATCGCAGTGATGACGTCGAGATGTGTCGAGGCGACAATTCGGAGGATCATGATCAAATTTCTATCGGATTGCAATTGAAACCTAATCCAATCATGACTGTAATACCGAGATAGGTCGCGCCCATGATGAAATCGGATTCCGATCGTAATCCAATCAGAATCCACAACGATCCAATGGCACTGATGTCTGCTGAAATTCAGACAATGCTATAATACTCATGGCGATCGACGATGTAAGAATTGATAAAGAATTGACGAGGAGTAATACTGTGCATTTCTCCATCGCACACCGACACACATAAATAAATGATCGCGCAGCGTATCAAAACATCCCTACCCTATTATCTAAAGTTTCATAAATATTTTTATCCATCGTGTAGTGTTTTATAATAAAAGATATTTTAGATGTTGGGAGTGATAAAGCACTCACAAAAATAATTAAAAGGATTTAAGAATTCAATAAATATTTTGGACTAATCCGAACATTTGATGATAATAATAATAATAAAAGGGCTCCTTTGACTTTTTGACTCGTTACACTCTCTCCTCCGTCCTCGCAAAAACACACACATTGCTCAGCGTGCTGTTTGTTGGCTCTGAAGTAAACCTTTTCCCTAAACCCTTCCCTTCTCCTCTTCCTCGATATCTCCAACGCAGGCCGGCAATGGGAGGTTGCGCCGCCTCCAGGTTCGGCGGTGGCGGCGATGACGGCGGCGACCCGGTGGCCCTGTGCCGGGAGAGGAAGCGCCTCCTCAAGGCGGCAGTGGAACGGCGGTACGTCCTCGCCGTGGCCCACGCCGCCTACATCCACTCCCTCAACGCCGTCGGCGCCGCCATAGACGTCTTCGTCTCTCGCCACTCTGCCCCCGCCGTCATCCTCGTCGCGCTTCCCGACCAGCCATCTCGCCCTGCCTGCCCCTCCTCCCCGCCCGCCTGCCTCCGCCACGCGGCCGCGGAGGCAAAGACGGAAACTTTGGAGTGCCAGCGAGGTACCCGACCTCCGTCGCTTCCGGATTCGAACTCCGGCGACGAAGAAGCCGCCGTGGAGGAAGTGACGGTGGAGGCGGAGGAAGACAACGCGACGGAAAGCGCGATGGAGTACGAGTACTTTTTCTCAGCGGCGCCCACAATGCCGGCGTCACCCTCGTCGGAGCTGTTCGGGTGGGACTTCTTCAACCCGTTCGATGCGGTGCCGCCTGCACCGGAGGCCATGGCGCTTTACCGGAGCTCTGACGAGGAGCTGAGGCTACTGAGGGAGGAAGAAGGTATCCCGGAGCTGGAGGAGGCAGAAGAGGAAGTAGAATGCAAGAGAGACATTAAGAATGCCAAAAAGGCGGTAGCTTTGGATGAGGAGAAGGAACACTGTGAGGCTAAGCCTGTCGTCGAAGTGGGCGGCGGTGGCGGTGCGGAGGAGAAGGGGTTGGCGGTGGCGGAGACGCAGGGGAGCGGCAGGGAGCTGCTCCAAGCACTAAGAGAAGTGGAGGACCACTTCATCAGGGCTTACGAATCTGGAAGAGAAGTGTCAAAGATGCTGGAAGCCTCCATGATTCACCTCCATTCGAAGCTCGAGAGGAAAGGTGATTCTTTTCCTTCAATTGTCGCTTCAATTTTCAGCTTTTCTGATCTCAAAAGAAATGGCTGTATGTTCTTCCCCACTGAGTCTGAGTTGCTTCATCTTTTTAGCTGTTTGTTCTTGCCATATGCAATTATGCACCCCAGACCCTTTGTTATTCTTTGATGATACTTTGCACTGAAAAGTTTTCAGAAATTTTCATTTTGCCCTAAAAAATTAGCTAAACTTTTCTTTCACTTAGGTTAAAGTTCCTCCAATAATCATCGTCGTCGTCGTCGATAACATAGAGTATAAAAAGTTCATTTTGGCACTCGATATTCGCCTCCTTTTATAGAATGCATCTTTTAAACATGCTTCGCGGAGAGTTTTAAATTTGTCAAGATGCCGCCTTTATAAGTATTGGCATCCTTAATTCCCTTGAACCAAAGAGACTGACTACAAGTTAAGTGATAAAAGATGGAGTAAACTTTCCAATAAGGCTTTTGATTGTTCATCATTTTTCGAGGAGAAAGATGAAATTGTGTTGCAAAGGTTGGGCGCAAAATGTCATTTGTCTAAATCTAGCAACCAAAATGAAAAAGTTAGCAAAGTTCAGAGGGAAAAGTGGAACTTCTTCTTTCTTGAAAGTTATGATTCAAAAACTTCAAACTTGCTTTACGATTATGCGTTTGTCGGTCTTTATTGTGACTACATCTCACTTGTATGATTTGTTTCGTCAAGAGAATTCATCGAAGATGATTCAAGCGATCACATGGCAACGGTCTCCTTCGTCCATGTCTTCGTTATCTTCTTCTTACAGGAGTAATCTAGCATCGAGCTCTAGCAGTTCACAATGGTCGGAGAATAAGAGTGACCTTTTCGATGATTTTAGCGGAATGGAATCCGGAAGCCATTCACAAACCCTCGGAAGATTGTATGCTTGGGAGAAGAAGCTGTACGAAGAAGTAAAGGTATTCTTTTGTGTCATTGCTATGGCATCCTAACCCGATCTTACATATCTAATTCGCCCCGATCAAATATACATGCGAGTTATTTTGTCGTTGTTTGTCTCTAAAATTGTTCGATTTTATTAACGAAGTGCTGTTTGCGATAGGCTGGAGATCGAACACGACAGGCATACGAGAAGAAATGCTTGCAGCTGAGGAACCAAAGTGCAAAGGGGGCTGGTTCTCGCTCACTTGATAAGACGAGGACCGCTGTAAGAGAGCTTCACTCTCAAATCTGGGTTGCACTTCGTGCAGTCGAATCGATATCTGAGAGAATTCAGAAACTGAGAGACGAAGAACTGCGACCGCAGGTTTTCGAGCTTCTTCAGGGGTAAGAATTTTGACAAGATGCTGTGCTATGCTATCGGTATGAGCCGACTAGCAATGACTTACACAAGTTCTTATCGATATGCAGTCTGATGAAATCTTGGAAGATAATGCTAGAATCACATGAAGCCCAGAAACAAATCATGTTTGAAGTGAACTCATTTACATGCCCCTCTTACGGGAAGTATTGCAACGACTCGCAGCGTCTGGCAACGCTTATTCTTGGGGCTGAGCTTCGTAATTGGAGGACATGCTTCGTCCGTTACGTTTCGGCACAGAGAGTGTATGTTGAAGCTCTTGATGGTTGGCTATCGAAGTTCATCTTACCTGATATCGAATGTCGGTCCTGGTCTAGATCTGCACATTCTCACACAGAAAGTGGTTTGCCTTTAGTTGCCCTTCTGTGCGAGTGGTCGAACTCACTCAGGAAATTGCCCGACGGCCCGACATCTCGCAGCATGCGAAGTTTCATCAGAACTGTGAGATTTTTATGGATCAAACAAGGAGAAGAGCAACGACAGAAGAGAAAGGTCGACAGCCTGACCAAAGAGCTCGAACGCAGGATGTTTGCGTTCCAAAAAATGAAGAACAAGGTTTTAGACTCAAAGCTCCCGGACGATGACCCCGAACCTGCGATCTCCCACAGGACTGAGCAACTGGAAAACCGAAAAGAGCTGCTAGATATGTTCAAGAAGAAATTGGAATTTGAGAAAGCAAAACACCATGCTTGTATGCGGAGTACACACGAGGTCACCCTAAACGGATTCAAGATTGGCTTGGCTAGCATCTTCGAGTCACTGAGCGAGTTTGCAAAGGATTCTTTCGAATTGTATGATGTGTTACTCATGCACAATGATAAAACAAGGCCAGCTGCGATCGAGGGATCTGAGAAACCAACCTTTGGAAGCTCGGAGGAGGTGAATGTTACCCGATAAATGTATCGACTACCTTTAAGATGTAGTTGTTCAGGTTTAAGGGTGACTAGGGACATTGTATTGTTTTATTGTGTTCAAGGTATTGTGGTTACCTCAATTTTGTTGGCCTTGTTTAGTCGAAGGTTAGACGAACTTTCTTCCGGGAAGGGGGGTTTCGACCAATTGTACGTGAAACCCTCTCTATCGACTGTTCGATCGGTTGTTCGAGAAGGATGGATTGAAGATGAGCTTTCTTCAGTGTAATAACTAAACATTGAGACTCTGCTTAGCTCTGTAAGGAGGGAAAGAAGGAATACAAATGCCAAGTTATTGATTGCTTCTCAGCAATTCATATCTTCTACAAAATTTCTCTAAAAAATTATTATTATTTTTAATCATTGTAATTCCAATAATTATTGTATGGTTTTTTATTTTAATACGGCCGAAAACTTATAATTCTAAAAGGCTGAGGGTTGAAATGGCATATAAGTAGAAATGTAGAAGGTTTAAAAGAGAGGAAACAGTTAGATATTCTTTATAATCGTAAAATACTTGTAAAATTTAAAGAGAATTATAATTGAATCTGCTATTATATGGAGTAAAAAAAATATAAGAATCGTATAGATAAGGATGTTAAAATTAATATAGAGATATCAGATAAAAAATGAGAATATTAGAGAGAAAATTAAAATTGTATATGTATTGAGAAAACTTTATGAGACATTTAAAATGATATGAACATATACTTAGACGAACAATAAATATTTCAATTAAGTTATATAAAATTATGATAAATATGCATATCAAACTAAGAAGAGAAAGATTCAAGACTATTTAATTAGTGATAAAATAAAATAAAATGTATTTAAATATAAATAATAATATAGAAAATGAGTCATCTGATGAAATAAAATTTAATTGCTATCGTTTTTATTTTAGACTTGAACTTGATTTGATATATATAATATTCTACGCGACGACTTCGTACGTGACTCGCTCATAGCCATGCATCCGTTTGCACAGTGATTTTGTTGCGACGATTTTCATCGATAAACACTATAGTCAATCCCGAGAATTCATCGGGGTCACTATCGTCGTCCCTCTCGTCGGATTGCAGTCGCTAGCGGGCCAAATTCGGATTCTGACTAGATCGTGGGCGAGTTTTGACCGGATCGCAGTCGGAATTCAGTCGCTCATTGGCGATGCTAAGTTGCCAGCCCTTGTATGAAAGAAGAAACACGGTGGGGAGTCATTGTAAATTTCCATTTTCGTGCACAGGCGCATGTATATCTGTCGCCCATGATATCAATTTTGTGTGTGTGTGTGTGTTTGGATATCATGTACGACGCAGCAGTGTGCACTCGTGCGCGATGCATCAGTGCATGTCCATGTGCGATGCGCCAAGAGTCATCTGATCCATTGCGATTGTATAATAAATGGAAAATGCATAGTGTTCCACCCGCGACTCTTCTTCTCCGGTGAGTGTTATAGCCAACCACTGAACCCGTCGGGGTCGCCGCTATCGCCATCTGACCCCCAACGCTGCGATCGCAATCGCTGTCAACTTCGATCGAAATTCGATTGCGATCCGATCGGACTCCGATGTCAACCGGACCATGGACGGATTGCAGTAGAAATCCAACAGATATATATATATATATATATATATAGAGAGAGAGAGAGAGAGAGAGAGAGAGAGAGAGAGAGAGAGAGAGATTTGTTATGTTGGGTGTCTCTAACTATGCTACCCGTGCGCGATGCACAGTAACAGAGAATGCACAGTGTTTCTGACCGCACAATATCTCCTCCTTATCGGTAGCATTCGATCGGATTCTGATTGCGATCCAGCCACGATCCGATCAACATCAGAGTTCGATCGGATCACGATTGGATTATGGCTGAATTGCACTATACGACTGATCAATGTGCGCCCGAGCACAATGCGTCCTCAACCATTTGATCCACGTGATACACAGTAATGAGAAATGAACAGTATTTTCATCGAGCGTACTATAGCCAATATGTGAATTCGTCATGGTCGTTGGCGTCGTCTCGTCACCGACAACAGACGTGAGCGACAATTGAACCGTGGTCATGTGCGATCTGATCAGAATTCGACCAATTTGCGATCGTGATATTGTGGTTGATTGTGCTCGATTGCGACCATATTCTAACCGAATCGTAACCAAATCTAGCTAAATTGTGATCGTAATTTGTTGGATTCCGATATATATATATATATATAACAAGTCTGGTCGAATCACGATTGGATTTCGACTGGATTATATAGGGTAATGTATATGTGTGTGACTTCATTTCCATCGTCTCATCCCCAATTTATACAGCAATGAAAAATACACATATTTTCGTCAAATACATTATGACTCATACTTGAATCCGTTGGAGTCGCCTGTGTCATTCTCATTGTCGACAGCAGGCCCGCCGTTGTGACCAAATCGCTGCCACATGCGATTGGGTCAAAATTTGACTCGATCGCGGTCGTGACATTGCAATCAATCGCAGGCGTGATCTAGCTGTATTTCGACTACGATCCGATCGGATTCCAACCAAATTGCGATCGCTAGTCAATGTAGAAATCTGACCACGGTATGACCAGAGTCAAAGTTCAGTTGAATCGCGATCAAGTTTCGATTGAATTGCGATTGACACCGATGATGTAGTGACGGAGAGGGGCACGGGGTGTTTAAGGAGGGTGTTTAGACGTGCAATATTACACATTCTCAATTATTATAATGTTGTGCAATGTAAAAAATATAGGATATTAATCCCATATATAGAGAGAGAGAGACATGGGATGTGATGTTATATAACTTATTCGTGAGTATCTATAAATATCTTCATTATTCATTGTTTGATCGAATGAGTATTATAGTTCAATTCTTAAATTATAGGGGATCGATTGAATAATACTTATGGATAAATTATTTAGCATAATATTCTTGTATATACGTGTTATGCTGAACGTGCGCGGTCAATATATATTTCCCCTCACTCATGCTGTCGCATAATAAAGCTTAGAGCATCTCCAGTGGGAGCTCAACTGGGGGCTCCTTTGAGCTCCCACTGGTGACGTGGAATGGGAGGGACCGCTCCCTCTCATTGTGGGAGGGAGTGGTTCCCAGCTCTCAAGCAGGAGTGACTCCATTTATTTTTTTTGTTTTTTTATGGAAAAAATTATAATTAATGGGAAAAAAATCAGTAACGATTGCGCATGTATTCGTTGAACAACAGTTGATTTTTTAGCCATTGTTCAATAAATATTTTTTAATTTTTTAAAAATAATTTTTTTCTATAAATACATCTTCATTCACTCATTCCTTTTACAACTCTCCTCCAAATTTTTTCTTCTTCATTCTTGTGATCTTGTCATTTTCTTCTTCTTTCTTAAGATGGATACAAATTTCAATTCTTCTTTTACAAATCTTTTGAATTCTTCAAATGTGGAAGAAACTTCTTCTCATAATACTCGTATTCCTTCAAATATCCAATATTCTCAATTTTCGTCCCACACTCAATATCTTCCAAATGTTCCACACTATCCTCCAAATTTCCAAAATTTTCAAAAATTTTCGATGAATCCGAGTAACATTGTCCCATCTCCATTTTATATATATCCACCTCAAGATTGATCGGCAATGGATAGTCAATTTGGGATGCCAACTCCACCGCATATATTTTCTCTTTTTCAACCACCTTCGAATGAATCAAGAAGGGCTAGTGTTGATCTGTCAGCGACAAAGAGCCTATAACGTCATCATCAGTTCCAACAACTCAATGGTCATCACATTCATCACAGATAGAGCTCGAATACAAGTCGGAGATAGATGATTCAAAGCGAGCAATTTGGTCTCCTGACAAAAACATGGTCCTTGCGAAGTCATGGGCTACTATCAGCAATGACGTGACCAGAAGAATCAAGCTTTTTGGAAGCGTATCACTAATTATTACAACAATCATCGGCCCGCTGGAACTGTGTCAAGAATTTGAAGCGATTAAAATCACATTACTATAAGTTTGCGCCAATGGTAAATGAATTTTTTGTATATTATAATAATTTTTATTCTCATCATCAAAGCGGTTGGAGTGATGAAAATGTGTTGAAAAATACACTCAATGTGTGGAAAGCCAACAACAATAATAAGGACTTCAAATATATGCATGTATGAAGGGTTCTCAAAGAGTATGAAAAATACGTTCCACAATCAGTTAATCATTACTCAAGCAAGAAGGCAAGAACATCTGAATCAGGAGGGTACACTTCTAGCTCAAATCCAGATTTGAATATTGATGTGAACGACTATGAAGCTCGCATTCGTCCAATAGGACAAAAGGCGACGAAGAGGAAGGGCAAATCCAAAGTCAAAGAAAGTGATAAAACAGAGCAAAACAATGATACAGATTGACAAGAAATCAAAGATTATCAAATGCAAAAAATGACTTTCCGAGAAGCTGAGATCCTTCACAAGGATTATGAAATTCTTACGAAGGATACTAGTAAGATGACTTCGGAACAACTTCGTATACATGAGAAAATAGCTGAAAAAATTAAACAGAGGCATAATCTCATGTAATTTATTTATTGTTGTAATTTTTAATTTTATGTATCGCAATATTTATGTAATTTACTTTTAAATTATTATGCAATATTTATGTAATTTATTTTTAAATTTTTAATGGTTAATAATTTTACAGAATTAATAAATAATTATTAATAATTAGTCGGTATAAAAATAACCATTATAAAATAGTGTTTATAATAAGTAAATATAATGTAAAATATAGATAAATGGTGGGACCTATAAAAGAGTTGTTGGAAGATTTTTTTATGATGGAGAGATAAATGAGATTTTTTTCTTTTGACATGGCATTAACGTGACATGATGGGGTCCACAAAAGAACTCTTCAATGAATTTCACCATTAGAGATGCTCTTAGAGCATCCCTAGTGGGAGCTCCTTTGAGCTCCCACCGGTGACGTGGAATGGGAGGGACCACTCCCTCCCATTGTGGGAGGGAGCGGTTCCCAGCTCCCAAGCGGGAGCGGCTCCCCTCCTTTTTTTTTTATTTGTTTTTTATTGGAAAAAAATTCTGATTAATGGAAAAAAATCAGCAATGGTTGCGGATTTATTCGTTGAATAACGGTTGATTTTTTAGTCATTGTTCAACGATTATTTTTTAATTTTTTAAAAATAAATTTTTTCTATAAATACACTTTCATTTACTCATTCCTTTTATAACTCTCCTATAAATTTTTTCTTCTTCATTCCTGTGATCTTGTCATTTTCTCCTTCATTCTAGAGATCTTCATTTATTTCAAATATCTGAAAATCCGGATCGATCTAACAGATCTATGATCCGTGAATTTTGGAGAAATGAATTGATGGAAGATGTGGAGGATATAGATGAATAAATAATGCTTCAGTTATATGATCAACGACAACTGAGACACCAAAGAGCTCAAAGTTCTTCTAGCAGAACACAAAGAAGGCGGTATTTGAATCGAGATCGTGGAGCTGGACATGCTTGTCTTTTCAACGATTACTTCTCCGACCAACCAGTATATCCCGATGTTGTATTTCGACATCGATTTTCATATGCAAAGGGGGTTATTCCTTTACATAGTTGATGCTTTAAACAATCATTCTGAATATTTTCAATGGAGGGTCGATGCCACAGGAAAAAAGGGTTTATCGCCGCTTCAGAAATGCACTGCAGCTATCCGTCAATTGGCGTATGGAGTTCCTGCCGACTATTACGATGAGTACCTACAGATTGCTAAAACAACTGTCATTGAATGCTTATTCAACTTTTATCGATATGTGATTCAAATATTTGGGGCTCAATACTTAAGAAAACCTAATGCCACTGACATCCAACATTTGCTATCAATGCATGAGCAAAGACATGGCTTTCCATGTATATTGGGTAATCTTGATTGTATGCATTGGTAATGAAAAAATTATTCCGTCGCTTGGAAAGGGCAATTTACTTGCGGAGATCATGGTATCTCAACAATTGTACTTGAAGTTGTTGCATTTGTGGACCTGTGGATCTGACATGCTTTTTTTGGGATTGTAGGGACAACGTGGTTAATGAATCATCATTATTCAATGACGTTTTACAAGGAAATATACCGGAGATTAATTTTATAGTCAACAACATACAATATACAAAAGGATATTATTTAACAGATAAGATTTATCCGGAGTGGGCTACTTTCGTCAAGAGTTTTCTATGTCCCTAGGATCCTAAGAGAAAGTTATTTAAGGAACGGTAGGAGGCTGCAAGAAAAGATGTCGAGCGGGCTTTTGGGGTGCTTCAATCTCGATGGACAATGATCAGAGGTCCAGGACAATTTTGGTACAAGAATAATTTAAAGGGCATCATATATATGTGCATTATTTTGCACAATATGATTATTGAGAATAAGGAAGATGCAGCAGTAAATTGGTCAGATGATGAAGAAGATTCTCCATCACATATTTTTCAAGGATCCACTCAAAAATTTCAAGAATATATTCGGAGAAATTGCGAGATGTGTGATAGTCAATTGCATCATCAGCTTCGAACTGATTTAGTTGAGTATATTTGGGTATGTTATGGTTGGAATGAGTAAAAATAAATTAATTGTATTGTATTTATTTATTTTATGTTATATTAAATGAATATTTGATAAAAAGAATGAGTCTCATAAAAGAGTTGTTGAGAGATTTTTTTATAGTGGAAAGATGAATAAAATTTTTTTTTTGATATAATATTGATGTGAAATGATGGAATCCACAAAGGAACTCTTCAATGAATTTTATAGATGCTCTTAGAGCACTCGCAATGGGTGTTAAAGAGTTGTTATAACACCCCTTGCTGCGTCAATGCATTGTGGAGGGGTGCGTTCAATTCCTTGAACGCGTTCAAGTGGGACTGTGGTGGGTCAGCTAGGGCAGGCCCACCTCATTTTTTTTAAATTATAAAAAAAATAATTAACGGCTATTTAAATGGCTAGTTCGAAATAAATTTATTAATTTTTTAACGATTATTTTATAACGGCTAGTTCGAAATTTCATCTATATATATCCATCAAAATGCACACATATTTTCATTCCAACTCACTGTACTCTCCAATTTTACTCTCTAAATATCCTCCCCATTTATTTTGTTAGGTTCCTGCAATCTTATTTTCTATCCGAAATGGATGAAAATGATAGAGCATTTTTTATAAATTTCTTGAATTCTACCAGCAATCCACAGGAATATTCATCTTCTCAAAATCCACAAATTCCACCAAATTATCAATACCCACATCCATTTCCAAATATACCGTTTCCTCCACAAAATCTTCAAAATTTCCAAAGTTTTGGAAATTCTATGAATCATCTGAATTATGCCCCTCGAGGTCTATATCAACCGCTTCCAGCCGAATATTGGCAAAACATGAGTCATCCGTATTTTACGTCGTCGGTTGTTCATGAATATGGTACCCCGCACACAACTGGTATGTCTTTCACTCCTCCAATGTCGAGTGAACCTGTAACTCTGACTTTTGTCCCAGAGACTCAACTTTTCGACCGTGAATCTCCAATTGAGGTGGTCAATTTTGAAAAAATGATTTCAAATGCTGAGGGTACAAGAAAGCGTTCAAGTTGGACAAAGGTTGAAGACGAGGTCATAGCGAGAAGTTTTGTCACTATCAGTGATGATCCAATAATCGACAATGATCAAAAGGCAGATGCTTTTTGGAGACGTGTTGCAAGCTATTACAATGAGAATCGTCCCTCAGATTCAAACACCAGAAGTGCAAATGTTATACGGTCACATTGGCACAATACAATCCAAAAGAAGGTATATCGATTCAACGCAAATTACAATAGTGTTTACAGTTCATATCGAAGCGGTCATAGTGACGAAGATATATTGAGGTTTGCGTACGAAAAATATCGATCCGAAAACAATGACATTGCATTCAATCTTGAGCATGTATGGAGAATTATCAAAGACCGCCCAATGTTTACTCCATAGTCCACTGATCACTTTGTGACCACAAAAAAGATAAGGACCTCAGAGTCGGGAGCAAGCAACACCTCCTCCAACCAAGATGTGAGTATAAACCTAGATGATGAAGATATTCGTCCAATGGGACAGAAGACAGCAAAAAGAAAGGGAAAAGACAAACTAAAATCGACCATGGAAGATCTGTCAATAAACTACAACAATATTTTTACAAAGTTCACTGAGTATACAAGTGCGAAGAAGTTCGAAGTCGATCTGAAGCAAAAACAACTCGAAGTAGAGGAGATTAAAGTAAAAGTTGCTCTGTCCAAATCTGAAACTAAGAATCGCCACTTGAAGTTGAAGGAGTATAAAATATTGAACAAAGATACATCGCAGATGACAGAGGAGCAATTTATCATACATGAATGTCTATGCCAGGATATTAGGTCGAGATGGAATATCTAAATTGTTTACTCAACGCTCATTTTCTAGTATTATTGTATTTTTGAGTGATTGTAAATTTTAATTATTGTATTTCTCATTTCGATTAATGTAATTTTCAATTATTATAATTTTGTAAAATAGTCGTTGAAAATTAGCTGTTGCAATTAGCCGTCGGAAACTAACTATTGCAAATATTTTAATATTTTAAAATATATTTATTTAATACGATATAATTTTAAGATAATTGAGTGGACGGTTTGATCCATAAATAATGAGTGTTAATGTTAAAAGGATTGTGAGTGAAAAAGATATGTTGGTATAATGAATATGTGACAGTGAACTTTATACTCTTTAATGAGATGGAAAATATTATAATGAAAGAGAATTGTGGATGCTCTTGTACAGTGAACACCTCTCGCGTGTAAAGTGCAACTACTGTGCACCTCGTCTTCCAAAAGAGGCATTTGGATTTTTTTTTTTTTTTTTTAATCTCGAGGAACGAACTGCACTTCTTTCCAAAATCTCATTTTGATTAAAAAATATATATAAAAAAATTTCATCGTGTGACCCATACCTCGACTTGCCCACACAGCGACCTTGTCGGGTGACTCGGTCGTTAGGCTACGATCACTCAGCTAGGGGGACCATGTCGGCTCAAGAGAGTCAAAAATTTCATTTCATCCGAGTTAATATTCAAACAAAAAATAATTAACATAGACAAAATTAAAATTTTTTATATGATCAAATAAAATTAAAAAAAAAATTAACCAGACTAAAATTCGAGTAAGAATAGATGTGGCTCCGCCCTCGATCGGCTCTCTCGGCCAAGAATGTCATGTGGTCAGGTCGAGCGATTAGATCGCCTGACAAGGCCATCATACGGTGAGATTGCACGGTTTTTTTTTTTTAATATTTTATTTGATTTTGGGTAAGGAGTACCTCTGATAAATACGAAAATACGGTGCACTTTTGGGAAAGAAGTGCTTTTTGTACGTACGAAAGTACAATGCGTCTTTCTTTAAGAAAACACCGATAAATTAAATGAATTATGCCAATTTGTCGGTAGACGTACATAATAACTAACATAACACAACGCGAGGCGATGACTTTTGAAGCTGCCTTTTTCAATAATGAAAAATATAAAGACGACGAGATGCAAAAGAAACGTAGTGGAGTACTCTACTCGACGCGACCCGCCAATGGTTCTCCGGAAGCAAAGCCAAGTCCCATCCCGTGTCCGTGTCGCGTATTCAACTCGAGCAACTTGACGTACGCTAAAGAAATCCAAATCACTCATCTTACGTTTTTATAACACCCACCAGTTTATCATAATATCATTTCTCCCCCCCCCCCCCCCCCCATGCTTTCTTCTCGATGAAGGGAAGAAAGAAATGACCCGTAGAATTCGGTTCTCAAATATTTATAATTTAATTTTCAGTTATAATATATTTATAAAATTTTCCTTCAAAAGCTTTTTTTAGATGAATTTGATATTGTACATGGTGTTGGAAATTCAAATCTCAGGACCATTTTATTCCTGAGAATATAATTTTCAGCATCATATTTTTTTCGGTCAGCTTGATATTCACATTTGACGGGAGGGATGAAAAAAGAATGAGGTGTATCCTTTGATAAATATGAAACTATGAGATTGTATTTGGTCAATTTTAAATTTAAGGTGCATCCTTTGATAAATTATATTCAAATTTTAGAATTCAATGTTTAAGTTGCATAGTAAAAATAAGATCTAATTTTCAAATTTCACTCGGGATCTAAGATCAAATGTTCAATTTTTAAGGTCTAATGTTTAAGTTGCACAATAAAAATAGAGCTTAATTTTTAAGTTCTACTCGGGATCTTATAATAATATATTAATCAAATTGAAATTTTAAATATATTATGTTAATAAATAAAAAAAATGATATTTTACAGAAACGATGCATGATTTGTTTAAAAAGTAAATTTTAAGTAGATATTTCAATAAATTATTTCCTAATTCATAGCAATATATTAAATTCATTCTACACTCACAACTTAACTAATTTCTTAGAATCATACATGGCTAAAATTAGGGTTCAAGTAAACGAGTTGATGTGACTTAACTATTTGGAGTTTATGATCTGTACGAGAATGACTTATAGAAATATTTAAGATTTGATATTGATCGATTTAAAAAAAAAATCTAATTTTTTTTTAGAAATATAGATAAATCTCATTTATTTTAATTATCATGTTAAAAATCACAGAATCTTTTATAATTTATCTATTTTATACAAAAGACGGTGAAATAATTCGATGGGAATCGCTGGGTCCCATTTCAATCCGTTGGATCGTGGGAACCGAGAACCGTTGCGGCGCTGCTCGACCCGGGGGCGTTCATTTCCCATATCCCACCTCTCAATAATAAAAATTTAAAATTACTCCATGTTTTGCCGAGAAGGAAGACATCTACCTACGTGGGGGTTCATTTCTCATATCCCCCCTCTCAACAATAAAATTTTTAAATTACTCCGTGTTTTGCCGAGAAGAAAGACCCCCTACCTTTGCTTATAAGCCACTGACATTACTGTATTTTACGTCTACAATGTAAATTTCAGTTTGCTTATCAGCAATTCAACTTAATTGAAGAGAGACCAAAATATTTGTTTTATTAATTTATTTGCTATAATTTTTATGACATAACTATTATAATATTTTTAAAATAATTTTGACTAAGTTTAAATAATATTAACTGATTATTCAGGAGTACTGTATATTTAAGTTGAATTAATAAATACAGTATAATTATTATAAGAGGGTTAGAATAAGAATATTTTTTTGGCAGTAAAACAGAAAATTTGCTTAGACTTAGAGGGCGTATATCAAATTATTTGGAAAGATAGGGGGTAAATGTCATATTGCAAGCGTGGCGTCGAAGTCTTAGTTGGTCCACGCGTCTAAATTTATACTCCGTGAGACCGCTTCTCGCTCTCCGACTTGGGCGCTCTCTGTTCCTCTCTTTTCCATTTCTTCGTTTCCTCGCCTCTTCGCCCATAAGCGGAAGGTCCCCTTCGTCTCGCCTCGCCGGAGCACGATGGTGACCTTCGCCGCCGTCTCCGGGGAGGCCATTCTCCTGCACGGAGACCTCGTCCTCACCGTCATCGAGGCCCGCCGGCTCCCCAACATGGACATGTTCTCCGAGCACCTGCGCCGTTTGTTCTCCTCCTGTCAGGATCCGTTCCCTAAATGTGACCCCTCCGCACGCCGCCGCAGCCACCACCACCACCACCGCAAGATCATCACGAGCGATCCCTACGTCACCGCTTGCCTCGGAGATGCCACCGTCGCCCGCACCCGCGTCATCTCCAACAACGAGGATCCCATCTGGAATGAGCAATTCAAGATCTCCCTCGCCCATCGCGCTTCCGCCCTCGTGCTCCATGTCAAGGACAACGACGTCTTCGGCGCGCAGCTGATCGGGACCGTGTCGATCCCTACGGCGCGAATCGCCTCCGGCGAGAACATACATGATTGGTTCCCTATCATAGGCCCCAATGGGAAGCCCCCGAAGCCCGAAACCGCCCTCCATCTCTCCATTGAGTACACGCCTGTCGAGAACAAGCCGGAATACCAGCACGGCATCGCGGGGGATCCCGAAATGCTAGGGGTTAGGGATTCCTATTTCCCATTGCGGCGAGGTGGGGCGATTACGCTTTACCAGGACGCCCATGGTCATGGTGATCTCGAGGAGATCAGCCTTGAGAAAGGCGTCGTCTATAAGCAGGAAAACTGCTGGGAGGATATTTGCCATGCGATTCTCGAGGCGCACCATCTGATTTATTTGGTCGGCTGGTCCATTTATCACAAGGTGAAGCTAGTGAGGGAGCCAACCCGGCCGCTGCCGAGCGCAGGAGAATTGACATTGGGGGATCTGCTCAAGTACAAGTCGCAGGAGGGGGTGAGAGTGTGCATGTTGGTTTGGGACGACAAAACATCCCACGACAAATTCTTCTTCAAGACGGTGAGTACTATCCCATGCAAGTCCTTTTCGTCATTCATTTTCTTGCTTTCCATCGGCGTTCTAATCTGCATCTCCATCTCCATGCTATCGAAATATATTTCCTGTTTGCATCTCCTTTGGTTACACTTGTAATTCTCTCCCTTTGTCTGGGAGAATATGGCAGAAACCGTTTTGAATCATGGTGACTAGCGAATGAAATCTAATCTGGACGGCTTTGATAATCAGATTGTATAAGAAAGCACAGGTCTTTTATGTCTGCATGATACTCCCTGTCATTATTCACCTTTTCCTTCATGGTTTAGCTTTTATATTTATTAGTTCGACTTTGTTTCTTATGCTTGGTTATTAGCAGTGTATCGGCATTGTTCCTTGGGGAATTTGCTTAGACTGCGTGCGGTGTGTCTGCAATGTGAGATAAGCCTGGTTCTGACTCAAAAAATTTCATTGATCTGTGTTGCATATACTTTTGTAGGGCGGTGTCATGCAGACTCATGATGAAGAGACTCGGAAGTTTTTCAAACATTCCACAGTTATTTGTGTGTTGTCGCCACGTTATGCAAGCAATAAGCTAAGCATTGTCAAGCAGCAGGCAAGTTTAACACCAGCACATTTTCTTGAATCTGCTATTTGAGTCATATAGACATGTTCACACTTTATCATTTTCAAAAAAGATATGCGTATTAGTTCTTAGATTGTAAGAAGGAAAATTTCCTTCGACTAAACTGAGCGACCAAGTTACTAAATCACTGTAACATTTATCTGAATAATTTCTGGCAAGTGCTTGAGTTTAGTGTTTTTGGTTCGAAAGCTAAATGATGTATGAATGATGAACTCAAAAATGCAGAATAACAAGGCTTGCAGCACATATATATGATTCCTCATTTTTTTAAAGAAAGGAAATATGATGCTTTCTCTGAAGCTATGCTGTAACTGTGTTTCAGTCAATGCATGCTAATCACAATGTTCACTAGATGTTGGCAAATGCTAAACTATAGCACATGTTCAAAAGCGTACCATTGCTGTCCATCAGTTTAGTAGTGATCCATCATTGAAGTGTATAGATCTTTTTTGGGGAAAAAGTAAAGTGTGACCTAAGGCAAACAACTTTTGTATCTTCACAAGTAAATTACTCTACAATGTAATTTCACCAGTTTTAGTCATAATTTTTTTTTGGATTTCCTTACCATTCCACGCCTAGCTCTAACATTTGAATCTAGGATGTCTTTAGTTCTTTCATTAACTGGTTTTTCACATTTCATTGAAATTAAACCAAACATCTATGTGATCTTATCCAACTCACATCCAATATTTGGTTTTATGTACAATTTGATTTCTAAATTTTGATCCTGAAAAACATTTGCTCTTTCAACATTAACTTTGACCTTTATTTTTTTTTTACAATACTATCTTTTTGCCAACTACAATCCAATGGAAACTTGTGGGAGATTGAAAACTTTTCGTTTCATAAGGGTTTTTATGAAAGAAATTGCCATAAAAGTCTGCTATATGAATACTTGCTATATTAAGATAGGAGGTATAGTCTTACCCCATGAATGAAAGTTGATTCTTAGCTACCAAGAATCTAGAGAAAAAAAACACTTGTTTTACCTTTTTGTACAGGTGGTTAGCTTGTTTGACTATTTGTACAGGTAGTAGGGACTCTTTTTACGCATCATCAGAAATGTGTGTTGGTTGATACACAAGCTTCTGGAAATAAGAGAAAGATTGCCGCTTTTATAGGTGGTCTTGATCTTTGCGATGGCCGCTATGATACACCAGAGCATAGACTTTTTAGTGATCTGGATACAGTCTTTCAGAATGATTTCCATAATCCCACTTTTTCTGTAAGTTTTTTCTCTCTCCTTGTTTTTCCTTTTGAGTTCCTCATGTTTTGTTGGAAGCCACTAACCAAATCTATGCATAGGCTTAATTTTTTAACAACATTAGCCAATTTAGAAAATTTTGTTTTTGGCCTTTGAGCCTTGGTGGTTCATGCTTTTTTAACATAGAGCTATTGCTACTTTGGTTATATGTATCTATCATGAATATGCATTGTTATACTCTGACTATGAATAGCATAGAGTTTGTAGTCTAATATTTTACTCTTTGGTTGGATTGATGAGCAGACAAGAGACCAACAATAATAAGCCTTCTAGGAACCTTTCCCTAGAACTGTCCCGTCTTTAGAATTGAACCAAGAGCTCCCTGATTTTTAATGCTTACCTTGAAGTGATTATTTCATTGCAGTATTGCCAATGAGTGGATCGTGTCTGATCGGTCAGGACCGTAACTCATCCTCAGTTATACTTGGACTTGGTCATGCCCTGCCTAATCATCATTAATGTGACTAGGTGTAGAAGGAGTGCCAGGACTCAGGTTTCGGTTTGGTTACATAGGCAAAAACCTCATTCTTAAAAAAGGAGCTCTTGGTAATTTTTAGGCACTAATATACTAGGACACATATCAAACCATACTACACTATTGAGGGAGGAAAAGATTTACATGATTACATCCAGTTTTTTTTACTTTGATTTTTCTTGGATAATAAATATTTATTTGTGTGTATGTTACATGTATAACATGGCTGATGCTAATCTCAAGACTCTCTGGACAAAAAGTTCAAAGGTTGTATTATTCACCAGCAGCCCACATAAAACATGTCAAAGATCTCATGAGTGGATCTTAACCATATTTATACAAACATGATTGTGCATGGCTAAGAGATTATTGCTCGATTGGTCTTCATGTATCTATGCCACTTTAGCATATAAAAACAGCAAACTATATGAGTAACTCATGCAATATACACAAGACTTGACATATTGCAACTTATATCTAGGAGTTTTAAGGTACTTATTGTTTGTAGTTTGGAGTACCTTTTATATCCTGATTCTGTTTAGGCAGGAACAAAAGGCCCACGACAACCTTGGCATGATCTACATTGTAAAATTGAAGGTCCTGCTGCTTATGATATCTTGAAGAATTTTGAGCAGAGGTGGCGGAAGGCAACGAAATGGCGGGAATTAAGTCTACGTTTAAGAAAATCATCCCGATGGCATGATGATGCATTAATAAAACTTGAACGTATTTCCTGGATTCTCAGTCCTTCACCTTCTGTTTTAGAAGATGATCCTAGCTTATGGGTCTCTGGGAGTGAAGATTCTGAACATTGGCATGTTCAGGTTGTATCCCATTGAATTTCTGATAAATTTTATTGGTATTGTCTTGAGGATTACTCAAACATAATTATCAATGTTTGTTCAGGTCTTTCGGTCCATAGATTCTGGATCTGTAAAGGGATTCCCCAGTAATGTCCAAGAGGCTTTAAAGATGGTTAGTCTCTTTTTCTTGATGATATACATCATCCACCAAGGAAATGTTGGTTTTCAATCGAAAACTCTATAAACACTGATCTGCATATCTGTGCTGCATTAACTGTTGGTCAGATTCGGAAGCCCTTTGGATGTTAGCAATTTCATCATTTGACATTTTTGCTGTATCTACTTTATTGTTGCAGAATCTTGTTTGTCGAAAGAATCTAGTCATTGATAAGAGCATCCACACAGCATATGTAAAGGCTATCAGATCTGCCCAACATTTCATATATATTGAGAATCAGTATTTCATTGGTTCTTCATATGCTTGGCCTTCTTACAAAAATCCAGGTTCGTGCTTATGTTTTTTCAGCAACAACTATATTTCCTGCTAATGTTTCTATTTATTTAAACATTTAAGTTTTATCCTCGAGTAGAATGGTCAGATGTCATGGTACGGAACCACAGAGAAATGCATAACCTGGTTAAACTAATGTTTTTCAATGTTTCAAACTACAAAAATATGTGGACAATGATTAAAAGAGACTAAATCCCAAACTCTGATAAATCTAGTTATTGTACCTTGATATGAGTCTCTGACCACTTTGGAACTTAACAATCCTGCCTGCGACAGTTTTTTTTTAATCATTTGCCAAAACTATAAGACTATCTTTTTCGAAATATTAAATGGTACTTTATCAGGCTTAACTTCTTACTGAATAATCAAATACTATGTAGGTTTTTTGTTGCAATTTTTGTTTTATGTTTCCTACGTTTATGTTTTGATCCTCAAGTCATTAGGTTGCAAGCTTTCAATCCAAAGCCTTTGGCATTATATCCTAATTTAATTTTCCACAGGAGCTGATAATCTGATACCCATGGAATTAGCCCTGAAAATTGCCAGCAAAATTAGAGCCAAAGAGAGGTTTGCTGTTTATGTAGTTATACCAATGTGGCCTGAAGGAGATCCAAATTCTAACGCTGTGCAAGAAATTCTCTTTTGGCAGGTATTATTACATCAGGAGGTGATAATGATGCTTTATACTATTTGTGATAATGCATATTGATTATCAGTTTGAAAAAGTAAATAACTTGTTCTTCTTCTTCATCTTCTTTTTTTTTTTCTTTTTTTTTTTTTGTGCACAATGCAAATAGAAAATTCATACATTTTTTAGAAGTGTTTCACTGGTACATCCAGAAGTAGCATCATAACTGACAATTTGAACGCTTGGAATTCTCTCTGATAAGTTGAAGTTCTAGAATTTCCTTATAATTTTAAAATATGCCCAAATAAACTGTCTGATGCTGCTCTTTTTTTTTTGGAGAAAGTGATGGTGCATTGCTCAGTACCAACCTGATCTAACATCTACACTCTTGATTAATCAAAAGAACAACTTTAAGAGCCATGTTGATATCAATGATAATGTTAAAAATATTGGAAGACATGCTACTGCTGAAGAATATATTTCCATGTTTTCTAGATTAAAAGGAATTTTGGAGAAACAAATAGTTTTCTGTCACGATGGTTTTGCAAGTCTTTGTCAAATAAGAAGTCAGGTTCTAGTTTTTCTAGAAAAAGTTACCAATGCTGGATTTGTTTGGAGTTATCAAGACTAGCTTTTGACTCATGATCCCATACAGTAATATGACACAACATATGACAAACATAGTTCCTTGTAGGACAAACATTGCCAAATATATCTTAGGAAGATCTCTTGTAGGGCTTTGCCTAAGAAGAGACTACGTGAAGGTTAATGTGATGCAAGTATTGTTTAGACACTTCGGACACAAATGAACTTCCTCATTAGTGTCATAGTTTTTTCAAGTATCTGGTCAAATGGTCTTTCTGATCCAATGACTTGGGCGAAATGAATCTTCTTTGAAGATGTATGCATCGATCCACTGTTGCTCTTTGCTAGTTCCACTGTTCCACTGACTTCTGTGAATTTGATAATCTGTAATCCTCAGGAGTCAGGAGGATGCCCTGTATAGCCATACACCACTCCTTCAATAGAAATATCATTCTGATTTGATATGGACCTATTGTTTCAACTTGTTATATGTCATGCTTAATATAGCAAACAATAATTAACCTACTACAGACTAACTATTTATGAATTGTAAGTTTCTAAGCTACAAAAGTGTTTATAAATGAAACAAAGTGAGATGAATTTTTATAGTCTGACATTTTTTGAATATGATTTACCAAGGGCTTTGAGTTCAATGGAGGGATAAGATCTTCTTACCCAACCCTTGATATTGCAACTAACATGGACTGGGTGAATGGTGATATATAATTTATCAAAGATTACCATTTTACTTTGCTGAATAAAGAAAAGTAAAGTAAAGTTATTACCATGTGACTTGGAGGTCAGGGATTTGAGTCACAAAAACAACCTTTTGCAATGCAAGATAAGCTTGCATACAATAATAGATCCATTCCTCAGATTTTGAATTGGTGGGAGCTTTGTACGCCGTGCTGTTCTATGTTAGGTCAATGTTAACTTCTGTGCTGAACTTATTGAAACTCTTGTTTGTCTTGTGGAAGATCAACAATCTGAAAAAGTAACCATAGCTATTCTCCATATTGTTCCAGAACATAATTCAAGTATCTGTGGATGTCCCTTAAGATACAGATAAAAGCTATTGTATTCACTTATTTGAAGGTACATATTATGATGAAAGTACTAATGCTTACTGCCTATCGAGTATAAAATATCATGGAGTTCTCTGTCCTATGGGATTCATTCTCTAACCATATGATACAATGGGATTTCCAGAGACTCCTGTCCTCAAATTATTCAAATCGGAAATACTTGCAATTTGAATAAATTATATAACAGTATTTAGTTTCAAGAACAGAATAAAATTGTTAAATTTACACCTCTGGGTAGGTCAATGAAATAATGCTTTATCTTATGATATTAAACATGACAATTTTAATCTTTTTAAGCTGTGGTATCTGTGCTGTCTGCAACTGGATTTTCTAAGAACTTTCTGTTCTATTTGGCAGGAGTAAGTATTAAAATTTATGCTTCTTGCAGAGCCAGACAATGCAAATGATGTATGGAATTGTGGCCCAGGAACTTAGATCTATGAACATTAAAGATGCACATCCACAGGATTACCTGAATTTCTTTTGTCTGGGCAAACGTGAAACAATGAAGGACAAACTGTTACAAAATGTCCAGTTTTTAGAAAAGAGCTCCGCGGTAATATATCCATACCATATTGACAACTACTACTATCTTCTGAATAAGTTACTTGCATGCATTGTTATACTTAAGTTGTGGGTTGACTATCCTTTAGAATAAGAGGATCGCCTCATATAGGAACAGTCATGGAAGCAATTGGCTGGGAGGATGTGAAATCCATGCCATATAGTGTGATACAATGGCGCATGGATGTGATGAGTTGATGACAATTAGTAGTATGGGTACGATCCACTGCATTCAATTCTGCATGTCTTTTTTAACCCATTCCCTACTTATTTTCCTTCCTAGTTCTATGCAAAGAGTAAGACGACAGTGAAGACATTGATCGTTAAACTCAAGTCTAATCTAGTTAGTCCAAGATTTGTCGTGGTAGTAATCTCTTCCATGTAACAGTCTGATAGGAATAGGCCACATACCTAAAAGGTTAATATCACCTAAAATTTTATTCATCCAGTTGGTTGAGCTCCTTAAGGAGCCGAATCTAATGAAAAATGTCATGGCTCTTAGGTGGTGGACCTATTAGTATGAAAATATATTTTAATAAAAAAACTAAGAAATAATTCCTACTATCTTTATCATAGTTTACACTGACAAAAAGGTTCTGATCTAGTTAAGACATAATTTGTCCTGTATTTCTCATGGATTGTTTTATCAGTGGCAAATTCTTTCTAAATTTTGCAATTATTACAATGAATTACACACTGGCGTATTTTATTTTCCTTTCATGTAATTTAATTGATACTTCCTTGTGCATGAGTTTACTATTGGTTGTAGGGGTTCAGCTCAAATCAAAAGTAGCTAGCTATTCAGGCACTGGATGTTCTTCGTGAAAATTAAATATTTATTGTTTTGTTGATACTTGATAATTAATTTCATTTGTTGCATCTCAAATGGGCTCAGAATTTGTCGCAAAAATTTCGGCGGTTTATGATATATGTCCATGCAAAAGGGATGATCGTTGACGATGAGTATGTGATGGTTGGTTCAGCCAATATTAATCAAAGATCTATGTCTGGATCAAGAGATACTGAAATAGCTATGGGAGCTTATCAGCCTCATCATACCTGGGCAAAGAAGAAAAGACATCCACATGGACAGGTTAGCACCGGTCATCAACTTCGGATTTCCTTCTCTCTATCTATCATTTAGCTTATGACCCATCTAAAGACGCTCATACACATTCAGCTAATCATTTCCCTGGGACTCATGAATTCAGAAAAGACTTGCATTTGAGAATTTTTGGGAAAAATAGAACATTACGTCGCATTTCTACACGAAGTGGACAATGGAAAATAACTTCATATATATATATATATATATACAAGAATATTATCTTACACAACTCATCCATGAGCACCCATGAGATTTTTATCGATGAGGTTTAAAGTGACTTTAAACTCAAAGTAACTCTTCCTTGCCTTGGCAACAAAGGATCACCTTGCTGCCTCAGGCCTGCAACTGTGGTAAACCAAATGGCAACTACAAAATTCTCCCCTTTTAGACTATGAAGTTCATTGAATCAATATCTTATTTCCATAACTGTGTTTTGTTCTAAAGAAAATTGTTCCAGGTGTATGGATATAGGATGTCACTGTGGGCAGAGCATCTTGGGATGTTAGACGACCGATTCAGTGATCCCAGTAGCCGGGAGTGCATCGAATTCGTCAACAACATAGCCGAAGAGAACTGGTCCAAATACACTTCAGATGAGATGACAATCTTAACAGGTCATCTATTAAGATACCCGATCAAAGTGGAAGCCGATGGTAAAGTCGGCCCGTTGCCAAACCAAGAGTGTTTTCCTGATGTTGGAGGCAAAATTTTAGGGTCCCCTACTCCCCTTCCTGATACGCTCACAATGTGACAAACAGGGTTCATTCTTTTTTTCTTAACAACAAATTGGAAATAAGGTTTCTGTGAGGTTGTAGAAAAAGGATGTGGGTTCAAAGTGCTCCCTTCTTCACTTGTATAGGAAAAGGATGTGGCTTCAAAGACTTTTTATACTGGATCATTGTCCTACATATAAATTGAGATTTATTTGTTTTGGGGAGTTTGCATATTAATTAATGGTAAGAACCCGTAGATGATTTGCTGGCACTTTATTATGTTGTTCTTGAGGTTTCTTTCTAAAGAAAGTATAATAAGAATTTCCATTGCAGGGATTTGAATCCTAACCGGACTAGTCGACCATGGATTTGTTATAGCATTGAAATTATTCTTTATTGACAGAAGTTCATATTCTGTTAATTTTACAACTTGCAGATGATCTGTTTTGTGTCTTTCCAAGTTGACTTCTCTGAGTCGATCTTGATCTTGATCTTGATCCAATAAACTCCAGCTGAGTGTCACCACTGAAACTTCAAATGATCTAAAAATTACCTATTTAAATTCTGGAAATAATCTTTTGTAAAATAAGATAAAATTATGTACAATAGATTTTTCTTCCAAACAATTGTTTTTGCACATGTATTTTATACTTATTGCTTGATTTTTAATTAGTCAGTGAGTCTTTTGCCCATGTTGTTTTTGTATTGAGATTCTTTTAATACTAATTATTTAGATAATCCTCAATCTTTTTAGCTGTAAGATTGATACTAATGATAAAAGGAATTACTATTTTACACCTGAAATGAACGTGATTTTGATCAATGGAATGGATCAATTTTTACTATTAAAATTGAATTAGTTGTTTTTTAAAAAATATAAGTTAGGTTAATGAAATTAAAAAAAAAACATAATATTTTTTTATTTTTTATGTTTATTATTTAATAAAAAAATTTAATATATTTTTAAACTTTTTAATAACCGATTTAATTGAAATTAATTTCGAAATTAACCGAATAAAAATCTTAAATTAATTCGTTTTGGTCCATTATTTCTATTGAATCAAAATTTTCTTCCTTGTGCGGGGCAAAACGAAATTTTCTTATAAATCTATAAAGGTCAGAAGTGGAAACGCCATCTCGAGTCAACCAGCATACGCGACCGGGAAGATCGAGCGGAACCCTCCCCGGCCATTTCCATCGCCTTCCTCCTCCATCGCCGATTCCGGTCGCTTGTGGATCGATCGATCCGTCCTCATTTTGGATCCGTAGACCTCGTAAAGCTGTCGAGGAGCCAGGATCCCCACCTTCGAAGCGGCGACCTGAACCGCTCCGGACGCTCTCGACCGGAGAGGGCGGACACGGTCGCCGACTCGCTCGAATTTGCGGCGGCTTCTCCGGTTCGCTTCTGTGTGGATCTGATCTGGAGAGATGATAACGCGATCGAATCTGGCGGAGCAGCTGCGGGAGTACCAGGTGAGATCCTCGCACGAGTGGGCTCTCGTCACCTTCTTCACATCCTCCCGGTAATTTGATCCAGTCCTAGTAATTACCCTTCTTCTTCTTCTTTTTTGTTTTTGTTTTTGTTTTTGTTTTTTTTTTTTTTGCTTCATCTTGAGAGGTCTTGTCAGATGATTTTGATTTGTTAACTCGATCCTCTTCCTGCTTCAGACAAATTTAGGTTTGATAAGCAACCAAACATTAAATTTGTAATTTATCGTGAGTTGGTCTATACAGCCGCCTTGAATTATGTTTAATTTCTCACTATTCTGCTGTCATTGGACTCCAAGGATCCCTAATCAACATCTTTTTTTAGCACACTTAGTTTAATACCGAACTTAGGAAGCACAATCTGTCCTTGAAACGTCCTATCTATGGAGCATGGAGGATGAAATTTCTCAGGATCATTATGCCAATGAGAATGATAATTTCTAGTTTTGAAATAAGAACTTTATGATCATCATCCTCGTCAAACTGTGCCCTTCTTAACTAGATTGCAATAAGATGTCAGGCCAAAATTTTTGGAACGGCCATTGTGAAGCCTAGAAACAAGGGTGGTAATGTTCAAAACAGGTTTAAAAACATCTAGTTTTTATGAAAATAGAGTTTATATTTCTACATTAGCTATCATGATTGGACTTTAGGAAGAAGCATGGCAAAGTTTTCTCTTAGGTAATAACTGAGCTGAGATGGTGAATTATTAAGAATTCAATTAATAATCATTAAGAATTCAAGGATCACAGTGCCTCCTTTCCTATACCATCGGCCTAATGTTGAAAGTGTAGTTACACAACCTGAATGAAGTTCTTTTTATCATGAACTAGTACAATAGTTTGTCATCTCAATTGTAAAATGCATATCAAGTAATCCATACAAACTCAATCTGTGGCTTACTTGCAGATTAGAAATCTTCTCTCATCAATATTTTTAGTCCTGCCTTTAATCAATATTTCACTTATTTATTGAATTCCATGGACTTGACTGCTGCTTAAACTCAGGATCTCTTGTGAAAATTGTTCTCTAAAATCTTTATGTTGACACTGTAAATCAGCAATATAGATAATTTTAAGATGAGCTTTGCCCTCTTTCGTGTTAAATTTAGTCTGTGCATATCTTCGCTCTATTTTTTGTTGTGTTTTTTTCTCTCTCACTTTTCTTGTAGCCTTTCTTTTAATCTATATACTAATCGAGAGAGCTACATAATGATGAAAGATTGTGGTATTCTTTGTTATGATACAATGTGTTTTGAGTTTTTGATTTGGTAGTAAATGCGAGTCTGGATTCAAGGGAATGATACTTCATGAGATTCACTAGAATCAAAATTTTCCAACTCTTACCTTTGTAGGTTTTTTTCAGCTCATGTTTTCTCCTCTTGTTTCCTTCTTTTCTCAGTAGAGTAATCTACAGATTACATAGGAATAATCGAGGAGAAATTGTATCCTTGTTGCTATAATATGATATCTTGTTTTGTGAAAATGCACTATATAAAACATAGAGCAAAGTATCATAGGACTATGCTTGGCATACAACACATTCATCCAGTCTGCTGACCCCCTCCAGCATGGTATGGCATCAAGCACAAGGTGGAATAGACGGCTTGATGCAGTTAGCTGGGACATCTCCAGCTGAAATAAAGAAGTAAAAGTCACCTCCACGGGTGTAGTGCAATGGTATTGTTCGAATCCCTTTAGGAGCGAATAAATCTGAAGATCGGTCTCTGAGTGTGCATAAGTTGTGCTCCGGATTAATCCCATGGACAAACTAGGAGGGAAGGTTGTCTACCTTCAAGATTAGTCAGGCAAAATCTAAACACCAGCATTATTAAAAAAAAACCCTATATTATTCTTTAATCCTATTCACTTGTAGTTGAAATAGAACGTCATAAGGATGCATTCGGTTCAAGATCATCGTGGATAACTTTGATCATTTATTTAAGGTTATCTACATTAACTTTATTTGATTCAAGGAATCAGTGATTCCTAAGTAACGAAGCATGCCCACCATGTCAACAAATGGGACATGCAATCCGGAATCACATTACCTTGAAGAGGATATGTTTTTCTTAATTCTGGAGTTAACTAATATTTTTTTAAAAATTATCCTCCAAATTTTGTCTATTCAGACTAAAAATACCCTTAAATTTTTATAAAATTTAATTTTCGTTCAAATATAATCAAAACCTTAGTTGATTGTCTGCGGCCATCACCGTCAGTCGTCAGCCACCGTCATCGGCCGCTACCACCGTCGCTGATCGTCGGCTACTGACACAAATCGCCGGCCATCGTTGTTGATCGCCAGCCATCGCCGTTGATCGTTGGTCGCCGCCGCTATCAATTGTTAGCCCATTTGCCATAGTTGTCGGTGGCTGCTTGTTGCCATTTCACCGGGCGACGACAATAATCATCCCAATCCATCTTTCAAAATAAAGGAGACTTTAAAGTTGAATCAAGGGTAATATAGTAAAATTTTAAACTAGGTTATACATTAAAATCTCCAAACAAATAAATTTTAATTGCATTACTAAGTTATATTTTATTTTTCGTAACTTTGGTTATGTGATTACTTGGTAATCACATAACTAAAGTTATGCATGATCACGAACCAAACACACCCTTAATGTTTTATTCTTTCTTCTATGTGCCTGTGACACAATTCTTTATCTTCTTGTAGTATATTTAACGTGTGTTGCAACATCAACATACATTTTTTGGGTTTACATTTTGTCTGCCTATCAGCTCACCATCTTCTAGTTAGATCGCGAGTTCTTTCGTGTGGTCTATTGAAGGGATAACCCCCAAGTTCATATCTTATCGCACCGAGAAACCGCGAGAAAACTCGAAGTCTCAGATATATTGACACTGCAACATTCTATGCACTTAATTTTTATCCATGATTTATATCCATCTTCGATATATTGACTTTGTCATATTCATGTATTCTTGCGGACAATGTAGAATGTTTTACTTTGCGCCTCACTTGGATACGAACGCAGGGTGGACGTGATACTCGTGCTATGGGAGCTATTGATGTTCGCTTTCATCGTCTTCTCGGGGGTGGCTTTGTATTTCCGGTACGTAAGAGTTGCTCTGGTCTTGGTATTTCTTTCTTTTGTTATGCTCGTGGGCATGAAAGTAACAAGTCAAGTAAGAAGGAACAGGAAGATGAAGAGAAAAATGCTCCTTCCTTTGTCAATGTAAAATTGTAGTTCTTTGGCATTTCGATGCCCTATATCACGAACTTCTCCAAAGTATTCTTCCAAAGTATTCTGCCAGACAAAAGGTGTGTCTTGCAATTTTTTTAAGCATTAAACCAAGATTTTTTTACTCCAAAAGAATCGCACCATAATGCAGATATAGATTTGAGCGTGTTGACTGGCACTCATAAATAAGCTCAGATTTTTCGAGGTTAATTTGGCGATTAGATCGGTCTGATTTCCTAAGCGGCGATTAGATCGGTCTGATTTTCTAAGCTCAGTGATCATTCGAGTTCAGTTCGGTAATTTGATCTTTTGAATTCAGATAAGCATTCCAGTTCAGTTCGGCAATTAGATGATGCGCCTCCATGATCTTTTTTAGAAAGTTGTATTTTTATGAATTTTTTTAGGAAATCATATCTGTACAATCTCCTCCGCAAAGCTAAGCTACGTCTTCACAATCTCCTTCATAAAATCATGTCTCCATGATTTTCTCTAGGAAGTTATAACTTCATGATCTTTTCTAGGAAATCATATTTTCACGTTGCATTTCCTCTAAAAAAAAATACATTATTCTCTTTCTATATAAAATTATGAGGAAGGGAACGCAAGGGGTCAAGTAATCTTTCATTTTCGACTTTCTCTCTGCTTTACATATTTTTTTCATTTTCTGACTTAAGTGTTGGAGGAGTTCTACTAAGGTACTCTTCAATTTCTTTATCTATTTTTGAGTTCTTTCAGATTCGAAATACTTTCCGTTTTGACGATCGATTTGAGGAAGGTCAATCTTGCAAAGGCCGGCCTATTGAAATCCGACCTTCGACCTTTCGAAATCACATACACATCCGACTTGACAAAGCTTTGAAAAAGATCGATCTAATGAACTCGACACATCGAAAAAAAATTTAATTTGTATTCAATCAATCGAAAGAGTTCGACTATGTGTATTTTATTGAGTCCTTCCATCTAATCTTGAATCGAATCACTCATCATCACCTATTTATCTCAAAACATTTTTTTTAAATTATAAACTAATACATAAATTGAATATATTAATAGGCTTATGATGAATTGATTAATTCTCTCTCTTTGCTTTTTTTCTTTGTATTATTTTATATTTTCAATCTGTATTTGACAAAGGCATAACTTTCAAAAAAGACAACTAAAAATCAGCCAAAAAAAATTTTAAATATGAATATATTTTTTTACTGAAAATACTTTTATTTTTATACGCTATAACTCATCAAAAGTCTATATAGATTTTTTTTTCACAAATTTGATCAATATTATTTGAATTTAATTAAAAATAATATTAAAATTATTATAGTGACCAATTAAAATCGATTAAAAAAATTATTTAATTAAAAAGTAATTTAATTTTATATATTATAAAGTTAAAATAAAAGTAGTTTTAGAATTAAAAAAAAACTATTTTAAGATTTTAAAAAGGGCTGTTTGTATTCCAGTTGTCACTGAAAAAGACAAAAGCTGTCTAATTAACCATCTCCATTAATTTGTCCTCGGTTACGCGAACAGAAACGAAGTGATATTTTATAGAAAATATAATTTAATTGTTTATTACGATACCAATTGATAATGAGTTTAAAAAAATCGATTTGGATGACTTTAAGATTCAAAAGTTTAACCAGTGAACGGAATATAATTTCGATATTAGATCATCGTTTAATAATGATGTGACTGTAGAATTTGAACTAATTCGTAAAAATATTACAAGTGTTTTTCTGATTTACTATTGATGACCAATGAAAATCATTTATGCTCCAATTTTATTCGATTCAATTATCATTGATGAAGTATTTTGAAAATTCGTGATTAATTGAATAGGAGATTTAGATATCACGATACCAATAAAAAAAAACAATCTCCATCCATTCGGATTGCGAGATATTAGAGGAGGCCATGCGGTGGGTCCTGCGGTCAATCGAGGAGGAGCCCATGGCTCCATGGACTGAGTCTTAATTACCACTTACCAGCAGCATGGCCAGTCAGCCACGGCCACGAGACCTCCATACCGCTGCCCGGGGCAGGTGTCAACGTATCTGCAGGTGGTCATCCATACGCTAATTACCATAATAATTGTTCAGGGGCGGGCCGCCCACTCGATGAGTTCGATGACGACTGTGGACCGGAGACTTAACGTCATGGCTGCTCATGTCAGTCATTGTGAGTTCTAATACTATCTGGGCATTATGGTATCAATCAAATTAGATTTCGATCACGATCGAATTTAAATTTAAATTTTGGATAATTACGATCAAATTTTAATCGAATCACAGTTGAGATCCGGACAAATTGCGAATGGATTCTTGCACAGATTCTATCAATGTCGAGCACTATCGTCACCGTGGCAGAGAAAGAAGTTGCATGCTCGGGTGCACGGAGAAGATTTTTTAATTATTGTACATTCTTGCATTCCATGGATTGGATGGTGGATCGAACATCATGTGCAGTAGAACAGACAACGAGATCTACATCGCACTTGGACGCACACAAAATCATCATCTAAGATATACATATGAATTTGATATCCTAAGCGTTTATTTCTGCACATTTTATACGTGATAACGAAAAATACACAGTAACTTCCATCGCACCCCTTTTCCCACACCCAGAGAATACTTTTTTCACTCGACGCCCAAACACCGAGAGCTTCCCGCCACCCCAGCACCTATGCCGCTCGGCGTCACCGTCGAGTAATCAAATTTCGATCGTGATCCAATCGAAATCCGACTGCAGTCCAACCGACATCGGATTCCAATTGGAATTTACCTAATTGCAGCCGCTAGCGCTGCTACCGATGGCGATTGCAATCACGGTCGATTGCGATCGGACCTCGGGCAACAATCGTAGTTGTTTTCGACCGCACTCCAGTCAGACTCCAATGTCGATCGAATCGTGGTCGAATTCCGATCAGATCATGGGTGAATCACCATCGACCTCGGCACTGCCGATTGTAATTCAGGGCAAATTTCAACTAGAATTCGATAATGATTCGACCAACATTGAAGTCCGACCAATTTGCGATTGTAATTTGATTGAATTGCGATTAGAATATATCACAATTGTGGTTGTAATACTGACATCACAATTTGATCAAATTTTGACCCAAATTTGACTAGAATTCGACCATAGTTCGATTGGTGGGTCGGCAACGGCAATGGCGACGATGACGACAATGACTTCTATGAGTTCAAAAGTTGGATTATAGTGTTTATTCAAGAAGGAAAAAAAAAATCATCGGAGAAGAAGAGTTGGAGTGTTTTCTATTAATATGTCATCTCATTTGATCATATGATAAAAAAATTATCGTGTACGCAACGTACAACGATTATCACCCAAGACCAATATATATATATATATATATATATATATATATATATGTGTGTGTCATTATACTTATTGGGGTGCGTAGTACATGCTCGGCATTATCGATTGAGGAGAAATGAACAATATTTTTTCATTATTGTTCACGTGAACGATGAAAATTGTTCATTTCTTCTAGTCATCAATGTTGAATGTGCATGCACACAAGACCGAGGCAAATGGAGCATCCGCTTGGGACTTTAAAAGTATTTTCTAAAATATCATAGATAAAATGACTTAAAATTTTTAAAAAAATTCTTTATAAAAGAATCCAATTTATTTTGATTAGACCTCTGCACACTCCGAATTGCCTGTGCACGACTATATATATATATATATATATATATATATATATAAAAGCGTCGGCAGAGCAGTACGGGATGGAGTGAAAAAGCAATCATTTATATATCATTAATAATTCAATCTTATTGGGCTGTTTCTAGTCCCTCCCACAGACGGCAAACTGATGGCTTTGAAGGTTTGACGACCTTTTTTTTTTTAACAATTTTCTAAAATCTCTCTTACCCACTCAAATAGACAGTCGTCGAATCACACCTGATATTTATGAACCGACTGAATCTCCGAGGGCTCTGTGAATATTTTCATAGAAAATTTGAATATAGATCGGATGAATTATTTTTTATCAATGTCAAACTGTCGTATTAATGATTTTTTTTGACTATTTGTATTGATGGAGAAAATAAATTAAAAATCTAAATGACAAATATAAAAAAGAGAATAATTCAGAATCATGATTTTCTTAAAAATTGATCCATGTCTATTTAAAAATTATTTTTTTTACTTATCAATTAAACTAATCCTGAAAATTTGATGAATTATTTTTTATTGGATCGACCTACAGTGGATCGACGATTAATCCGATAATATTCTAATCCAAAGAATAAAAATAAAAAATTCACACCGCACCATAGATAAGCAATTGGATAGATCACAAACAACAGAGAAAAATATAAAAAGACCTTAGCAAAATTAAAATGTAAGATAAAAATGAGAGAAAAGACAAAATAATAAATATATATATATATATATATATATATATATAATCTCTTGTCCACACGTTACAGTGATAAAGTAATACGACATCTCACATATTAACATGATTTAATTCTCTATTAGAATAAATTTGACTTTAAATTTAAAAAAAAAATAAATAGATAATTTTGAATGGAATGTAGATGGAAACTTATCGATCGTTTTCAGAATTAATTTCAGTGTCAAAATAAAATAAAAAATTAATCTCTTAGCATGCGTTTGCGTATACGAGCACCTTTTTTATATCCATTTGAGAGCGGATGACTTGAGCCTTGCTGAGCAGACAAGCACTCCTCGCTTGTTAATAAAAGTCTGTACACGTAACATGTCCATCCATATTTATAAATTTAAAAAATAATTTATTTAAATTAAATAATTTTATCTAAATTCATAATGAATTTTTTTTATATATAAAATGTTTTCTATATCTAGCGTCTTGAAATAAAAATATTTATGGAATGAAAAATATAACAAATTATTATTTTATTCTTTAAAAAATATCTTTTAACAAAAATAACAATTAAAGATACTCTATTGTTTTTTTTATAATTACTTTTTACGTGTAAATCCATTGAATTATGTCTGATTTATTTATTTATTTATTTTATAATACAAATATTTAAATTATGTCTAACTAATCGTAAAAAGTAGAATTATGTCTAATTTAAGTTGAAGTCTCTATCATACCCATGAGATAATTATGTATAATTTAATTTGTATGGAGGCATTTTTTTATTTAAAAAAAAAGTAAAATAATTTTACTCACACTGTTTGTTTGCATCCACGTGTTCACATCCCACTGATATCTACCAATGCCGTTCGTGTGTGCCCTATTAATTAATTTTCTAATATTTAAAATAATTAATTTTGTTTTTTTTTTATACTAATTTAAAATTGTAATCGTACCAGCTCACCCAGTGACACCCTTCCCTTTAAAAACCGCCCTCCCTCTGCTTCAATGGCATCGCAAAATCGGGCACGAATTTAGGAAATTTAGAAGGGGGCAGATAAAAAAGCGTACCAGGGCAAAATTGAGACGGCGATGGTCGCCGGATTCCGCCGCACGCTCTCGCTGCCGCTGGCCAAACCCACGGCCGTCCCCGCCCTCAGCCGCTTCGGCGGGGATAAGCGCCAAAGCTTGCGGTCCAGCAGCCTGCCAGGCCGCTCCCACCCGGTCGTCTCCCACCTACTCGAACAGATCAGATCCGCCCCCGTCGACCACGGCGCCTCCCCTTCCGGGCTCGACGCGATCGACCGCCTCCTCGCTGCGGTCGACGACCTCCTCTGCCTCCCTCAGACCGGCGAGGCGCTCCGGCGGCGGCCCGCCTGGGCGGACCACCTCCTCGACGCCTTCCTCCGCTTGGCCGACGCCCACGGATCCTTCCGATCCGCCGTCCTCGCGCTCTCCGATCATTGCGCGGGGGCTCAGGCAGCGATACGGCGAGCTGATCCCGCGCGGCTCGCATCCGCCGCCCGCTCGTTCCGCCGGACCGAGAAGGAGGTGGCTCAGTTGGCATCGGCCATCAAGGATCTGACGAGATCTGCACCGCTCGCGCTGGGGAAGTGGGCGGACACGGCGGAGGCCGAGATCGCGGGGATCCTGACGGATGCGGTGGCGGCGACGGCAGCCGCATCGGCGACCGTGTTTTTGGGGATCGCCTCGGCGGCTGCTGCGGAGGCCGCCTCGATGTCGAAGGATTCCTGGAAGGTCTGGCCGACGAGGAAGGCGTCGAAGGCGGAGGAGACGGTGGCGTTGGCGGCGGCCGCGGAGGGATTGGAAGAGGGAAGCGGGAAGGTGTTCAGGAGCTCGGTTAACATCAGAGTCTCTCTCCTAAACACTCTCACTCCCTCTTTGTAGATCGGAACCCTAGCGATGGAATTTATACAGGGATGATCGTTCGAAGTAATCACAAGGAAGAGGAGGAGAAGAAAAAACATCACAGCGCGGACTGAGTTTTTCTTCTGCTCTCTTCCCTGTCGAAAAACAGGGGAAGGAATTTTTGTTTATTTTCTCGTCAGAAATTGCGCCATATTAATTAATAAAGCTATTTCTATGTCATCCCAATATTAATTAATGTTATTTTTGGCCTTTTAACAAATAGCTCATGTAACTATTTCTATGTCATTAATCGTTTTAGTAAAATGTACTAAAAATATATTTTATAATATTTTATTTTATTTTTAAAATGTTCTTGCTTAGTGACTAAGATATAACGGTGCTTATAGAAGTGATATAGATTTATTTTGGAGAAAATTAAAAATTCTTTTTTAAATTCAGATAACTCTCACGTGTCTTGGCCACCACGTCAAGACTCATAAAGTCCTCTGTGATATACCTCTCTCACAATGGTTCTGGAACAGATCGATGGAGATCGCTAGATTGACGATTCCAATCTTTTGTAGAATTATTTTCTTAGTGGTTAATTGGATACGATTTCACTTAATGAAAAGGTTTTATTAGTCTTCGAAGTTACGGTGCAATGGTAGTATGTCCAGTTCGACTCTCAAATATCTACGATTTGATCTTCAACTACGGTGAATTTATAAGATTTTCTTTCAAATAGGATGATAAATCATGGATATTGAGATTATACACGTGAACACTTTTTAATTTATTTTGATAATCGATAGAAAATTTTCATAGGATTAAATCGATCATTCCTAAAATTAATCAGACTGAAAATTTGGATACAAAATACTAGTAAAAACAAGCGTTATTCATCTTGTTAGCGCCTTTTTTTCTATCCTCATGGAGATGACATGGTCGCTAAGGGACAACGGAATTTGCAGATAAGGCAAGGATTAATTTTGAAGGAAGTCTAAAGTACTTTTCTAAATTCAGATAACCCCCACGTGTCTTGGCCACCACGTCAAGGCTCATAGAGCATCCGTGATTTACCTCCCTCATAATACCGTGGAACAGGTCGATAAAGACTGTTAGATTAACGGATTCCAACCTTTTGCGAGTTAGCGCCTATTTTGATAGAAAAATTAAAAGAATACTCTTAATTATTTATACCATGGAAAGATATTTAAAAAAAACACAATAAAATAACATTTCACTCATAGTTTGATTTCAAAATATTTTTATGTTTTATTTTAAGCAACTTTCATCGAAATTATATTACCTTGAGATAGCTTTAATCAAAAGGATATTTGAAATATCAAATTTTGAATAAAATATTATTTTAAAAGATTTTTTTAGCTATATAAATAATTAAATATATATATATATTTTTCATAATCTAGATATTCAGATTTCATTTTATTAATTTTGAAAATAGATTACCTTTAAGATATAATTTATATAGACTCTTATCGATCCTCTTTTGAATTTCAACTTAGAGCATATTTTTGTGGTGCAACTTTAATAGACAGAGAAAAAGAAAAATTTTAAAATATTAAATTATAAAAATATTATTTTATTTTAGATATTAAACACAATTAATATATTTGACAGTTTCGAATTAGTTTCTATTTATATTCTTAAAAGATAATTTTCTATTTTTCATTATTCGATTTGTTACATGATACCGATCAGATCAATCTCAGACTAAACACTCAAGTGGTCAGCTCAAAAAGTTATATTAGAGTCATGGTCCATAGACTAATAGAGGGGTCGGGAGTTCGAAGAATCGAAAGTTCGAGAAATTAAAAGTCTAAGAAGTCGGGATCATAAAAGAGATAGAGCTTTTAAAAATATAAAAAATTCGGTGATTTATCAAACAACGCTTTTGAAATTTAAAATTACCCAAAAAATATCTCATACTTTTATATTTATCAAATAGCGCACTTAATTTCTTTTTTACCCCTCCCGTCAAAAAAATTTGCACCACTGTGGTGTTGAGATTTGAATTTTCGATCTGGTGGTCTGATTGACCACCATGCATGTTGAATTTACAATTCTGAAGACATTGTAGTCTTTGGAATTGCAAATTACAAAGACTACTACGGTCTTTGGGATTTGAATTTCCAAAGACTATCGCGGGTGCAATTTCAAAGACTATCGCGATCATCAAATTTGCAATCCTACGCAAGACTATCGCTGTTGAATTTACAATCTCAGATCACGTCGTTTTAAATTAAGTCTTATTTCAAGGGTAAAAAGGAAATTAAGTGTGCTATTTGGTAAATATGAAAGTATGAGACATTTTTTGACAATTTCAAACTTCGGGAGCGTTGTTTGGTAAATTACCGTAAAAAATTAGAATGACACAGATCGACGAAAAGTAGTTACAAACAGGAGAGGTGCATCGATGAAAATGATCGTGACAGACGTTGCATCAGTAGACAACGGGTCAATTCCTCGCAAATGCGAGAGTGTCATCCCTCCATATGTTAGTTATTAGTCTCAAGGGTTAAAAGTCTATCGCGATTTACCTCTCTTATGATGGTCCGAAAATAAATTAATAGGAGTCGTTAATCGATAAATTTCAATCTTTACATCAGATAAAAATGATCGTGAATTGAAAGTGCTGGACGGCTGAGCAATAAAGATCGTAATTCGGTAATTTTTTTAAAAAAAGATGTATTTTATTTTTTTTTCTTAAACATGGGAGAAATGCGGTTGGAATATACACATGTTTTAATCTGGGTTATTTCGGATAGAAATTTATTACAATTAGATGAACAAATTCTCTTCGAGAGATTAAAAAAAGATTGTGCAAAAAATTAATCATGATTTATTTGTTTTTATTTAATTGTGAAGTCGACAATGATGATGAAAAATATATAGAGTAAATATATCACCTTTTATATCAAAAGTATTTTTTTTTTTTTTTTGTATTCACGGGTAGAAAAGACGTTTCACTTATCTTCAGGCTATTTCTCGATGTTCACGTCATGTGGACAGTTAGGTGTGCTGTCAGATCTGGGAGGTGCATGGACGTTCCGTAGGTAGATCAGGGCACGGGTTAGGGGCCCACGTGCCTGGTACATTCAATTCGATCCCAATGATTGGGACGCTCCACGTCGGCTCGTCGGTCTCTGTGGGCGACCCCACACAGCTCGGGTTCAGATGTATCTCGAGGACTTTTTGAAATTAATTCATGAGCTTTGGACCATCCATTTTTTTAATCCCAAAAATTCTTTATTTTATTCTTTAATTATTCCTGATCAATTGAAATTATTTTAGATTTTTTTTTAACTTCTAATTATTAAGCACTCGATTAAATATTTTTTTATTCGTTCTTGGTTAATTAAATTACCTCAAACAGAAGGTCAATCACGGAGAGGAAGAGCGGCGGAAATACAGCTGAAATGTTAGCCGGATTCCGCCGACCACTCTCGCTTCGCTTCCCAGCGAATGCCGTGTTGGAAATATGAATGGAAACAAAGAAATTGAAGGATCAGAAAATTTTCATGTAGAGAAGTTTAGTTCCACATTAATAGTTGAGAGATAACTTGATTGATTTATAATGTATCACAAGCATTATAGTTGTGAACATATGTAAGGGAAAAAATTCTCTTTCACACGTGGATACGCAGGGGGTGCGAATCCAGGGTCCGAATTGTACTACCGCAAGATAACTCGTGTGCGAGTGCGATATGTATGCGTCAATGTACGACCGATTAAGGCATAATTTGCCCAAGTGGATCCAACCAACCTTTTACTAATCCGTTTCATTTTTTGTAACGTATGCATTGATGTTTGGCGTTGAAACGGTCAAGTTGATTGCAGACATTTCAAAAGCGAGCCAAATCCATTAATTACGTAATTAATTGAAGATATACTACGAAGTTATAAAAAGAGGAAGCATCAGATATATGAAAGAATTAATTTAATTTTTCCAACTCTCCTCCTTTTCCCCTGCATCGTTGATAGCTTTTTGATGTAGTCAGTTCGTTGAAAATGACCTGTGTTTTTGTCGTTCATCCGATTTTATCATTATATCATAGGAAACAGTAGTCGTCCATCATCCTCGAAGGCACGGAAGAGGAGGCGAATCTGTTTTAAGAACACTGTAGAAACCACATACCTCGACACTGAGTAATGCTGCTGAACAACCGAGTGCTCCTCCGACTCTGTAAATTGGCTCTTCTGGATCGGCCCTGCCTAATCGGCCCTTCCGGATCGACTCTGCCAAATCAGCTCTTCTGGATCGGCTCTACCTAATCGGCTCTGTCGAATCAGCTCTTCCGAATCGACTCGGCCAAATTAGCTCTTTCGGATCGGCTTTGCCGGATCAGCTCTGCCAATTCGACTCTTCCGGATCAGCTCTGTCGAATCAGCACTTTCGGATCGGCTCTGTCAAATCAGCTCTTATAGAGATCGGCTCTGCTAAATTATCTCTGTCGAATCAGTTTTTCTAAATCAGCTCTGCTGAAATGACTCCGTCGATACTGTAAAAACTGTCCGAAGTCAGTGCAACATCTTTTCCTTCTGAAGGAGGACTTTTATACAACATGCAGCAAGGATCGCAGCCGCCGGACCACCACCTTCGCTCCACTGGTCTCCCCCCATGCTGTTCCCACCCATCCATCTCGCACCTCCTCGACCGGATCCGCTTGTCCCCCTACCACGCTGGCCTCGACCGGTAAAGCTCATCGGGAGCGCCCCACCTGGGCCGCCCGCCTCCTAGACGCCTTCCTCCGCCTGTCCGATTCGCACGGCTGCCTCCGCTCCGCGGCCATCGCCGATCTCAACGCGGAGGCTCGAGCCGCGTCCCAGTGGGCCAACGGACGGAGGAAGAGCAGACCCGGATCGTCGCATCCGTCGAGGATCTGGCCAGATCCATGCCGCCGTATCCCTGACTGAGGCAGTGGCGGCGATTGCGGCCGCATCAGTCGCATTATTCTCGGAGACCACCACAGCTAGCGGCCGCACGCGGAAGCGGCCGTGAGTATCTTCGTGTGATGACGTCATGAAAATCAACCAGACATTAGATTCATTAACTAATAAGATTCGTGAATCCATCAAAAGGAAATTAGATTTTGATTCTTGTAGAAGGAGAAGAGACATTTGAAATTTAATTTGATTCTTTGAATTTGATTTAATCCAACGGAGGAAGGAGTCAGAGGAAAAGAGGTCACAATCTTCACAATTGGATCTTTAATTTATAAGATTGTTTTTTAATGGGACGATGAACCAAAAACACCGTAGTATTGAAATTGTTCATGTAAATATTTCTCTAATTTATTTTGATAGTCAATAAAATATATATAATCTAGAAGTAATTTAACATCCCATTAAAAATCTATGAAATTACCATACACACAAACTCCCACTAAATCAAATCGTAATTTTTTATACTTTTCCTCGTCGATATGAAGCTATAAGAAAGACCAAAATTAAATCCCCTCGGACACAATACAACAGTAAAGCGGGACGACATTTCATAGCTTAACACGATTTGATTTTTTTATTGGGACAAATTCAGCTCTGAATTCCGAGAAAAAATTGGACAAATAATCTTGAGTCGAGTGCGGATCAGGAGTTTACCTTCTCATACGGATTATATCTTTGACGTCAGACTTATCTTATAGAAACGGTACGACTGTATCGTCGAACTTAGTTGTTGAGTCACAAACACTTTTCTAATTTACTTTGGTAATTAATGGATCATATCTAATCTTAGAGTTACTTAACATCCTGTCAGAGATTCGTAGGATCGGACCAACCATTCACATGATTAGTCAAATCGGATATTTGAATATCTGATGCTAGTTAAAAAAAATATAATTTATCTAAAGTTCATTTGTCGTAGAGACCACAAGCGATACCAGAAGCGACTCATTTCTTGGGACAAAAAGGTAATACACTCACCCTAAGTGCCCCTCATCGTCAGTCCTATAACTAAATAAAGAGAGATAAATCACGAGAGACATTTTTGCCCAGTCGAGAACTAGCACGGTGGAAAAGTAGATACCCGAAAAGCTTTACAGTCCTTGAAGATTGACTCTTGCTCCTTAAGAGAATTCTACTGTCCATACTAGCCACTTAATCCTCTCGTGAGGACCAACTCACTTCTATTATATGATAAAAGTGTTATTGGTATTAGGGTTTAGAATTTAAAATTTTTTTAGTTGACATCAAATATATTTAAGTTTTCGATCCAATTAATTCTGAGAATGATTAGTCTGCTTCGATGAAAAGTTATCATTGATCATCAAGATAAATCGAAAAGCGTTTACAACGAACGATTTAACAGTCCAACCTTTTAAAATTTAGCATTTAGTATTATATAAATTCATATTTTCAATAAATAATGAACTAGATTATCAATTCATTAATTATTAGCATATAAAAATCTATCTAGTCAATCCCGTTTAATCGGGATAAAATTTAATTGTTATGGTTGATATACGTTCTAAATCATATTTTATCTAATAAAATATTTAATAACAAAATAGGTTGTCTATATGAATTAAATATAATTATTCTTTTAATTTTTAAGCATAATTTTCTATTTTATTTTCAGGGTACGTTTTATTATCCTTTTTAAAAATAGTTTTAGTTTTTTCTTTTTCTGCTAAAAGGCCGTGGGCTTAGTAATGGAAATAGCAATCGGGCTTCTATTGGAGAATCATAAGCCCAAAGCAATATATTAGGGTTTTCGAGCATCGCCGCTCGCTGGGTCATCGACCAGAGAAGACAGAGAGGGAGCAGAAGGCGAGTTCAAGATGAGCCGGAGCCTGGGGATTCCGGTGAAGCTTCTCCATGAGGCGGCGGAGCTCAAGAGCGGCGAGCTCTACCGGGGGACCATGATCGAGTGCGAGGACAACTGGAACTGCCAGCTCGAGAGCATCACCTACACCGCCAAGGTCCTCACTTTTCTCTCTTTCTCTCGCCTTTGCTTCCTTTTCCATCCTTTCTCCTCTTGTTCTGCTAGAAAATGTGATGTTTTTTTAGTCTGCACGAGATTATTTGTATTTGGCGATGTATTGTGTCATCTGCTGCTTGATATCTTAGACTCTTCTGCTGTTCACTCCTTCATAAGTAAGTTGATTGTTCAGTTGTTTATTTTGTCGTTTTTTGTTGTTGTTAGGATGGGAAAGTATCACAGCTCGAGCATGTTTTCATCCGAGGTAGCAAAGTAAGGTAAATTTATAGTTTTGTACTCTTGCAACTGCTTATCAGCTTTCTTTTTCTTGTTTTTTGGTGGGATCGTTTGGTTGATACTGTATAATACAGGTTTATGGTCATCCCTGATATGTTGAAGAATGCACCAATGTTCAAGCGATTGGATGCCAGAATTAAAGTAGGATATCTACTGTCCTTCTTTATTGAGATTCTGTTCTTCTCCACTGATTCTGAGTTTGTATGTTATCTTTGTTAAGGGAAAAGGATCAGCACTTGGAGTTGGCCGTGGTCGTGCTGTTGCCATGCGCGCTAGGGTGAGTATTTCTTCAAAAAGAGTTTTCCTCACATGCACACTTGTTTGTATTGTATGTGTTGCAAATTCTGTTCCCTTTTATAATATTTGTTTCTATTACGATAAATTAGAATTCGTATTATTCATCTTCATTGTGGTTATCCACTGCCTCTATTCATAGTGAACTTGGTTGCAAACTGGATAATGGCTTGGGAGGGGAAAGAATTTACTGACTTTGTTATGTTATATTAATGAAGTTCAGTTGTGGAGCTATAAATTCTTTTCAATGGTGCAATAGTTTATGAAAATAGGATTTTTTTTTCTTTTCCCCCTCTTTCATCCATAAACTTATAGGATAATTGGCAAATTTAAGAGGGAAAAATAAATTTTACCATAAAAATAAAATGAAATATTCATTATATGTCAATTTTTCTTCAAAATTGATAAAATTTCTAATAAAACAAGAAATATGTATTATTGTATTTCTAATTATAGACTTGCACAAGTTGAGAAGGAAATATGTTTTGTTAATGAGATACATGTAAACCATGCCCCTATTGGATACTCACATCAGAGGAGTAACATCACACACAAGTGTCCTAACCCATGCCAATGTCGTATCTATAGATTCTAAGGTACAAGTTCTAGTCAAGAAAACATCCTACTAAGCTTTTGTAACTGCGAGATTGAACCATCTGTTGTACCATTAGTAGAATCCTTTTTGAATATCTTTAAAGCATCTGATTTTGAATCGATGATGAGTCAATGACAATCTTAAAGAACAGTCGAATATCACTCTAGTAGTCCTAACTCAATTCTCTAGAAGGTATAAAATTAATGTTGTAGCAACTGTACCTGGTTGATACTTTTTTGTTCTTATCTTTGCAAAATGTTGGTCTTGGATAATGCCGATCATTCAGTGCAAGCAGTCCGCATAAAATTTTGTAGCGCAAAAACAATTCATCTTTTTTCTTCTTCTAATATTGTGCTTCTATAAGTAAAAGATAAACAAGATGATCGATTTTCCCTAGTTTATTTGGAAGAAATAGAGAAGAGAAAGGAATTTAACTCCATCAATTTTCTCTATTTCATTTTGGCCCTAATCGGGTGGAAATGAACCGAAATGAAAAATTCAAATCTTACAAAGACAGATAAGCGAGTATTCTTGATATTTTCTTCCATCATCCATCTTTTTAAACTCTTTTTATAATTGATGTTCTAGTTTAATTCATCTTTTCTATTTGTTATTTTCACCCTACTCTTCCTTGCTGATCATCATGATATTATCTGTTTATTGCAACCGGTAGATCCATCTTCTGGTTTCTTTTTCTTATTTTCTAGTTGCAGCTATCAAAGATGCTAACATGTTACAAGATGAAACCAACACAGTAAAAGACGGCATTTATGTTTGGCTCTGATAGTTGAAAATTTGAACAAACAAGTAGTTGCCACAGACAATTTATTAATGTGTTGCTGTGTCTTTTGATCTTTTATAGTCTTGATTGCTCATGATTTGCCAAACAAAAAGTAGCATAATTACTGTATTGGATGGAAGCTCAAAATCTTCATCCTGAATTGCTTACTGTTGAATTATGTTCAATGGACCAGTGATTCAAGTTTCCCTTGCCCTTTTACTAGCTCCATTGCTTATTTTAAAGAAACAACTTTGGCATTTCCTGTTTCAGGCACAAGCTGCCGGCCGCGGCGGCCCTCCTGGTAGAGGCGTTCCTCCGATCAGAAGGTAGTGATGGTCATCAACTGTGCAATTTCCATGTAGGAGGTGTCCTCGTGTCATTTGCAAGGATTTTTGGTGTTCAAACTCTCAATCCTCTTGTGATCTTCCATGACTCCTTTGTAGTTCAATGAAATTGGTGTAGCCTTGAACCATTATCTTTTCTAACCGGACTAGTGAGTTTATTTTGATGGATGCTGTGATTTGTGTAGAAATTATTATTCCATTTTATGTATTTGTGTATGGAATTAGGATCGGAGTCTTTGAACTGTGTTATATCGTGCTTACCTTGTAATTTTATTTTTGATACACATTTTCGATCTATGAGAAATGATTTAATGTGCATTGCGTGTGTAACTACATATTCATTGTCTGATCTATGAGAATGCATAGTAATTAAGAATGTCTAGTGTCAATTATCAGTCGTTGTCCATGATATGGCGATCACTTGAACTTCAACGGACGCTTGTGCCATTTGATTGTGGTTGGATTTCGATCTATTTGGAATTCGGTTCGATCGTGGTCTCGATGTTGGTAGTATGTTGGGAATTCGGTTCGATTGTAGTCGCAATGTTGGCAATCGTGATCGGGTTGGATTTCCATTATAATTTGATTAAAAATGGAGTTTGATCGGATTTTAATTGAATCCTATCGTGGTCGTTGACAGTCGTGATTAAATCGGATTTCGATTAGATTGCAATTCAAATTTAGCCTAATCATAGTTGCAATGTTGACGGTTATAATTGGATCAGATTTTGATCATGATCTGATTACGATTGAGTCGGATTTTTAATTCCGATCAAATCACAATCGAAATCACCGTCCTTTCGATCCCCTATGATTTCCCTTTACATATAAGGAATTAACAATTTATGCCAAACAAGTACTAGACGATAAAGGTGATAGGGCAAGGGTTTGTAACTTGTAAGTGAGAGATGGTAAATCACTTTTTAAATGACATAAGATTCCATCCATGTGTCCGTTTTAGCCCGTAAGACATTTATGTAATTGAATGTAGTGATTCGAATGAGCGGTCTAAAATCTCTCCGACTTCGATGAACTCCTCTTTATTTCACATGTGTTAGACTTTTCATCCGTGATTTACCCTTTCAAGCTCTCTGACTGGACGGATGAGAGGCTACTAGTTGAACAGATTATCAACTTTCTTGTAGAGATGGTAAATCATGTCCAAAATTTAATATAAGGAATTGAAAATTTAATCCATTAGGATTTTTTTTTTAAATTCATTTAAATCATCAAAATTTTAGATACACATTTAATATTTACGAAGAGATGTGGGTGAGGAAGGAAATATATACAATATTATAATTTCTCCTATCTCTCAACGAAGATATTTATAAATGAGATGGTAATTTTTTCTATCTATTATTTATTTATTTATTCATTTATCATATTTCCTCCAATTAAATTAAACTCTACAAAACAAATAATGAAAAATCTTAAAATTTAAGGTCTATTTTATAAATATACATGAAAAAAGTTATGAAAGCCTAAATGACAAGATATGTGTGGGTCCCTTTCCCCAACGGCTATCTTGGCGACAAAAGAGCTTAATATTTTTCTAATTTTTATTTAATTTGAGGTAGAATTGACATAATTTTTAATGATGTAATTTTGCAATCCTCCCACTGGGTCTATTTACAAATATAAAAATAATCCTCGGGCTTCGATACAGTGACAGGATGCTCATGTAATTTTTCAGATATTTAAGATTTGAATTCTAGCTATGGTATGTTTATAAGAATTTTCTCTGAATAAGATGTTGGGTCTAAAAAAATTAAGATGTTGAGCTGTTCGTTGTGAGAACTTTTCGATTTCTTTTGACGACTAATAGAAAATTTTCATTGGACTGAATCGATCGTTTTTAGGATTAGTTGAATAAAATATTTAGATATATAATGTTAGCTAAAAAAAAAATAAAAAAAAAATAAAAATATTAAATAATAATAATAATAGTTTAATAAGAATTACAATTAATTCTCTCTAAATATAACAGGTTAGTTATTAAATAATAAACAAATCTAATTATTAAATTTATTATTATTTTTTCCGTCGAGAGTCGACTTGTTAATTTAAAATTATTTATTTTTTTCTTTCTTGTCAATTAAAATTTATTTCTTACCAATCACGACGATTTATTTCCTTCTTTGGAAATAATCAGCGAATCGCATGGATCTTGATTGAAGCTTTGGATGCTTCTCCGGCGAGTAAAGTAAACGGTCGAAGCATGTGAATCGGTCGCCGAATTTCTCCGGTGAAGCCAAGAAGAAGTATTTGGTTGCGATTACGGAATCGTTCCGTTTGTAAATTTGTATCAATTTGCAGCGCTTGTTCATCTTCTTCTACGATTTCAATCGAAGTTTACCATCTTTATTCTTGTAAAATCTTACAGAGAATACACAGTCATAACTTGCAGGGGAATCGAGACTCGAATTCCATCTTTATTCTTGTGATCTGATGGGAAGAATCGCAGATACTGTTGTCGGAAGAAGCGTTCAATTAGCAAAGATGGAAACGCCGTCAATCGAAGACGATGAGCTTCTGGTACTCCTTTCCGGCGATCGCCGTCTCCATCACTTGCCGCGGGGTGAAAATCCCGTCTCCTTCCAGGAACAGCTTGACCAGATTCTTGGAGAAGCCGCTGACCAGCGCCACCCCCTTCTGCGAGGAAGGCACCGGAGTCGACCTCGAGTCGCTCAGGTTCCAGAACACCACCTCCGGCACTGCCTCCCCGTACCCTGCCTCCCGGAACTTCCGGCACACCGCCTCGTAGTCCGTTTCCCAAGGATTCTCCGACGCCTCGTCGAATTCCATGTCGCTGAACACGAACATCCGGCGCACCATCGCCTCCGGCGGCAGATTTCCCTCGACGGCAACCGCGAGGATATTGTCGAACACTTTCTGGAAGTCTGTGTTAGCTCCCCAGTCCATGGTGCTTATGAACGCCATTTTCTCCGGCAGAGAATCGCCCTCGATCTGGTGCAGCTGCGGATTCTCGCTGAACGTGATCACGCGCCCCTTCCATGGATCTTCGCTGAGCTCGGAGATGAGGAGGCCGAGCGCGATGCATACCTCCATCGGCGTACCGGACATGCTGCCGGAAACGTCGCACACAGCGATGCAATTGCGTAGGCTCCCCCTCTTGGTGAGGTCTTCCACCATCCTCTTCCATTGCAGCTCCGCGACGTCATCGCCGGCGTCCGCTAGGATCTCGTGGGGAAGGAGCGCTCCAGCGGCGATTTTGGCCGTCCCCTCCTTGACGTCGGATAGGTATTGGGCGAAGCGCTCGGGATCGTGCTCGGTGAAAATCTCTTTGTAGTTTTTCATCGCCACAGAAGCGACGCGGTGGTAAGGGAGAACGCTCCACTGGCCGGCGCTCATGTATACCTCGGGGAGCTCGAGGGCGCGACGCAGGGGAACAAGCGCCTCTCGCCGGAGGCGATCGCGGACGCGGTAGGCGTAATGCTCCTCCTCGAGCGAAGCGTAGTCGGGGTGGGACTCCCGAGGGAAGAGTCGCCGCGCTATGGCCTCGCAGAGGAGGATGGATCGATCGTACGAGGAGCCGAGCGAAGGGCACCATTTGGCGGCGAGCGAGAGCTTCGTCATCTTTCCCTCGCCGAGGTAGCGGAGATCGGCTGAGAGGAGATCGGCAAAGACATCGGCGACGCGGTCGTGGAGGAAGCGATAGTCTGGGTCACGGGCGTAGCGCTCGAGTGCCCGCATTGCCATCTCGGCTCGCTTACTCCGCCGGATTTCCGCTGCCTGCGCCGATAGGACCTTTCCCTTTGCAAGATCGGCCGCGATCCTTTCCTCCCTGGTACCTTCCTTCGCTGCCACTCGGCGCTTCCTGGTCTTGCGCCGGCTGGAAAAGCGAAACCTCCGGCGGCCAAAGCCACGGCGCCTTGGACCACGCGGTGGCCGCGCAGCCTTGGCCTTCTCACGAACATCGTCGCCGGCAACCAGGCGGTGGAGGATCTCCGGCAAGTCCTTCAGGTATCCGAAGCTCGAAATAGGCAGGAGGTTGAGCGCGAGAATTTTCGGATGGTGGCGATGCATCCACAGCGCGGAGGAATAAAAACCCTCGCGGTCAGACTTGCCGGTGCCGCGGACGCCACGCAGGTGGCATGCTAGCTTGAGAGCGGTGGCCGCGTCCTTCGCCCAGGCGGAGCCGAGAAGCCCGGCGACAGTAGGCGCCGGAGTCTCCGGAACGATCTGGAAGAAGAAGTCGAGGCACGGATCGCCGGAGGAGACAAAAGTGGGGGATAGGTTCTCCGTGAGGCCCATGAGTGGACGCGGCGCAGCGGCGTTGAATCCCGCGTCCATGAGGCCGAGGAACCTATCGGAAGAGACCTCCGATGGCGCGGCGGAGGGGCGAGGAGGAACCAGGCGGCGGATCTCGGGCGGGCCGAGGATCGCGACGTCGGCGAGAAGACGAGGAGACGCCATTTTAGGCGCGGGATCAGAAGGGTCCTCGAAGTGGGTAAAGAAGTCGGGTATGTGTGCTACTGTTTACTTGAAGAAGCCAGGGGAGGAGGACTGTCATTTAACGAGGAGCACTTGACTTGGGCGGCAAGGAGCCGGGGCGAACAATTCAGACACGTGGCACGAATTAGAAGAGAAAGTCGCATATAATATTAAAAAATTGGGAAAAAAAAAAATACAACTTATTTAAAAAAAATGAGAGGAAAAATATTTTAAAAATTTAGAGATTTCTAGATTTTTTTAGTCACAATTTTAAATTAAAATAATTCTTTTTCCTGCTATTCCATTGTCATTTTTTTTAAATCCTATTTATTTTTTTTCTTGACCAGTTCAACACAATGATTGTATAAATCAAATATGATATTGATGCACAAATCGAGGTGTTGAACGATTTTCTAATATAAATCAAATATGACACTGAACATTCAAATGTCAACGTCGTAATAGTATTAGAATTGTAAATTTCAAAACGACAATATTTTTGAAATTATAAATTTCAACACCACAATGATACATATTTGTTTGACGAAAAAAGTAAAAAGAAATTTAAATACGCTATTTGATAAATATGAAATTATAAAACGTTGTTTGAGTAATTCTAAATTTCATATGCGCTATTTGGTATATCACCGTTGTGCCAATCAACTTTCTATTTTTTTTTTTTTTTAACGACGAAAGATCAGAGGACTTTTTCAGGGAAATGAAATAGACAGTGAAACTTTTCAAAAGTTTTATGTATAAAACAACATGTATATTTTTCTTTTGAGTTGTATGTAGCTCAAGATATGGGAAGAGATATTTTTACGTCGACTAGAAAGTCCATGCTCATGGCATTGGCGTTTCCTCTGATCAGATCCGAGCCCTATCACTCGCACACGCACGTATCGACCCTCTTGCAAGCTCAGAAGTCAGAACAAGCAGAATGTCGCCCACACATTCTGCAACTGACTTTTATAATAATTCAAAATTTATGCTACATTTTAAATTTTACCAAAGGCGTCGGGTATCTGTTATTCCTTTCCAAATAAAATTTAAAATTTTCTTTCCCTTTATTTATTCTTCTCTGACTTCCTTCCAAACAAACCATTAAGGGCTAAGATAAATTTGATTCAAATTTTCATATATAATCAAAATTAAGCGATTGTTAAGTTATCATGTATAATTTTGAAATAAAAAAAAATTATTTATTCAAAGTAATATAATTCAAAATTATATATCTCATTTATTGATGTAACAAGTATATTCAATTACTTAAAAATAAGATTAAATCACTCAATACTTCAATCAAATAAGATTAAATTATATAACTAAATAAATTATTAATAATTATATGGAATAAAATGCACCCTTAAGTTTTTTGTTAGACTAATTGTCTTTTATACCAAAAATATTTAACTACGACCAATCAATCAACCTCATTAAAGAAATTTTTCATTCTTTATTTCACAATGATAGGGATACTTAAAAACATTGTATCATGCAGGTGAACATTGCATCTGACTTTTTTTTTATTTAAATTTTTTATTTAAAAAAATAAAAATCACCTGATAAAATTTTTTACCTGATGATTTCTAATAACCCCACTTCCAACTCTTCCAATGGAGGAGATTTAAAATTTGAATAAATATCCTCAGCTCCTATTGTGGATGGCCTAAGGAGGTTTTCACTCAACTTGCAGAAATTAAGAATATCTACTTACAAAGTCTAAAAGTATTTATTAAAAAAAAACTGTAGGAAATAGAAATGTTAATATTTTAAAATCAATTTATTTTATAAATAGGTCGATTCGCACGACTCGATTAAAATTAGTCCGAACCCACGGCCTCACGCGTATTGAAGGTCGGCTCCAACGTGTCGTCATCCTAGGCACAGACTTTTCGACCACGTCACTGATCCGAATTAAGCAGTCCAAACAGATCACAGCTCTAGAAACCGAATCGGACGAGTAATAAGCACCATCCCACGGATCCCTCCTCTTCTCCAACAACCGGACCTTCTCTATAAATATCCTCGGCCCCTTCGAACCTCTCATTCCGTCTGAAAAATCCGTCCTTTCTCTAGGCTGTCGATTCTCGGGTTTTTTGAACTTCGTTTCTTAATATGTCCGGCCGCGGCAAGGGAGGGAAGGGGCTCGGCAAGGGCGGCGCGAAGCGGCACCGTAAGGTTCTCCGCGACAACATCCAGGGCATCACGAAGCCGGCGATCCGCCGTCTCGCCCGCCGGGGAGGCGTCAAGCGCATCAGCGGACTCATCTACGAGGAAACCCGCGGCGTCCTCAAGATCTTCCTCGAGAATGTCATACGCGACGCCGTCACCTACACTGAGCACGCCCGCCGCAAGACCGTTACTGCCATGGACGTCGTCTATGCCCTCAAGCGCCAGGGCCGCACTCTCTACGGCTTCGGCGGCTGAGCCCTCTTCTTTGATTTCTTACTAAATTCTAGGGTTAGGGTTTCCGCTAGGTCTGTAAAAAACCCATCTTTATGGAGATGCAGTTCTCGATTCATGTAATTAATCGCCCTGAATGTCTTCTCTATCAAAGATGCGTTGATGAATCAGCTTAAATTCCCCGTAATCCTTCTTTTTCGTAGGGTAATCATCATATCTACCAGGGTAGTGCTAGAAAAGGTGCCGAGTACGGAAGAAAATTCTGTTACAAAACTCTAACCTGAGCAAGGAAGGCAGCGCACAGATCAAGAAATAGAAGCCGAGGACCACTCGAGCTCAACAAATCCAGGAGATACTGTTCGTCTTTGGTCTTGTAAAGCTGCAAAACAAATGATGAAATTGTTCGGTGCTTAAAATCCCACATGACTGAGTCTCTGGTAATGAAAGGATGAAGAACAATATTTTTACCTGCATTTCAAACTTTAGTACCGGGGTTTCTCTTCCAACGCTTTCAGTATCGACAATGCCTTCGCCACCGGCACAGCCAGGAAGATAAAGACACTTGATGTTGTAATGCCCATTCTTTTTCCAAGAAACATTCAGGTCGCGCAGGGCTTTGAGCGCCACTGTCATTATTTCACGAGGATGGGCTCGAGACTGGAGAATCAAAAGCTTTGCAAATTAAGGATGCATTGGACGGGTTTTGGTTAAGAGAGACGTTTCCTGTGCGAGCACCTGAACTCCGAGAGCCCACTTTCTTTCGGTTGCAAGGGAACCCGGTAGTCGATTAGGAACTGCTATGCCGCTGGAAATATTCAGGTCACGCAGAGCTTCGAGTGCCTCTGTCATGATTTCACGAGGATGGGTTTGAGTCTGGAGATCCAAAAGCTTTGCAAATTAGGAACGCATTGGACGTCTTGGTTAAGAGAGATGAGCATGTGCTAGCACCTGAACTCCGAGATCCCACTTTGTTTCGGTAGCAGGGGAACCCGGTGGGCGATCACTGGAAGTTGCATGCAAATAATCCTGCAAAATGAAAAATAAAAAATAAAAATACATGCACGTAAATTCATGATTGCATGAGCAAAGGTAGCTCTACATAAGAGCACTGCGCACCATGGTTTCTTGGAAATCACCGCCGAGGTAGCTACTCGTATCGACGGACAGATTGTCGACGAGCAGCAAATAGTACGAAACAGTTGCCTAATTACGAAGACTAATAGAATTAGTTACAGGCCGAGACTGAGTCGTAACGTCAATGAAGTACTTGGATAGCAGAAAAAACCTCATTTTGTATCCTGTTACGGAGAGACTCGATCAACTGGTCTTTGTCGAAACCCATTTTACTCACCTCCAGAAGGATGCCTTCATCGATCTGCCAGAATGGTCAACGGTTCGTGAGGCAGATTATACAATCTTGAAGTCATCTACTAAGAACCGGGTTGACAATGTAAAAGAACATATGAACAATTTTTAATAGACATTACTTGTTCTCAGTTCATGCGATTGTAAAAAAAAAATACATATTCTTAGAAGGCTAGATAGTGCAGCAGAAATTATAGGAGAATATTTAGAATAGAAAGAGTATTACTTGAGTAACGATTCCAAAATAACTCACCTTTTTAGCTTGCTGTGAAGTATCCGGTGGAGGAACAGCCAGATAGCGAGGAAGACGAATCTTGAACCATGCATGTTCACGAATTTGACGAATAGTTATTCTCTTCATAGGATCAACAACCAGCATTTTAGGAATCATATCCCGAGCAAGATCAGACAAATGATTAGGAAGAGTATATTGCCCCCCCTAGATCATCGACGATGGTGAATCCATCAATATGCTATGCTTATCCAGCCAGAATGCAAAAAACCGAGCTTGTTAGATTTCTTGCCTCTATTTTCTTAAACAAGTTTGGTATATTCTCATCGTCGAAGGGAAGGGTACCACAAAGAAGAGTGTAAAGAATGCAACCGCAACTCCACACATCTACCTCAGGTCCAGCATAAAATTTTCCAGAGACAACCTAAAAACGAATGAACTCGATATCACAGTAAAAGTCCAAGTAAACAGAAAACAAAAGACTAACAAAGAGGAATTGCTAAATACCTCAGGAGCAGCATAATTTGGACTCCCGCAGCTTGTCTTCAGAAAATGGCCATCACGCATGACATTACTTAAGCCAAAGTCAGCAATTTTAACATTGAACTTGGAATCCAACAACAAGTTCTCTGGTTTTAGGTCCCGATGAACTACCATGTTTCTATGGCAGTACTCCACGCCAGATATAATCTATTTGGTGAAGATATAGGTTTTAACCGAAATAAGGGAAGAAAGTCAGGCATGTACTAAATTATTAGAGAAAAGTGGCACGTAATATACAATAAATTTATCTGAGTATGTCCCATAGTTGATATCAATATCGATATGCCACGTAAAACAACATAAATATGGATGAATCTCTCTATCCAAAGACACACTGAACACAAAATAATGAAATGGAAAATAGTTCTCAGAAGCATTTGGATGAAACAGGGATTTTCCAACCATTGAGCATGCATGACCAAGACATATACCAAACTAGAAAAATCTAGAGAACTCCCATCAGAAAATACCTGTTGGAAGAAGCGACGAGCTTCATCCTCTTGTAACCTCCCCTTTTCAACAATATAATCAAATAGCTCGCCTGACTTAACATACTCCATGACAACATAAATGTCTGAATGTGTCTCAATCACCTCGTAAAGACGTATAATATGAGGATGCATAAACAGTCTTAAAATTTTGGTTTCTCGTCTCACTGCAATGCAAAATAATTTCATCTAAACGTATTAATTAGACAAAGAAAACATAAGAGGACAGTGGGGAGATATGATGACACATTAAACTTCAAATTGTCTGAAATTTGATTTCCTCAAAGCATCACATGACACGGTCAATGCCATGGGCATGTTGGGATATTGGATGACTGATATGTATTAGAGGACAATGTTGCGTATCTAACTACCAATCTCACTAGAGAGAAGAAAATCTTTAAATTAGAAGCTGTTAAATCATTGATTGAATGATGAAAGCAAAAAGAAGAGGCATCCTTTTGAGATCTTACAATAATATGATCTCATAATACGAGCAAAATAGTCTCAGTTTCAAAGAGACAGGAAAAGAGAAAAACTAAAATTAGTTTTAAGTTTGAAGTAAGATAAAATTTATACGACGTCTGATATACTTGCATGGTCCATTTTTACTTGTTATTCTTTTCCAAGAAGAAATTGCTTTAGAACCAGTTGAAGGATATCATAAATAAAAGTACTCAAGTAGAAAAGAGATTTAAAATAAAAAATAAGACCATGGCCAGACTTATTTTAACCTAATCTGTTTTGATTGCATCAAGATTATTATGACAATACTTCTCCAACTTAGACAAATTTGTCATGTTTTTACTTTACAATTTGCATAATTAAATGACTATTAGATCCTTTTATATAGGTTGTTTGCAAGTGCAGAACAACATATAAAGAAGAAAGATGGGAAAAATTTCTAAAAAAAATATGGAACCGTCACATTAGCGACCCCTCTACACGATTGCCTCACGTCTAAAAAAGAGAAATAAATTGGAAAGTGTTTGCACGAACAATCTCATCTTCCTTGATTTGTCACTCTATTTGAAAGAAAAATTCTACAAATTCGTCATAGCCGAAGATCGAACCATAGGTATCTGAAAGTCAAACTGGATGAGCTGGAAAAGCTTCTAAATTCACACGTAACATTGTCCAATGCAAAGTAGATTTTGTTCTTATCTAATCAGATTTTCCTCCATAGACATAGACATAAGGTGTCCACAATTCCAATTAAACCGGTTATTAGATGAACGTACTATTAACATCAAAACGATAGGTCTCTAAAAAATAAAAGAAGAAATATTATCTGTATTTTTTAAAAAAATATTATCATATTCAATTAATGTGATACTCAAACTTTTTGAAATGTAAATCAAGGTGTTAGCAAAATGGTTGCTGATATTTTTATCTAGGAATCAAGGGCAGTCCAACCTTATTCTACTTTGCAGAAGACTATTTTTATGATTCGAATACGTGACCTCTAATAATGCAATGGTTGCTAATTTTATCGTTGCGCTAAGACTCCCCTTCAAATATCTAATAATGCAGTGAATATATTTGAGATGGAGAAAGGTCTGTTATGATAACAAGAACAGCAAACAAAACTTAGCTATGACATGCCTTTTTCTTCCATTTCCATGCTCTTTACTTTATGACGTTTGAGGATCTTGATAGCAACCTTGTGTCCCGTCAACAAATGCTCTGCAAGTTTAACCTTGCCAAATGACCCAATGCCAAGAGTCTTTCCTAGCTTATAATTTTGCAAGACCACATCAGCACTGCTATCTCTACCAGATCCTTCCATTGTAACTCTAAAATATTAAAAAAAAAAAGAAATTAGCAAGTTTGCTTCCCTAAGCACATGTAGCATTGAGGTAGAACATTACTTGAACGATAGCATTTCTAAAACTGTTTTACTCCATGGAAAAGTAAAAGTAAATTGAACAGAGTAGAAAAGTAAATTGCGTATGATAGTCCATGGAAACCGAATAACAATAATACAACAACCAGAATCGACAGATAGCAAGCATCGTAATATACTTCATCAACATTTCCGCCATGTTATTCCCCGCACATACCTTGAGTTGATTCACAGGAAGACTAAACTGCATGATGTTGAAAGGACTAAAGAGGAAGATGGAGGTTGAACGAGTATACAAAGCTTAGAAGTTCTAAATGTTTAACCCAAATGAAACTGAAGGTACAATCAAATTCATAGGAAGAAAAGAACAAAGCTCAAACCCATACAATAGTCAACAAGAAAAAACCCTTGGGAGATTTTAATCAAGACAAGAAGTAACAATAAAATTCTCAATGAAATTCCACAAATAAATGCGAATAAACCAGAATAACCCATCGAATCAGCAGTAGCAATAAAACAGAAAAAAAAAACAAGAAAACTTACCTGAATCCACAGGGGCTCGTAGTGGCCGGCGTCGAAGAGAATCGAGAATCGGCGAAAGGGGGTAAGAATTGGATCTAGGGTTTAGGACTCGGCAGAAAGAAGGAAGAATGTCGAAAACGATCGGTCTAAGGTAGTAGCGAAGGGAGGGAGATCCGACCACCGATGGAGCAGTTGAAAACTAGATAATCAAGTCATCGGGTCGCCACCGTCGCCACCGTCGAAGGCTGCTCGTTCCGATCGATTTCCGCAACTGATCACCGGCGCAAAGAAGGCGTCGCTATTACTTTAAGATGATGATGGTAGTTTCAGATCTGTTTACTTGGGAGGGTGGAATCCGCTTTTCAAGGGCAGCGCGCGCGAACAAGACAAGGATATTTTCGTCATTTACTCTTCCTTCGGCTCAATTATATCTGTGTTACATTATAATTAAATACTAAAATAAATTATGTAATTTTTATAAATCACAGATATAAAATAATAAAATAAATTACCTTCTTCAATTTGAAATAAAATATTTTCTTTATGATATTATTTTGATTGAAATTGAATTAAAATTATTTCAAAATGAAGCTCAAACTTAAATTACTTTTTATCTAAAGTAATGTTATTTAATATAAAACACTTAGTGGGTATTTTAAAATTTAAATTATGAATGAAATATTATTTTAATAAATTTTGAATAAAAAAAGGGGCATACTCATGTTTCTTAATTTCTAATTGATTTTAAAATAACAAATAAAACACAATAATTAATTATTTTCACTAATATCTAATTTTTATTCATATTGATAATGGGTTGGAAGATGACTATGCATTCTACATATCTTCTTCTTCAGGCTTCCAGTAAGCTCGATTGTCTCAGGAAGATGTCCTAACTGGAGATCTTTCGTACGCCGTAGGTCGGGCCATGAGTTTCTTCACTTTGCTCACATTCACTCACTTCGAGAAGTTATCGTCAAGTAGCTACTGGTATAGGCCAAACCTGCAACAACTAATCAGCCATGAGAAGAATCTTATCAAGGAGCTTCTTCACTATGCTTATCCAAAAATTTCTTTGAAGAATAGTAGCACTCTTGCCTTCTTGATCTGCCTCTTCGTACGTGTAGATCCTCTATTTGATAGTCACATCGCCGTTGAAAATGTCCTCATCTGAGAGGTCTGCCTGAGCAAGAAATCATGAATGTCTCTGAATGACTGAAAAGGCAAACAGAGCATGTTATTTGATTAAATTAAGCAGTGTCCGTAAAAGTAAAATCCAAGGGAAATTAAAACATGTCAGGAAGATCAATGTAGAAGCCACTTCCCTGAACCTAAGTTCGACATGCAGAAAAGTGGTCATCTGATCTGAAAGATTTATAGAGGAAAATTGTTAGAAAATGTGAATGGAAAAATATATAGTGGATAGAATAAGTCTCACATTAAATGGTACAATAGTTGATAAATAGTGCAGAACAAAGTGTGAATCCAAGGCCCTGATTGCACTAATCTAAATGGTTCTTATGAGAACGCTACTGTACATATCGGACAGGTCACATATATCAACTAGAATATGCCACAATACTCCTTTACTTACTCACTCATGTACATGAATACTTACAAGCTCATGATGCTTGTACATTAAAATATAAGTCTACAATTAATTAAGGCATGGTTCATAATACATGTGAGATTAAGCTCATGATGCATGTATCTTAAGGCCTAAAGTCTTTGTAAAGCCTAAGGTCAAAATCCATCGTGAAAGCCCTTGAGCTTTAATGATGGAATGTCTATGTTGAATGGTACCACATCATGCTCAACATGTCTTTGCATGCTTTGAGCATGTGAGCATGCTTAAGCCACATAGACATACACATGTCTTGCATGTTTAAGAGAGGATGCCACCACAAGTCACCTAGAGGAGGATGTGGCAAGCTTCCATAGAATGACTTCTCTTTATAAGGAGAAGAGCACGGAAGGTAAAGGCAAGGAAAAATTCGTAGCCTTCATCCATTCTTTGAAGAAGGATGAGTGTGTTATCCTTTGAAGAAGAAAGCTTAAGGAGAGAAAGCTTAGTCCCCATCCATTCTTTTTTTCTGTGCTAAGTGATCCTTCGCTTGGCAGAATCCATGATAGTGTTATGATACTTTGTCAAGTCGCCACTACAATCTGTACTAGTGATTCCGTTGTTTTATCCTGGGAGATAAATGTTCTACGTCATTTCGTAGGAGACGAATTTGTCCTAAGGAGACTATTTTTCGCAAAACTCGATATCTTCAAGGGCGTAGCTAGGATTTTAAAATACCCAGGGCTAATTGTCAATTACAATTGAATTAATTAATTAATTTAAAAATATAAATAAAATTAAAAAAATGTAAATATTAATTCTTTTTTTAAATATAACATAATATTATTTAATATTCAATACATTGAAAAGTATAAAGAAAAATACTATTGAAATGTCCTCTTCGATTCTTTTTAGAATCAAATTCATTAATTATTACATCATTATCAATTTTCTCAATTAATTCTCGTTCAATGTAGATGATCATAGAATCAGTTAAAAATTCTTCTTCCATCTTATTACGAAGAATTATTTTAATAAGTTTCATAGCTAAAAAAGCTCATTCTGTTGTTGCTGTAGAAACGGGAAGAGTTAAAACAAGGCAAAACAACCTATCAAATAAATAAATATATTAGATTCAATATATAATGAAGCAATATAGTTATAATGTATAAACTATAACAAATGAGAAAAATTATCCGTCAATCAAATTGTAAATTCTTGACTTATTTTTTCAACTAATATTTGACATAATTCTGAAATCTTTTATGACTAGTAACATCAAGTTTATAGTGATCCAATTATATTCTCAAATGGTGCAAATCTTATGTATCGAAATCAAGAGGATAGAATTTTTCAGCAAGTCGATAGATCTGATCAATACTAAGAAGTTTAAAGTTATCTTTAGATTCCAAAGCACAACTAAGCTTAAGAAGTTCGACTGTCTCATCCTTAAATCTACTATTAAGCTATTCAATTTGAAAATCTATTACAATAGTAAATATATCAAATCGATAGTGACGTTCAACTGTGATTGAATCATTTTGTTGATAAGAACGACTTATAACATATTTATAATGAGCTTCCATATGGGGTATCTCAATGTCATACTTGACACAAACTTCTTTCACATAATTAAGTAAAAGAATAAATCTTTTTTTACTCAAAGTATGAAGCAAAGTTTTACTAGTCAAAACATAGTCCATTACATTTAAAATATCTAGATATTTCTTTTGCAATGCTCGACAAAGATGATTTGTTATCCCCATTATTTTTTGCATCAAGTGTAATATGAATATGAAATCAAAAGACTTCATTGCAATCAACAAACCACTAGCTTTACCACGGATAGAGTTAGAAGACTCATCATCCACCATGTTTTTTAATACGATAATCACAAAACTATACATATCAATCATGCTACAAATTGAGTCAAAATTAGAACTCCAACGAGTCTTTTCAGGTCGTAGTAAATTTCCAATTTGATTACATTCCCAATCTCTTGCTTCATCAACTAAAATGTAGAATTTTGCATCCCCGATCTCTTCACGAATCTTAATTCTCACTTGATTGATAAGAATATTCAAGATATTTTTTTGAATATCTGGTGAAGTATACTTTGCATTTTTTGAAGCTTTTTCTAAGATGACATCCCAATACTTTCATTCTTTTTTTCCATAAATTTTATCATCTTGATAAAATTTCCACGATTATTAGAAGAGGGAGATTCATCATGCTCTCTAAATGCACATGCTTGCAAAGTGAGCCATCGAATATTTTCAATAGTTGTTGTAAGCCGCAATCTGTTCTTCTGTTTTGCTTCTGAAGATTGTATATTCATAACTTTATTAATATGACAAAGTATATTCATTAAATTATCAAGATATTCCATAGTATTGTTATGTGGTGAAGTATTGCATCCTATATGCATTAAAAATGTACATCTATCTCCATCATTAACTCACTTCTAATTTTTAAATCCATCTATTGTAAATGCAGGATTGCGAGAATGCTTATGTTCAAACAAAAAATATGGAAAACAAAATGCAACATCTTTTGAAGGAGAGTACTTTAATCAAGTAAATTTCGTAAACCAATGACTTTGGAATCGCTGATTTTGACTTTCGAATTTGGTTGGTGAATATTCATTCTTAATAGATTGATATGATCCGATCCCATCTTAATATAAGCTCATCTAATTTCATCTCTTTAATTAACAAGATATTTCCATATCGGAGTACGTAATGCTGGATCAGCTTCTAAGGAATTGACATCGACATCAACTCTAGGAGATTTATTAAGTTGTTGATCACTATAATTTGAAATATAATATTGGATGGAAAATACTCTTGACTTATCCATGTATGCTTGTTTGGTTTGAAAAATGAGTCAATAGTTTTTCTTTTCTTCATTCCCTAAATTTTCTGTATTAAAGTGAATAAATGCAAAAATTACATAACTAACAAATCTAATAATTCAAAAAAAATCCTAGAAGAAACTCTTTTTTAAATTTTATAATTTTGTTTATATTTGCGGAGAGATTATGTTTTTGTATAATTATTGAAATTATTTTCTCGATAGAAGTATAAATTCTCTAGAAACCTCATTATCTCTTTATCGATAACAAAAAAAATTTATTGGATAAAAAAAAAAATTACCTTTGAACAATAAATTTTTTGCTTGCCGCAGAGAAAAAGACAACGGTATTGTAGAGAGAAAAGGAAATATTAAATTGATAGAAGCCTGTATCTTATATAAGGGATCGATCTCCAACAATAAATTTAATTTGATTATTTAATTTAAATTATTTTATTATCTTTCCTAAAGATTACATGAGATCTCTTTATATACACATCTAAAAATATTTTTTCAATAAAAATTTGTACTAATAAATATAACAAATTATCATAAAAAAAAAAGAGAGAAAAAGTCTAATAAAAAAATTTAAATATAAAAGAATGAATATAAAGATAATATTTTAAAAGAATTATTTGAAAATATGTATTAAAGAATTATATTATTAGTACAAATTTAAAATAAAAAATTAAATAAGTTAAAATTAATATATTTATTAACTTATAAATAAATATAATGATATTTATAAAATTTATCATTTAATATTTTATTTTTTTATTTGATATTATAAAATTTTATAGGAATAATTAATAGATTTATAGTAAAACTTAAAAAAAAATAAATTAAAAATATTTTAAATAGATAAATTTGAATTGTATTTTTATAATTTTAAATTCGAACTACTCTCTATATTTTCATTTTGATTGTGGAATAAAAATTTCAATAAAAATTTCGAGAGCATTTGGTTCATGGAGAATTTTTCATTTTCTATTTTCTATTTTTTTAAAAGTAATTTTTTTGTATTATTTGAAAAACGAAAATAAAAATAGAAAATGATTTTTTTGTATTTTTTATTTTTCAAAAAATACTCTTTTATTTTCTAAAAAACAGAGATGAAAAATACCAATCAAAAATATTTTTTCATTTTCTCAAAAAAAAAAAAAAAAAAAATTGCCTACCAAACGCCCCCTTCGTTTCCTCGCTTTGGGTTCACGTTTGGAGGCCCATAAAAAATTCGAACCTTCGCACTGACAACCAGAGAGAGAAAGAGAGACAGAGCACGGGAAGCTGCTCGCCGCCGTCGCTGCATCGTCGATAGAACACTCAGCTTTAGGACACTGATTGACTCGCCGCTTACTTCCAAGCGAAGAGGAGTCCTTCAACAGAAGAGCTTCACTGGACTTCTTCCCTGTCCTCCTCCGCCGGCGGCAAAGCGGTAGGGTTATTCCCCGATGGTGGCGGCGGGTGGAACGGCGTGCGGACGAACGTGGCGACTATATCAACGGATTCGGTCGCGACTTGAGACGCGACGTGCCATTTTAAAAATGCTTCCGCTGCTGTGTCTCAGGTCGTCACTGAGGTCAACGGCAGTCGTCGTCAATTCTAGCTCACTCGCCACGGCGGAGTCAAATTCTTCCCACACGCACTTAATTAACGCGACTATGTACCTGTGAACAGCCTGCAGCGGGTCCCGCGCTAACAGGGTCCAACGACCGGGTATGCGTGTTGTTTTGTAAAATTTTGTGTGAAAAGTAGTAGAAATTTCAAAATCGTCCTCTCGTGTGAAAATGCCGAAGTATTTTATTCTCTATATAAAATTATGCTTCGGTGGAAAAAAAAAAAATAGATTTTATATGTTTCCTTTTTAATCTGGTCGCCCAATTTAGTGATCGCTGATGGCCGCAGGATTTTTACAGACAGACGTAGCCTTAGTGTTGATATAAATTAAATCAATATTATCGCGATATAAATTTCGAAAATTTAATAAAACGATGTGTATCGATTATTTATTTTCAAAAATTATAATTTTTAACTCGGATATTAAAATAAAATGTAATTTATTTGTTACCATATAAAATCCATAATAGTCAAATTAAAATTAAAAAAAATAAAATTTAAAGTTTTTAAGAATCCATAAAAAATTTCGGTCAAAATTCATTGACAAATTTAATTATCTAAAGAGGTTCGATCGGACCGTCCCAAGCGCTGTGGATTTATGAAGTGTCTAACAATTTATATATGGATAAAAATATCAATTCGAAATAAGAGTAGGGATGAGAGGATTTTTAAAATTTATAATTTTAAAATAATTTACACATATATATAATTTACTGTATTAATCTCAAAATTAAACATGAACACATAAAAATTTCTGCACTATCATTTTTTATTACGCGTCAACTTTTTCTAAATTCAAATCTCTTATTCCGATTAATTCAATGAATTTCGATCCAAATTTATTGATGGTAATTAAAAATTCTAACTTAAATTATTTCAACTCCTATGAAATTTTACTCTGAATTTCAAATAAAACTAACATCATACTGTGATGTTGAAATGATATGGTGCTAGTTTCTACCGACCAATACAATTGGTCTCTAAAGACCAACACCACATTCTGATATTGATTTTTAGATATCGATTTCGTCATGACACTTTGCATGTCTTCAAAAGGAGAGAAAACAAGTAACGAAAGTGAAAAAGCAGATGAGATAATGTTCAACGATGAATTTCGAAAAAATTCATAGGGGTGACTTTCTGTGCAACAGTTTACTATAATAAGCTTTCAATATTAGACAGTCTTTTAGAGATGACGCAACTATAAAGTTCGAATTGAATTATCAAGTTGTGAATACTTTCTCGATATATCTAGATAGTTGGTGGGAGTCTACAGGGTCTTCAATCTTTTTCGATTCAATTATTAAAGAGACATCCTCATAGAATTATAGGATCAGATTGATCATCTCTACAAATTATTTTCGGAGGTTCAGAGAACCTGATGCTAATAATAAAAAAAAAGAGAGAAAAAAATATCATTGCATAAGAGCAAGGAATTAAATGCTTCGAACATTTTAAAACTACAATGCGCGCTTTATCAAATTGCCAAAATACAATGTCAAACTTTTTTAGTACTTATTTTTTTTGTTGTCAACGTTGACTTTGCAAACTAGGTCATCATCACTGTTCCTCTGTTCTCTAATCATAAAAAATAAATAAAAAATTGATTCAACTGGAATCTAATCTTCTTCTTGGGATATATGCATTATCACGTTGAGATTTAGTTGACATTCCATTTGATTATTTATCAACGTGACAAGCTGTCTAAGATTCCCATATGAAACACGGTTGACCTAGAAGTCAAAGTGGCCAGGTGCAGTGAAGGTCTTACTTAGTAGTTGCAATTCTTAACATTATTATTTTTCATAATCTTTTATTTTAACTATTAGATTAGCATGAAAGCACGATTCTGAAGAAAGCATCCAGTTGACTTTTAATCAAAGCAAAGAGAATGTTTTGTCATGCCGTTTTGTCCTTTGACCGACGCCAGTGATTTGACTCTGACCAAATCCTTTTAGATTTACCATAATTTGTCTCGATTATTCCTTCGTAACTCATTAAGTCAAACCATCCTATACAAATGATCTGGTATAGACAATAGGATTCGGACAAAATTATTGGCGACCTACATATGTTTATTATTATTAGTCAATAACCATTATTTTATGCGCTTATAAATTGATTTATAGATTTAATGGAATAGAAATATTATGCCAATGAAATTTATTTTTATTATTCATCGTACGATCTTTTACAATTTAAAAATTGAATTATAATATGTATTTGATCGGACGATGAATAATAAAAGTATTCATGAATACTCACCGATAAATTATATAATATAAAATTTCTCTTAATGGAATACAATTCGAACAAAGAAGTATGCAAATCACAAGTATTAATTGTTTGAATATTTTATTTTATTGCTTCTATAGAAAAGTCTCGTGGCTAGTGCGGTAGCAGAGTTGCATCAACTCAAAAAATTGTAATGCACATCAATCACTAACCAAACACAATAATGTAATACACATTACATTACAAAGTTGATTATATTATCTCGTACCAAACGTAGTCTAAGTCTTTCAAAATGTCTATTCTCTTACCATGCTAGTCTTTAATTGGACAATATATTCTCCATGATTATCTCATTCGTGTTGACAATGAAATTAATTGACGGAAGATACTAGAGCGAGCGAATCGTCTTTTATACTCATTGAATATTTTATTTCATTATATAATTTATAATTTAATCAAAAGTTTAAAATAACTTATTTTATATTATTTTTACAAATTTATCAAATAATTTTGTAGCAATTTTTAAAAATAAATATAAATATTTTAAATAAGCGGAAGGGTTATTTTCAAAATATTCATTTAATTTGAAATTTTAATTCTAAATTAAGAATTATTTTTTTCCGCCCCTAAACAAAGATACGGTGCCAAAAGAGGAAGGCGGATGGTGTTCCTCCCCCAAAGCAAAGATCTCTGGCGCCGCCGTAAATGCGGCCGGATCTACCTTTTTCCTCCCCGAATCTTTCCTCCCCTTTCTCCTCCCTTTCCGGCAAAAGATCTCCATCGATACGCTAGCGCTCTCCGCCCTCAATATTCTATCCATTCCCTCCCACACCCTCACCACTTCGCCACCATCACCACCACCATAAATCTACAGATGCAGCTGACGCAGCAGCAGCAGCAGCAGCAGCAGCAGGCGCGAAAGCCAATGATTAAACTGTGAAATCTCCATGCACGTCCCCCGTATCTGCCTCCCATCTCCCTCGGTTCCACTGCGCCAATCCCCTCCCTCGGCCCTCTGCCGCGGTATCATGCGTACGATCTCCCAATAGATTCGGCCATGACGCCACCGCCGCGATTTGATTCGCCTCGCTGCCGCTCGCTGATGATATCAACCAGTCAAAGCCGTGGACTTTTTGCCGCTGTCCGATCCTATAAGTAAGACCAGATCCTGTGCGGATCGTATCGCATTGAGTTCGCCTTGGGATTCTCGGCGCTCTGCTTTTTTGCTTCGCCTTCCTGCCGGTTTCTCTCTGTATATAAGGAGGCGTCGCGGCGAGGTGCTCTGCGACAACGGCGATGGCGTCGTCCAGAGGAGGAGGAGGAGGAGGAGGGGACGGGGACCGCCAAATCCATGTCCTGGCCGTCGACGACAGCTCCGTCGACCGCGCCATGATCGCCAAGCTCCTCCGCAGCTCCAAGTACAAAGGTGCTGCCGGAATCCGTTCGTGTGTATGTATGACGAAATGAGAGGAGGTTCTTGTCGTTCATGTGTTTGTTGTTTTGCTGCAGTGACGGCCGTAGACAGCGGGAAGAAGGCACTGGAGCTGCTGGGGCTGGTCGGTCTCGTTGACTTGTAAATTTTGCCATTTTTTTAGCTGTTTATGTGATCTTGCTCAAGGATTCTATTCGCAATGGTAGGAGCCGAATGTCAACATGATCATCACTGATTACTGGATGCCGGAGATGACTGGATTCGAGCTTCTCAAGATTGTCAAGGTGAGAAACAACATCTTCGTTCACCGAGAAAGAACCCTAGCTTCGTGCCTAATGTCTGAAATTTCAATCCTGCATCAGGAGTCCTCTCAGCTCAGGCAAATCCCTGTGGTCATAATGTCATCTGAGAACGTTCCCAGCAGAATCAACAGGTAAAACAAAAAAAGTTAATTCAATTCAACAGAATCTCGGCTTAGACTTGATTCTTATGTTGGTCCAGATGTTTGGAGGAAGGAGCAGAGGATTTCCTGCTGAAGCCTGTAAGGCCTTCAGATGTGTCTCGGCTGTGCAGTAGAATGAGATAGGAATTGAGTTCTTGAGGAAGGAGAAAAGCAAACAATTTGTTTTGCCTCGAATCTTGATTCTTCTCACTTTTATAGTGTTTATTTGTTTTTCTTTTTCTGTTTCTGGTTTGTTTGGGAGATCATTTTGGAGTGAGGATAAGAGGAAAAGAGAGCTTTGTTCCTTCGAGCCCGTGTCTCTGTGAACGTGTGCAGTTGTTATTCGAGGTAAATTGTTCAGAAATTTCTCACTTTGTTGTTTCTGAGGATTTCGCTGTTCGATGAGCCGGAAGGTCAGTCGGCAGTCTAATCGGTGAGCGTCGGTCAGTTCTTTCATGTGGTTGGATGTTTTTTTTTGGGGTGAATCCAACGTTGACTTGAGGTCAATCAGCAAATCTCTGTGGATTCTGGTTGACTTTTGGTGCTGTTTGGGCGAGGTACTTGCGCGTCTCGCGTCGTGAAAAGTAAGTTTTTCGTGGGAGTTGCGCGGTGATTGGCAATGAGAAATTGGAATGAAGAAAAAAAAATAGAAAGTTTTGAATTTGGATTGAAAAAAAAAGGGTGATTTTTGTTTTTAGATTGTTTTCTTAAATTTAAAATGTAGTTTAGTCAGGATTATGCGAATCTATTTGAAGAGTAATAAAAAAATGATTTTTCTTCTATTTTTTAATAAAAAAAATCCATTTACGTTTTTAATTTTTCAAAAAAAATTTTGGTATTTTGTCTTCCCCATCATTAACAATTCGTCGACGGCGAAGAAATGCCGCCGCCGACGCCTACGCCGCTGAGCAAATACCTTAAGTCCGACCGGCGAACACTCTGCCTGCTACGCCACCCCCGCCTCTCCCTTCGCGGAGCCCACCAAATCCACGCCCACCTCCTCGTGTCGGGCGCCATCTTCGACCCTTATGCCGCCGGCAAACTCGTCGCCTTCTGCGCCGTGTCCCCCCGCGGCGACCTCCGCCACGCGGCCCTCCTGTTCCGCCGCCTCCCCTGCCAGTCCGCCTTCCTGTGGAACACCATGATCCGCGCCCACGTGGAGCGTGGCCAGCCGGGGGACGCCCTGCCGCTCTACCGCGACATGCTCGCCGCCGGCTTCCTCCCCAACAACTACACCTTCTCCTTCCTCCTCCGCGCCTGCGTCGATCGAGACTCCTTATCCGACGGCCAGAAGTTCCACGCCGTGATCGTCGAGCTCGGTTGGGAGGCGTATGACTTCGTCCAGAATGGGCTGCTCCACATGTACTCTTCTTGCGGGTGCCTCCACTCCGCTCGCAAACTGTTCGACGGAAGTCCCGACAGAGATGTCGTCTCCTGGACTGCAATGCTCACCGGCTACGCGAAACAGGGGAAGCTAGCGGACGCCCGCGAGCAGTTCGATCGAATGCCCGAGAGAAATGTGGTATCTTGGAGTACCTTGATCAGCATGTATGCTCAATTTGGGAGATTCAAGGAAGCCTTGGACGCCTTCAATGAGATGCAAGTTTGCGGAATTCAGCCAAATCAAGCGGCCGTCGTCGGAGCTCTGTCGGCGTGCGGCTCTCTCGGGGCACTGGACCAGGGGATGTGGATTCATGCCTTCGCGAGGAGGAACGCAATGGAGTTGAATCGAATACTAGGAACCGCGCTGATCGATATGTATGCCAAATGCGGGTGCATCGAGAGTGCTATGGAAGTGTTCGAGTTAATGCCCGAGAGGGATGTGTTTGCATACACGGCCATGATCTCTGGCTTATCGAACAATGGATGCATCAAAGAGGCATTGGGATTGTTTGGTAGAATGGAAGAGGAAAGAATGAGGCCAAATGAAGTCACTTTCATTTGCGCCCTTAGTGCTTGTGCACGAATCGGCTTTGTCGATCGAGGGAGGACGATCTTTGAGAGCATGGATGAAGTCTACGGTATCGAGCCCGGAGTCGAGCATTACGGCTGCTTGGTCGATCTTTTGGGTCGAGCAGGGCTCGTCGAAGAAGCAAAGAAGGTGGTGAGGGAGATGCCCATGGAGCCTGACTCATACGTCTTAGGTGCATTGCTAAATGCCTGTGGAATGCATGGTGTGACAGAATTGGGGAGGGAAACCATTGAGGATTTAAAGAAGTTGCACCTTGATCAAGGTGGAGTTCATGTGTTGATGTCCAACATGTATGCGTCGGTCGATCAGTGGGAGGATGTATCGAAGGCGAGGAGGGCAATGGAGGCGAGGCAGGTGATGAAGGTGCCTGGTTGCAGCATGGTCGAAGTGGATGGTGTAGCATATGAATTTGTTGCCGGAGATCGATCCCACAAGCAGATGAAGGAAATTATATCGGCGATAAGGGGGATCGATAAGCAACTTAGATCTTTCAGTAATGATCCTCTAGCAACTTAGATTATAGTGACATTTACCAAGTTAGTGATGTCAAGATGGATTCATTCCTCTTAGCGAAGCACTTGGATGCGAATTCTCAATTCTGCCATTGGTCGCAGTAGGTTCTGAATGAAGGTGACCTTCGACGATAGAGTTGCGGACTTGGATGATGTGCGATGAAGACTACAAACTCAAGACCTATGGGTGCGAAGGACAACGCACAACAAGGGCACCAACCTCGGCACAACGACGATCTACTAAGCAAGGGTTGCAAACTTGTGATGAAGGCTATGAACAATCAATCAATTTGCAATTGATGAGAAGATATCCAACATCAAGAAAGAATCTATTGTATTCTTGTGATCAATAAAAATTTTCTATAAAATAAGATCAATCATCTTCAGAATTAGTCTCTTTGAAAAATTTGAATATTTAGTGCTAATAAAAAAAAAAGAGATCAATTATCTAATTAACAAAATTAAAGTAGATTAATGAATAGGGGGGGGGGGGAGAATAATTTCAATTGTAATTCCACTTTTAAGAAGTTTTTTTATGTTTTTATTCTTATTATATTTGTCGTTAACAAACAAGTTGAATTCACTCTTGACTTAATAAGTCTTGAATTTTGTGGTTGAGTCAAATCAAATAAAATTGGCAGTAGCCTCCCAATCAATTTTAAGAATGAACAAACTAAGCCTGTTATTTGCATCACAATTTAATTCCCATCATTTCCAATAGCCATATAATATCTTTCATTTTGACTCATTAGCAAATGAACATAGTCATTGAAACAATTTCTTTGAATAACTTAAAAGTCACATTAATTCTGATTTGTAACTCTGGATGCACGATAAAAAGAATATTTGCACCTCAATTTAATAACGATAATTAAAATTTATATGTTAACAAAATTGTTCACTTTTATTGAAAAGAATATTATCTTTACTTGTTAATATTCAATGCAGTTTAGAAATCATAGATTTAAAGTAGTGCACAACTTTTAGTAGATCAAAGGCAAAGAAGAAGAATGACTGAGATTAAGAAGGCCTTGAATGGTCATCTGTGAGTTTCTTGTGTGAGCAAGTTTGATCTCTATGGCTCCGGGTGGATTGCTTCTCGGTTGAGCCGGAGATTAAAAAGGCATTCCGGGCGCTGCGGATCAGTGTCGCCTGAACATCGCTAGCACGGCACGACATGAAATGATCATCCTCCTCGATGATGAATCCTCAGTCCTCACTCCTCCATGACCCAGTTGCTAGATACACCTATGAGAAGGTAACAATTCTATTTCTTAGAAAAGAGTTATTTAGGATAAATAAATGGAGTTGATTATTTATAACAATGGACGGTTAAATCCTTATTTTGCAGCCTTCATTTGCTATACGATTGAAGAAAAATACTTATCATGCAGATCGAAAACTCAGATTATACATGATTTCGGAGCATTACCTGATGATCTGAGAGTTCCGACGCTATACTGCGAAGGCATTCTACTAGATTTGGTTTGGGTCTGAGAACGAGGAGTGCATTGTCTTTGTTGATGAAATCCAGTGTGTTGGTTGCTTGAAATGAGCCCTGTTTGCGAACAAGACTTTTGCCGTCGAGTCCATGTATGGCCGAGCTCGAGGGTAGCACAGTGGACAGATCTGCCCTGTCGATTGCATATCAGAACAGTTTGATATCCCATAAATTCTTAAAGGATCTAAAACTCAATTCTTTTGTAGGGAAAAAGGACTTGAATTACTGATAAGCTAAAGTCAGAGTAAGAGAATGCAATGCTACATTTTAAAGATATGTTTGGCTGCTAGCGACAGGATTGTTGAGAGATCAAACCTTGCATCTATGGTATTCCTGATGTCGAAGCGGCTCAGCGGAAATGTGAGGATATCAGCAAGAATACTGTCGTCGGCGCAAGAATATCCAATGTTTGCTCAGGTGACCAAATTCTGGAGCAGATACCAAGAGATCTAGAAAAGCCATCCAGAAAAGATTCCAAGGTATCTTTCATAATTATAAAAACCATAGCCAAGCATCAATTGCTTTTAACCATCCTGTCGAATCTCTAAAGATTGAACTAACGGATCATTTCTGTTTGCAATTCAGGATTAGATTTACAAAGAGTATCCAGGTATTCGCCATTTGAGGGATCAGACAATATCAGATGGGCCGTACTGGCGACTGGTGCAGCAACAATTGAGGAAAAGTTCTCATCTCTACAAACTCCACAATGCCCAACATGGAAAGATTTAGAAAAGCCACCATCCTCTTCAAGAAGATAGAGGAGAAAACTGCTGATGGTACCACGAGCAAGAAGAGAAACAGTAGCACAATCGATCTGACAACACTGACAGCGATGGCAGTGATCTTGGCAGCACCTGTAGGATTCAGGAGAATAGAGGTGGTTGAAGCACAGGGCAGTGGATGTCAACAACTACTAGCTGGTAGTATAACCTTGGAAGTCTTCAATAGCTCCAAGTTGCGGATTGTCTTGGCCGGAGTAACTTTGTTCATCATTGGAATGGGAGTTCAGCTAATGGTAGATTCTATTGTAAGCAAAGAAGGATTTAGAAGATGGCAATGTTTGGTATAGGAAATAGCTCTAGCATAAAGGTATTCAGCAGAGATAACCAAGAACTTAGAAGCATTCAAATGATCGTAAGAACTTTAAACGAAAGTACATATGCTATATCCTAATGACACAAACTCTCTTATATATTATTTTCCAATCGGACTAGATCAGGACAAATAAAATGGCTGGTTGAAGAAAATATGCTAAACTTCAAATATATATTATTTGATCAAAAATCAACTTAAACCAAAGATATCCAGTTGTCGAAAAGAAATGTCTAGGGATACAAGGGTACTTGTATCCCTCAATTAAATGAACTGTCGCATGGATAATTTAACTTTCTGGCCAGTTAGCAGTAGATATGCAAATTGTAACAATTAATAATGCATAAAATATCTAAAACCTGATTGATTTGGAGCCAAAAGAATTGAGTTACGTGCATGTCAGTCAGGAAAACAAACCAAGCAAATGCTCCTTGCTTTCAGTTATTTACATTACTTGTCATTACAGTCGGACATAACAATCATTGTTTGGACAAGCACAACCATTTTTCTCATTAGGTATTTTGCCAAGAAAATTTTTTACTCACAAAGTGCTTGGTTTGGAAAAAAAAAAAATAGTGGCTGTTCATCTAGATTAAGATCAGTCAAGAGATGGGGAGAAGAATATTTATTTGCTTTAAACTTTGTGTGATCTAGTGATGCCGCATTAAATAAATAGATCAATATATTATAAGCAAAAAAATTGTGCCTATTAACAAAATATGTGCTTCCTAAATACTTTGGTCATCCAGCAACCTGTAGAGAAAGAAACATGCATACACAAGAAGATAGTTCAGAATAAGAAATAATACCTGCCACGTTTTTCTATTCGAAGCATTTTGTCTAGAATGATACAGACTTTGTGTATTTCTCCACTTTGACAAGAACCAATCACGCAAAATGCCTTGATCAAATGATTGAAAATCTGGGTATCAAAATCCAAATTGTGGGCTAACATTTCTTCATATAAAGCCAGCAGTTGACCAATCTTTCTACTCCTGACCAGCCAATAGGACAAATGTGCAATTGCCTCTGATGGGTACACACCTTCTGCAGATCTCACAAAATTAATGGCCTCCACAAATTTCCGGTTCCTACAAAGGCCATCCACAATGGTACTGTAGGTAATTTCGTCTGGTCTAATGTTTACCATATTCATCACAGCGAAAAGATTTTGAAGTTCATCAATTTTTCCTGCTCGATAGAACTCATGGATCAGAATGTTACATGTAACAATATCAGCAACGAACCCATTGCTCACAAAAATATATTTTGCGGTCGTGTATTTTCCTGCTTTACAGAGGCAATGTATAACAATATTGAAAGTTTCTGTGTCTGGGCTTATACCCTTCTTCAACATATCAGTGAAGAGCTTCAAGACCCAAGAGAATTTTCCAATCTCACAAAGCCTGCTCATTATCGTATTGTAGCTAACTACATCAATATCTATTCCCAACTCCAAGCTCCTCTCCAAGAGGTGGTTACCTTCCCACACTGAATATTCACGACAAACGCTATCAAGCACAATGTTCAGTGTGACAACAGTAGGACATAACTTCTTCTTGAGCATAATCTCCAATTGTTTAAAAGCAACATCCGCCATGCCCGCTTTACAAAGCCCACTGATGTATGTGTTGTATGTGAATGCATTTGGCTCCCAACCATACGATACATCGTTTTCTAAGATATGTGCAACCTGGTCGAAGTATCCATGCTTGCACATCCCATTAATCAATATATTGTAAGCCACAGTATCTGGCGGGCAACCAAGACTCCTCATTGCTTCCATCAACCTCATTGCTGCCTCGACCTTCCCTTGTGAGCAGTATGCCTGAAGGAAAGGTGTGTAGGAATGTGCATTTGGTGCACAATTTCCTTGGAGCATTTGATCCACTACATTCCATGCCTCCTCGACCATTCCAGCCCTGCACAACCCTGCAATCAGCGTCGAGTAGGTGACCACATCAGGATCGCAGCCGCTCTGCACCATCCATTCAATGATCTGGCGGGCCGAATCAAACCTTTTGAGGTAAAAAGAATAGTACTTCACCAGAACAGTTAGAGGCCCAGCATCCAGTTTGACACCTGACTTTATCATTTCATCGAACACCTTCTCGGCATCCTCCGATCGGCTTGCAGCTAGGAGCGCGTCCAATACGGTGGTGTAGCAGAATATGTCAGGATCGCATTTGGTTTCCTTCATGTCCCGGAAAAGCCTGAGGACCTCGTCTAGGTTTCCGGCACAGCTGAAGGCCTTCATGAGGAGGTTGTAGTGGAAGGGATCGGGTTCGAGGGGCCGGGCGCCGGGTTCTGGGAAAGAGAAGCGCCTTTTGGCGGGGAAAAACTTCAAGATCTGGGATAACCGGGAGATGAGATCCGAGGAGGGATCGGTCTCTTTGCCGCCAACGGCGATGGGGACGGCGCTGACTGAGTCGGAGATCGTGCTGTGGCCGCGGAAGGAAGGTCGGCGCCTCGAACGGTGGCGGATGGCATCCATGACGAAGCCAAGAGTTGCGACAACGGATCGGATCGCCGTCGGGAGAGAGGAGGAGGGAGAGAAGCAAACGGCCATGGAGGAGGGACGGCGAGGGCGAGGAAGGCCGCGTTGCAATCGCGGCCTAAGTAATTATTGGACAAATTTGGGGTTAATCGTAAAATACGCTTGACAGTTGTCTTTCGAGCGTATTTGGTTCAAGTAATCATACATAATCTTAATTATGTAATTACTAAGGAATAAAATATAACCTTAGAATAAAGTATAATCTTTGATAAAAATCTTGTTTGGTTGGAGGTTTTAATATATAACTTAGTTTAACATTTTACTAAATTATTCTTTGTCTTTTGCTCAATCAATTCAACGACGATCATGGAAATATTAATGACGACTGCAGCGATCGACCGATCGGCGGCGACGGTGACCGACCAGTGGTCGACCGGCCAACGACGACGGTGACCGACCAACGGCGACGGTGACCGACTAGCGGTCGACCGACGACGACAACGATGAGCGACCGATTGGCGACGACGTCGACTAGCCAGGCGGCGGCGGCCGTGCGACGGTGATGGTCGCGACCGGTTGGCAGTCGCGGCGGCGTGGAGGGCGATGGGCGGCGATGAGCAACCGCAATAGCGACTTACGAGCGATGGCAAAGAATCGGCGATACGCGCGACGACGGCTGCAGCGATTACGGCGACGGCGATGGTGACGGCGCGCGGCGATCGTGACGGCGCATAATGGCGCGGTGGCGATGATGATCGACGACGGCGGCATTTACGACGACGATTTACCGGCCATAAATCGATCGAAGCTACAAATTGACATTTAATATATTGTTAGGGGTAATATTGGAAAAGAATTTTCTTAACCCCGAGAATCAACAAAAACCTTGACTCTCTAAGGTTTTCCGATTCCTCCTATAAAGATTTTTGTTCATAACAAGATAATGAACAATTACTAGGTAATTGTTCATAACCTAAACCAAACAAAATTTTTGTTGATAATCTAACAAGGTTATCAACAAAAATCCCCAACCAAACGCACTGTTTCACATCCTAAGCCTAGGTAATTGTTCCTTAGATAATTGTTCATAATCTAAACCTAACAAAAAATTTTATTGTATTACATCCTTATCCTGTTTGTCATTTAATTTAATTCCAATATAAGTACATATAAAATAATATTAAAAAAAATGGAACCGTCATTTTAGTGACTCTAACGACTATTTCACATTTGAAAGAGGAAAAATAAATTTAAAAGTATTTATGGAGACAATCTCAATTTTTAAGTTTGTCATCCTATTTAAAGGAAAATTATACAAATTCATTCTAATTTAAGGTCGAATTGTAAATATTTGAGAGTTGAATTAGGCATCTCACCGTTGCACTATAATTTCGAGCTATACAAAATATAAATAACTATGATTAAATTGATCGACAAATGTATCTCATGTACAAAAATAATGTCCATCTCGAGTTTGATTCTCATACATTCATGGTTCGATCCTCAGCTACGATGAATTTGTAGAATTTTTTTTCAAATGGGATAAATCAAGTAAATTGAGATTGTTTGCTTTCCGATTTTATGGCTATTCTATTTTTTGTAGCCTCGTATGCTTTGTCCGATGAGGAAAAAGAGTCGGCTTCGTATGCTTTGTCCGATAAGAAAAAAGAATCGGTCAATTATCCTCCTCTTCTGCAGGGATCACACCCTTTATATAGAGCTAACTCAAAATTAGTTAATAGTCCATCAATGCTAATAATACAGGTTAAAGAGTTCTACACATATAGATCTAAAATCCATTAATCCACATCCAATAACACAAATCCGTTAACTAAAATTTTAATCGGGTTCGAACCAATATGACACAATCAGATACATTACGGTAATTATATGTAAGTCCACCATCAATAATCTCCCACTTGGACAACATGTGATTCTGAATGTAACACATAACTGAAATTCCTTAATTGCATACATTATGTCGTATTGAACTGAAACAATTTGGTCCATCAACTTTATTGGTACAAGACTAAAGTGATTGTTGCTACTTCATATATGTAATCGGTAGCAAGACCTATCAATAATCACAATACCAATGTCATCAATGACATAGATCTGATATTAATGTGTAGCATGAGAAATGCATGAAATGTGTTCTTCACTTATCTATTCTCAACTGATCTTCCTTACGATCCAAAATCAGATCTGATCATATTTGCAAGTACCGTACCATATGCTAAATTGCATTAGCAAACCATGATTACCTTATAACTCAATAATGAGTCATACATCACATTTACAATCAATATATCCAAACCACATTAGTAAATCATAATGTTTCTTTATTTAGAGCGTCAACAAATACATATATAAAAGAGAAAACTTTATTCGTACGATAATTAAAATTTATATGTGTTCATTAAATACATAGAACATTCAAAATAACAAATAAATACAGACTCCCACTAAACATGTATGCAATACATGTTGATGAAACACCTTGGGTAACAATCCCTTAGTGAGTGGATCCGCCATCATTAAATCTGTCTGAATGTGTTATATTATTATTTGACCACTCTGGACTCTTTCCTTAACCACTAGGTACTTGATGTCGATGTGCTTTGAATTCGACGAGTTACGATTGTTCTTGGAATAGAGTGTTGTAGCTTTGTTATAACAAACACTTTTTTAAAGGTCTATCAACACCATCGATGACCTGTAATATTGTGACAAAATTTCGTAGTCATATCTTGTGATTTGATACTTCATAACAAACTATTAATTTTGCCTCCATCGTAGAAGTCTATATAAGTACATGTTTGACACTTTTCTATGATATAGCTCCTTCACAAACATGTAGACAAAACCTGAGATGGACCTCCTTCTATCCAAGTATCCAGCAAAATCAGAATCTGAATATCCAATCACCTCTAATTGACTGGACCTCTAATATGTGAGTATGAGTTCTTTGGTTCTTTGTAAATACCACGTTATCCTCTTTACAGCTTTCTAATGCCCTAGTCCAGGGTTGCTTAGATACCTACCTAACATTCCAACAATGTACGCTAAATCTGAATGCGTACAAACCTGAGCATACATGAGACTCCTTACTGTCGATGCATAAGGAAGTTTTTTCATCACATTTATTTCACATTCACGTTATGGATATTGTTGCAAGCTAAAATTATTACCTCCAAACATAGGTGTGTCCTCAGGTGTATAATTTTATATGTCATACTGTATCAGCACCTTTTTAATATATGTCTTTTGTGATAATCCAAGTATACCTTTGGATCTATCACGATATATCGGTATGTCTAATACAAAAGACGCTCCACTAAGATCTTTCATTTCAAATTTATCTGATAGAAATGACTTGATCTCATGTAGTAATTATTTATAATTGTTTGTGAACAAAATGTCATCCACATATAAGATAAGTATCACAAGTTTGCTCCCATTGACCTTGATATAAATGCATTGATCAACTAGATTTTCCTTAAAACTAAATGAATTAACCACTTGATCAAATTTTTTGTACCACTGACGAGAAGCCTGCTTTAAACCATAAATGAACTTCATCAACTTACATACTAGGTGCTTTGAATCATCAAATTCAAAGTTCTTTGGCTGCACTATGTATATAGATTCCTCAATGTCTCCATTAAGAGATGTAGTCTTGACGTTTATTTGATGTAGCTCCAAATCATAATGAACTACAAGTGCTATGATTACCCTCAGGGAGTCTTTCGTGGATATAGATGAAAAAGTCTCATTATAATCAATATATTCCTTTTGAGTGAATCTCTTAGCTACAAGGCATGTCTTATACTTTTCGATATTGTCTAGTGAATCTTGTTTGGTTTTAAATATCCATTTACAACCAATAGGTTTCACCATTTCAGGCAATTCAACTAATTCTCATATATCATTGTCTGTCATAGACTTTATCTCATCTTTCATGGCTTCAATCCACTTTTCAAGATTAGAGCGTTGTTTGACTTCCTGGAAAGATGAAGGATCATCTTCTGATCCTATGTCAAACTCATGCTCTTGGAGATAAGCATGATCACGTGAAACCATGGATCTCCTTTCCCTAGTGGATCACCTTAGTGGCACTTGTATTTGAGGTATTTGAGGTGCTTAAGGAACTTGTTCAACCATAGGAGGGTGTACCTCAATCTGAGTAGATGATTCCTCTACATGCATAAGGGAGGATACAGAAACATCATGAAATACTACTCCCACCGAATGTGCAACATCAATAACGTAGGGTATATATAGTAATCATACCACTACTAGTTACACATGTAGTAACTGAGGTAGGATGACAAGTAATATCCTCCTCAAAAGATATGTCCCTTGGGTCTGTTCTCTCACTGTCTTCAATGAATTTGACATTTTTCGTTTCGAAAATGACCTATTTGAGGGGTCATAAAACTTAAAGTCCCTTGACCTTTTCGAATACCCTACAAAATAGTAGCTAATAGTCCTTGAGTTAAGTTTCTTTTCTTTAGGCTTATAAGGTCTAGCCTTAACTGGACAATCTCAAATGTGTAAATGCCTAATACTGGGTTGCTTATCTATCCATATCTCATATGAGATTTTACTCACTGCCTTACTAGATATTTTTATTAAGTAAATACACTACAATCTTGAATGCATCACCCCACAAGGACTCTGATAAAGAAGTAAAAGACATCATACGTCTCACTATGTCCTTTATGGTTCGGTTTCTTCACTTAGCTACACCATTATGATGAGGAGTATCATACATGGTATATTGAGCCACAATACAACACTCAAAGAGGTAATTGGCAAAAGCTCCTAGACGTTGTTCACTTGATCCATCATAACAACTGTAATATTCACCTCTACGGTTGGATCTGACAACTTTAATCCTCTTATCTAGTTGATTTTCAATTTCGGCTTTAAAGATCTTGAACATGTTCAAGGACTATGACTTCTCATACAAGTGTGTCTTCCTTTGGACCGACACGATTTGTGCATGATTGATAACTCAATATGAGTCAGATTTGGTTATATCAATTATAACCACAATTTACTATTCCTTTAAACAGTCACATAAGATATTTTTCTTTGGACCAACATCTTACATGTATGCTATTTATAGCGAATCTCCTTTAAACATATATATGACATAAAGATGTTTTTTCTTTGAGGCAACCATCCTTAGCATAAATATATATCCACTCACACAAATGATGCACTAAGTTTAGCTAATAGTTCTCGTTTTGATGATAGTATTAGTTTAACTTAATAATATATGTGTTAATGGATACAAATAAAATTCTAGATAGCTCTACTGTATTTATGCTATTAACTAATGTAAGGAATGCAAAATGATCATAACATAAGACTCAAAAACTTCGAAGCTTCCGAAAAGGCACTAAATGATGTTTTTAAGGCTCGAAACAGGATACCCCTAACAAACGTAGAGCTTTGAAATGCCACCGAGAACACCTCAAAATTCATCCCGAGCAATAAGTTATGGTCTCTGAAAGTTTCCCACGCCATCAGTCGATTGTTGTCATATAGCAGTCAACTGATGGTAATCCGTCTATTGCTCTAGTCGACTAATAATCCTTATGTGCTTAAATTAAAGCACATCAGTCGATTGGTATTTAATGGCAGTCAACTGTATCATCAGTCGATTGCCCAATCGATCAAAATCATTCTGTACCAAAATTTAAGTCAACTAGCTGACTGCCAACAAATGTCAGTTGACTGGAGTCACCCAGTCGAGTTCCATAGTCGACTCACAAATATTTTTTTCAAAATTTCTCATGACATCAGTCGACTGATGATCTAATTTTTATGGATATGAGCGATGATTTCGATGAAAAATGACGGCGATTATGCGGTTGTTCTTTGAGAAAAATACGAAAAACCCTAATCTGACACTAAACCTAGGATTTCTAACCTTTAGATTTGACAATTATGTGTGTTTAAATGCGTCAAATGAAGTTCTAATACAAAACATAAGCATTTAGATCAAAATCGTCGAAAAATCACAACTTAATATTGTACGATCAACGACACCTAACCTGTGTTATGATATCAATTGATGAATCTTTTGAATCTGTCAATTGATCGTGCATTCGCATATGTAATAAAAAAAGAAAAGAAAAAGATCAATACGTAGGATCTTGTCTATTGATCTATAATAAATATGCGAAACAAGATGAAAAATGCAAGTGTAAGTAAAACAATAACCATGCACCTGGATCCGGAGACAATGTCGTCAGAAGAATCTGAAATTAGAAGAAGTGCCATTGGATTTGATCTTTCCCAAGTCGAGAGAGTCGACCCCGTATGTTCTGTCCGATGGAAAAAAAAATCGATCGATCAATGGACGATCATCCTCCTCTCCTATAAGAATCATACCTTTTATATAGAACTAATCCAAAATTCATTAACAACCTATCAATATTAACATTATAGGATAAAGAGTTCTACGCATATGAATCTAAAATTCATTAATCCATATCTAATAACGCACTTGTTAATTAAAATCATAATAGTTATATCAAATCAATGTCACACAATGGAATATATTACCATAATTAAAGATAAATCCACCACCAACCCGAGATTCAGATAATTAGAGCAAGAACATTTGTTGGTAGATTGGTTGATTCCTAGATACGTTGATACTGATGTTTAGCATGTGTTCGGGCCAAAGCCTACGAATCCATTTGCAGCATCGAAGGTGATTTGGATTCCTTCCTGTTGTTTATTTCCCATGATCGACAACCCCGACGGCGACGGCGCGAACGCGAAGCAGAACGTCCCCGCGTCGTCGACCGGAATCAGGAAATTCCTCGCCGGCAGCGTCAGAATCGTGCCCCTGGCGAAGTAGAACGAGACTGTTGGGACCCGCACGCTCTCGTACCCGCTCAGGTCGTAGCAGGTGTCGAAGATGGACATGGGCGGCGCCCGCGGCAGGCCCGCCGTACCGCCGGCGAACCTGTCCCGCAGCGCGGCGTATGCTGCGGGTGGGAGCCGCGTGGCAACCGTCCCGGTGTCCATCAGTACCCCACCCTCGCCCTCGTCGGAGAGCCGGAAGACGTCCTCCTGCACCGGCAGCGGCACGCCGCCGACGCCGAGGCCGAGGAGGCGCACGTAGTAGAAGTTCGGCGCGCGGAGGTTGCGAATTAGGGGGACCCAGACGGCCCCCACCGGCACGGCTAATGTCCGGCCGAAGATTATCGAGCCGGCGGCTCCGCCGCCGGGAGTGGCGAGTCAGTAGCTGAAAACGCCGCCGGCCTGGCCCCCCAGCTGGCTCAGGAAGGACATCTGCCCCCAGCCCAGCCCCAGCAGGCCGGCGGCGCCGACGAAGAGGCCGTGGTTGTTGTGGCCGCACCCGATGGTCACGTCGCGCACCGTGGCGGTTCCAAATGTGAGAGTCTCCAGTGCGAGGGTGCCGATCGCGTAGGATCCATCTATGTATGCCACCTCATAGCGGCAGTCGCCATCGTGGCAGCTGGAGTCGCCGTTGTGGAAGAGGTCGCAGATGGAGGAGCCGCAGGGGATCCCGGCGAAGGAGGCCGACTCGGCCGGGTCGAACACAGGATCGGATTGCGGGTAGCACTGCACGCAGGGGCGGCATTGGATCCACACGATATCGCTGCCGGAGTCTACCACCATGTACTGGTCGCGCGGCGGTACGCCGACCCCGACGCGGACGAAGTACTCGCCGCTGCCCTCCTCGAGGCCAGAGACCACCTCCGACCTGAAATCCTGAACCCGATAGCTTCCTTCTCGGGAGAGACGTCGATGGAGAAAGGCGACGCGCCGGAAATCACGGTGTAGCAGGTGTTCAAGGCGGTGGCTGTGACCGGTGAAGTTGCGGCCGGAGATCGCGTCGCGGTGGAGCAAATCTAGCGAAAGCTTGCCGTGGCGGACGAGTTTAGGAAGATGGCTGTGGAACTCAGGGGAGGCGAGCTCCCGGAGACGAACGAGGTGGAATTCAGTGGCCCCGGCGACGAAGGCAGCCCAGCAAAGCAATATGAAGAACAGAGCAGCTGCAGAGGACGCTTCCATGGCCGTGTTTGTTGCTTTAGTGAAAAAAAAAAACAGGCACGCAACCTCAAATTCATTTGCATGGCAGTGTTACTTTAGATCAATACTTTTGCAAGAATTACTCGAAATAATCTCATTTTTCTTGCATTTTAAATTTCAACTTGTCGTCTTTGTGCTGGGTGGCTCTGGCTGAAGTCTTGCAAAAGCCGATCAAAAGATTCTAATCCAACTCTAATGTTCGGTATGATTGGATCTCTCAATGAAATTATAAATTTCAGTACCATATTAGTGGTGTTGGGATTACGCTATCATTGTGGTGTTGAAAATTTAAATCTCAATATCACAGTGATGCTGAAATTCAAATTTCAACACCATGTTTGAAAATTAAATGTGTTATTTTTGAAAGATAAAAAGGAAATTAAGTGCGTTATTTGATAAATATGAAAGTATGAGGTATTTTTTGGACAATTCCAAACTTCAAAAACGTTGTTTGGTAAATTCCGAATGAATTTTATTTATGGATTCAAAATTTATTAATCCACGTCTAATAAAACAAATTTATTAATTAAAATTATAATAATTAGATCATTTAAATCTGATTAAAACTAATAAGATATAATTAAATATATTATGATAATCGTACCAACGGTTTAAAGACGGACTGAAAATAGAGCAATTGGCGAGTAAACAAAAGCTGCAAATGAGATGAAAAACAGAGTTTGAACCGATGGATGCGAAGCAAAGGACCACTATAGAATCTCTTAATGGGTTTCGACTCGTCATGCTTACGAGCGAGCGGAGCAAAAAGGAAGAAGAAGCCTTGAGACACTAATTTCAGTGCACTCTTTTCCTATGTCATCGAAGAAAAAGAACTTGCCCTTTTGCAGGGAAGTGTTTTCAATTAAAAAGAGAGCCACACAACCCCCATTAAATATTAATTATATCTTAATTTTTATACACATTTTAAAATAATCTTCTTCTTTTTTTTTCGCTTTCCGCTTTCCATTTTATCCGTACCTGAGTATTATAATCCCTTCCGTAAAGTTGAGAATTTGTCCAATTAATAGTCTTCTGTCATCCGTCCTAGGATACTGACTAGAGGAAGGTAAATCACGGAGGGACAGTCTCTTGACACGGTGGCAAGACAGGGAGAAGTCCATTTGAAATCAGGAGAGATTTTACACCCCTCATCCAGAATCGAACCCTGTTCATTTTGCAAGCAACCCTCTGCCTTACCATCGCGCCGTCCCCGTAAGGACAAAAACTGTGGTGGTAAACTTTTTAACGTGACTGGCTCCACCGCCGAAGCGACCCCTCATCAGAAATCTCCGAAGGGATTTTTGGAGGCACAGTACCACGATGTTGATAAGAGCAACGTTGGGTCGGCCCAGTATCTCAGTCAACAGCACCTACGGGTGAATTGTCGCTGAGGGCTCGAACCCGACACCTCCCGCAACATATACCTCCACGCTTACCACTTGGGATAAGGCGTTTCGGTTAAAACTGTGGTGGTAAACTTTTTAACGTGACTGACCTCACTGCCGAAGCAGCCCCTTATCAGAAACCCCCGAAGGAATTTTTGGAGGCACAGTACCACGATGTTGATAAGAGCAATGCTGGGCCGACCCAGTATCTTAGTCAACAGAACCTACTAGTGAATTGTCGCTAAGGAGGACTCGAACCCGACACCTCCCGCAACATGTACCTCCACGCTTACCACTTGAGATAAGACGCTTCAATCTGAGCATTATAATCCCGAACATCCACATCCAAGCATTCGCTGTCATTCCATATCGACATCGAGAAAATCATATTCGAACATCAATTCAATTGAAATTTAATCGGAGTGCTATCAAATTACGATTAGATTATGATTGATTGAATTTCAAGTGAAATTCACCGTCAACATTGCGGTCAATGACAATTGTAATTACAGTCAATTCCTATTGAAATTCAATCGCAGTCCGACTGACATTTAAGTCTGGTCGGACACGATCGGATTTCGATCGAAATTTGATCTTGATCTATTCGGATTACGATCAGATTTCGATCAGAATCAACCATCGCTGTGCTCACTGTCGCCCATAGTCTGACCGATGTCGGAGTTCGGTCGGATTGCAGTCGAATTTCGATCGAATTACGGTCGGAATTGACTGTAGCACTGGCAAATTCCGATCGCAATTCAGTCAGAATCCGATTGCAGTTCGACTAGACTCCTTCGTCGACAGATATCATGGTCAGATTTCGATTGAACCGTAGTTGGATTTCAATCGGATTGCAGTTGAAATCCGATCGCTCGACGATGATACCAAACGATAGCAAGTGCGGATGCTCGAGCACGAAGAGAGTGGGAAGTGAAAGGGAGAAAAAATATTTTAGAAATTTTATAAAAATTAATACGTGTATAAAGTTTGATGGGACGTAAAACCTGCTCTCTCAAAAAAAAAATGCTCCTCTTTTTTTTATTATTATTATTATTATTATTATTATTATTATTATTATTATTATTATTCATATTCAGAGATAAATGCATCCATTAAGATAGCTTAAACTTCTAGGTAAAGGAGGGACCGAGGGAGTGATATTGTCAGTGAATGATTTTTTAGGTCTTTTACAGACTCTTTCAACGTTGAAACAGAGCATTCGTAAAGCTAAAGTTGCTCCTGCGAGACTTTTATGCTATCGTTTTGATAAATTCATCTAGTTTTTTTTTTTTTTAATTAGCATTTTAGGCTCCATTAATTTTGAAGAGGATCAATTTATTTCACAAAATTTTTTTATTGATTATCAAAATTCAATAAGAAGTGTTTATATGGACAATTACAATGTTCTTAATTTATTATTTTGTTTGATTTTTTTAATAAATATATTATATTTAAAAATTGAAAGAATAAAAATAGACATACTATTGCTGCCTCGTAAACTTAAAGAATTGATTTTTTTTTCTTCTCCGTTCTTGAGATGATCTTCCTCTTACTCTAAGTAAATATTCTCCAATAAAAACAATTATCCATGTTTAATATTTGTTTCGCAAATGGAGTGAGTCAATTATCAATTAAATTGAATTCGATTAATTTAAAATTTTATTTTTAAAATATAAAAATATTGACTATTTTAATTTCTTCGATTTAATTTTAATTTTGTAATTTAAAAATCGATTAAGTTAATAAATCAAATTAGGATACTAGTTGGCTACACAAATTATTAATATCTTAAAAAATTAGACCGTTTCAATTCAATTGTTTCCATTGAAAAATTAAATAAAAAATCAATCAATTTATTGTTCAACTCCATTATTTTATTAAAAAATTGATCAGTCAAATATTTAATGGATTAATTTGATTTTTAATCAAATCAATGGAAGTTACTATGATTCTATTTTTATGAAAAAAATTGATTAGATTTGTAAAAATAAGTAAATTAAGAATTATGTAAAAATTAGAATCCATCAATCTAACGACTCTTATCGATCTGTTCCACGGTCATTGTGAGAGAGATAAATTATGAAGAAGGACTCTATGGACCTTAATTTAATGGTTAAGATATATAGGAATCATTTAAATTCAGAAAAAAACTTTAGATCTTCTCCGAAATCGATTCTTCTTTTATCCATAAGCTCCGTCGTATCTTAGCCACCACACCATTTCAATGGGAACGAGAACGACAATTTACCAAACACAGCTGTTAAAGTTTCGAAATGCCCAAAACGCGCACTATACTTTCACAATTACCAAATCGCGCGCATAATTCCCAAAATACCCCTCCCGCCAAACAACGTTTTTAATGCAAAGATCCTGCATGCATCCGAGGCACATTTTCAAATCCCGAGCCATCGAAACGTCCCGTCCAAACAAGTCACCACATTAGCGTCTTCGTTGCTTCAGCTTCCGGGAAATCTTCGAGCACACAAAAACTTGGAAAAGCTTAGACTCCATTTTTCCTCCTACTTCATTACATTAGCTGCCGAGTTCTTGGAATTTCGTCGAGACGCTTCGAGGTAATATGGTGTCGTCCTCTCATTTAACTAGAGTTTTACCCATTTCTCACTCGGTTTTAGGGTTTCCGTTGAAAGGCGTACATCTCATTGGGTTTTTTTCTACCCTTTCGTGTTGCAGAATGAGTCAAGCATCTGGTTCAACCTCTCCTTCACCGACCAAGGTATGTGTCACATTCCTTGGTTTAGTCCAATATGAAGTATGTCATATGTTTAAAATGATTTCTCCGTTATGGTTTTGGAATGGTTTCAAACATTCAAATACAAATGGACGATCTCTTCAATCTGTATATGAATTAGATAAATAGAGTCGTAAATTCCCAGCACCGTGGTAATGGGATTAAAACTCCCAGCAACACCATGGTGCTGGGAATGTAATTTCCAACACCATGTACATAGAAGTTGCCGGATTTATTGGTGGTGTTGGGAATTAAAACCCCAGCCACACAGTGGTTCTGCGTTTAAAAATCCCAGCACCAGGGAGATGAACTAGTCAAGAAATATGGTGGTGCTGGGAATTTATTTTCCAGCACCACCGTGGTAATGGGATTAAAACTCCCAGCAACACTATGGTGCTGGGAATGTAATTTCCAGCACCATGTACATAGAAGTTGCCGGATTTATTGGTGGTGCTGGGAATTAAAACCCCAGCGACACAGTGGTTCTGCGTTTAAAAATCCCAGTACCAGGGAGATGAACTAGTCAAGAAATATGGTGGTGCTGGAAATTTATTTCCCAGCACCACCGTGGTAATGAGATTAAAACTCCCAGCAATACCATGGTGCTGGGAATGTAATTTCCAGCACCATGTACATAAAAGTTGCCGGAATGGTTGGTGGTGCTGGGAACTAAAACCCCAGCAACACAGTGGTTCTGCGTTTAAATATCCCAGCACCATGGATATGGAACTGGTCGAGATAAATGGTGGTGCTAGGATTTTATATCTCAGCACCACCGTGGGTCTGTGATATAAATTTCCAACACCATGGAGAGGGAACCTGGGCGAGAAAAAGAGTGGTGCTGTCAATTTTTTTTTACAGGATTATTGCAAAGAATTTCCAAATCTCAAATTTGTTTTTTACATTTATAAAATGAAGGAATAAATTATGTATTTTCATATTGTTAGGGAAATAATGAGTGTCTTGAAGAAGAAACCGAATGGACCTTTATTGAATTTTTTGGAGGTCCAAGTGCTAAAGGGAAGCAACGTCCGTCAGTTTGTTTACATGAAAGGCACAGAAAGATAATTAAACAAACTCCATTTGCTGTTTTTTTTAATATACAAGACATTCCACAAATCCGTGGAATATTGGTCAATATATTTCAAAGTTGGGATTCGACAAGTCAAAGCTTTAAGTTTTCAACTGTCCTAGTTGCTTTCACAAGAAGAGATGTGTCCCTTTTGCTCGGTATTGCAGATAGAGGGGCTTATGTTCCTATGAATTCAACTAATGCATCAGGTGCTCTTTTCAATTCTCAATTCTCCAAAAAAGAACCAACTAGATCGAGGTTAGAGTTTTTGCTTAAAATATTTTCTATTAGAGTAGAAGTAGATGAAGACGTTTTGGTATTTTGTAAGTTGTATGTATTGTATATATTTGCTTGTGTGTTGTTCTGTACTACTACATATAAGGTCCCCATAGGTCTTGTAGATATTGTAGATGATTTTGACAATATAGGTAGTTTCAATTGGGTCGAAGCCATCCATCAATTTATGGCTCCACAATTGCCTACTATTGGAGATATATGTTCATCTAATAATACAAGATACTAAAGGGGTTAAATTCTTTATCTAAAGGGCTTTACTAAATAATTTTTTCTTTTATATTTACGTAAGTATGTAACACTTTCGATATGAGCAGGCTTGGTTTCTGGAACATATCCCAATCCAGAGACCATACAATACTGAAGGGCCACGAATAAATAAGTGGAGGGCAACTCCTTCACATATTAGCAAGGTCAGGAATTTATTGGAGCAAGTCTCCTGAGCAGTAAATAGAAGACCACAACTTAGCAGTTTTTCATTTTCGTTATCTAAATAATTGTTGATTTTTGATAGGTCATTGTTGATCTAGTATGTACGTAGTGAAAATATATTGCTTGATAAGGTTGAATATTATTATATTGAAAATACTCCTCATCCAATAGAGACATCATCATCACAAACTATACAAGAAAAATACCCAGCTAGTGAATGCCATGAGTGTTTAGTTTATCAGAGACAACTCAAAGAGTTAAGAATGGAAAACATGGCATTAACTGAAAGGGTAAAAGAACTAATGGAAATTATAGAAAGAGAAGGTATGGAGGCTGAACCAAATAAGCTCAAGTTGACTCAACCTCAACCGAACCAATTGCCGTGAGAACAAGACGGGCGAGATAGAGCCCGCTATGATTACGGATACTCCCGTTGATAGTCCATCAGGCAAAAATGGTTCCTCAAAGCAAAAGAAAAAGATGTAAATTTCGATGTTGAGTTATTAGAAGGGCAACCTGATAAAGTCGTAAAAGAAGCGTAGTATTTGACAAGAAAGGCAAACAAAAATTGGTATGGATGAATTATGAGGGGTACTATCTGTATTTTGGAAGAAGATGAAAAGATCTTGGCAGGATGAAGCAATAATTGATAAACTCAATCAAATGAGAATGGAAGCCATTGCGGTTAGTCAGAATACTTCCCAAAAATAGTTTGTGTTATTTTATTTAAATAACAAATAATATTTTTGTATCATAGTATGTCAAGAAAAATTGTAAGACTAAAGAAAGAACAAGAAACAAGATCTTGATGTGACCTACTTGCTAAAAGTTTAGAAAACAATAAAGTATGGTAGTTACATCCACCATTACATTCAAAATTCTATTACAATATTATAAAGTGCAAATATTTATTTACGATAAAAAATTTTTGTAGGTCGATAACATGTGTTATGTTTGGGAGGAAGGTCCTTTTCATTAACTCAATTCTTTATACTGAGTTAATGGATCTGCTTTCACTGATTGGGAGGTTATCGATACATTTTGCTCAATTCTTTTTAGGGGGGCCTCCTCTTCATGTAGGTCATATAACAAGTCTGTGTATTGCTCATCCGTGTTCATTGTAAGGGAGTTAAATTATCTTATATTTTCACGACATTTGATATTATACTAACTGTTTAAATATTTTCCTCTACACACAATTTCAGTCAGCATTAAGATTGTCGTGGAAGACTGCCACAACACAAATCATAAACACGGACATGAATGATGGAGAGGTTAGATATTTTTATACCTCTAAATACTGACCAAACTCACTTTCACCTGTTGTGTATCGACACAAAAGCAATGAGTTTCAATCATTACAACTCCATTTCATATGGTGGAAGATCAAAAGATGATTTTGAAGCAGTGGTGAGTAGTTAAATATTTTAAATATAGATATTCCATCAATTTAACTTTGTTATCTGTTAATGAATAGTTATGTTAACTTAGTCATCGTGTAATTATAGGTATCCCAATTTAAAGGATATTCACCCAAGGAGCTTGCAGCAATTCATCCATGTTTACAAGCCTATTACCCCATCGACAGCTGGGTTTCTGTTACAACGGATTGTCCCCAACAAGTGGCAAGGTACTAAAAGAAAAATACTGAACGTGAAAATTATACTTTTGAATTGAAATATAAAATTTTTCTTTGCATGTTTACAGCAATGATTGTGTCTTCTTTGTGATGCAATACATGAGATGTCTGCTTTATGGTGAGAAGATGGACTTCAAACAAGCGGCATGACCAAATCTAGAATAGATGTCTCTCTCAATTTTAAGGGATGAGTTCTTTCGATGTAATTTTAGAAGTGTTCAGTAGCAGATGACAAATTGTTGTAATTAATGAAATTTGCTAATTTGTAAATGATAATCGCTTCCATAGATCAACAAAGGACTTTAAATATGTTTATTGTTTGTGTTTGAGCTTTAATAAATGTTATATAATATATTGTTCAATACTTTGCTGGTGCTGACAATGAAATCCTAGGAACACAATGGCCCTGGGATTAAATTTTCCAGCAACACAGTAGTTCTGGGATTTTAATTCACAGCACCACGTACAATTTTGAACTCACCGACAACTATGGTGGTGCTGGGAATTTAACTCCCTGGAAGACAGTGGTGGTGGGAATTAAAGTCCCGACCACCGTATACCCGAATCAGGCGAGAAATAAGGTGGTGCTGGGAATTAAAATCCCAGGAACTCAATGGTCCTGTAATTTTAATTCCCAGGACCACGTACAATTTCGAACTGGTCCAGGAATACGGTGGTGCTGGGAATTTAACTCCCAGGAACACAAGGGTGCTAGGAAAAAAAGTCTCAGCACCACGTACAGTTTCGATCTGGCCAAGAAATAAGGTGGTGCTGAAAATTAAAATCCCAGGAACACAATGGTCCTGCGATTCTAATTCCCAGGACCACGTACAATTTCGAACTGGCCGAGGAATACGGTGGTCTGTAATTATAATCCCAGAACTCGTGGTCCCGAAATTTATTTCAGACCACGCATAATTTCGAAATGGTGAGAATAAGGTGGTCTGGGATATCAATTCCCGTGACCACGCATAATTTAGAATCGGGGAGACACACGGTGGTCCCGGGATTTCATTCCCCGTGACCACGTAGAATTTAGAACCGCCGAGAACACACAAGTGGTCCCGGGATTTCACCCCGAGCACTACACTTTCAAACAGTCGGAAATAAGGTGGTGCGCAATTTAAATTTCAGAACACGGTGGTCAGTAGGGCCATCAATGGATTTTGGCCAAAACCCATGATGGACCTACATGAGTCCAAATTCAAATCTTTGCATCGATCGAAGACCTAACGGCTTCACATGGTGTTGCGTCGAGAAACTTCCTTCCGATCCTCCTACCTCCCAAGCGTCGCGTGCCACAGCGCACGGGCATGATTCTGAAAATTGGGTGTAAACCTAATCGGCTTGAAAATCGAAATTTTGGACACGATACGGAGCAAGTCCTAAAGCCAATGGAGTTGGTTTGGGACCGGTTGAGGTGACTAGGTCCATCAATGAGTTTCATGAAACCGTTGATGGACTACAGAGTCCAAATTTCAATTCTTTACATCGGTGAAATACCTAACGGCTTCACACGTTGTTGCGTCGAGCAAACATCCGTTGTGATCCTCCGCCTCAGTTTCCTCGTGCCACTTCGCACGGCACGATTCTGAAAATGTAGTCGAAAATTAAATCCGAGAACACAGGTGGTCTGGAAATTTAAAGCCCGGGACCACGTCCATTTGCAACGACCAGAAATAAGGTGGTCTTTGGGAATCTCAATCGAGAACAGTGTGTCGTAAGTGAATTCCCGGACCACGTCTGATGTCAGGATGAGATAAAATGTGGTGCAAGGAATTAATCATGGCTTGAAAATCAGAAATTTTGAACACGATACACAGAGGGGCAAGTCCCAAAGCCACTGGAGTTGGTTTGGACCGAAGTTGAGGTGACTAGGGCCATCAATAGGTTTTGACCGAAACCCATTGATGGACCTACAGGCATCCAAATGCCGAATTCTTTACATCGATTGAAAGACCTAACGACTTCACATGTTGTTGCATCGAGCAAACTTCGTTGTGATCCTCTTGCCTCCCAGTTTCAGCCTCGTGCCACTTGGCACGGGGCCTGATTTCTGAAAATGTGGTGTTGGGAATTAAATCCCAGGAACACAGTGGTCCTGGAAATTTAAATCCCAGGACCACGTCCATTTGCGACCTGACCGAGAAATAAGGTGGTGCTGAGAATCTCAATCCCAGGAACACCGTGGTGCTGGTAAGTGAATTTCGGCCACGCGTCTGATGTCAGCCCAGACGAGATAAAATGTGGTGCTGAGAATTAATCATGGCTTGAAAATCAGAAATTTTGGACACAATACATAGAGGGGCAAGTCCCAAAGCCACTGGAGTTGGTTTGGACCGAAGTTGAGGTGACTAGGGCCATCAATAGGTTTTGACCGAAACCCATTGATGGATCTACAGGCGTCCAAATTCTGAATTCTTTACATCGACTGAAAGACCTAACGGCTTCACATGTTGTTGCGTCGAGTAAACTTCGTTGTGATCCTCCTGCCTCCCAGTTTTGGCCTCGTGCCACTTGGCACGGGGCCTGATTTTTGAAAATGTGGTGTTGGGAATTAAATCCCAGGAACACAGTGGTCCTGGAAATTTAAATCCCAGGACCACGTCCATTTGCGACCTGGCCGAGACATAAGGTGGTGCTGGGAATCTCAACCCAGAACACGTGGTCTTGTAAGTGAATTTCAGACTACACGATGTCAGCCCGGACGAGATAAAATGTGGTGCTGGGAATTGAATCCCAGGAACACAGTGGTCCTGGAAATTTAATTCCCTGCACCACGTCCATTCGCGAACTGGCCGAGAAAAAAGGTGGTGCTGGGAAAACGGGATCCCAGGAACACGGTGGTGCTGGAAAGTGAATTCCCAGAACCACGTACAGTTTCGAACTGACCGAGGAATACGGTGGTGCTGGGAATTTAACTCCCAGGAACACAGTGGTCCTGGAAATTTAATTCCCTGCACCACGTCCATTCGCGAACTGGCCGAGAAAAAAGGTGGTGCTGGGAATCTTAATCCCAGGAACACGGTGGTGCTGGAAAGTGAATTCTTAGAACCACGTACGTCGATTCAAGGCGAGAATACGGTGGTGTCGGGAATTTAACTCCCAGAACACGATGGTCTCCGAAATTTAATTCGCACCACGCCCATTCGCGAATCGCCATGAAAAGGTGGTGAATCTTAATCCCAGAACACGGTGGTCGAAAGTGAATTCGAACCACGCATAGCATCGCCGAGGAATACGGCCGTCGGGAATTGAATCTCAGAACACAATGGTCTCGAAATTTAATTCCCACCACGCCCATTCGCGAATCGCCGAAAAAGGTGGTGCGAATCTTAATCTCGTGAACACGGTGGTGCCGGAAAGTGAATTCGTAATCACGCGATTTGATCGCCGAGGAATACGGTGGTCTTTGAATTTAACTCCTGAACACGGTTCCGAAATTTAATTCTCGTAACCACGCCCAATCGTGGTGCTAGGAATCTTATCAGAACACGGTGATCCGAAATATAATTCCCGGCTAATCGTAGATATCTCATCACAAAATCATAAAGTCGAAGTTGTTGAAATATTTAACAAAGTATATTTATTCCATAATTGTACAGATACTACACAGATTGCAAACACCTTTACAGCTGACTAATGATTTTTACAGGCAGGCACCTTGGTGTAGTTACATATCTAAAACTCTGTATAGTCTTACAACATATCCCACTATACAAAGATACATAATTGCAAACAAAATTGTGAGTCAAGATTATTCTATTCCCCACCATGAATCTGAAGCTCCTCATATCCTGCTGTCTGAATCTTTTAGGGTACCCAAATAGTAGGCTCTCAATGTATCGTATTATAAAAAATGCGCAATCATAGCTGTAAAAAATTAAAAATTATTAGTCCAATGCTAACTTATAAAATATGGTATTTACACATATTATTAGATGTCTTACGAAGAGCTTTGTCTGGGACCCTGGACTCGACGCACGGAAAAGTTTGCATTACAAATGTTTTCAGCCAGGCCAGGATGCCAGTTATCATAATACGAAGAGTGCATCTTTTTAAAGAATTCAACCTGGGACCGAAATAAATGCTATGAATCTTCCATACATAAACGGTTTATTTAGCTGAAATCTAATCTAATGCTTACTATTTCTTCAAATTGCGTAGTGTAAGCCTTCCTGACGGACAAGGAGTTGTAGTGGATGAACTCTAAATTTTCCAAGTCGGCCACAAGTAGGTGGCAGTGGTCGTCACGGATTATTGGACAAAATATGTATCTGATTGGATTGCCTGGGGTTTTAAAAGTTTGCTCGAATGCTTGGGCATACATAATATTAAACATATCCTGTGTATAAAAAAAATCTGTCAAAACACCGAGGCCGTAAGGCCGTAAAGTCTACAATTCCTTTCAAAAGGGTCAAAAACTTACCGGGAATCCAAATTTCACGTAAAATTGAGTTATAGTACGCCTTTATCACCACCTTGCACCGCCTAAGATCAAAATACGCTTATGCAATCCCCTACGTGTCAAAACATTCCAATCAAATATTGTAAGGAAAGAGTCCATGATAAGTTAATAGCATCGGTCTTCCACCGTCTCGCAGCACACTACACAAGGAAGGGGTTATTAGCAACTCTCAAAACATAAGATGAAAGGTATATACAAAGAATATAAGACTGTCTTACTCTATTTTTTTTAGTTTCAATAAAGACTCCCCGACGTTTGGATCCATCTTACCGGTGAATTCTGTATAAGCTTGTTGTATACAAAATAAAACTGTTCAATTTCAGAAATATTTTGTCTGGAAAATAGGACTGGACAGAATAACTGATGCTCACCTCCAATATCCTCTGCTTGACTTCGTCGAATGTTGGTTGTCTGTCTGTGGAGACTTGTGTGCCGGTATCTGATATTTCGGGTTCACCCTCCTCGGCAATTGATTTCCCTTTTATATCTCCGGCCTCACCTTTCGATGTTTGCCTCTGCAGAGAGATATTAGGGTCACCGAGGATACTCAATAGCCCTGCTGGGGACAATTTGAGTTTCAACTCTCCTTCTTTTAGAGATGTTTGAAAACCATGCAGGAGGGAGGCTTCTAAGGCTAGGGGGTGATAGACCATCAAGAGTCTTCTTCCTCACACAAACCTTCCGCCTAGGGTATGCAGAAGAAGGTTGTTGGGTTTGTACAACTTGTATAAGCTGTGATTGTAACCCCTCTACATCCCGGGATTGTAAATTGAGTTGAAGCTCCAGTACTAAACTGTCCTTTTCAGCGATTAATGCTTCTTTTTCAGCAATTATATCATCCCTTTCACTTATCTCGTTGTCCTTCCTGTTCCTGACCTCCTCTAACTCTTGAAGAAGCTCCTGTATTGTCTTTTCTTGTTGTTCGATGGTCGCTTCCTTAAGTAGGGAGGTGCTTTCAAATTCACACCTTGCTTCAACTAGCTTGGTGCTTAGAGTAGATACAATTTCTGCATTCTCCTGGCATACTGGACAGGTCATTCCTCTTGCGTCGACATGGGTTTCGGGTTGAGGACTTGATGCAGAAAATCTAGGTGGGGAAGCGGTATGTAGCAGATGCAGCTCTGACTGTGCTAGAATTAGATCGATAATGATTTTGTCAGGTAGGAGACCATCTACCATCTTCTTAACGACCCTTACATTTGTGGAACTCCACCTCCATCTAAGAATTCTTGGCAAAGCATGAGGGACGTGTGGAGGTAGGATACACAAATGCTCACACATTCATACCTGGAATGACAAGATTAGTTGTTAATAGACTGATTTATCTATACTATTTACGGAAGACATAAAATATATTCACTCACAGCCAATAAGTGTGTGAAACCCTTAAGCATTGGTCTCGTGGATCCACCTACGACGTCTGCTTTTGGTCGCAATGTGACTCTCATACCAATTGACTCCATTTGAGGAGCCATGTACGTATAAAGTGCTTCGCACCAATTGTACCTGCCTAAGCTATCAAAATGCTCTATACAATCTATAAGTGATCGCATAGCTATTCTAGGCTTACTGCTGGTGGTAGTAAAAAACACACAAGAGAAAAAATATAAAATAAACAACTGACAATAAAGTAGTGCAGATCCTGAATTATCAGGATATCTGGAAGTCTTCAATAAATCCTCCAGATGCTTGTTAGAGCAATCAGCTTCCACGAAATATTGAAAATATAGCTGTCCAGACGGAGCTTCATTATTCATAGGAACTTCGAGTCCATCATCTGGTAGACCAAGGATGAGGGAGACATCCGTCTTTGTGAAATGCAATTTCTTGTCTTGAAATATAAAACATTTCTCCGTGCAGTCCCAATTATCAAACATATTCTGAACGAGGGGTCTAACATGGATAATATCTGGAATGTCCAAAACTCACGCAAAGGGGGAGCTCCGAATAAGCGTTTCTTCTTCCACACTCGGCGGCACACTTGCAATAAATTTTAAAGCAAACGTTGCTTTTCCAGTTCATTCTCTTGGTTCTTCCTCGCATCAACGCACGGGTTCTTCGCAGTATAAATCGCTTGATGATTCACCAGTTGAAGCCATCGTTAACTGAAAAAAATTCCTTAGGTTAACAACCAAATGCATTGTAATACAGCGATTTTAAACTAATAGATAAAATGGATTGGAACATGTGTGATGATACAAACATACGTTACCTCTGCTTAAATGGTAAACCCTAAAACCCTAAACCCTATCAGGCCCGAGTTTAAACGAGATCGTGAACGGAAAAAGGCAAAACCCCCAGATAGATCGGAAGAAACGATAGCGACATAGAATTTAAGAAATCTACAAAACTTACTTAGGTCGAAAATCGCGTTGAGATGGTGTTGAGATGCTTTAACTCGCACCGGGGAGGTTCAACTGACACCGGGGGATTATGACTGGCACCGGGGAGTTTGAACTGGAACCGGAGACTTTGAACGACCGCCGAGGAACGAAAGCGGAATTCCACAGAGACAGAACGCAAGGAGCGATAGAGCAATGAAATGTGGTGTTGAGATGTTTGAACTTCCACCGGGGAGTTTTGTTGGAGATTTGACGCCGCTAGAGGGGGGGATGAATAGCGTGATACCGTACATAGATGGAATTCTTTCGCGTTCGATCGTCTACAATCTTGTTAGCACAGCGGAATAGTAATAACAAATAAATATAACAAGACACACAATCACAACACGATCATATAACGTGGTTCGGAACCACACGGTTCCTACTCCACGGATTGAGCTCTAACGAGCTCTAGCGATGCCAATGCAATCACTAATCAATAAACTCCTTCTCGACAACAAGTCGGAGGTGGAGAAACCTCGTACACAAGATTACAACAATAATCTAAAGAAATACAAGCAAATACAAAGGAAATGTAAAGAACACTTTACAAAACTAGGGTTTGAGCGCTTTGCTTGTTGGTTGCTTGGATGAGGTTGAAAGGCCCTGAAATGCACCTGCAAATCGCCTTCAAATCGCCTCAAGAAAGCTCCCCAAGAACTGATGCCGCAATCTCCATGAACAGCTTCCTTTTATCTCGCGTCGGGCTGGATTTCCGCCTGGCAGTCGACTGCCATAAATCACCAGTCGACGGCCAACACTGTAGCTGTGAGACAACGGCTCAATCCACGTTGGACAAATTCCAACGGGACTCTCACCAGTCGACTGCCAACATTGGCAGTCGATCGCTAACGCTGAGTCGACGCCACGGCTACGCAGCGTTTCGTGCGTCGACCTGATCGGCAATGACCGCGCCATCGCTCTCGCCAATGATCGGTGCCGATCACCCGGCCGATCCCCATGAGCTTTTAACCCAAGTATGGTGCCCCATACTTGCTAGACCACCCTAGCTCGACTCTAAGCCTTCTAGCCACCTCCATCAGCCTCACGCCTCTCAGATCCCTCCAAGTCATCCATGACTTGTTCATCCATCGCGCTAGCTTCCAGGTGCTTCCATCGGCTATGTCATGCTAACGGTGTCTACACCGCCAAGGCACATTGGACTTACGCCGCCAAGACTCCGCTTGGACTTTACGCCGCCAATATCAATCCCCTTGGACTTCTCAAATGACAAGACTCAAGCTTGGACTTTCCCTTGCCAACCCATGTTGGACTTTCCATGCCAAGACCCATGCTTGGACTTTCCATTTGCCAAGACTCATGCTTGGACTTCTCATTTGCCAAGACCCATGCTTGGACTTCCCATGCCAAGTACTCAAGACTTGGACTTTCCCAAATGCCAAGTGTCCCACTTGGACTTTCCATGCCAAGTACCCATGACTTGAACTTTCCCATAAACACATGGTCAACCCTAGTCAACCACCAAAGTCTCCCTCGAGTCAAACTCGAGTCTGGTCAATTATAACCTGGGTCGATTGTATAAACAATCTCCCCAACATATTAACCGACATTAATGTCAAACATCAATGTCAATCCTATGTCTAACATACTTTGTCAAACATACTTTGTCAAACATCAAAACATCACTTGAGTCAAACTCGAGTCCCGGGTCGTCGTGACTGGGCCGATTCAACAAGTTTTATATTAATCTGCCTAAAAGTGCGGACGGATTTAGAATACGGTGGTGCTGATAATTATAATCCCAGAAACAAAGTGGTCCTGGGAATTTATTTCCCAGCTCCACGAACAATTTTGAAATGACTACGGAATAAGGTGGTCCTGGGATCTCAATTCCCAGGACCACGTACAATTTATAATCGTCGGAGAACACACGTCTCCGGGATTTCAATTCCGTGACCACGCATAATTTAGAATCGCCGGAGAACACACGTGGTCCGATTTCATTCCCGATTACGACACTTTCAAACAAACAAATAAAGTGGTGCGATAATTTTAATCCCAGAACACGGAGTCTCATAGGGCCATCAATGGGTTTTGGTCGAAACCCATTGATGGACCTACAGGAGTCCAAATTCCGAAATCTTTACATCGACTGAAAGACCTAACGACTTCACATGTTGTTGCGTCGAGGATACTTCCTTCTGATCCTACTACCTCAAGTTTGCCGTGCCACGGCACGGCCCGATTTCAAAATTGGGCTGTAAACGTGATCTTGTCTTGAAAAACAGATATGTTGGACACTATACACAAAGGGTCAAGTCCCAAATCCACTGGAGTTTGTTTGGACCGAATTTAAGGTGACTAGGGCCATCAATGGGTTTTGACCGAAGCCCATTGATGGACCTACAGGAGTCCAAATTCCGAATTCTTTACATCGACTGAAAGACCTAACGGCTTCACATGTTGTTACGTCGAGGATACTTCCTTCTGATCCTACTACCTCCCAGTTTCGACCGCGTGCCACTTGGCACGGGGATTGATTTCTGAAAATTGACTGTGTAAACCTAATCCTGCCTTGAAAATCAAAAATTTTGGACACGATACACAGAGATATTGAGATTACAATTTTGCAAAAATAGCGTACCAAAATTTTCCATTACAATTCTGCAAAATAGCTTAACATTAAAATTAACATTAACATTGACATTAACATTAACATTAACATTAACATTGTTTCCTTTAAAAATATTTACACATCCACAATAAACATACTTAGGAATTAGTAGCCGGTGGCATTCTACAAGACCTCCTATTATGCCCAATTTGTTTTGCATCTGTGCATTTATTTTTCACCTCGGTATGTTTTGGACTCTGTGCATGCCTTTTTCTTGCCGCATAAGGCTACGAGGAGGTAGAACTCAAAATTTTATCACCATTAGGCCAAAATTTCTTACTGACATGGGTAAATACGATCCATGTAAGTGGCCTCCTGTGTTTCTTAGAAAATAATGCTCGCATGATCGGTATGGATCCATGTTCCGATATATGATGATCGCAAGATAGCATGCAAAGGAATTCACGAAATTTGAAACTCACCATATGCAACTTCGCCTATCCAAATCAACAATATACGAAGAAGCTATTGTCTGTACTTCCATTTCCGTTTGTGAATATGGGAATACCGAATATAATCGAGTTCTTTCTCTCATTTCATCAATCTCTTTAATGGCGTAAGGTGTTAGAAAACCTGACCTTTTTGAAGATTCTTCCCTACGGTTATAGAACCATTGAGCAAGCTTTCTTCTAGTGTTGTCAATTAAACTGGTGATGGGGAGTTCACGTGTTTCCTTGAATAATGCATTTAAACTCTCAGAACAATTAGTGGTTAACATTGTGTACCTCCTGCCAGGAAAGTGTGCATTGACCCATCTTTTTGGATCGATCTTTTGTAGCCACGCATATGCTTCCTTGTGTTTGTCATGCATGTTCTGCATTAATCGATCAAAGTCAACTCTTGTATTGGCTCTTGCTGCCCAAAATAAACCTAATGAGGATCTATCCTGCATTCATTACCATGTTACAAGACAAGTGATAGCAACAAAAAGCATGATGGGCGAGATGAATACACTTTGTTAATCACGATATAATCCCTCGATGTCTATCCGATACAATGCTCAACGACTCTGGCAGGACATCAAGGAATGTCTTTACATGATCCAAAAACCACTCCCAAGCAGATCCACATTCAACTTCGACAATTCCAAATGCAACTGGCATAATTTTTGCATTACTGTCAACGGCAGTAGCCATTAGCAAAACACCAGGATACTTGCCAGTCATATGTGTAGCATCAATTCCAATTAGTTTTCGCAAATACAACCTGAATACTCTTCGACAAGCACCAAATGCCCAAAAACATCGCTGGAATTGATTTTCACCATTTCTTAGTACTGCAACATATGTATCAGGATCTCTAACTCTTAACGCACGCAAGTACATGGAAGATCAATATAGGCGATCAAAATCACCTACCACTTTTTTAATGCTTTCGTCTGGTATGCTTTTGTATGAAATGTGAACACCAAACCTAGCTTGCATTTCTTCTTGAATTGAACTTGGTTTGTAATCATCAGAAGTAGCTAATCGTCCTACAATCTGATTTGCTACAAATGTGGATGTGCAAGCATGATGATCATTGTTTCCCTAACACTGCGCATTCATGTCGCTTTACATATTTTGTGATGATGAACTCCATGTCTCCACTTGCAACTAGACTCCATGAACAAGGCTGACTAAAACAAATAACTTTAATTCTATTAAGTCTGGTGTCAACTGGCTTGTATCTGAAGTTTTTTAGCATCGCATGCCTTACTAGTGCATCTTTAAACTCTTGTCGAGAGGAAAAACTTGTCCAAAGAAAATTCATTTGGATCGATGAACCGACATCGCCAATAGTCTTATTTGTGGATTTAAAACATAGGGATCATCAAAGAATTGGGAACACTTCCTCTAAGTCATCAGATCGATCTGTGTTTAACTCGCCTTCTTCATGTTGGATATCATCAGCTAAGAATTCTTCCGAAGAATTTGTATATTCTAACTCTTCTATCCCATGTATATCACTTACCTCCTCTTCACTCCAAGTTTGTTCAAAATATTCATGATCTACTGTGGTAGCAGTGACAAACTCTTCTTCGAGTATGGAACGAGCATCTCTATTTATATCAAGGTGTTGATCATTTGGTAATTTATTGCCCACATCGAACCGAGATGAAGATGGAATATTACTTGGCACAGATTTATGGAATCTTGATCATCTAACTCTCTATCCTTCAAATTTGATTCAATTGTTTCCAAAAATGTTAACACTTCATCAGGAAGGGGGGCGCCCCTGCAAATGTTTTTAAAATCAACACTGTTATATGTAGTGTGCTATGCAAGTAGGCTGAATTTTTTTAACTAGGCTTTAGAAGTCTGAAGACAAGTGGAGGATGAGAGTTTATGGTTAGGTTTTCCAATTATGCACTTAACTAATTAGAACATTTGATGTTGATAGGGCCATCAATGGGTATTTACCGAAACCCATTGATGGACCTTTCAATGTTGAACTTATGAACGATTTATATGGAATGGAAGAGGAAGACATTTACAGGGTTTATGTGCAGAGGGATACTTAGTTAATCGCACGCGATGCCAATTGCACACACTCGCGAATGTTGACACGTAACATTAATTTTCATAACTACTTTGGGGAGCATAAGGAAAGGTGGAGAATGATAGTATAGGTCACGCTTGGACTCATCCCTCCTAGAGGACTTTATTTATCTCCAATATAAATCGACAAAGACCACTTTTTTCTTGGCCGTGTTCCTCTCCACGGTGTCGAAATTTATATCCTGCATCTACTTGGGATATAAATTCTCAAGACCACCATTTATCTCCAATTCCATCTCCCTAGTGCTGGGATATTTAAACGCAGAACCACTGTGTTGCTGGGGTTTTAGTTCCCAGCACCACCAACAATTCCGGCAAATTTTATGTACATGGTGCTGGAAATTTCATTCCCAGCACCATGGTGTTGCTGGGGGTTTTAATCCCATTACCACGGTGGTGCTGGGATATAAATTCCCAACACCACCATTTATCTGGACTAGTTCCATCTCCCTGGTGCTGGGATTTTTAAACGCAGAACCATTGTGTTGCTGGGGTTTTAGTTCCCAGCACCACCAACAATTCCGGCAACTTATATGTACATGGTGCTGGAAATTACATTCCCAACACCATGGTGTTGCTGGGGGTTTTAATCCTATTACCACGGTGGTGCTGAGATATAAATTTCCAGCACCACCATTTATCTCGACCAGTCCAATGCCAATGGTACTGAGAGTCTTATTCGCAGGACTTTAGTGTTGCTGAGGTTTCAAATCCCAGCACCACCCTTAATGTCGACCACTTATATCTCCCTGGTCTAGTGAATTAGATTCCCAGCACCAAGGTGTTGCTGGGAGTTTGAATCTCATTACCATGGTGGTGCTGGAATATAAATTACCAGCACTACCATTTATCTCGACAAGTTCATTCCCCATGGTGCTGGGAGTATTAAACTCAGCACCACGGTGGTGATGAGATTTAAATTCCCAGCACCAGATTTTATCCCGAATTTGTTGAACCTTAATGGTGCTGAGAATTTGAAGCCGAACGCCACGATGTTACTGGGATTTAAATTCTCAGCATCACTTTTTATCCAGACCAGCGAGCTGGGAATTTCATGGCCAGCACCACCTACTCTATCATAGTGCTGGGATTTTAAATTTTAGGGATCCGGTGGTGCTGGGAATTTCATTGCCAGCACCACCTACTCTCTCAGATAGATTGAATCTCCTAGTGCTGGGAATATCAATCAGGGAACTTAAGTAATCGTGAGATTTAATTGGAAGCATCACCTTTTAAGTTAGGTGGAATTTGTTTAGGTGGCGACAAAACTCGATTATGAATCTCCTGCATCACAATTATGGGTGCATTGGTCTACTTTGGTATGATATGCCTACATCGTATTTATGGGTGTATGACAAACTTGGCTATACAACCACCTACAATGCATTTATTAACCTCATAGTCGTCTCAAGAATAAAAACATATACATACATGATAATACCATGTGAAGAGGCTGGTGAGTGAGCTGCACCAACTTCTGGATTAAGTGCTGATATATTCGTGAGAGCAGTGATGTCGTTGATAACTATTAGGGTTTCATAAAAAATGGTGTTGCTCAGTTGGTTTACGGAGGAAACTTGTGTGTGATGCTCATCAACAGCATGGTCCTGCCATTCCCACGCGGCTGGAAGTGACGTTTGGATGGCTCGGGATTTCCAGTTGTGGCTCGGATGGATGCAAATCTCTCTCTGTATTAAATTGCAATCTATTTGGCGGGAGGGGTATTTTAGGAATTATGTGCGCGATTTGATAATTGTGAAAGTATAGTGCGCGTTTTGAACATTTCAAAATTTTAACAGCTGTATTTGATAAATTGTCGGAACGAGAATTGATCCATAAAGTTATCGTTTAAATTGCATATAGAATTTGAGAAAATACTAAAATTTAATTATATAACAAACCAAAATAATTCGTGAACATGGAGGGACAAGAGATAGTGGATGAAACATGTCGCCGAAATAAGAGATCGGATTGATGTTGGCAAAGCAAAATGAATTTTATTTTTTATCTTAAATGATCAACTAATTAAATTAATCTATTTGTTGGACGGAGAAGATCTTGAGCTCATTCTACTTCTCGTATAAAATCTAAGAAAAATGAATTAATTTTTTTTATTAATATCAGAATATTCAATCTTCAATCTCATTCATTTCTGAGAATGATCGATCTTGCTCTATAGATTTTCAAGATACTTCGTCAATAATTAAATCGGATAAAATCGAAATTCAAATGATCTCTATCGATCATCAAAGATAAATCAAAATAACGCTCATAACTTTTTTATACTTCAACTCAAACTCCGTAATTGCATTATTTCTGAATGGTAATTTAACATCGAAATTGTACTCCGTCCATCAAATAAACTTTTAGTTCCAGAATTATCCGAATGAATTTTTTTAAAATTCATAACTTAATAAAATCGTAGTAGACAATCAAATTATATATATATATATATATATATATATATATATATATATATATATATATATATATGTTTTATGAGATATCGAGAATTACCATCCACGCGCTCAAGCTCCCCCGCACTCTATACCACTGCGAGTTCAACATTGGCCTTAATCGGTCGAATTTCAATTGTGATCGGATCGAAATCCAATTTCGATCGTGATCGGATCAAATTTCAACCGTAATTCAATATAATTTCAACGACGATCTTATCGTGAGCCTATTGGCAATGACGAGGACGATGCAGATAATTCGACGAGTTTAAAGATTGACTATAGCATGTTTGACGAAAAAACTATGCATTCTATGTGATCGGATGACCGATCAAGCATCGCACGTGACTGAACAGATGACGGATCCGAGTCGTACGCGAAAGCGTCACACATGAGATCAGAAAACTCTCTTTCTATATATAGAGTTTTGATCTCCTACGTGACGCTTTTGTAAGCATGATTTAGATCTGTCCATTCAACCGCGGATAATACCCGATCTATCATCCAATCGTGCAGAATGCAAAATAAATGAAAATACACAGTACTTTCGCTAGCGCTATAGATAATCTCTAAATCCGTCGAGTCGCTTGTGCCATCCTCACCACCGACAGCAAGCCCACGATAGCGATTAGATTGCGGGCACGCACGATCGGGTCAGATTGGAGTCGAAATCTGACCAAATTACGATCGAAAATCGATAGAATCGTGGTCAGAATTCAACTCAATCACATATGCGACATCACGACCGATCGCGATTGCGATCCTATCAGATTTCAACTCGATCATGATTGAAATTTGATCTATTGACATCAATGTCGAACTCGGATAGAGAGCTCGTGCGCACGGATGACAATGCTAAATCACTGTGCTCTCTTGGTCACACACGCACGGGCACACACAATCTCATCGACTAGGAGACATATATTTTCTCCGAATTGTAAAAATTTTCGAAATGTCTATCATTCCGTCATATTAATTTTTAATTGGAAAAAAAATATTTTTATAGTTTATCTTTCTTAATTAAATTATAGGATAGACGATTGAAAAATATTTGAAATGATCGCATCAAAAGGAGAGGTATATTTTTCATATTTTCTTGTATATTTATTTTTTCTTAATTTAATTATATGATTTTTTTTTTCGATCGATCTCTCTTTTACATAATTACATCTATCATTAGACAATCGAAGAAGATCGTCAACGGTTTCACATTTTTTTTATATATTTATTTTTTCTGTTTGAAATTTGATGCTCCGGTTATTTGGTGGCACTTGGGGTCAACGGGTCAACGAATGGCCGAACCGAACCCCTAAACCCTAGCGCGCCTCTAGTTCTCCTCGCCTCAATTTTCCGGCGATCTGATCTCCACCGCTTGGGATGGTCCCTCACTCCCTTGCCGAGCTCCAGAGATCGATCTTGAGCGTGGACATTCGTAGGTAGCTCTACACATAGCGGGCGCTCTCTGGGTCAATGGATTCCAGCGACAGCGTCGACGGGAGCCCGGAAGAGCCAAAGATTCCCAGCAGGAGTAGGTCGAAGAAGACTAAGAAGGCAACCGAAAGCCTTCTGAAGCAGAGTAATATTCATTTGAAAAGGAGCTTCCTTGTGATACTTTTTCGGCTTTCTGGCTTTTGATTGGGACCTCTGCGTGTTTCTTTGCAGAATCGCCCGCTGAGTTTTTCGCTGAGAACAAGAACATAGCTGGATTTGACAATGTAAGCTGTAATAGTAGCTGCACGCGTTCCGCTGTTTCCTTTTGGCGTATTATTTTTGCCTTTTATTCTGATGGGGTAGTTTATTTTTGATCGACTTACAAGTTTTGTTATTAAGTGAGCATTTTTCCCCCCCACCAGCCTGGGAAATCATTATACACTACTGTCCGAGAACTAGTGGAAAATGCTCTTGATTCTGCTGAGTCAATTTCTCAGCTTCCAGACATTGAGATAGTGATGTATGCATTTTTTTTTTTAAATAAAATAAAATTCTTAAGAGTAGTTTGTTTCAGTGGTCAGACAATTATACTAAAATGGTTATGTATCTGATGCTATAGAGAAGAGATCACCAAGAATAAATTCAATACAATGATTGGTCTTGTTAATCGGGAGCGTGTGGATGAAGAACTTTACGATGATTTTGAGTCTGCTAAGGCTCGTGAGGTGCGTCTGCTGATGTACTAATACCATTCAAGCAACTACTTAGCTTCAAAGTAGACCTTCATCCAGGGATATGAAGCACCAAAAGTCCTTTTCTACCTTCCAGAACTTGTTTATGTACATATTCCTTCCACATCCTTTGTAGAAACGTCTTGCTAAAGAAGACCGTATGCAAGAAGTTCAAGCTAAGAACCTTACCATCAAGAGGAAGCTGAAAGAACTTCCAGTTACCAAGAGTGGCAAGGGTCGGGGAGAATCATCATTCTTCAAAGTAACCTGTAAGGTGGCATTTGCAGTTCACAACTCAGGACATGAATGGAAAAAATGAGTTTTGAGTAGCTTAAAATTTGTGCATCAAATGGGATTCTCCACTCCTGGTATATGTTACCAAAGAGTTTACATGTTTATAGGAGAGGAATGCCATATGATGAGACAACAAACATGTTTGGAAGAGGTGTGATGCTATTGATATGTCCAGAACTTCATGTCAGATTTACTGTTTTCACATATTTATAAGACTATGCATACTTAGATTTGAATGGATGTGTACCATGCTAACTTCATTTGGTCTGAAACAAACTCGTGGGAAATTTGGACTTGGTGCAAAAATGGTATGCTTTGTTTATTTTGCATCCCTCTTTCACATCGTAGAGCATGGTAAATGATTTGTAGTCATACTCATAGATGCTTGTTTCCAGTAATGATAGTCCTTTCTGAAACAACCACAGAGGTTCTCTTAATTCAGTAATGTTCCTTTATGTGAGTTCATTCTACAGGCCGCTGGTAGCCATATGGTGTTCGAACTAGAAATATGATGTTGACAGCCTCCCGGGCAAACTCAGATGGTTAGCACAGCCGTGTTAAGATTTGAAAGGGCAACGGATCAATTCTTGGAGGTGACGACCAGACTATCGATGACTTCGTATTTCTATGTTAGTCACCCGACACTTGATTTATCCCTCTCCATACGTAGGAGCAATGGTGGGGAGCCGTTAATATGACGGTTTTACATTTTTTAGAAATATGATGTCGACAGTAATGAAACCCCTTTCTTCCTGAACATGAACATGATTTATATTACATTCCTAATTGTAATGCTCTCTTCTACTCTTTTTGAATCTGTGAATTTGGGTAATACTAACATATGCAGAGCTTAGAATCTTGATTGTCTGTTTTCTTGGTGGACAAATTGAAAGCGAGAAAGGAAGTGAAGGAATAATGACAGATAAAAAAAAAAATCAAAGATTCACTTGATCATCTGCTTCTTTTAGAAGCTATGATCTGTCTACTTGGGTACATGAAAAGAAGGGGAGGGAAAGAAATATAAATATAGGTTAAAACTTACATTTATGTGTTTTCATGGTTCTTTCCTCTCCATCCCCTCTCCCATCCTTTATATTTGAAATGAACACCCTGATCCCCTCCTATTCATCCATTAGAGTAAATAAGGCATTCTAATTTTTCTGAGTCAATATGAGTAGGAAAAAAAATCTTACTTAACAATGTTGGTTTGTTTCTGTATTCTAGATGTGTTTCCCACTCCCACCTAATCACAATTGATGCCAACTTATGCTTTATGTCCGTGGGAAAAGTATTGTGCTAATTTGTCACAGTTCCTTTGTTTTCATTCTAAAAAAATTGTTGTTGATCCTAGTTTACTCCATAGATACGAAAAGACACACACAAGATAAAACATTATATCCTTAAGCATTATAAGCCTTTAGTACTAACCTAGTTGATAAGTGCAATTAGGTTATCGACCGATCTCTTACTTTGTATTTGTCACTTAGGTTCCTGATTTATCTTCTCCATTGATAATTTTTAAGTGGGCAGGAGTCAATTTCCGAAGAGATCATGACTCTGGACTATCGACCGATCTCTTCCTTTGTACTTGCCACTTAGGTTCCTGATTTATCTTCTTCATTGGTAGGAGCAGTCGGAGGGGATTGCTAATATGGTAGTTTCATATTTTTTTTCTTAAGCATTGCAATTCAAATAGAAATTAAACAGTAAAATTTACGCTTTGAATGCTTTCTGGAGACATCTTGGCCACTTTCCTACGCGTTGGAGTGCAATCCCGCCTTTGAGCCACTTTTCTTTTTCTTCGTTGCGAGCTTTCGATGCTTTTTAGGACACCTATTTGTCGTCCTAGCCGTCGGACCACCCTCAAGTTTAGATGTGATTTTCTTTTTATAGGATTGAAATCGACTTTCCTTAATTGCTCAAGAAAACGGATCTCCTTTAATTACGTTATCACCACACGACCGTGTGGATTCTACACGATTGGTCGTGTGGGAGTTTGAAAATCGTGTTATGGATCTTGCATCTAGAAAAGGCATGGTCGTGTGAGATTCATATGGTCGGCTGTGTCTTTCTCTGAAACTCTGTGTGGATGTCATTTTTTCGTCCAAAATTGTGCCCGTGTCTTGGGGACACGACTAGAGCACGCTTATCTTCCTTGAGTTCTATTTATGTGCTATTTTGCCTCCAAAACGTCGCTCTGCACATAAAAATAGCAAAAACTATCCGAATTAGAAATTAGAAATTAAGTGCAAAACAAGAGAAATATGTATGAAATAAGTATAAAATGAAATGAGATGTATGCTAAAATTATTCCTAAAATCCTATATGATTTGCTCACATCATTGAGCGACGCTTTTGACTAAAAAACGACGACAATTATGCGATCGTTTTTCGTGTTCTTCACAAAAAAATGCGAAAACTCTGATCCGATGCTAAACTTAGGACTCCTAACTCTTAGATTCGATAATTATGCATGTTTAAACGTGTTAAATGAAGATCTAATATAAAACACATATTTTGACTAAAATAGTCAAAAAACTACGTCATAATGTGATACAATCAGTGACACCTAACATGTGCTATAATATCAATTGATTAATCTTTTAAATCCGTCAATAGATCGCACATCCATATATGTAATCAAAAAAAGAAAACAAAATGATTCATAGACAGGATCTTGTCTAATGATTTATAATAAGTATGCGAAACAAAATGAAAAACGGATGCATAAGTAAAGCAATAACTATGCTCGGCCTGGATCCGGAGACAACATCACCGGAAGAATCTGAAGTCGGAAGAAGTGTCATATGGCTTAATCTTCCACAGATCGAGAGAGTCAACTTCGTTTGCTCTGTCCGATAGAGAAAAAGAGTCGGTTGATCATCCTCCTCTCCCACAGAGATCACACTTTTTATATAAAGCTAATTCAAAATCCGTTAATAATCTACGGTACAAATTAAAGATTTCTATACATATGAATCTAAAATTCATTAATCCATATTCAATAATATAAATTCATTAATTAAAATCATAATAATTAGATCACTTTAATCAGATCAAATAAATATGATAATGCACTACGCATAATCATATATAATTCAGTAATCAGTGTTGGTTATTTTGACTTCATTGGCCATGGAGCAACCAAGTGGTCTATGTATTATGGTTCCAAAAACCACCGTAACTGCCACCCCATGATTCTTCCAACTTCTTGATGATGGCAGAGATTTTGGAAAGAACCAATATGCTATAAATTTGGTCCCCGGTTCCTGCTCCGCGTGTGATCTCTTTTTTTGAGAGTGAAATACATCATTATTTTGTGCGTTTGGAGAAAGGGTCGGAAGCAACAAAATCTTCCCAGTGCCAAGAGCGATGGCTGGAGGTAAATTTCGATTCCTTCCGCTGCAAATTCTGATTTCTTATAGTTGGTATCAGAGCCATAATCGAAATGTCTCTGTCTCGATTTTCTTGGCTGCTTTTGGATTTTTTCTTTGTCAGTCCTTGTTTACAAAACGAAGATGAGATATAGAAATTGCTGATCTGTAGCCTAAAATTAATTTCTTCTCCGATCCATTTCTTTTCCCCAAATCTCTGTGTTCGATGGAACACCGCTGGCACGAATGCTGGTGACGCTCGCGGAGGGGCGAAGTCAGTCGTGGGAATGTCATCGGTAGTGGATTCGGTGTTGTTTGGATCCGACATCGTGAGACGACGCCGTGGGCATACCAAACACGTATGCACAGCATCGCACTCGGTGTGCTAGCTCCGACAATGCGAGTGACTAGGCAATGGTTGCTTGGGCGGTTGCATCGGCGTCGGCTTCGTGGATTTGGGAATGGGAAGATGTAAAACAGCGACAGAGAAAAAGTTTGATTTAAAAAAAAAAATCAAAACGGAAATGAAATGGCTGCCCAATTAATTGGACCTCGGGCTTTTTAATTGGATTTCTTTAGGAATTGGGCTTATTAAGGTCCAATTAGATATTAGTGCAAACGTGGATTTGATAAAAAAAAAATTGAATTATTAGTAAAATTCAAAATTATTAATAAAATTATTGATGTTATAATTATTGCATGAAGTTTGCTAATAATTTTAAGTTTTGTTAATAATTTTGCATTTTTAATATTTCAAATTTACATTTGAATATTTCAAATAATTGATCCTAATAATTTTAATTTCAAGGAATAGCCACAGCATCCTTAGAAAATTAAAATTTATATTTAATTGTAGGATCACATTGAAATATTAATTATATAAGATGTAATAAATTTTATCCCACAGAAAAATTTATTATATTTTATATGATTAATTCGAATAAAATATCAATTTTATGTTTTTTTTCTAATTTATCCACAGGGATTAGAAATTAAGTGCATAATTTGATAATTTTGTCATATTGTTTTATGAATCTAATAGAATTAATACTTTGACCCACAGGCAAGTTTTATGTCAGTATATTCATATTTTAGACATATTTTACATTGGTAGATATGCCACGTTGTTTAATTAGCTTCAAATTTCATAACATGAGTATGGTTATTTATTTTGTAGTTTGTCAGCCTGTTAATTTTTCTGATATGATATGTGATGTTCCTGAGCTTCGTGGGGATAATTATAAAATTTGGAAGGAGAGAACTCTTCTTCATTTAGGGTGCAAGGACATTGATTACGCCATAAGGAAGGATGAACCGCCTCCTGAAAATATTGCTCTTTATGAAAAATGGGAGCGATCTAATCGCCTCTCAATAATGTTCATAAAGACCAATATCTCAGATGGCATCAGGGGTTCTCTTGAGCATTATGACAATGTTCGTGATTTGCTAAAGGCAATCGATGATCAATTTGTATCTTCAGACAAGGCTTTAGCTAGCACCCTAATTCATCAGTTCTCATCCATAAAGTTGAGTGGGATACGCAGTATACGTGACCACATTATGAGGATGAGGGACATTGCAGCTCAATTAAAGAGACTTGAGGTTGAGATGTCTGACTCTTTCCTAGTGCATTACATTCTTAATACTCTACCACCTCAATATGCCCCATTTAAGATCTCTTATAACACACATAAAGAGAAATGGTCAATTAATGAACTTATGACCATGTGTGTTCAAGAGGAGGGTAGACTTGCTGTGGAAGAGGGTGAGAAGGTAAATTTGACTACATCTGGAAAGAAAAAGACATTTCAAGCCAAGGACAAGGGCAAGATTCCTGCCAAAGGGGACATTAAGAAAAGTTCCAAATGTTTCTTCTGCAAGAAGAAAGGGCATTTAAAGAAAGATTGCACCAAGTTCAAACAATGGCTTGATAAGAAAGGTATTCAACTCTCTTTTGTCTGTTATGAATCTAACACGATTGATGTTACTCATGACACATGGTGGATTGACTCTGGTTCTTCAATTCATGTTACCAACTCTTTACAGGACTTGCAAGACTTACGGAAACCAGTGGGAAGTGAGTGTTACATTTATTCTGGAAACAAAATGTCCTCACATGTGGAAGCCATTGGCATTTGCAAGCTTGTCTTAGATAGTGGTTTTATTTTAAGTTTGGAAAAGACATTTTATATTCCTGGTTTTGCTAGGAATTTAATTTCGATTTCAAGACTTGTATCTGTTAGATATTCCTTTAAATTTTCAAATTCATCTTTCAGTATTTCTAATGGATCTGAAATTATTGGATGTGGTACATTATCTGATGGTCTTTTCCGTCTTAATTTAGAAGATGATAATCACTATTCTTCTATGCATGTTGGTATTAAAAGATGTGTCATTAATGAGAGTTCCTCTAATTTGTGGCATAGGAGATTAGGTCATATCTCCATTGATAGAATTAAGAGGTTGGTACATGATGGAGTACTTAATACTCTTGATTGGACCGACTTTAGTACTTGTATAGACTGCATTAAAGGTAGCGGACCAAAGAAAGGTGCCAAGAGGAGTTCTCAATTGTTAGAAATAATTCATACAGATATTTGTAGTCCCGATATAGAATCGCACTTTATCTCCTTTATTGATGACTATTCTACATGTATCTCTACTTATTAAATGAAAAAGTGAAGCACTTGATGCTTTCAAAAATTTTAAGGCTGAAGTAGAGAAACAATGTGACAAACAAATTAAGATCGTAAGATCTGATAGAGGAGGAGAGTACTATGGTAGATACACTGAGAGTGGACAAGCTACCGGTCCATTTGCAAATTTTCTTCAAGATTGTGGGATTGTTGCCCAATACACTTTACCTGGTTCTCCAGATCAAAATGGTGTAGCTGAAAGAAGAAACCGAACTTTAATGGACATGGTCAGGAGCATGCTTGCTAGCTCCAAACTTCCTAGGTCCATGGATCAAGCTTTAAAGACTGCATATATATTAAACCGAGTTCCAACTAAAGTCGCTCAAAAGACACCTTTTGAATTGTTTAAAGGTTGGAAACCGAGTTTGCGACATCTACGCGTTTGGGGTTGCCCAGCCGAAGTAAGGATTTATAATCCACATGAAAGGAAGTTGGACCCGAGGACCTTAAGTGCATATTTTGTTGGTTATGCCGAAAGATCAAAGGGATATAGATTTTATTGTCCTTCTCATAGCACTAGGTTTGTGGAATCAAGAAATGCCAAATTTCTTGAAAATGATTTAATCAGTGGGAGCGATCGTTTTCAAGACCCTGGTCTTGGGAAAGGTCATCAAGATGCTCAATGCTCCACTTCAACCAGCAGACCAATTGTTATAGTTCATAATGCACCTTGTGTTCATGCATATATTGAACAACAGGTCCAAGAGGTTCCACAAACTGTTGATCCAAATCCAGTAGATCCTGAGGTTCAACAAATACCCGAAATTGTTGAACAACCTATTGAGCAACATGTTCCTGCTACACAGGAGACTGTTGAAGCAACATTAAGAAGATCTACTAGGACTAAGAGATCAACAATTTCTGATGATTATATTGTGTATCTACAAGAATGTGACTACAATGTTGGAGCTGAAAATGATCCTGAAACGTTTTCACAAGCCATGAGTTCTAATGTTTCTGACTTATGGTACAAAGCCATGAAAGAAGAAATGGATTCTATGGCATCTAACAAAGTCTGGGATCTTGTCAAGTTGCCTAATGGTGTAAAAACCATCGGTTGTAAATGGGTCTTTAAAACTAAGAAAGACTCAAAAGGCAACATTGAGAGACATAAGGCTAGACTTGTTGCCAAAGGATTTACTCAGAGGGAAGGAATTGACTACACGGACACCTTTTCTCTTGTATCTAAGAAAGATTCATTCCGTGTAATCATGGCATTGGTAGCTCATTTTGATTTGGAGCTACATCAGATGGATGTGAAAACGGCATTCCTCAATGGTGATCTAGAGGAAGAGGTTTATATGAAACAACCAGAAGGATTTTTCTCTAGTAGTGGTGAGAATTTAGTCTGTAAGCTAAATAAGTCCATATATGGGTTAAAACAAGCCTCTCGTCAATGGTATTTGAAATTTCATGATGTTAATATCATGGATGTTTGTATATACCAGAAGGTCAGTGGGAGCAAGATTTGCTTTCTTGTGCTATATGTGGATGATATTTTACTGGCGACTAATGATAAGGGTTTGCTATATGAGGTGAAACAATTTCTCTCAAAGAGCTTTGATATGAAGGATATGGGTAATGCATCTTATGTCATTGGTATAAAGATCCATAGAGATAGATCTAGAGGTATTTTGGGTTTGTCTCAAGAGACCTATATCAACAAAGTTCTAGAGAGGTTTCGAATGAAGGATTGTTCACCAAGTGTAGCGCCCATTGTGAAAGGTGATAGATTCAATTTGAATCAGTGCCCTAAAAATGAGCTCGAACGGGAACAAATAAAAATCATTCCATATGCTTCAGCTGTTGGAAGCCTTATGTATGCTCAGGTTTGTACTAGGCCTGACATTGCATTTGTTGTTGGAATGCTTGGGAGATATCAGAGTAATCCAGGTGTTGACCACTGGCGAGCTGCAAAGAAGGTTATGAGATACCTTCAAGGAACCAAGGATTACATGCTCATGTATAGACGGACTGAGAAGTTGGAAGTCATTGGGTACAGTGATGCGGACTTTGCTGGCTGTATTGATTCACGAAAATCAACAACTGGTTACGTGTTTATGTTAGCCGATGGGGCTGTGTCATGGAAAAGTACCAAGCAAACCTTGACTGCTACTTCCACTATGGAGGCTGAGTTTGTCTCTTGTTTTGAAGCAACCTCGCATGGTGTATGGTTGAAGAGTTTCATATCTGGGCTTAGAGTTGTGGACTCTATTTCAAAGCCTCTGACATTATATTGTGATAATTAAAGATTTATGGCTAAGAACCACAGGAGTGGTAGTCGTAGTAAACATATTGACATTAAGTACTTAGCCATAAGAGAGCGTGTTAAAGAAAAGAAAGTGGTTATTGAACACATTAGCACTGAATTGATGATCGTGGATCCTCTGACTAAGGGCATGCCACCAAAGGGTTTCAAGGATCATGTAGCACGAATGAGACTTGGTTCCATAATGTAATGTTTCTTCAATGAAACTCTAATGTTCTTTAATGAAACTCTTATTTAGTTTGGATATTTCTCTCTTGAGTTGTATACATATTTATTGTTTTGAGAAATATCATTATGTTTGGACCACAAATAAACATAGGGTTTATTTAACTTTTTTGGGGTTGACATTGAGAAGTGTACATATTGTGATACATGGAAGATAATACTCATATTTAGAGGAACTGTCGCCATGATCCATATGTTAATATTATTATACAGTGGATACATATAGACCAAGTGGGAGAATGTTGGTTATTTTGATTTCATTGGCCATGGAGCAACCAAGTGGTCTATGTATTATGGTTCCAAAAACCACCGCCTGCAGTCCGCGACGCCGCTCGCCACAGTCTGCACAATGCCACAAGCGGCATTCTTGCGACCAATTTCGGCCTTCCGCTGCAAATTCTGATTTCTTATAATCAGAACAAGAACATTTGAAGGTAGATTACTAGATATGTTGATACTGATGTTTAGCACGTGTTCGGGCCAAAGCCTACGAATCCATTTGCAGCATCGAAGGTGATTTGGATTCCTTCCTGCTGTTTATTTCCCATGATTGACAACCCCAACGGTGACGGCGCGAACGTGAAGCAGAACGTCTCCGCGTCGTCGACCGGAATCAGGAAGTTCCTCGCCGGCAGGCGGCAGCGTCAGAATCGTGCCCCCGGCGAAGTAGAACGAGACTGTTGGGACCCGCACGCTCTCCTACCCGCTCAGGTCATAGCAATTAGCAGGTGTCGAAGATGGACACGGGCGGCGCCCGCGGCAGGCTCGCCGTGCCGCCGGCGAACCTGTCCCGCAGCGCGGCGTATGCTGCGGGTGGGAGCCGCGTGACAACCGTCCCGGTGTTCATCAGCCCCCTACCCTCGCCCTCGTCGGAGAACTGGAAGATGTCGTCCTGCACCGGCAGCAGCGGCACGCCGCCGACGTCGAGGCCGAGGAGGCACACGTAGTAGAAGTTCGGCGCACAGAGGTTGCGGATTAGGACACAAGAGTACAACCTCAAGAAAATTACAGCATTAATTAAGACGGAAACACAAATACTTAATTAATTAAAAACCCTACGATCGATGCAACGAACAAGATAATCGATGTTTATTTTTGCAAATCCAAATTAACTACTCTTCCTACGGACTCTCAAATCCCATGCAACTTCTTAGATGACATGACCTCCTTTAACTTACGGTTGGATCGTCAAATGGATCAATGTTTTCCTTTGCTGTGTGGCGATGGGCAAGATCCACCTTGTTTATTACCGGGAGTGTTGCTGCAGTCTGATGATGACCTAGAGGGTGGCGTCGTGCTTCTCCTTTGCTTGGGATCTAGTATCGATCCACTGGCTGCTTCTCCGGTGACATCTAACGCCGCCAAACGGCGACCATGTTTCGCTGTGCCGCCGGCGAACCCGTCCCGCAGCGCGGCGTATGCCGCTGGTGGGAGCCGCGTGACAATCGTCCCGGTGTCCATCAGCACCCCGCCCTCGCCCTCGTCGGAGAGCCGGAAGACGTCCTCCTGCACCGGCAGCGGCGCGCCGCCGACGCCGAGGCTGAGGAGGCGCACGAAGTAGAAGCTCGGTGCGCGGAGGTTGCGGATTAGGGGAACCCAGACGACCCCCATCGGCACGGTCAATGTCCGGCAGAAGATTATTGAGCCGGCGGCTCCGCCGCCGGGAGTGGCGAGGCAGTAGCTGAAAACGCCGCCGGCCTGGCCCCCCAGCTGGCTCACGAAGGACATCTGCCCCCAGCCCAGCTCCAGCAGGCCGGCGGCGCCGACGAAGAGGCCGCGGTTGTTGTGGCCGCACCCGATGGCCACGTCGCGCACCGTGGCGGTGCCAAATTTGAGAATCTCCAGTGCGAGGGTGCCCATCGTGTAGGACTCATCTTTGTAGGAGACCTCGTAGCGGCAGTCGCCGTCGTGGCAGCTGGAGTCGCCGTTGAGGAAGAGGTCGCAGATGGAGGAGCCGCAGGGGACCCCGACGACGGAGGCCGACTCGGCCGGGTCGGACACCGGATCGGACTGCGCGTAGCACTGCGCGCAGGGGCTGCATTGGATCCACACGATATCGCTGCCGGAGTCGACCACCATGTACTGGTCGCGCGGCGGTACGCCGACCCCGACGCGGACGAAGTACTCGCCGCTGACTTCCTTGAGGCCGGAGACCACCTCCGACCTGAAATCCCGAACCAGATAGCTTCCTTCTCGGGAGAGACGTCGATTGAGAAAGGCGGCGCGCCGGAAATCACGGTGTAGCAGATGTTCAAGGCGGTGGCTGTGACCGGTGAAGTTGCGGCCGGAGATCGCGTCGCGGTGGAGCAAATCTAGCGAAAGCTTGCCGTGGCGGACAAGTTTTGGAAGATGGCTGTGGCGCTCGGGGGAGGCGAGCTCCCAGCGACGAACGAGGTGGAATTCTGTGATTCCGGCGACGAAGGCAGCCCAGTAAAGCAATATCAAGAACAGAGCAGCAACAGAGGACGCTTCCATGGCGGCGTTTGTTGCTTTAGTGAAAAAAACAGGCACACAGCCTCAAATTTATTCGCATTGCAGTGTCACTGTAGATCAATACTTTTGCAAGAATTACTCGAAATAATCTCCATTTTCTTGTATTTTAAATTTCAACTGTCGTCTTCGATCGATTTGTCGTCTTGTAGCCTGCGCAGCTCTGCTGAACAAGCCCACCATTTGATGTTTATGCCGTTTGCTCATACCACAATGAAGTCGTGCAAAAGCCTATCAAAAAATTCTAATCCAACCCTAATGTTCGATGTCATTGTTAAAGATTATCCGTAAAAAATTAGAATCGTCAATCTAGTATGCTCTATCGATTTATTCCACAACCATTATAAGAGAGGTAAATTATGAAGGACCTTATCAACTTTGATGCGATGGTCAAAATATATGAGAGTAATTTGAATTCAAAAAAAATAATTTTAATTTCATTCAAAATCGATTCATGTCATTTCTACAAACACCGACATATTTTAACCAACATGTCATTTCTACGGAGAGTTGTTAAAAGACGATGGATTGAGTAACTATTATATCGAGGGAGTTTAAAGACTGAATGGAAAGAGAGCAATTGGCGAGTAAAAAAAAAGCTAGCAAATGAGCTGAAAAACAGAGTTTGAACAGATGGAGGCAAAGCAGAGGACCACTCCACTTCTTGAAAACCTTCTTCTAAATGGGTTTCCGACTCATCATGCTTACGAGCGAGCAGAGTAAAAAGGAAGAATAGGCCTCGAGACACTGGTTTCGGTGCAGTCTTTTGCCATGTCATCGAAGAAAGAACTCGCCCTTTGCAGGGCAGAGTTTGCGATTAAAAAATATGGATGCTCATTCTTTTGTTTTGTTTCATTTTGCAGAGATAATGCAGCCATTAAAATAGCTTAAACTTCTAGGTAAATGACGGAGCCATCTTGTCAGTCGAATTAACCAGGTGGAAATTAAACCGCCATTGTTTCAGCACTTCGAAGCTGAATGTTTTTTTAGGTCAGTTTTAACTAGGCATGCTTAACGGATTGGATCAATTCGGAATTGAATCGGAATCAATCCGTTAAATTCGGAATCGAAATCGATTCCGATGAAACGGTTCCGGAACCGAACCGGAACCGTTCCGATTCCGATTCGGTTCGGTTCCAATCGATTTGGAACCGATTCGGAACTGGTTCTGATTCCGATTTGAATTTAGTTCTGGTTGCTAATTTAAAGATGGAAATTCTTAGCATGTTAACATCTCTACAAGATTATTTTGCGATAGAAAAAAAAAATAGGATTACCAACGCGTTAGATGAATTTAGAAGCTCAAGTTTAAAGAAAATGGTCCGGAACCGTTTCGGAATCGGTCTGGAACCGTTTCGGAACCGGTTCGAAACGGTTCGGATCGGTTCCAACGTTAATGGATCCGGAATCGATCAGAATCGAACCGAAATAGAAACCGTGTAACCGATAAACATGCCTAATTTCAACGTTGCAAGGGAGCATTAACGTAAAGCTAAAAGTTGCTTGCTCTAGCGCTGTTCTGCAGACTTTTATGCTCTGCTCTTGTTTCGATAAACGCATCTGCTTCCTTTTTCTCCTCTTATCGGTGATTTTTTTTTTTAAAAAAAAATGGTATCGAGTATTCGAAGGCCTGATTAATTTTGAAAAAAAAAATGATCTATTCGACTCTTTGAATTTTTTATAAGGTGATAAGTAATTTCTAAATAAAATACATTCTATTGATTATCAAAATATATTAAAAAAAATATTCATAATTTAGTAGTTAAGTCGAACGACATGATCCTACTATCCTTATAAGGTAGATTCAGTTCACTTGAGAAGATAAACTACTCCTTATCTGTATTTAGTTCAAGACTGTTTAAATTTTTTTTAATTCAAAGTCAAATATATTCCATCAGACGATCGAAACACATTAGTAAGTGAGATAGCGTCTCGCTTTACCATTGCATTGTGCTTCTGAGAGCGATGTTCTTCTCCTTACTCCTTTGGTAATTCTTCGATAGATACGATTATCAATTATTACGATTTACTTAGTCGATGGAAGCTATTAAATTAAATTGAAATATCAGTATATTTTAAAAATTGAATAATTTATTGTTCTATTCAATTATTAAATTGAAATTTTTCAATAAAAAAATCAATTAATTAATCGTTGAATTCAACTATTTAAATGATTTTTTTAATAAAAAATTAATTGTTCATTGTTTGTCACAATCACCTGTTTAATCATTAAAATTTTTTAATTAATTTGATTCTCGATTCTATTTATTTAATTTTCATGAAAAAATATAATAGGTTCTATTTGTCAAAAAAAAAATCAATTTAATTAGTTCAATTATTAATTAAATTTATTAACTGAAATGACAAAAAGGATTCTCCGTAAAGTTATCGTTTAAATTGTATATAGAATTTGAGAAAGATACCAATTTATAGAACAAACAAAGATCATTCGTTCGTAACCATGCACATTGAACGAGGAACAAGTGACGGTGGAAGAAAGATGTCCGTAAAATATTGGTATCGTCAATCTAGTGATTTTTATCGGTCTATTTTACGATGATTATGAGAGATATAAATTACAGAAGATTTTATAAATCTTGAAGTGATAACCAAGATATATGAGAATCGTCTGAATTTAAAAAAGAATTTTAAATATTTTTTAAAATCAATTCATATCACTTTTATAAATACGATCGTATTTTAATTACTACGTTATTCTCCTCGTAGAGACCGAAAGAAAGATGTGGAGTGGAGTGAAGTAGGCAAAGCAAAATGAATTGCCACCATTTATTTTGTCTTAAATGATCAACTAATTAAATTAATCTATTTGTTGGAGCTCTTTCGACTTTTTGTATAAAATCTAAGAAAAAGGAATTGAATTTGCGGCTATGCTTAGGGGCAAAGAAAGGCCACACTACAATAAGCGTTCGTCGTACGCCACCGTAACAAGGGAAAAAAAAATGATACGACAGGAATTTTTTTTTACCTACTACTGCACGTGATCTTAGCCGGTAGTAATGTAAAATTTTATTTTAAAAATACATACAATTTAAGTTTAACTACGATTTTTTTTTTTAAAGGAAATTTATTAAATCAGGAATATAATGATCCCTATCAATCTGTTTCATGATCATTATGAGAGAGATAAATCACGAAGAATTTTATAGGTCTTGACGTGGTGATCAAGATACGTAAGAATTATCTGAATTTAAGAAAGAGCTCTAGACCTCCTCCGAAATAGATCATATCTTAGCCGCTACACCACACGGACAATAACAATGAAATTATTACTGTATGATATAAAAATTAAATTCTAAAAATAAATTATATATATATATATATATATATATTAAATCATGAGAATGTTATCGCACTTTTTCTGTTTATTCGTCCTCGATGTACTAATGAAAAATATATAGTATTTTTTTCTCGTGCTTATTATTGTCGTCATCGCTCGATCGAATTTCGATCGTAGTTCGATCGAAAGATGGACGATAACAATAAGAGGATCGACCATGACAATTGAAGGGTTGACGTTGACAATTCCTCATCGAACAGAAAAGATGTGCATGGAACACTATTCATTCTTCATTCTTCATTCTTGTACAATCCTACAAGATCAGATCAGATGGCTGAAAATGAATCACATATGGATGCACACTGATCAAGCGCTTAGGATATCAAAACGTAAATCAACTCCCTCTTTTTTACTTTTAGAAATGGGAGATGATAAGTAATTGAAATTAAGTTATAATAATTTTAATCAATATTAGCAATGAAAGAGTTTTAATCAATAATGTTGAACCAATACGACGACAAGAATATTTTTTGAAATAAAAAAAATCAAGGAGAAGTATTCTTTTTAATTTTTTTGTGTACGGTAATACAATAGAACACATTTTTTTATCATTGTTTATATATCTAAATATAGAAATGTTACCCTACATAGAATTATAGGATCAAAAAGACACTAGAAAATGATGAATAACATTTTTTTTAAAAAAATTCTTTCTTTTAAAACCAAAGTAATTTGTAACGGAACACGAAAACAAAGACACAAGTACACAAGGAGTTTTATTTGATTCACAGTCTACCGACTATTAGTCCAAGATTCTACTATCCTTGATCGCTTTCAAAGAGCAATCACTAAAAATTTCTTCTTCGTTGAAAGTAAAAAACAAGATGATTACAAAGATAATAAAGCCGGTAACAACCATATCGATTCTTATACAAATTAAGTACACAAAAACAATAATAATATACTGACAATAAACAAATAAAAGAGGAAGCACAATCAACGTAGAGTTGTAGCACGAAGGCTTATGACCGGAGAATAACAACACTTGGGAGATGATTAAGTTCTATGATTTGTATCATCTCCTTCTTTTATAGACTTTCCTGAGCCTTCAAGATTATCGTTCTTGTCAAGATCTAAATCTAGATAGAATTTTATCTACAAATCTTATCTTTAAGGTGACAACTTGGCTCTTTATGCGCACACCAATCGACTGCTCCTATTACCAATCGACTTTTGTACTTGAGTTTCCAATTCAATCACCTACATTACAAGGTTAGTACAAGATATAATAATAGTGATCATGACAGTCTTTGACCGTTCGATCTCAACTTTGGCAGGTTGTCTTCATATCGATGACGCGACCTCACCACCACTCCTCATCCGGAGCTTACTTTTGTCAACTCCCTAGTTATATGCAAGCTTGACATAGAATATTAGATCACAATACAACTTAACTTTGAATCTTTGTTATAATCAAAACTCAAGTTCGATTATCTAGTGCCTCTGCACCAGTAAGTACTCATGAACACCTCCATTATTTATTGTTCGATTTCCTATACTTTAAGGATTGGACTATAGTACATATCCGATAGGACGATAGATAATCAAGATGCTTATGAGTGTGTTATCCTACACAACTCATTTGTAAACATCTTTATTCTTCATAGCCCAGCCCCTTAGGATATATATAATCTCTGTGCGTCTGCTTGTGAAAACGAGGAATGTTAGTGGAGATCCGATTGGAGTCTGACTGGATCACAATTGAAATTTGACTGTGATCAGATTGAATTCCAACCGAGATCGAGTCAGATTCCACACGCGGTCAAACTGAATTTCAATTGCGATCCGATCGAAATTCAAATCTGGTTTGATCGCGACTGGATTCCGATTTAGAGGTGACAATGGTTCTGAAACCGTCAATTTCGATTTTGGAACCGTCGGTTCTAATATATCATCCAATAGAATCGGAACCGAATCGCTCATCAACGATTTTGGTTCCGGTTTCGGAACCACCGGTTTTCGGTTCCTTGCGGTTCAGTTTTGATTTTGGAACTGTCGGTTCCGATTCATCATCCACTGGAATCGGAACCTTACCGTTAAACGATGGTTTCAGTTTCTTACGATTTGATTTTAGTTCGAACCGTTTAAAATCAAAATTGAAATTATTTAATTTTAAATCTCTCATTTCTCTAATAGACGAGTATATTATTTTTCAATTTATTAATTCAGTTGATTTATTTTTATTTAAATTATATTTAAATTCAAATTTTATACATTAAAATTTAATTTATGTCGATTTATTTATTTTATATAACTTTTTAAATCAAATATTTATCATAAAAAATTATTATCGAAACATATTTAATTAATAAATTCACATCAATCAATTAAAAAGAAAGATTATATCTCCTTTATTTAACACTTAAAAAAGAGTTTGAATAAAGTTGGCTGGGTAATTTTTTTTGGGTACAAAGGAATCAAAGTCCTGATTCAATTACCATTTAAATAATTTTGATTTTTATTATAATTGCGATGCAATAATAAATTTTTTAAATTTTATACCTGTTAATTGTTACGATACTAAATATGAATTTAAAATAATTTTAATTTTAATTTTTATGCATATTTATTATTATAATTGTGATATATTAATAAAAATTTGAATTTTTAATGAGTTTATTTTTTTTTAAAAAGTAAATATTAAATTATTTTTAAAAATTAAATTCCAATTTTAACAAAAAAAAATATATTTAGTTACGGTTCTATTTCGGATTCGATTCTGATTCGTTTTCAAAAATTTAAAAATCGAAATCGAACCATATGTCTCCGGTTCCGATTTCGATTTCGGAATTGGAATCGAAAAAGCGATTCTGATTTGATTTTTGAGTCATTGGTTCCGGATCGGTTCACGGTTCAAACTGAACCATGGTCTCCCCTATTTCGATTAGATCATGATTAAAATTCGATCCGATTATGATCACAGATAGATTTGGATCAGATTCGGATCTTGATCGATCAGAATTCAATTGCAATCGATCAGAGAATCCTATCATTATCAATTGAAATTTGATCGCGATTCAATCATGATTGGACGACATAAGCGCTCTTGAGGTTCAGACAGTGAACTATAGCATGGACGAAAGTCGATGACCAAGGAATCGACATCATGTGTGAGGTTGACACTGTACATTTTCAGGTCGAATGGTGGAGGACGAGTTACATAGGTATAGATATACATATACATTTTCCATGTTTTCTTGTATATTTATTTTTTCTGATTGAAATTTGATGCTCCGGCATTTGGTGGCACTTGGGGTCAACGGATCAATGAATGGCCGAACCAAACCCCTAAACCCTAGCGCGCCTCTATTTCTCCTCGCCTCAATCTACCGGCGATCTGATCTCCACCGCTCGGGATGGTCCCTTGCCGTGCTCCAGAGATCGATCTTGAGCGTGGACTTTCGTAGGTAGCTCTACACATAGCGGGCGCTCTCTGGGTCGATGGATTCCGGTGACAGCGTCGACGGGAGCCCGGACGAGCCAAAGACTTCCAGCAGGAGTAGATCGAAGAAGACTAAGCAGGCAACTGAAAGCCTTTTGAAGCAGAGTAATATTCATTTGAAAAGGAGCTTCCTTGTGATACTTTTTCGGCTTTCTGGCTTTTGATTGGGACCTTTGCGTGTTTCTTTGCAGAATCGCCCGCTGAGTTTTTCGCTGAGAACAAGAACATAGCTGGATTTGACAATGTAAGCTGTGATAGTAGCTGAGTCAATTTCTCAGCTTTCAGATATTGAGATAGTTATGTAAGCATTTTTTTAAAATAAAATAAAATAAAATTCTTAAGAGTAGTTTGTTTCAGTTGTCAGACAATTATACTAAAATGGTTATGTATCTGATGCTATAGAGAAGAGATCACCAAGAATAAATTCAATACAATGATTGGTCTTGTTAATCGGGAGCGTGTGGATGAAGAACTTTATGACGATTTTGAGTCTGCTAAGGCTCGTGAGGTGCGTCTGCTGATGTTCTAATACCATTCAAGACAACTACTTAGCTTCAAAATAAGCTTTCATCCAGGGATATGAAGTACCAAAAGTCCTTTTCTACCTTCCAGATCTTGTTTATGTACATATTCCTTCCACATCCTTTGTAGAAACGTCTTGCTAAAGAAGCCCGTATGCAAGAAGTTCAAGATAAGAACCTTGCCATGAAGAGGAAGCTGAAAGAACTTCCAGTTACCAAGAGTGGAAAGGATCGGGGAGAATCATCATTCTTCAAAATAACCTGTAAGGTGGCATTTGCAGTTCACAACTCAGGACTTGAAGGGAAAAAATGAGTTTTGAGTAGCTTAAAATTTGTGCATCAAATGGGATTCTCCACTCCTGGTGTATGTTACCAAAAAGTTTACATGTTTATGGTTGTTGTGAGTTTTATTTTACAGGATAATGGGAGAGGAATGCCACATGATGAGATACCAAACATGTTTGGAAGAGGTGTGATGCTATTGATATGTCCAGAACTTCACGTCAGATTTACTGTTTTCACATATTTATAAGACTATGCATACTTAGATTTGAATGGATGTGTACCATGCTAACTTCATTTGGTTTCTTACAGTTCTTTCTGGTACAAAGTATGGTCTGAAACAAACTCGAGGGAAATTTGGACTTGGTGCAAAAATGGTATGCTTTGTTTCTTTTGCATCCCTCTTTCACATCGTAGAGCATGGTAAATGATTTGTAGTCATACTCATATATGCTTGTTTCCAGTAATGATAGTCCTTTCGGAAACAACCACAGAGGTTCTCTTAATTCAGTAATGTTCCTTTATGTGAGTTCATTCTACAGGCTGCTGGTAGCCATATGGTGTTCGAACTAGTAATATGATGTTGACAGTAATGAAACCCCTTTCTTCCTGAACATGATTTATGTTACACTCCTAATTGTAATGTTCTGATCTACTCCTTTTTTCTTAGCATGTTTGAATCTGTGAATTTGGGTAATATTAACATATGCAGAGCTTAGAATCTTGATTGTCTGTTTTCTTGGTGGACAAATTGAAAGCGAGAAAGGAAGTGAAGGAATAATGACAGATAAACAAAAAAAAATCAAAGATTCACTTGATCATCTGCTTCTTTTAGAAGCTATGGTCTGTCTACTTGGGTACATGAAAAGAAGGGGAGGGAAAGAAATATAAATATAGGTTAAAACTCATTACATTTATGTGTTTTCTTGGTTCTTTCCTCTCCATCCCCTCTCGCATCCTTTATATCTGAAATGAACACCCTGATCCCCTCCTATTCATCCATTAGAGTAAATAAGGCATTCTAATTTTTCTGAGTCAATATAAGTAGGAAAAAAAATCTTACTTACAATGCTGGTTTGTTTCTGTATTCTAAATGTGTTTCCCACTCCCACCTAACCACAATTGAAGCCAACTTATGCTTTATGTCCGTGGGAAAAGTATTGTGCTAATTTGCCACAGTTCCTTTGTTTTCATTCTAAAAAAATTGTTGTTGATCCTAGTTTACTCGATAGATACGAAAAGACACGTACAAGATATATACTAGTCTAGTTAGTAAGGGCAAAAGGATAACTCTTAACTGGGCACGGATTAATTCCCGAGATTATGACTCTGGGCTATCGATCGATTCCTTCCTTTGCACTTGCCACTTAAATTCCTGATTTACCTCTTTCATTCGTAGGTGCAGTCGGAGAGGGTCGCTAATGTGACGGTTCCACATTTTTTTCTTAAGCATTACAATTCAAATAGAAATTAAATAGTAAAATTTACACTTTGAATGCTTTCTAGAGACATCTTGGCCGCTTTCCTACGCGTTGCAGTGCAATCTCGTCTTTGAGTCGCTTTTGTTTCTCCCTGTTGCAAGCTTTTGGTGCTTTTTAGGGCATCTATTTGCCGTCCTAGCCGTCGGACCACTCTCAGGTTTAGACGTGTCTTCTTTTTTATAGGGGTGAAATCGACTTTCCTTAATTGCTCACGAAAATGCATTTCCTTTAGTTGCGTTGTTGTCACACGACCGTGTGGATTCCACACAGTCAGTCGTGTGGGAGTCTAGAAATCGTGTTCTGGATCTTGCATCTGGAAAAGGCATGGTCGTGTGAGATTCACATAGTCGACTGTTTTTCTTTGAAACTCTGAGTGGATGTCATCTTTTCGTCTAAAATTGTGCCTGTGTCTTGGGGACACGACTAGAGCATGCTTACCTTCCTTGAGTTCTATTTATGTGCTATTTTTCCCTCTAAAACACTGCTCTGCACGTAAAAATAGCAAAAGTAGATATCCGAATTAGAAAATAGAAAATAAGTGCAAAATAAGAGAAATATGTATGAAACAAGTATAAAAAGATATGAGGTGTGCTAAAACTACTCCTAAAGTTCTATATGATTTGCACACATCATTGAGCGACGATTTCAACGAAAAAACGACAGCAATTATGTGACCGTACTTCGTGTTCTTTGTGAAAAAATACGAAAACTCCGATTCGACGCTAATCCTAGGACTCCTTACCCTTAGATTCGATAATTATGCATGTTTAAACGTGTTAAATGAAGATCTAACGTAAAACACACATTTTGACTAAAATTGTAAAAAAATCTTATCATAATGTAGTACGATCAGCGACACCTAACTTGTGTCATGATACCAATTGATGGATTTTTTGAATCTGTCAATGGATCGCACATCCGTATATGTAATAAAAAAAACAAAATGATCTATAGACATGATCTTGTCTATTGATCTACAATAAGTATGCGAAACAAAACGAAAAACGGAAGCGTAAGTAAAGTAATAACCATGCACCTGGATTCGAAAACAACGACATCGGAAGAATCTAAAGTCGAAAGAAGTGCCATAAGGCTTGATCTTCCACAGATCAAGAGAGTCGTCTCCATTTACTCTGTCCAATAGAGAAAAAGAGTCGGCCAATCATCCTCCTCTCTTGCGGAGATCATACTCATTATATAAAGCTTATTCAAAATCTATTAATAGTCCATCAATGTTAATGGTACGGGTTAAAGAGTTCTACCCATATAAATCTAAAATCTATTAATCTATATTCAATAGTACAAATCTAAAATCATAATGATTAACTCACTTTAATCGGCTTTAAATTAGAAGAATATAATCGGAATCTGTTAGGATAATCATATATGTTTACTGATGTTTAGCATGTCTTCGGGCCAAAGCCTACGAATCCGATTGCAACAGCCAACATCGAAGGTGATTTGGATTCCTTCCTGCTGTTTATTTCCCATGATTGACCGCCCCGACGACGACGGCGCGAACGCGAAGAGAACGTCCTCGCGTCATCGATCGAAATCAGGAAGTTCCTCGCCGGCAGCGTCAGAATCGTGCCTCTGGCAAAGTGGGACCTGCACGCTCTCATACCCGCTCAGGTTGTAACAGGTGTCGAAGATGACACGGGCGGCGCCCGTGGCAGGCCCGCCGTGCCGCCGGCGGACCCATCTCGCAGCGCGGCGTATGCCGCGGGTGGGAGCCACGTGACAACCGTCCCGGTGTTCATCAGCACCCCACCCTCGCCCTCATCGGAGAGGCGGAAGACGTCCTCCTGCACCGGCAGCGGCATGCTGCCGACGCCGAGGCCGAGGAGGCGCACGTAGTAGTTCGGCGCACGGAGGTTGCGGATTAGGGGGACCCAGCCGACCCCCACCAGCACGGCCAATGTCGAACCTCTCTAGAACCTCTTAATGGGTTTCCGACTCAGCATGCTTTACGAGCGAGCGGATTCGTCTGAGCGGATTATCACAAGTACTTGAACCTTTATTGAGCTGAGGTATTAGTCGATCAAATCCCTAATGACGTATTAACTACTCTTCCTACGGACTCTCAAATCCCATGCAACTTCTTGATGACCTCCTTTAACTTACGGTTGGATCGTCAAATGGATCAATGTTTTCCTTCGCTGTGTGGCGATGGGCAAGATCCACCTTGTTTATTACCGGGAGTGTTGCTGCAGTTTGATGACCCAGAGGGTGGCGTCGTGCTTCTCTTTTGCTTGGTATCTAGTATAGATCCACCGGCTGCTTCTCCGGCGACATCTAACGCCGCCAAACGGCGACCATGGTTCGCCGTGCCGCCGGCGAACCCGTCCCGCAGCGCGGCGTATGCCGCTGGTGGGAGCCGCGTGACAATCGTCCCGGTGTCCATCAGCACCCCGCCCTCGCCCTCGTCGGAGAGCCGGAAGACGTCCTCCTGCACCGGCAGCGGCGCTCCGCCGACGCCGAGGTCGAGGAGGCGCACGAAGTAGAAGCTCGGCGCGCGGAGGTTGCGGATTAGGGGAACCCAGACGACCCCCATCGGCACGGCCAATGTCCGGCAGAAGATTATTGAGCCGGCGGCTCCGCCGCCGGGAGTGGCGAGGCAGTAGCTGAAAACGCCGCCGGCCTGGCCCCCCAGCTGGCTCACGAAGGACATCTGCCCCCAGCCCAGCTCCAGCAGGCCGCTGGCGCCGACGAAGAGGCCGCTGTTGTAGTGGCCGCACCCGATGGCCACGTCGCGCACCGTGGCGGTGCCAAATTTGAGAATCTCCAGTGCGATGGTGCCCATCGTGTAGGACTCATCTTTGTAGGAGACCTCATAGCGGCAGTCGACGTCGTGGCAGCTGGAGTCACCGTCGAGGAAGAGGTCGCAGATTGAGGAGCCGCAGGGGACCCCGACGATGGAGGCCGACTCGGCCGGGTCGGACACCGGATCGGACTGCGCGTAGCACTGCGCGCAGGGGCTGCATTGGATCCACACGATATCGCTGCCGGAGTCGACCACCATGTACTGGTCGCGCGGCGGTACGCCGACCCCGACGCGGACGAAGTACTCACCGCTGCCCTCCTCGAGGCCGGAGACCACCTCCGACCTGAAATCCTGAACCAGATAGCTTCCTTCTCGGGAGAGACGTCGATTGAGAAAGGCGACGCGCCGGAAATCACGGTGTAGCAGATGTTCAAGGCGGTGGCTGTGACCGGTGGAGTTGCGGCCGGAGATCGCGTCGCGGTGGAGCAAATCTAGCGAAAGCTTGCCGTGGTGGACAAGTTTAGGAAGATGGCCGCGGCGCTCGGGGGAGGCGAGCTCCCGGAGACGAACGAGGTGGAATTCAGTGGCCCCGGCGACGAAGGCAGCCCAGTAAAGCAATATCAAGAACAGAGCAGCAGCAGAGGACGCTTCCATGGCTGTGTTTGTTGCTTTAGGCCTTGTTGGGAGAAAGGGGAGGGGAGTATAAGTAACGGAGGAGGGAGGGGATATTTATAAGGAGGGAGGGGAGAGGAGGCGGAGACTCTGTAAAAAAATATTAGATTTTTATAAGGAGAGGTATTCTCTTTACCTTTTCTCTTTTTGTCTTCTTCCTTCGCTTCTTTAAAAAAAAAAAAAAAGTTTCTCCCTTATTTATTCTTATCCTTTCTCATAAATCTTTAGTGGAAAAAACAGACACAACCTCGAATTTATTTGCATTGCATTGTTACCGTAGATCAATAATCTGAATCTAAAAAATATCATTGTCAGAATAATTTGAAGTCTAAAGAAGTCGAAGAGCCATAGAATTTGATCTCTTAAGGTTTTGACTCATTGTAGTATTTTTTTTTTCGTCGTTTTTTATTTTTATTTTGTGCGAAAATAAAAAAATATATTTAGTTTTTATTTTTCATCTCTATTTTTCAAAAAATAAAGGAGTATATTTTGAAAAATTAAAAAATAAAAAATAATCGTTTTTTATTTTTATTTTCATTTTCTAAAAACTAAAAAAAAATATTTTTTGAAAAATTAAAAAAAAAATCGTTTTTTATTAAAAAAAAAAAGAATGAAAATAAAAAATAAAAAATTCTTTACGAATCCCTCGAGACTGATTTCGGTGCCGTGTTTTCCCATCTCATCGAAGAAAGAACTTGCTTTTTGCAGGGCAGAGTTTTCGATTAAAAAAAAAAAAAGGATGCTCCTTCCTTTGTTTTGTTTCATTAAAACAGCTTATAAACTTGTAGATAATCGAGGGACCGATATTGTCAGTCGAATTAACCACATGAAAGTTGAACCGCCATTGTTTCAGCACTTCGAAGCTGAAAGTTTTTTTTAAGGTCATTTACAAAGCTTCAACGTTGGAAGGGAGCATTAATGTAAAGCTAAAGTTGGTGCTGTTGGAAGTCTGCAAGACTTTTATGCTCTGCTTTTGTTTATTTTTTTTTTTTAAAACTATTATCGAGTATTCAGAGGTGAGAGGCCCGATTAATTTCTTTTTTTAAACGCATCTGCTCTTCGAATTTTTAACAAAGTGATAAATAATCTTCAAACGAGATATGCTATATTGATCATCAAAATATATTAAAAAAATACTCACAATTTAACAGTTAAGTCCGGCAACATAATCATACTGTTCTTATAAAATAAGTCCAACATCAAAAATATACTTCACTTGAAAAGATAAACTTTCGATTCATATTTAGTTTAAAATTATTTATTCAAATTTTTTCGAAATTCAAAGTCCAATACGCCCCATCAAAGGATCAAAATACGTTAGTATGTGAGATACCGTCTCGTTTTACCATTGCACTGTGCTTTTGAGAGCGATGATCTTCCTCTTACTCCTTTGGTTAATTCTTCTATGATAAATATGATTATCAATGATTACGATTTGCTTAGTCGATAGGAGCCATTAAATTAAATAAATCAAATTTAAATATCAGTATTTTAAAAAAAAATGAATAATTTATTGTTCTATTCAATTATTAAATTGAAAAATTAAATAAAAAATCAATTAATTAATTGTTGAATTCAACTATTTAATTGAAAATTTTTAATAAAAAAATAATTGTCCATTGTTTGTCAATCACCTATTTAATCATTAAATTTTTTTAATTAATTTGATTCTCGATTCTATTTATTTAATTTTCATGAAAAAAATATAATAGGTTCTATTTGTCAAAAAAAATCAATTTAATTAGTTCAATTGTTAATTAACTTTATTAACTGAAATGACAAAAAAGATTCTCCATAAAGTTATCGTTTAAATTGTATATAGAATTTGAGAAAGATACAAAAATTTATAGAACGAACAAAAATCATTCGTGGCCATGCACATTGAAGGAGGAGCAAGTGATAGTGGAAGAAAGATGCCGATCGATCGGATTGAAGTAGGCAAATCATACGTGGCCATGCACATTAATAAGCGTTCGTCGTACGCCACCATAATAAGGAAAAAAAATTGATATGACAGGAATTTTTTTTTACCTACTACTGCACGTGATGTTAGCCAGTAGTAATGTAAAATTTTATTTTAAAAATACATAAAATTTAAATTTAACTATGATTTTTTTTTTATTTAAAATAAAAAATTGAAATCGTCAGTTCAGTGATCTCTATCGATTTATCTCACGATTATTATGAAAGAAATAAGTTACAAAGAGCCATATGGCGCCAGCGTGGTCGCAAAATATCACGAATTAAATCAGATTGAGAAAAAGCTATATCATCATCCGAAATAGATCCATATCTTATCTACAAATATCATAATATCTTAGTCACTACACCATCCGCGCGAAGATAATTTAGGTGCAACAATGAAATTATTGCTGTGTGATATAAAAATTAAATTCTAAAAATAAATTATATATATATATTAAATCATGAGAATGTTATCACAGCTTCTCTGTTTATTCGTCCGTAATGCACTAATGGAAAATATACAGTATTTTTTCTTTCACTCGTGCTTGTTATTGTCGTCGTCGTTCGATCGAATTTCGACCGTAATCCGATCGAAAGATCGACGATGATGATCAGAGGGTCGACGATGACGATCGAAAGGTTGACGATGACAAATCAGAATGAGATGTTGAATTATAATATTCATTGACAGAAAAAGACGTGCATGGAATACTATTCATTTTTCATTCCCGTACAATTTTATAAGATAGTTGAAAATGAATCACACATGGATACACACTGATCAAGCGCTAAGGATATCAAAACTTAAATCAACTCCGTCTTTTTTATTTTTAAAAATTGGAGATGATAAGTAATTGAAATTAAGTTAGTTATAATAATTTTAATCAATATTAGCAATGAAAGATCAGTTTTAATCAATAATCAATACGACGACAAGAATATTTTTTTAAATTAAAAAAATCAAGGTGAAGTATTCTTTTTAATTTTTTTTAGTACGGTAACGATAGAACACTTTTTTTTATTATTATTTATATATCTAGATATATAAATATTACCATATACAATTCATTCGTGAGTACTATAAGATCAAAAAGTCGTTAGAGAAGAGTAAATAATATTTTTTAAAAATATTTCCTTTCTTTTAAAACCAAAGTAATTCGCAATGGAAACAGAAAACAAAGACACAGGTACACAAAGAATTTTATTTGGTTCACAACATATTAGCTACTAGTCCAAGACCCTGCGATTCTTGATCGCTTTCGAAGGGTAATCACTAAAAGTCTCTTCCTCATTAGAGGTAAAAGACAGGATGATTACAAAGATAATAAGGTCGGTAACAACCATACTAGCTCTTATACAAATTAAGTACACACAAACAATAATAATATACCGACAATAAACAAATAGAAGAGGAAGCACAATCAGCGTAACGTGGTAGCACGAAGGATTACGGTCGGAGAGTAACAGCGCTTGGGAGATGATTAAGTTCTAGGGTTTGTATCATCTCCTCCTTTTATAGACCTTCTTAAGCCGATTCTCATCAAGATCTAAATATAGATAGAATTTTATCCATAAATCTTATCTTTAAGGTGACAACTTGACTCTTTATGCGCACACCAATCGACTGCTTCTATTACTAGTCGATTGGCCCCAGGTGACTGTTGTACTTGAGTTTCCAATTCAATCACCTGCATCGCAAGATTAGCACAAGATATAATAATAGTGATTGTGACAATCTTTGACCGTTCGATTTCAACTTTGGTATTCCTCCGGAAGCTTTGGTCGGATCGACGCATACAGTTGTCTTCATACCAAGGACGCGATCTCACCATTACTCTTCATCCGGAGCTTACCTTTGTCAACTCCCTAGTCCTCTGACATGTTAGACTTATCTGTTTAGCTTCTGATCCTGCACACTTATTAAGACCTGTAAGCTTGACACAAAACATTAGATCACAATATAACTTAATTTTGAATCTTTGTCATAATCAAAACTCATGTTCGATTATCTAGTGCCCCTACACCAATAAGTATTTATGAGCACCTCCATTATTTATTGTTTGATTTCCTATAATTTAAAAATTGGACTATAGTATACACCCGATAGGATGATGAATAATCAAGATGCTTATGAGTGTGTTACCCTACACAACTCATCCGTGAACATCTCTATTCTCCATAGCCCAATCCCTTAGGTTTCGAGGATTGGATTATATATATAATCTCTGTGCGTATGCCTGTGAAAACGAGGAATGTTGGTGGGGATGCGATTGGAGTCTGACTAGATCACGATTGAAATCTGACTGTGATCGGATTGAATTCCAACCGTGATCGGGTCGGATTCCGCATGCGATCGGACTGAATTTCAATTGTGATCCGATCGGAATTCGAATCTGGTCAGATCACGATTGGATTCCAATTTAGGGGTGACCACGATTCCGAAATCGTCGGTTTCGATTTTGGAACCGCTTCGATTTATCATCGATGGGAACCTAAGAACCACTTATCAGCGGCCGATTCGTTTTGAACCGCTGATTTTGGTTTTAATCGCGGTTCGTTCCTTACGTTGATTTTGATTTCAAATCGCTTGTTCAGTTAATCATCCATCGGAATTGGAATCGAGCTATTAAGCGACGGTTTCAATTTTTTAAGATTTGATTTTAGTTCGAATCATTTAAAATTAAAATTGAAATTATTTAATTTTAAATCTCTCATTTCTTTAATAGACGATTTAAGTATATTATTTTTTAATTCATTAATTCGGTTAATTTATTTTAATTTAAATTATATTTAAATTCAAATTTTATACGTGGAGATTGACTTATGAGGATTTATTGATTTTATATAATTTTTTAAATCAAATATTTATCATAAAAAATTATAATCGAAACCTATTTAATTAATAAATTCACATCAATAAATTAAAAAGAATATATATATATATAAATTTCATTATTTGATTTAACGCTTAAAAAGGAAAAGAATTTGAACTTAATTTATATATATTAAATTATCTATGTATTTTTTTAGTGTATAAAGGAACCAAAGCTCTTTTAATTCGTGTACCGTTTAAATGACTTTGATTTTTATAAATATTTTTTATTATAATTGTAATGCAAGAATGAAAATTTTAAATTTTGAATATTTTAATTTTTGTGCATGTTGATTGTTACGACGTTATGATACCAAATATGAATTTTAAATAATTTTAATTTTGATTTTTATGCATATTTATTATTATAATTGTGATACATTAATAAAAATTTGAATTTTGAATAAGTTTAGTTTTTTTAAAAAGTAAATATCAAATTATTTTTAAAAATTAAATTCCTATTTAAAAAAAAATATTTAATTCTGATATGGTTCCGGATTCGATTCCGATTCAGTTCTGGTTCTAAAAATTTAAGAACCGGAACCGAATAATATGTCTCCGATTTCGGTTTAAGTTTCAGAATTGGAATCGAAAAAGCGGTTCCGATTCGATTTTTGAGCCAACGGTTTCGATTCGGTTCACGGTTCGAATCGAATCGTAGTCACTCCTATTCTGCTCAGATCGTGACTAAAATTCGATCCGATTGTGATCACTGATAGATTTGGATCAAATTCTGATCTCGATTGATCGAAATTCAATTGCGATCTATTAGAATCCGATCATTATCAATCAGAATTTGATTATCATTCTATCGGATTTCGATCAGGATTGAACAATACAAGCGCCCTTGGGGTTCAGTCGTTCAGACAGTGGACTATGGCATAGATGACGATAAAATCGACATCATGCACGAGTTGACACTGTGCATTTTCAGGTCGAATGGTGGAGGACGAGTTACATAGGTATAGATGATATACATATACATTTTCCATGTTTTCTTGTATATTTATTTTTTCTGATTGAAATTTGATGCTCCGGCTTTTTGGTGGCACTTGGGTCAACGGATCAATGAATGGCCGAACCAAACCCCTAAACCCTAGCGCGCCTCTATTTCTCCTCGCGCTTCAATCTCCCGGCGATCTGATCTCCACCGCTTGGGATGGTCTCTTGCCGTGCTCCAGAGATCGATCTTGAGCGTGGACTTTCGTAGGTAGCTCTACACATAGCGGGCGCACTCTGGGTCGATGGATTCCGGCGACAGCGTCGACGGGAGCTCGGACGAGCCAAAGACTCCCAGCAGGAGTAGATCGAAGAAGACTAAGCAGGCAACTGAAAGCCTTTTGAAGCAGAGTAATATTCATTTGAAAAGGAGCTTCCTTGTGATACTTTTTGGGCTTTTTGGCTTTTGATTGGGACCTTTGCGTGTTTCTTTGCAGAATCGCCCGCTGAGTTTTTCGCTGAGAACAAGAACATAGCTGGATTTGACAATGTAAGCTGTAATAGTAGCTGCACCCGTTCCGCTGTTTCCTTTGACGTATTATTTTTGCCTTTTATTCTGATGGGGTTGTTGATTTTTGATCGACTTACAAGTTTTTTTATCAAGTGAACATTTTTTTCCCCCACCAGCCTGGGAAATCATTATACACTACTGTCCGAGAGCTTGTGGAAAATGCTCTTGACTCTGCTGAGTCAATTTCTCAGCTTCCAGATATTGAGATAGTGATGTAAGCATTTAAAAAAAAAAATCTTAACAGTAATTTGTTTCAGTGGTCGGACAATTAGACTAAAATGGTTATGTATCTGATGCTATAGAGAAGAGATCACTAAGAGCAAATTCAATACAATGATTGGTCTTGTTAATCGGGAGCGTGTGGACGAAGAACTTTACGATGATTTTGAGTCTGCTAAGGCTCGTGAGGTGTGTCTGCTGATGTTCTAATACCATTCAAGACAACTACTTAGCTTCAAAATAGGCTTTCATCCAGGGATTCCACATCCTTTGTAGAAACGTCTTGCTAAAGAAGCCCGTATGCAAGAAGTTCAAGCTAAGAACCTTACCATTAAGAGGAAGCTGAAAGAACTTCCAGTTACCAAGAGTGGAAAGGGTCGGGGAGAATCATCATTCTTCAAAGTAACCTGTAAGGTGGCATTTGCAGTTCACAACTCAGGACATGAATGGAAAAAATGAGTTTTGAGTAGCTTAAAATTTGTGCATCAAATGGGATTCTCCACTCCTGGTATATGTTACCAAAGAGTTTACATGTTTATGGTTGTTGTGAGTTTTATTTTACAGGATAATGGGAGAGGAATGCCACATGATGAGATACCAAACATGTTTGGAAGAGGTGTGATGTTATTGATATGTCCAGAACTTCATGTCAGATTTGCTGTTTTCACATATTTATAAGACTATGCATACTTAGATTTGAATGAATGTGAACCATGCTAACTTCATTTGGTTTCTTACAGTTCTTTCTGGTACAAAGTATGGTCTGAAACAAACTCGTGGGAAATTTGGACTTGGTGCAAAAATGGTATGCTTTGTTTCTTTTGCATCCCTCTTTCACATTGTAGAGCTTGGTAAATGATTTTTAATCATACTCATAGATGCTTGTTTCCAGTAATGACGGTCCTTTCTGAAACAACCATAATGGTTCTCTTAATTCAGTAATGTTCCTTTATGTGAGTTCAATCTACAGGCTGCTGGTAGCCATATGGTGTTTGAACTAGAAATATGATGTTGACAGTAATGAAACCCCTTTCTTCCTGAACATGATTTATGTTACATTCCTAATTGTAATGCTCTGATGTGGTCTTTTTTTCTTAGCATGTTTGAATCTGTGAATTTGGGTAATATTAACATATGCAGAGCTTAGAATCGTAATGGTCTATTTTCTTGGTGGATGAATTGAAAGCGAGAAAGGAAGTGAAGGAATAATGACAGATAAAAAAAAAAATCAAAGATTCATTTGATCATCTGCTTCTTTTAGAAGCTATGATCTGTCTACTTGGGTAAATGAAAAGAAGGGGAGGGAAAGAAATATAAATATAGGTTAAAAATCATTAGATTTACGTGTTTTCTTGGTTCTTTCCTCTCCATCCGCTCTCCCATCCTTTATATTTGAAATGAACACCCTTATCCCCTCCTATTCATCCATTAAAGTAAATAAGGCATTCTAATTTTTCTGAGTAAATATGAGTAGGAAAAAAAAAATTCTTACTTAACAATGCTGGTTTGTTTCTGTATTCTAAATGTGTTTCCCACTCCCACCTAACCACAATTGAAGCCAACTTATGCTTTATATCCGTGGGAAAAGTATTGTGCTAATTTGCCACTGTTTCCTTTGTTTTCATTCTAAAAAAATTGTTGTTGATCATAGTTTATGCCACTGATTTAAAAAACATTTCATGCGACTGCATATGCTTCACCTTTTTGTATATGCCCTTACACATGCATAATCACATATGATTGTTATTTTCTGTTTGACCTATAAGCTAGTTTATTCGTTCGACCCAAAATTATAGATTTGGAACAAATTGGTTATGAATAAGATAATTAATTTAATCTAAACAGAAAATCAACTAAATGGTAGAAAAAGACCAAATTGACATTATATTTTTGTATATAGTAATGATAAAAACTTTGATATTGTTGGTGATTTGATGATGTTCATGTTATAATTAGAACCATGTTTTATGGGCTTTTTATATTAAGTAATCATGTAACAACTTAAAACTTCATGATATCATTAATATTTCAAAGTTTGTTAATAATGACTACAGGTGCATCAAAATATGCTCACACATAGTGCCTATGTATTATGTGATGTTCTAATGTATACCACCAACATACACTTTTTAAATCATTGTTTATTTCTGGGTTATATCTATTATGCTGATCCAGACAACCTTGGTTATGACTTCAATCGTGTTACAAAGTTGTTGTATAATTTTGCACTTGCTGTTCTCTGCGTGTTCTTCTAACTTGAGTTTTGTATGAATGGAGGATAACAGGCTCTGATTTGGTCCAAGATGAGCACAGGACTTCCTATTGAGATTGTCTCAGCTGCAAGAGAACAAAATTATGCATCCTTTTGTCGACTAGACATTGATATTCATCGGTAATACATCGATCTAGAATGATTACTGGTTAAAGATATTTATTCTTTCCCTTTGGAGTGTTTGTTTGTACATCAGCTGCTGACACAGGCCAATATTTGGTGTTTTTGCTTCTCAGAAACATTCCTCATGTCCATTTACATGAAAAAAGGGAAACAAAGGATAAGTGGCATGGTGCTGAAATTCGAATTATCATCGAGGGAAACTGGACTACTTATCGTGTACGCTGCTTGTATATCAATTTTAGTATTTGTTAGATTATATCTTTCATAAACAATGAATTTGAAATGATTTATTTGTTAATATTTGAAAAACGTGTTTTCTGTATACAGTCAAAAATAATTCACTACATGCGACAAATGGCAGTGATCACCCCTTATGCTCAGTTTCTTTTTAAATTTATCACGGACTTGTCTGAGTAGGTTCCATTTCCATAACAGTTGATTTTGTTTACTCTCAATATTTTGATTGACAACTCTTCTTTGTTTGGTGACAGTAAAAATGTGACAATAAGATTTGCACGTAGAACAGATGTAATGCCTCCAGCTCCTATTGAGACAAAGCACCATCCCTCTGCTGTTGATATACTACTCATCAAACGCCTTATTGCGGAGACTTCAAAGAAAACCCTTCAGCAATTTCTTCAACATGAATTCATCAATATATCCAAGTCATACGCTGAACGTTTAATTGGTATAAATTCGAGTTTGTTGTCTATTTACCTCTATGGATGAAAGCATGAATTTGATAAAATCACTACTGGAAGGTGTTTTTTTTTTCATCCCTTTGTCAGTTTATACTTACAAAACCTGATTGCTTCATTTTTTTCTGTGTAACAAGGTATGTTGTACCATTTTGGAGCTCTCATTGATATTAATTCTCTCATTTTAACGTTTATTCATAAAAGGCTGTGATTTTAGCTGTTATTTCATAGATAATCTGCATTATAGATGAGTTTCAGGAAAAAGAAAGTCTCCTAAATCCTAATTCCTAAAAGACACTGACTAAGATGATGTATGATCTAAATGTTTTCATAGTTCAACTGCCAAAATAAAAGCAAGTTCAGTGCTGGAAATGCTTTGAGTGCTACATAGGCATGAACTTTACTAGATACCATAAACTTCATACTGCATGGGGCTAGCTGTTTGTGTTAGTGCCTATAAGATTTACATATCTCTACAATGACATGACATTGTCTACTTTGGGTCTAAGTTTTCATGGTTTTATTTTTGAGTTTTACCCAAATGGTCTCATGCCAATGGAGATATCTTTTCATTTTATAAGCACATGATCTTTTCTATGTCTTATCAATGTGGGACTTTGATTGTATTTCCAATACTTTCAACAATCTCCACTTCAAACGAAGGACCACATTAGCGCACCCCCTTCCCGTCAAACCTATCCCTCCTCAAAGGAATTTCTCTGCTCGATGTTCGATCTTCAACTCACTAGGACTTCCTACCAACTGTCTGATCCTTCCTGCTAGTTGTCTGGTCATCCTGACCCAGTTGGACTTCCTGCTTGTGTTTGGTTCTCTTGATCTGGACATGGGAGTTCACTTCCTTCGTTCAAGGTGCATCCAATTGTTAGTGCCTATAAGATTCACATATTTTCACAATGACACGATATTGTCCACTTTGGACCTAAGTCCTCATGGTTTTGTTTTTGAACTTTACCTAAAAGGCCTCATACTAATGGAGATATTTTTTCATCTTATAAACACATGATTTTTTCTATGTCTTATCAATGTGGGACTTTTATTGTATTCTCAATACTCTCAACAGTTTGTTCGTTATAATGCAAGCTATGTTACTCTAGCAATCACTATGATTCTAAACGGGCACAAACAAGCTGTGCCTTTATCTGCTAGTGTAACAGCCAAGTCAAACCTTCCAATCCTATTGCCAGACCATCCTGTTATGCTTATCGCATCTTTGATGTTAGCTTCCTAATATACACTTGCACTAGATATTATAGTTGGCATATATGGATATATTAACTTATATTCCACACTGGGTAATGTCCCATTATATGGCGTGACTAAATATAACACTTTGTTTCTTTTTTCCAGGGGAAATGGGCCCTGATTTTAGTCCAAAGATGATCGTGAAAAGTCTGACATCCCAACAGATTGTTCGGATACATCAATTATTTCGACAGGCCAAATTTGACGATCCAAGCGGAGATGTGAGTAATACTTGATTTCCTTTTAGACATCAGAATTTGATCTTGATATATTCTTCATGATCTTATGGTGTTAAAAACAAAAATTTGAAATGTCTCTGCTCTCGTGTATCAATAGTGTCTTAGTCCAGCAGGCGAATACAATCTTCGTCTTGGAATCATCAAGGAGCTGCAGCCAGATATGGTTGCCACATATTCAAGCAGGTCTATATCTTCCTTTGATATGCAAACTTCAATACATTTCTTATGCTATAAGGCTTATAATTTCTGAGTCAGCTTGGAGCATCATGGTGACTAACTAATAATTGGTTATACAATTTGACATTACCAAAAAAATTTGCCTTTTTGGATTTAGTTTTTATCTTTGTACTATGGATGATGATCTTCTAGTTCCCATTATGTTATAAATTTTAATATCTGAGTCAATTTGGAGCTTTATTGTGATTAGCGATTGGGTTCACAACTTAGCATTTCAAGTTATGGTTTTTTTAGGTTTAATCTTTGCTCTGTACGATATTGTTGATCTTCTGCAACTATTTTGTGAATCCAGTCCCCAAGTTTTTGAAGGACATCCATTCATTGTTGAAGCTGGAATTAGCCTTGGTGGAAAAGACGTTAAACAAGTAAGTAGTTAGTTATCACTCACTTGTGCATCTTATGTGATTACTGTGATGTTTTTCCTTTTACTGCAAAGGAATGCAGTTTATACCTTCTTTGTCACAAGAGTGTCAAAACCTGTAACTTAATGGTTGTTTGCAACTAAGGACTATGTGAATTGATTACAAAATATACACGGTGAGAGACGGTGCAATTGTGAGGTTTTTATAGTGCTTGACCAAATGATGTTTCTCTGAGAATACTTGTGTAGATTTGCAGCAAATAAACATTATCTGTGCTTACTGAGCTTAATGCCTTGTCGGCATCATAGTAGCTAGGCTACAGGTGTCAAAACCATTGATCTGGGTGCTCCCTGTAAGCTAAATGATGATAGTTTAAATTTGTACTCTGATAAGGATATTTTCAAATACTAATTTGTGGAATATTGCCCTATAATTCCTTTGAAAATGTGACTTGGTGTTATTTTATACAGTTCCAATGAAAAGGATTTCACTTTCTTTTTCAAAATAGGGTCTCAATATATTCCGGTTTGCAAACCGTATACCACTTCTTTTTGAGCAAGGAGCAGATGTTGTCACAAGAACTGCAATGAAAAAGATCAAGTCAGATTCCTTGCCACAAGATTGAATGTTCATATTTCCATCTTTTTTTCCACTCATGATTGCCTATTTTCATGTTCCTTTTAGTTGGAGTACCTACAAAATTAACCAGATGCAAGATAAAATCGGTGTCTTTGTAAGCATTGTCAGCACAAAAATACCATTCAAAGGAACCGGAAAGGAATATATTGGAGATGATATTACTGAAATCTCTTCTGCTGTCCAGGTACTAAAATTTTAGTTCATATATCACATAGGAAACAAACTGATATCTATTCATCTGCACATGCAATACATGCAGTCTGCTATAAAACAATGTTGCCTCCAATTGAGATCTAAAATAGTGAAGAAACTTCAAGCCCGCGAACGACAGGAGAGGAAGCGCAACCTGACCAGGTAATAGAAATATCGTGCAGGACATCACATCGTCGATGATTATTTGCTTGTGGTTTACTATAAGTATAGAATCAGCATAACAAATTTGTTTCCTTTTTTTTTTTCCTTTTATATATCATGAGGTCCATCTGTTTCTTGTCCGATAGTGTTGAGTATTCCATCCTGATATCTCCAGATATCTGCTTTGTTCTGTGATACTGTTGTTACCTCTTTTCTGTGAACCATGTAAGAGGGCTCGCACGTAAGACACTGTCCGAACCAAATAATCGGTTCGGCAAAGAAAGCAAGGTAGAATGGTTCGGGCGCGATCGTCTGGGACAATTGGAATGAGACGACAAGTCAAGGTAATCGGCATGACGAGGCGATTGCAGAGATCACTTCATTATGAAATAGACGAGAATCGGTTTGGCTTAGCAGGCCCAGAAACAGGTGGGGCAGATGAGAATCGGCTCGGCATAGCAAGCCCGGAAATAGTTAGGTGCGGGAAAAAGAGGAGTTGGTTCGGGCTGTTGGGAAGAGTCTAAGGGCTACGCCACACGTGAGCCATAGGTTTAGGTTAGTTTCGTAAAAGGTAAATGGTTGAAAGAGACAGGTTAGCATATTTCCCGAAATGTAGATAAGAAGTTGTTACACCACAGAAGGGGACCCCCATATAATATTCCGAGGAGCCTTCGCTCCTCGTGTCTATAATAGAATGATTCTTCAGGTGGGAGTGGTGGCCACGTGTACGACGGGGAAAGCTTGCGATGCAATAACTGATCAGAGGAGGAGAATAAAAGGTAAAAGCAGGACAGAAGTAGGGGGGATCCGCATTATTCCAACCAGCAAAGACGAAGGCACATTCTGGAGGAGGAGAGCAATCACTTCGCTGGAGAAGAAGAGAAGGAGAGTGGTGATCTCTATCTTTCTTGTACTGTTTCTTGTATCTCGACCTAATTGTAAGAGGTTTTCTCCTCCACTTCCGAAAGTTCTTTCCGCGAAGGAGGACGTTCATAGTGAAAGTGCTTTGGCACAGTAGCCGGTGAGAGAGCTCACCTCCGTGGAGTAGGAATCCTTATTCCGAACCACGTTACATCATACACCTTTGTTTGTTGCTTGTGTTGGCTTGCATGTCTTGGCTTCATGTTTCATTTTACTATTGCGGCCGGAGATAACCCCCTAAACTTCCTTCGTGACCCACGGCGTCGAAAGGAAGTTTACAGATCTTCTTCTCCGTCACCGCATCATTCTGTATGACTTTTTTCTTTTTTTTTCAAGGGGATCCATAAAATTGCGAAGTTGTGGTAATGTGGCTTCTGTGTTCCTTTTGGCTACCTGGTGCTGCAAATGGTTCTGCTCACTGCTGTATGCTCCGCGTTCCCTCTCTGATGTTTTTGTTTTCACAGGTACATTCCTGATGCTTCCAGAGCCATAATGGAGGTCCTCGACGCAATGGCTCAGGATGACAACCCAAAGAGGCATCGTTATGACAAGGATGATGATGAACTTGTAAGTAAAGTGGCATCCCACGAGATAACCGAAGCTACTTTTCGAGAGAACCTCTCGCAATATGTCGAACAGGTAGTCATATATTCTTGTCAGCTGCCATTTTGAAATGATTTACTGGTGTGCTCATTGCCTTGACATTGTTCAGGTGGATTACGAGATGGCCCTGGACTATGCCACGCAAACTGGAGTCACCGAGGAGCCACGCGAAGACATTTATTTAAGCTCACTCGAAGGCTTGTACAACTGCGTCGACCTTCGTAGCCCCATCTTCATTTTTAGACTAGTGACTTAGCTCATTTCTTCATACATATGTATCTTGAGAAATAAACATTCCTCCGTTTGTGCATTGCTCGAACTCCTCGATCGGATCATGTTGTACGAGACAGATTACGACATTTTTCTTTGTTTACATTGCTATTTTTTTTTTAAAAATGTCTCTTTTATTTAATTATCAAAAGTTGTGGCCAATTCATTGGTTCAGCAGATGAGTTTCGTCTCTCATATGGTTGGTTTAATATAATTTCACAATATACTATAATTTAAGAAGATTACTAATATACATTTAGTTAAAAATTTATATTACACCTGTGAATATTATGTTTTAGTTAGAAATCTATATTACTCCTGTAAATATAATGTTTCTTTTATTGCAGAACTATTTAATTTAAAATAATTTACTTGTGAATTAAGTGGCTATTTTTGTTTTTGTAATCGATTCATAATTCAAAGTATGTATCACTTAAATTATTTTAGAATGTTTAATTGGAGATTTTTTTTTCTTTTACAATAATCGTATATGGTGTGGTAGGGTGATAAAGCATATAGAGAAGTAATAAAATAATTAAGATTTAAATTTTAAATGAGATGAATATTTTAAAAGCCTAAGTTCTCAAATTTATGGATAACATCACATGTCAGCTTGCTGATGCGGGTGTGCTCATCGTTAGCAGCATTTCAGTTTGGTTCGGGGTATTTACGATTAGATCTCTAATTACGATGAATTAATTATTTTTTTTAAATAGAATGATAAATCAAGGATGTCCACGTGAGCACTCACCAAATTAGCTCCCTCCTTCAGATATGAGGCAATCATAGGAGACCGCTAATGGAACAGTTTTTTTTTTTTTTTATGATGTAAGTGTATCTCACGGACATAGTCGAGTTGATATTCGGACAAATGATTGTCACATTGAAACAAAGGTCAATCTCCGAGAATTGCTTCTAGAAGTATGATCTGTTCGTCTAGAAAGTCATTCGATCATCATAATTTATCTCTCTTACGATGACTGTGGAGTCAATTGATACGTACTTTCAGAGTGAGCATAATCACTTTTTACAACATTGATGATGCAGGTGCTTAGAGACATTGTCGATAAATATCTAAGTGTGGATTATGTCCGTCCAGCATCGCAAGGTTGAAAGAAAGAAAATGCCTTTGATTGACCATTTTTTTATAGAAAAAAAGAATGGTGCTAAACAAATCGAGGAGTTTAAATTTGGAGCCAACTCCGGCGTTAACAAGTTCCTCAAGGAGAGTAAATTTAAAAATAGAGCATTCAAAAGATCAAACACAAGAACCAACATCAACACCTAAAATGATTGCAAAAGCAATCAACACAAGAAAAGATGCTTTGACATGGTTTGAGGCAGAACTTTCAGGTGCCAATGCCGCTGTTGCTCTATCGACGACCATCCCTTTCTTCAGTGCAATTGAACCACCAGGTTCAGCCCTGGGCATCACCTCCACACGCAGCTTCAGCCCCTTCTTGCACTCTTCCGGCTTACCGCTGCTGAAGTATCGCGCTCCTTCACCGTCGAGGCTCACCTTGTCGAGGCCTTTTGAGTACATCTTGATCGGGTTGCTCAGATTGCATGACTCAAACTCCTGCTTGCTCTGAAGCTCGATTATGCCATCCTCAGCTGCTGCTGAGTATGCAAACCCTGTCAAACTCAAATAGCATGCATGACTTGATCAAAAATAGAATTCCTCGGAACAACAACAACAACAACAACAACAACAAAGAAAAAGAGTCCTACAGATCTCGTCTCCAACTCGGAAGGCCCTATTAATGGACCAAGCAGCCAGATTGGAAGAGAGATCCCAACCTTGGTCATTGCCGACTACATGCTGCACTGCAAGTGCTGTTCCAAAGGCATTATCAGTAGATGCTAATGCAGTGAGTGCGACAAGAAGGCCAAGATAAACCCTAGAAGAAGCAGCCATGTTGCTTAGAGGAGGAGAACAGGCATAGATAAACTTCATCACTTCACTTCATCTTCACTTCCAACCTAACAGTCTATTGGTAGGTAGAGTGGAACACATGCTAATGAAATTAATGAAACAAGGAAGAGGTAAGTCCAGCCATGTTGCTGAAAGGAGAAGAAAAAGTATAAATAAATTTTACCACTTCCCTTCATCTTCTCTTCCCACCTAACAGTTTATCAGCTAGGTCTGTAGAATGGATGGTGGTTTTCATTTGTTATTGGTGTTGGTGCATCCAAATTGCTACATGGGAACATTGTGCCAGATTAGGTTGCACTGCAGTTTCAAAGAAAAAACAGAAATTTATCCGGATGAGTTTCAAGTAATTGTTTCCATGACCAAACTATTGGATTAACTGCTTAAACAACAAGTCGACTTAGACATTAAACTGGCCGAATCTATGGGTCAAACCAACTTAGGATAATCACTTAAACCACAGATCTATTGATTTTATTCACGGATGTATAAGACTCCAGGATAGCCATTGGCCACAATGTGTAGAGGATAGATGGCACAAGAGATTGCGAGTTGAGATACAAAATGAGACCTGTAAGTTTTCATTCCATTATAACTCGAAGGTCCAATTAGGTATATTTCACATTTCAAATTCTATCACAAAAAATAAGACAAATTTTCACAAACTGCTCAGTTTTTTCAATTTTAAAAAAACCAGTGATCGAGCCATTTGCTCTTTTGATAGTTTCCTTTCTTACTAAACGAAACCAATCCAAAGAGCAACTGGATTCTAGTTCCTTGTTCGGTCCAGTTTATACAACTAAAATGCAATCTAAATCAGATTGGTCAGTTCGATCGGTTTGAACAGGATATGCCTATAATTTAGTCCAATCAAACTCAAAAATCAAATGTCAGGAATCAAAATAATCAATAACATGGCCAAAACCCTAATCCTTTGATCAAAATACCTATACTGCAATAACTTTGTGGTTGTCAAGAAGAAGAATACAGGAAACATCACATTTTCGAGGAATGTTTAAGATGAAGCCAGTAAAACAATGTAGCAACATTGACAAAAGAAAGGAATACTTTCGTGAGATTGAGCATCATATCAACAGTAAATTCCTAGACAAACAAATAGATTGAGCGACAAACTATTTACATTGCTCACAAGTGGAACAAGATAAAACCAAATAGACAAGTGAGATATGTAAACGAATTAACTAAAAACCAGTCAGTAATACAACTGCTACAAGATTAATGTACAATTCCAAAAGTTTTTTTTCTTTTGTCAAGAACGATCACATAAGAGTTTGCAATTGATTAGTCTGCCATAAACTCGAGCATCTCAAGTTTTTCTGCTTCCACAAAAATAAAATAGTAAACTTGCTCCGAACAGGGAAAAAACAGAGAGAGTACCTTGTATCCTCGATCTAGGGTTTTAGAAAAACTCCGGCATTAATTGTCACATATCGATCCCGACTGCCGCCCAATCTTCGCCAGAATCAATGGCAACACAGCACAAACTCCAGATCATAGAAGCAAGAGCAGGAAGAAGATCCAGAAAAGGGCATAGGGAGGGAGGCGGCGGGAAGGCGACGATCGGCTGGATCAGCCGCCGGAGAAGAGGCAGCAGAAGTCCTCCGATTTTGTAAAATATTTATTTATTTTATAAAAAGCAACTCGAACAGATGCTAACAGAACCACGAAAGTGGACACGACATAAGTCACCGACAAGTACTTTTTGAGCTAGCGACACCATTCGACGTGAGTTAAGTCGTATGAATGATGGTTACTTGGCTTCGAGCGGAGATGGAAGTGGACAAAGCCAACCCTTCTCTGTGTTGTCCTTTTCGAGCGCTTCCAGCGGCTGCTGCTCGAAGAAAGGCGAGAGCAAGAGCGGAGGCGGCCAAGCTCTGCTCTGCTCTGGTTTAGGGTTGTCGCTTGAGCCATGGACGGTGTGGCTGGCCGCCTCGGCCGGTCGTCCACGCGCTACGGTCCTGCGTCGGTGTTCAGCGGCCCGGTTCGACGCTGGAACAAGAAGTGGGTTGCGCTCTCCAGCACCGACCATCGCCGCCGCAGTAGCAGCGGGGGAGTCGGCGGCCACCAGTCCTCCCATCTCCTCCTCTACAAGTGGACTCCGGTCTCGACCCTCTCTAAAGACGCCGCCACTCCACCGCCCGAGGAGCCGCCCAGCCGGAAGTTCCGATACGTCCCGGTAACCCTCGCGCTCACGTTGCCCTTACTCTTTGATGTAAAATCTGGTTGTTTGAGCATCATAGCTGACGGATAGGGTTTACTTCCACTTATTTTGTTGAACAAGGGTTATCCTTTTCATTTCCCCTTTTTTTTTTACCTTCGTACAGTTGTTGGTTCTCTAGGGATTCTGATTGATTTGTTCTGCACACACGTACTGAGGATGAAAACTCTCTGCTTGAAAGAAAAAAGATGAGATTTTGCAGTAGGATACATGAAAGTGATTCAAGCTGCTTCACTGAGTAAACCATTTCCTCCTTTCTTTAGCAGTTAAGATATGTCTCTTGGATATTTCGTTGGAGGAAGCAGGAAGATGGTGAGTTAACTTGCTCTTTATGGTGGGAATTTAGACTTTGAGAACCTTAATCTAAACACAATGAATGGGAAAAAAAAAGGATGCCATTCTCCATAAATTCTTGAAAGTAGTTGTTTAACTTCAAAGGTTAGCTTCTGGTAGATGCTCAACAACTCAAGAAGTGATTGTTCCATGTAAAGCATTTGTTGTTTTACATCCTTGATATGTTATATTTTTTAAGATGGTTCTTTTTACAATACAAGTATTGTGCACAAGTTTTTTGATGTATATTTCTTTACACTGAAGATTATATGAATTGAACAAATGGGAGTCACCAATTGTTGTGATGCCAACTTAGAAAGTAAAAGAAACTATCACCCGAACTATTGTGAGTTGCTAGCTATTTACAAAGGAGATAGTAGGAATTGGAAACAATCAGAAGAGTCCATTGCAATAGGTAAAAATGGAACCCTTTCTCAAGACAATTGAAGTATGCAAGGATTTTGTAGCCAACTTTTGTTGCAACAGACACATGGACAAAGGAATATGTATTTTTCTGTGAAGAAGTTATTAATTTGCATTTAGTCATTCGGATTTGTGTTCTCATTCATGTTCCATTTGTAGCTAGTTTCTCAATGTTGACATATAATCATGTGCTATCCATCTACACTTATTACATATAATCAGAAGCGAGAAATTCTAGCTCCCACAGGCAAAGCCGGATGGCTAGCACAATGCATATTTGCACCAAGTGAGAAAGAGTCAATCCTCCTCGTTCACAGGGGTGCTTGCCCTCCATTGTGTCAGGTGTCAGTATGGTCAAAGGTCAACCGTGATTTACCTCATTTCATCTAGCTATGGGGCCGATAATGAGGGACGTCTGGGGTGAGCGCATCACCTTTTGCATAAAGAAGTGAGAAATTCGGATCTAGTAATAGGGATAAAAGAAGAAATGATATGATAGAGATAAAACTGGAATAAAAAAAAAAGGAAAATGGAGTTGAAGAACAAAGAGAGAGAGAGAGAGAGAGAGAGAGAGAACAATGACAAGGGATAGTTAAGGGAAGAGCTAAACTTGATATTGAGCTCTAGCAACTAAGTAACATTAAAAAGATTCAAATCTAGATATTCAGTTTTATCAGTTGGCGGCTAACATTTTATACATAATGCAGATTTCTGCCAGCAGAGAGCGAAAAGAAGAGTCTTCACCGAAATCCAATGACACACACGATGTAGTTGATGAATTCCATCGCAAAGGTCAAGTAGATCATTCTGGCACAAATCCTGACATGGACAATATTTCTGCACAAGTAAAGGTAATGACTCAATTTCTCTCTCTTTTTCATCTGTGAAATGTTGTATTCCTACGGAAATTCAGTCAACCTGACTTAACTGCATGCTAACCGTGACAGCCAGTCCTATTTTAAAAATTTACACTTGGGGTCCTAGGTCCGGCGAAATTTAGAACTTGGGCTCCCATTCTCCATTGAAACATTTAAAAATTAGGCTCTCTTTATAGAAAATTTTTTTTGATCCTGGGCGAGAGTCCCAACAGCCCTCTCCCAGGGCCGGCTCGTCACTGACAACCTCATAGTATTCAATCAAAGGGGACAATGAAATGCTAGCAAACAGTAGCCTGCCCATCTGCAAATTTGGTATTGAAAACTGAGCATTAAAAAAAAAAAAAAGAGGCTACTAGAGATAATGTCTAGGGACAAGGAAGATAGCTTCATGCAATCATTACCACACTGGTCACTACCAATTATTTATCAATAGTTTGACCAAAACATAGTTTAATTATCCGTATCTGCTTTTTCTTATGGGTCTTGTGCTGATGGTTTTTGGCTTTTTGATAGAAGAATTTTAAGTTCTTATGAACACTATTCCACTCCAGGCCTCAAGCAAAGACCAAAAATCTTCAGAGTTAGGAAATACTGCCGATCTGGACTTGAGTTTGGGTTTGCGAGCTCCAAATGGCGATCTAGGCGATGAATCCAAAACGACCAAACAAGGTGAAGGCTACACTAAAACTGGGAGAGCAAGTTCTACACAGGATACAGAAACGAAGGTAACAAAATCAGCGGCGCAAAACAAGTTGAAGAGGAAGACCGTCAACCCTGACCTCGAAATGGCAATGTAGCTCGATGTAAGTTACTTTTACCTTCGTTATCTTGCTCGTGTAAGTAGCCTCTCTATCCCCCTCAACTAATGCATTGTTGCTGTGTGCTGCACTACTAGGGTAAATCTTAAGGTCACCTAGTGTACTATGGTGTTCGATCCTTCTCTCTTGTTTCTAGCTTTTCCAAGTTGCAAGTGGATGTATGCTCCCTTGTATCGAACCTTCATCTGCAATCATCTAGCTCTTCTCGTTGCATATGAAGGAATGGTTATAGATCAAGAGCTCTATAGAATTTTTATCGCCTTGAGAACACACTTCATAATTCTAACACTGGATCATCCAGTCATTATAGCCATCAGAAATAGTAGGACATAACGTTGCTAGAATGGATTCGATACACAATTTAACTGCAATCTCCAGGGCCAAACCCAATGACTCGTTTGTTGAGATCGTAGAGCACATTGAAGCCTTTCAGTTGAGTATTCCCCAGGATGCCCATGCTGCTGTCCTCTCCATTGCCAGCAAATGCTAGGCACACTTGAGTCATGCTCTCCCCGTAGAGAATTCCGGCCCCCTCCAGGTTGATGGTAACCCCGCTGCCCAGGTGTAGCGCCACTCTCGGGATGTTCACTTGCTCGCCGGAGCCACTGAAGTCGTAGCATGTGTCTAGCAGTCTAGTCCCTGGTACAGACTCGTACGCTGTCATTCCCTGCCGGAAGGCTGACCTGAGTGCGGAATACGCCGGAAGCCGCGTGATCACCGTGCCGGAGTCAATGATGGTCCTGCCGTTTGTGAAAATAGAGGGAGGCACCGCGAGCAGTTGTCCGCCCACGCTGATGCCTGTCAACTCAAGGTAGTAAAACGCAGGGGCATTCGGATAGGAGAGCATCGGCGTGAGCTGGAGATCGCCGGCGGGGTAGCTGCCGAAGGCCAGGTAGCCGACGGAGCTGGAGGTGAGCGGCAAGCAGTGGGAGAAGACGCCGCCGTACTTGGTGTACGTCTGCGAAACGATGGATGGCTTGTCACGGCCGAGGCCGAGGAGCCCATCGGTGCGACCAAAAAGGCCCATGTTTCTCTCGCCGCACCCGAAGCGGAATCCGGCGACGCCGTCGTAGGGGGAGAGCGTGAGTGTATCCTGCGCGTAGAAACCGGCGGTGACCGATTGGTCTAGGTAATCGACTTCGTAGATGCAGGTGGAGTCAGAGCATCTGGGATGGCTGAGTTCGTTGCAGAAAGAGGAGGCGCAGGAGATGTTGGCGTAGGTGGAAGAGCGGGAGGGGGCGAACAGGGGAGATTCTTGTTCGTGGCAGGACACGACGCATGGCTGGCACTGGATCCAAGAGACGCTGCTTCCGGTGTCCAAGATGACGGTCTGGTCTTTCTTCGGAGTTCCGAAACCAACAGTGACGACATAGTTGCCGATGCCGAGGTATGCGCCGCTGCGGGAGGATATTGAAGTGGCGGTGGTGACGACATAGTTGCCAGCGACGACGACTGTGACGGTGACGACATAGTTGCCTTCGTCAAGGTATGCGCCGCTGCGGGTGTGTATTGAGATGGCGGCGGAGGCGGCGAGCGGTTTAGTATGAGAGACGCGGCGGCGGATATTGTCAACGCGAGCTTGGTCCAGGTCGGGAATTTTAGCGAGGGAGAGCTGCTTCTGGTGGCCGGCGAACGGCGAGCACGGGCCGTGCCGGTGAACCACGCGAAGCCTCGTCCGGTTGGTACTGGAGCTCACTCCTGCAGCAAATTTCACTTCACCCCTCCATAGTTTCAAATTATATAAATTAACTCCCTCTTCCTATCTAAATGGAGGGGGAGGGCGTTGTAAAATGATTTTTAAACTAAGTGGGGTGAAGTGAAATTTTAATTTTCAGTTAAAAGTAATTTAGTGTTTTAGAGACGATCTAAAAAATGATTCTAAATATGTGGGTTTACCTGAAAATTTTGAAGGCACGAGACTTCTCTATAGAGGTTGAAATCGTTAATCTAGAGGTCTAATCGATCTGTCTCATGACCATTATGAAGGAAGTAAATCACGAAAGATTTTATGAGTCTTGACGTAGTGGTTAAGACACGTTAGGATCATCTGAATCCATAAAAAGATTTTAGATCTCCTTTGAAATTAATTCATATCATTTTTACAAATATCATCGTATTTTAATCATTACGTCATTTTCGTGGGGACCACAAGACTTCTCTAACCTTTATGTAAATGAGACCATAAAGTAGTACTCTATTCTAATTTTTGTAATTTAATTTTTAAAAAATAAATATTTTACCCTGATAATTTAATTAGTTGTCAATCGTATCGTGTATGATTGTGAATTTTTTTTCTTCTTCGTGATCACAGCAAATGACATTTTGACAATGGAATTTAGAGTCATTTTGGAAAAGCTAACAAAACTATAGGAATGAAATTTTTTTAAAAAATTCCTTTTGATCTAAATCTCTAATAATTATATAATATAGTTTAACTAATTTATAATTCGGAAAACTTTAAAAGTAGTTTAAGTAAATATTAATATATACATGAATGTTTTTTATTACTAACTAAATTTGATATCCGATCCTGTATTGTATCTGTTTTTATACACTCGATATGTGGTACATAGTGAATAAAAAATACACAATAATTTTTCTCATACGAATTGTTTATTGTCATCATTGTTGGAAAAATTGATTAATTTTCTCAATTATATGAATGAGAAATTAATATGACTTAATCTAGATCGTTGGATTAAGATGGATAAATCTGATTCATTCAAATGAAAGGGTATAAGTACTTTTTTGGATAGCTTAATCTTGATCATTGAAATCAAAATGAAAGGCTTAGATGCATTCAAATGAAGAGACATTATGTCTTTTGGGAAGGGATGCAATCTAGATCATCTATTTTTAATTGAATGGATGAGATTTGATTGAACCAAGAGGTGTCTCTATCCCTTCACAAGTATAAATAGAAACTCTTAGATGATGGAATTCACTCATTCACTCAAGTTCTCATCTCATCTATCTCATCTTCTGCATCCAGAATCCAAAAAGCCTACGAGTAGGCAATGGCGGAGCCAGCTTTAGACATTAGCCCAAGCTAATGATCTGATTAATCAACGGGGTAAAAATTTACCCTGGGCTAAACACCAAAATATTTTTTTGTACTACGATAAAAAAATTTTACCGAACTAAAGCCCAGAGTAGGCTAACGATAAGGCATTAGCTCCCGAATTTGTAATGCTACTATTCCAAGACATCGTCGTTGTATCTTGGAAACGAATTACTGCTATCCGTAAGTACCTGAGCGGAGCAATATCGTTTTACGGAGATAGTATTGAACATTAGCCTCGACGAGCTCATATCAGTTTGCTTTCTCCCCGACGATATTCATCACACAGATAGTCAACAATCGTTCCGTTGAATTCTGGTCGCAATTCGATCGAAATTTGATCGAATTGTGACTGTCACCATCAGACATCATGTCCGATTGGATCGCAGTTAGATTCCGACAACGATATAATCGAAATCGACCGCGATTGTGTCCTTCAACGGTCACAATTGGATCGGATTCCAATCGGTTGATCGACTGGATGGTGGTGGCAACCTCAACGGATTTAGGGATTGAACTATAACGCTCACCGGAGAAAGAAGTCGCGGATAGAAGTACTGTATATTTCTCATTTATCGTATAATTGCGATGGAACAACGATGGAGATTGTGTTGTGCATAAATCGCGCACGGATCGATCCATAGAGTATATCAGAACTTACGAACTAAATATATAATCATATTTATGGATGACAATATATATATAAGTAGAGTCTACAAACCTTTGATAGAAGGCGAACAAGAATCACTGGGCTGGAGATTTTTTAGATTAACATAGAGGCGAGGACTTAGTATTTCATCTGTTCCATCGACTTTGCAAGCTATAAAATATAATAGCAAGATCAATAATGGCCAAGAGAAATGAGGAATCATATTTTCACTGTAGCACAAAGTTAAATCCTGTGGCATTGCATAAGCCATATTTATAGAGAAAGACATGCACGACTTGTTGGTTCGATCGATTTATTCGAAAAATAAGCTAATTAAATCAGCCACAAAATGAATTGAACCATCAATTCATGCTTCAGCATGGCTCCAAATGGAGGAGACTAGTCTTGGATAGAACAAAGGAATACTTATTCCATGGGCCGAGTAAGTAAACATCTCAATCCATGGCATGACCTGACTAGGAAGAACACTATGTCTCTACGGAGATTACGTGATGATTAAGATACGACGATATTTATAGATTTAGCATGGATCGATTCTAGAGAAAGTCTAAAGTTCTTTTCTGAATTTAGATGATCCCTACGTATCTTGATCACTACGTCGAGATTCATAGGACCCTACGATTTATCTCCCTCATAATGATCGTGAGACAGATTGATAAGAGCCACTAACTTGACTATTCCAATCTCACTGTCAACTTTTATGTTACCCAATTCTTTTTCCTCTCCAAATAATTATAGAAATAAGAGAAAATAAACGACGGAATTAGTTACTATTAGAATGATTTGTACAAGTCTCCCTCACCCTAGCCAGTAATCAATTCTCATGCACCATGTTTCTTTGAAATATACGTCACAGAAGTAATACTAAGTCGTCGCTTGAGATTGATAGAACTGATCGATGAGGTGAGATCTAAATCAAACATCATATCCTTCAGTAATGTCTAGAGACAAGTAATTAAGAAGGATAACTTCATGCAATCTAATTTTTTTTTTTAGATTCAAATGATTCTTACATATTTTGGTCATCACGTCGAGATTTATATGATCCTTCGTGATTTATCTTCTTCACAATGATCGTGAAACAGATCGATGAAAATCGCTAGATTGATGATTCTAATCTTTTATAGATGTATAAGTAGCCTCTTTATCCCTCCGCCTCATGCCCTCAGCTAATGCATTGTAGTGGTATGCTGGACAAGGGTAAGTCGTCTTAACATCGCCTAGTGTACTATTGCTTGTTTCTAGCTTTTCCAAGTAGCCAAAGTGGATGTTAGTTTGGTAACGCATACCATTCCCTAATATTCAACCTTCATATGTAATATAATCATGCAGTTTTTATTTGCGAACACCCTTCAATATCGATTCCATAATCGTATAAAAAAGATAAATTACGAAGTCAATTTATAATCGATCATCACGTAGTCATTAAGATGAAAGAAATTATCTCCATATATATAATATATACGTCCATTGTATCTTTCAATGTTGGTTACGAGGCATTGTTGAAAGCTAGTTTTATAATGCTAACACTTGATCATCATTCCTTAAATACATGTACATCAGATATAGTAGGACATAACGCTGCTAGTACGGATTCGATACAATCTAACTGCAACCGACCTACAGAACCACACCCTTAAATACACATCAGAATATCCTAAAAGTTAGGAATCTGTCCAACTAACAGTTTCTGTTATTCGTCTCAGGACTACGACGAGAGAGAGGGTTAATTACGATGGAGACTATGTCCCGGACACGATGACAAGACAATGGGGGGTCATCTGAAACCAAGAAGAATTTTAGATCCCTCGTTCGAAATCGAGTCCAGTCCATATCCTAAGCCTAAGCAATGACACTATCTTACTATTGCGTCATCTCCGCGTAGGGATAAATACACATCAGAATAGATATTCCAAAAAGTTAGGAATCTGCCCAACTAGCGACCGTCATTCGTCCGAGTGCGGCGAGAGAAGTAAATGCGGGGGTATGTACCAGCGATGGCGAGGCGATTGGAGTAATCTGAACCGAGGGGATTTTAGATCCCTCCTAATCGACCACTCTTATTCTAAAGAATGCATTATCTTCTGGCGCCGTACGGATTCGATACAATCTAATTGCAATCTCCAGGGCCAAACCCAATGTCTCGTTTGTTGAGATCGTGGTACACAGTCAAGTCTCTCTGTTGGTGATTCCCCAGGATGCTTGGGCTGCCGTCGTTTCCAGCGCTTGCAAACGCGAGGCACGTCTGGGGTCGGCTCGCCGGCCGGTAGAGAATTGCGTCCGTTCTAAGTGGTATTGTAACCTCGTTACCCAGGTGTAGCGCCACCCCCGGGATGATCGCTTTGCCGCCGGAGCCCCTCAAGTCGTAGCCGGTGTCTAGCAGGCCACTCGCTGGTGCATACTTGTACGCTGTCATTCTCTGCCGGAAGGCTGACTTGAGTGCGCAGTACGCCGTCGCCGGAAGCCTCGTGATCACAGTGCCGGAGTCAAGGATGGTGCCGTGGGCGAAAACAATGGGAGGCACCGCTAGCTGTTCTCCGTCAACGCTGATGCCTGTCAATGCAAAGCTGTAACTCGTAGGGTAGTTTGGAAGCATCCGCGTGAGCTGGAGATGGTTGGCCGGGTAGGGGTAGCTTCCGAAAGCCAGGTAGCCGACGGAGCTGGCGGTGAGCGGCAAGCAGTAGGAGAAGACGCCGCCGTACTTGTTGTACGTCTGTGATACGATGGACAACTTGCTACGGTCTAATCGAGCTTACCTGGCTGCACCCGAAGAGGAATCCGGGGATGCGGTCGTAGGGGGAGAGCGTGAGTGTATCCTGCGCGTAGAAACCGGCGGTGAACGTGCCGTCGGCGTATTTGAAGCCGTAGAAGCAGTTGGAGCCGAAGCAGTTGGAGCCGAAGCATTCGGGCTTGAGGAATTCGTATTCGTTGCAGAAAGAGGAGGGGCAGGAGATGTTGGCGTAGGTGGAAGAGAGGGAAGGGTCGAACAGGGGAGCTTCCTGTTCGTGGCAGAACACGCCTCAGGGCTGACACTGGATCCAAGAAAGGCCGCTTCCGGTGTCGAAGATGACGGCCTGGTCCTTCTTCGGAGTGCCGAAACCGATGGTGACGACATAGTTGCCGTGGTCGAGGTATTTGGCGCTGCGGGTGTGTATTTTGGTGGCTGAGGCAGAGGCGGCGAGCGGCGAGCGGCTCGGAGTGAGAGACGCTGCGGTAGATATCGTCATATCGGGCTTGGTCCAACTCGAGGATTTTAGCGTGGGAGAAGTCCTTCTGGTTGCCGGCGAACGGCGAGCATGGACCGTGCCGGTGAACCACGCGAAGCCTTGTCCAGTTGGTACCGGAGCTCACTCCTGCAGCAAATTTCACTATCAATCCCTCAAACTTCACAAACTTTCACTTCGCCCCTCCATAGTTTGAACAAAAATATACGTTAAGTCACTCTTCATATCTGAAGGGAAGAATGACACGAAACGATGGATTCAGCACTGTAGGGGCTCAAATGAATGAATTTTTTCCCTAGGTATTAGGGCGAAGTGAAATTCGATAATCGCGAGAGTCAAAATGAAAGTCCTTTTTTTTTTAATTAGTATCAAATATTCAGATCTTACATGATTTCATCAGTTCCATCGACTTCGTAAACTATAAAACTTAATAGTAATATTAATAATGGAGAACAAGAGGAAGGAAAATGAGGAGCCATATTCTTAATTACTCTACCTCAAAGTTGAATGTTGTGATCCTCTGCCCGTGTATTTAGGCTAAGCGTTAAGGTCGCCTAATGTAGTACTATGGTGTTTGACCCGATCCTTTCCTTGATTGAAACTTTCATTTGTAATCAATTATAAAAAAAAATTAGAACATCTCTTCGATTTCACAAATATAAAAGAAAGTAAATCATAGATAGTCACAGACTTTATTACGATAATAAATACGATAAAGGATGTGGCCTAACACGAATATTAAATAGTCCACTAACATAAAAAATTGAATCTTACTCTCTGTGTAAATTTTATATTGTACTTACCTCATCAATGTGCCTTCCCAATATGAACAATCATCTAGCTTTTCTTGTTACATACAAAGGAATGGTTATAGATGAAGAGCTCTATAAAATTTTTATCGCCTTGAGAACATGACACACTTCGTGAGGCATCGTTGAATGTTTTGCAAAATATTAGAACTGTCAATTTAATGGTCTCTATCGATTTGTCCTATGGTCATTGTGAGGGAAGTAAATCACGAAGGGTTCTATGAATCTTGACATGGTGACCAAGATACATAGGGATCATCTAAATTCAAAAAAAAAATTTAGATTTTTTTCGAAATCGATCCATATCACTTCTATAAATACCATATCGTTTATTAACTATCACGTCATCCTCGTGGAAATGCATGGTTGAATGTTGGTTCTATGATGCGAGGACTGGATCATCAAGTCATTATTCCTTAATAAATAGCCATGAGATATAGTAGGATATATATAACGTTGCTAGTATGTATGGATTCGATACAATATCTAACTGCAATCTCCAGGGCCAAACCCAATGACTTGGCTGTCGATATCGTAGAGCACATTGAAGCCTCTCTGTTGAGCACTCCCCAGGATGCTCATCCTGCTGTCGTCTCTATTGCCAGCAAATGCGAGGCACATTTGAGACCAGCTCTCCCCGTCGAGAATTCCGGCAGCCCCCAGGTTGATGATAACCCCGCCGCCCAGGTGTAGCGCCACACTCGGGATGGTCACTTCCCCGCAGGCGACACTGAAGTCGTAGCACGTGTCTAGCCGTCCAGTCCCTGGTACAGACTTGTACGCTATCATTCCTCGCCGGAAGGCTGACCTGAGTGCGGAGTACGCCGTCGCCGGAAGCTGCGTGATCACCGTGCCGGAGTCAATGATGGTCCTGCCGTTGGTGAAAATGGAGGGAGGCACCGCGAGCAGTTGTCCACCCACGCTGATGCCTGTCAACTCAAGGTAGTAATACGCAGGGGTATTCGGATAGGAGAGCATCGGTGTGAGCTGGAGATCGCCGGCGGGGTAACTGCCGAAGGCCAGGTAGCCTACGGAGCTCGAGGTGAGCGGCAAGCAGTAGGAGAAAACGCCGCCGTACTTGGTGTACGTCTGCGATACGATGGATGACTTGTCAGGGCCTAGGCCGAGGAGTCCGTCGAAGCGGCTGGATTTGGAAAAGCCCGTGTTGTTCTCGCCGCACCCGAAGCGGAATCCGGGGATGCTGTCGTCGGGGGAGAGCGTGAGTGTATCCTGCGCGTAGAAACCGGTGGTGATGGGGAAGCCTTGGCCGTACCGAACGCTGTAGATGCAGTCGGAGCCGGAGCATCTAGGCTTGCGGTCCTTGCGGAGTTCGTTGCAGAAAGAGGAGGCGCAGGAGATGTTGGCGTAGGTGGAAGAGAGGGAGGGGTCGAACAGGGGAGCTTCTTGTTCGTGGCAGGACACGACGCAGGGCTGGCACTGGATCCAAGAGACGCTGCTTCCGGTGTCCAAGAGCACGGTCTGGTCCTTCTTCGGAGTTCCGAAACCGACGGTGGCGACATATTGGCCGATGCCGAGGTATTCGCCGCTGCGGGCGGATATTGAAGTGGCGGAGGCGGCGAGCTGCTTGGTGTGAGAGACGTGGCAGTAGAAGTCGTCGACTCGGGCTTGGTCCAGCTCGAGGATTTTAGCTTGGGAGAGCTGCTTCCTTTGTCCGGCGAACGGCGAGCATGGGCCGTGCCGGTCAACCACGCGAATGCTTGTCCAGTTGGTACCGGAGCTCACTCCTACAGCAAATTTCACTGTAAATCCCCCATACTTCACTAAACTTTCACTTCGCCCCTCCATAATTTTAACTAAAAATATAAATTAAGTCACTCTTCATATCTAAAGGGAAGAGTGACAAGGAAACATGTATTTAGAACTGTAGGGGGATAAAATGAATGATTTTTTTTACTAAGTACGAGGGCTAAGTGAAATTTGAGTCCATAATTATGTGTTTTATACACAATTCTATTCTAACTATGTGGGTTTTATCAAAATTCGTATTAAACATTTTGAAGACACAGGAGTAATTTATAATTTTGGTATATTTTAAAACCGTTTAAGTAAGGATTAATATATGTATAGCTGAATATATATATATATATATATATATATATATATATATATATATATATATATATATATATATACGAAATTGATCTACTGCACGATGAATTTCTCCGTGCTCGCACGCTCCACGCCGACCAATGCGAGTCGCCGCCGTCATTGTCGTGTCGTTTAGCCACCGTCGACCGTTGGATCAGACGCGATCAACACGCAACTCGCCGACGGTCCGGTGGGGTTTGAATTTCGACCGATTAACGCCTGGAATCCGACGCAAATCGATCGAAAATGATCGAAACACGCGGCCAACAGTGGCGCGGCCACTGCCGACCGCGATTGGGCCAGATTCCGATCGAATCGCGATCGACCAAAGTATATCGACGGATCGACGTCGTCGGTCGTCGCCGGATTCACCGCGATTCGATCAAATCCGCCCGATCGTGGCCTTTACAGTCGCGCCATCGCCCGCAGAGCCGATCATTTTCGATCGACGGTAACCGATTCTTGGCGCGTCGATCGGAATCCGAGCGGATCGACGAGTCGATCGTGTCCGATGACGACGGCGTGGTGGCGACGGCGACAATGCGTGTGACTCACGCGTGGAGTGCACGGGAGATCGTTTCTCTCTCTCTCTATATATATATAATGAAATGATCATTGCGTATCCATCATTTCTGTGCTTGTGCACACCTCCTCCATTGTTCATGTGAACAGTGAAATTACTGTTCATGCTGACTGGGCATGCACAACCACAAAAATGGTGGACGCACAGATGATCAATTGTTCTTGAGCATCTATTTTTTCATATTCCATATGTGACGAAGGAAAATGTATAATAATCATGTTCGACACTTGTATAAATTCGTCGACGGAAGATTAGATTTTAATCGAATCATGATCGAAAACGACGTCGATCAGATATAAAATTAGAGCCCACGTACCTTTGATTGGAGGCAAACAAGAATCACTGAACTGGAGAGTTTTGAGATTAACACGAAGGCGAGTGTTTAACGTTTCTGTTCCATCGACTTGGCAAATTATAAAACCTAATAGCAATATTAATAATAATGGCGAAGAGAAATGAGGAGTCATGTTCTTACCGCCCCACGGTGTTGAATGCTGTCGTCCTTAATTTCCTGAGCCATATTTATAGTGGGAGATGCGTGACTCAGCTATATATATATATATATATTCAACTTTCAATTTATTAATGTTTATAAATCGTATTCGAATCATATTCATAATTAAATTTATTTAAAATTTATTTATAAATTTATTTATATATTAAATTTTTAAAATTTTAAACAAATAAATATATTTCCGTAAAAATTGGAACCGTCAATCTAGCGATCTCTACTGGTCTGTCCCACGATCATTATGAGTGAGATAAATCACAGAAAATTTTATGGGTATTGACGGGGAAGCTAAGACACGTAGGAATCATCTGAATACATAAAAGAATTTTATACCTCCTCCGGAATCAACTCATGTCTTATTCGTAAACATCGCCATTGTTGAGAGTATTGAGAATACAATTAAAATCTCATATTTGTGAGACATAGTAAAGATCATGTGCTTGTAAGATGAAAAAAATATTTCTATTGGTATGAAACCTAAAAATAAAATCATGAGGACTTAGGTCTAAAGTGAACAATATCATGTGATTGTAGAGATATATGAATTTTATAAACACTAAGGTGGCGTTTGGTTGGAAGGTGGGAATAGAAATGAGAATGAGTTTGATAGTAGACGGGAATGAGAATGAGTTTTGTCATTCCAATAATATTGTTTGGTTTATAAGTTGGGAATGAAATTTCCAAACCCTTCTTTCTAAAACCATTAACCAAACACTCTATATGATTCCCATTTTCATTCCTTCATTCCAAACCCACCAACTAAACGCCACCTAAAAGTCATGTCTTAGTTCATCCAAATATATTTAACTTAGGAGTTTTGTAAACTTAAAAAAAAAAATTAAATAAGTTCGAATTAAATAAAGAAGTTCAATATTCCTTAAATAAGTCAAATTGAATTAAAAAAATCAAATCAAAATTGAATATGTATTTTAATAATTTAATTTGATTAATTTGGCTCGACTTCTTAATTATTTTATTAAATAAATTTGAATATTATAAGTTTGATTTGATTCCATTCGTTCAGTGTTTAGTGTTATAATAGTCCGAAATGGAAGAGATTAAGTTATGGATAATATTAAAAAAAAACTTATAAGCATAGCGCTAACAATTATTATTATTATAATATATCAGTGTTCGTGGAGAATCTTAAGCGGCAAGTGATTGAAGATCTCGATCGATGGCATGTCTCCATTAACTTTCACGTGCTCCAATTGTCTTTCCTCTTGACTTGACTCGTTCATTTTCTTATGTTTTCTGTAATTAATTAGTTGAAGAGGAAGAGAAAGTCGATGGAGATAATCATGCCAATTCCATCGATTGAGATCTTTAATTACTCGCCCAATAAGATTCCCAAAAGAAATAGGAATCGATTCTCACGCAAAGAATAAGTGTCGTCGTCATCAGTCGATCCGTTAACCCGATAGGCAACTCTATCTTCAACTTGGCACACTAATTACATCATTAAAAATAATAATTTAGAAGCGATTACAAAAGGTCTTTAACAATGTTTATTAATCACTGCTAAGTATATATATATTGAACCGAATCGTTAAATTAATCTGTCATTTAAAATTAATAGCCGCTTCGGATGAATATTTTTAGAAGCGGTTATAAACTGATTCTGAAATTTAGACTTTTAATTAACTGCTTCGAATGGATATCTATTTCAACGGTTTTTAATTGATTGGAAAACTTGATTATAGAAATATTGGTTTTAACTGATTATATAAACCATGGTTTTAAGAGCGACTAAAAACCACTCCTAATATCGAATTGGAACAAAATTAAAAATGATCCTATATCATAGTGTAGCAATACATTTATCTGATTTTTAAAACAAAATATAATATCAAATTAAATCAATTCATAATATTTAAATTTCAACCAAATCAACACGTAATATTTATATTTCATTCTAAAATATTAATATATCTATTAACATTTTACTCTGTAATATATCTATCAACACAAAATCTTTTTCAATTTCTAAAATATATACATTCTTCAATAACTAAACTTCTAAATTTGACCAACAAAATAACCGTTTAAAAAAAAAAAGACCAATTGAAATGGTTAATGATCATCATTTCTTAAAGTTTGTCTTTTATAATCACTTTGTTGACTCTTTTAAAATTTCGGAGAAAAGCAAAATTCAGCTATTCTGTTCCATTTTGTAATGTATCAATTAATGGTGGATGCGGTGAAATGAAACGAACGGAATAATTACATGACATTGATACGATCGAGTGGTAATTACTACCGTTTCAAAATTGAGCCATTATTCCATTAATTGGAGATTAATTGTTACGGAGCTATAAAAGAGGAAGCGACATGAGAGATTAAAAAAAAAATCGTGTGTTTCCTCTACTTTAATTTTCTTTCTTTTTTCCCCCTCGCTTGTGAAAGTTTTCTGGGTTAATCAGTTCGTCGGAAAACGATCTGTGCTTGATTGCTTCCCAGTTTCGTCGTTGTATTCTGGAAAGCAGTCGTCCACCACCCTCGAAAGCACGGAAGAGGAGACAAATCTGTTTTAAGGAAACTATGTAAACACAGGCCTCGACAGTTTCTTTATTGGGTGTTCACTACTTTCGTCTCCCAGCTCTGCAACTCGATGGACGGAGTCGGAGCTCAACTCTGCGATCCACTCGGGAGCTCAGCTCTGCGCTCAACTCTGTGATCTACTCGGGAGCTCAACTCTGCGATTCACTCGGGAGCTCAGCTCTGCGCTCAATTTGGGAGCTCGACTCTACGATCCACTCGAAAGCTCGACTCTGCGATCAACTCGGAAGACTCACTCGGGAGGTCAACTCTGCGCTAAGCTCTGTCGTCAACTCAACAAACAAGTCCTAGTTTTCGGACTTCCCCTATATTTCCTCCAAGAAAGGAATCCTACTCGTGCACAACACAATACTTCTTCCGTCGCGATTTCATCTGCCCATAGCTCAGATTCACTGGCGATCAGTCGGAATCCAATCGTGATTTGGTCGACACCGAAGTTCGATCGGATTCCGACCGGATTATGATCGAAAGCGACACGATCGATCGACCGAGTCCAATCGGATTCTGACCATATTCGATCGAATCGCGGCAAACGCCGCGCTGACCACTAGCCGCACAATCGCTGCTGACGCGATTCGATCGAAATTGACGGATCGTCGTCCGACTCACCGGATCGTGGATCGAAATCCGACCTTACGCGGCGAGTTGAGCGAGGCATTGATGCGTAGTTACTGTGCATTTTCTATTCGTCGTCGCATACGGACGCACAACAACAGACACTCAGAATATCAAATCTCTCTATATATAGTCGGTCCTCGGTGTTTAAGAGGTTCGGGGTGATATCATAAAATTTGGGATCCTTTTATAGATAATTTTTTTTAAAAAAATTGAATTTTTTTATATAGATTATTTTGATGATCAATTTTTGAACTTTAGAGGAGGGTTGCCCTCCGACTCTGATTTGTGTTATTAATTCGTTCGGATTTGTGTTCTCATTCATGTTCCTGTGCTATCAATCTACACTTGTTACATATTTATTTTTATTCACTTAACAATTGTTTATCCACTTAACGGAGATAAAAGAAGAAATGATATATACGACAGAGACAAAACTGGAATTAAAAAAAAAAGAGTTCTGTACAAAGTAACACTTATTTATTTCATGATCATTTTGAGAGAAATAAATCATGAAGAAATTTATATATTTTGATATGGTGATCAAGATACGTAAATGTCATATGAATCTAAAAAATTAAATTAATTTTTTTTTAAAATCAATATACCGTCATATCTTAATCATCATGTTATTCTCACGGAGACAAAAGAAAATAAAGTTGAAGAGCAAAGAGAAAGAGAGAGAGAATGATAAGGGATGATTAAGGGAAGAGCTAAACTTGATATGGAGCTCTATCAACTGAATAACATTAAAAAGATTCAAATCTAGATATTCAGTTTTATCGTTTGATGCTTAATCCCTGATTTCTGTCAGCAGAGAGCAAAAAGAAGAGTCTTCGTCGAAATCCAATGACACACGTGATGTAGTTGATGAATTCCATCACAAAGCTAGGTTTATGATACCAATAGGAGACGTCTCCGAAAGTTAGGAATCAGTTCAACTAGTTGTTCTTTGTCACTCGTTTCAAGGTTACGGCGAAAGGGAGGGTAAATCACGGAGGGACTATGTCCCTTGACACGATGGCGAGATAGAGGGGGATCATCTGAGCTCAGGGAAGATTTTAGACCCCACATCTGGAATCGACCCCAGTCCGTTTCCAAAGCGACCACTCTGCTTTACCATCGCGTCATCCCCGTGGGGACACCAATAGGAGACGTCTCGATTAAATACCTGGATGATCGAGTACGGATGATCAAGGAGGTGGACCACGAGGAGTTAAAAGTTGAGGATGAATATAAATTTCAATCTCTAACTAGTGATGAAATATTTGTTGGATCGTTAATTAATGATTGATAATTTAATCAATCATTAATTAACAATCAAAAATTTTATTTGATCGTTAATTAATAACAGAATAAAATTTTGTCGATCATTGAATTATGACTTTCTTGTAGTGTCTCGAGAACATTTTTTTCTGAGGAATTATAAAGATCGTTGCAAGAGAGCTCACATGGTGACTCCAATAATAGAGCTTGCAAGGTGTATGCTCATCTGATAAGTTTTTTTTTTTTTTTTTAGGAATGATAAATGTGTATAATGGAAAAATCTGTGTACAAATTAGATGTCTACAAAACGGTAGACATGAGTTTGGATCTTGAGGAAGATCCTCTCAATCGACGGCTTACAACCCTCAAAACGATATCTGTTACGAGCTTGCCACACCAAAAATATCATACATGAGATGGCGAGATCTCTACGCTTCCTCACAACACCTTTCCCACGCAATTCTACACCGAAAGCTCTAAGAAGCCGGCCTACACTGAAGATCTGCAGTCGAATGCCGAGCCAATCACGGACAAGATCCCATAGCCGACGAGTCCAAGTGCATCGGAAGAAAAGATGCTCGCTCGTCTCCGTTGCCGCCTTACACAGGCAACACATCTTTTGCGCCTCATAAGGGATAACATCTGTCGTCCTCAACTTGCCCCTCGCTAGGAGCCAGAACACGAACCTATGCTTGGGCAATATGTCCGACCTCCATACAGTTGTTGCCCAACGCACCGGATCTGCACATGGTCGAAAGAAATCGTATGCTGTCGTTGCCCCCATACGCGTAGATCCCTGCTGCACGTGCCAACGCCCAAGAGCAGAAGCTGCAGCCGGTACATCGCCTAGGCGCTGCATAATCTGGTCGGTGAGCAAACCCAGCCGCTTCATCAGTGGTGAATCAGAGTGTTTTGGCCGCCACATCCATATGTCATGATGCTGCAGATATCTATGATGAACCCAACGGACCCATAAAGAATCCGTCTTGCTGTGGATATTTCATAGCGTGCGACATAACAGAGCAGAATTCCATGCTCGCAAATCTCGAAGCCCATATCCTCCCTCGTCCTTTGGCAAGCAAAGGGATCGCCAAGAAGCCACCAGATGACTTGTGGTCCATACAAAAGCCCGATAAATACCGTAAAACTTATCTATCACCCCGCAAGGAACCGAGAGGATGGATAACCAATAACACTCAATGCCCTGCAGAACAGACCTCACAAGCTCCAATCTGCCCGCATACGACAGTGTGTGCTTCGGCCATGCTCCAACTCTCCTATTGGCCGCCTCTAGGAGCGGCGAATAATCTGCAATGCGTAGCTTCTCCGCCGCCAGCGGAACCCTAAGGTAGTGAAAGGGGAAGGTACCATGCTGAAACCCTGTGATCTATAACAGCTCTGATCGTGTCCGAGAATCCACTCCTGCTATATACATGATGGACTTAAGGGGATTAGCCCTTAAGCCCGCCATATCACCAAAATCCATCAGGCACTGAGAGACCACCCTGAGAAAGGAAGCATCTGCTCTCGCAAACATCAACAAGTCATCTGCATATGCCAAATGAGTGAGCTGCACCCCTTCGCACATCGGATGATAATGGAACGCTGTCTGCTGCACTGCCGACCTCATGCATCTCGAGAATACCTCCAAGCATAATCCAAATAATAACAGAGAGAGAGGATCTCCCTGTCGCAACCCTCGTTGTCCACTGAAGAAACCATACATGCCCCCGTTGATACTGACTGAGTATGTAACTGTCGATATACACTGAGAAATCCAGGAACAAAACTGAGATAGAAATCCATAGGTAGCTAAAGCCCCCCTCAGAAAACCCCAATCCACCGTATCAAACGCCTTCCGCAAATCAACCTTAATCATACATCTGGGCGAGATCCTCTTCCTAGCATACTTCCGCAACAATTCCTGTGCTAAATGAATGTTATCAGCTATACTCCAGGCAGGGACGAAAGCTGCTTGGGCTGAATCCAACAAGAAATCCATGACATTCGATAACTGGCCCGCTAGTATCTTCGCTATAACTTTGTAGAATACGCTGCAGCACGATATAGGCCTGTAATCCGCAACTGTTGGGGAGTGAGCTGCCTTCGGAATCAAAACAATAGCGGTGTGGTTCCATTCCTTGAGTAGCTTACCCATTCTAAAAAATTCCTGAACTGCTGCACAGAAATCTGCCTTGATCGTCTCCCATGAAGTCCGGTAAAATGTGGAATTAAAACCATCCGGCCCGGGTGCTTTCTCCTTCCCAATATCAAATAGCGCATCCCGTATCTCTTTATCCGACACCAGCTGCTCCAACATCGTAGCTTGCTCACTGCCCAGGACATTTCCAGCCTGCACACTGTCCCTATGAGCACCATCAAGCGGCACACACTGCTCAGCAGAGCCCAATAATCCGCGATAATATGAGACAAATTCGTTTGCCACCTCATCCAGCCCTAAGGTTTGCTCCCCTGACTGCTTAGTTATTGTAACAATGGAGTTCCTCTTGTTGTTTCTCTTAACAAGATCATGAAAGAATTTTGTTGACCGGTCACTTCCCTTGATATACGCCGACTTAGCACGCTGCTGATAAAACATATTCTCTGCATCCGCTAGAAGCGTGGCCCGTCGACAAAGTGCAGCAAATGCATCGGGCCCAAGCACATTTGCGCTGCTAGCTCCCGCCACTCCCATCTTCACTCGCTGCGCATCCTCAAGCTCTGCCACAACTCTCTTGGCTTTCTCCGCAATATGATGAAAATTCTGTCGATCAAGCTGCCGTAACTGTCCTTTAAGCCGATTCAGCTTCTTCTTCAATACAAACTGAGCATACCCCTGTATAGGTTCTGTCCTAGCTTCCTCCACCAGTGCTTGATAACCACTATGCAAAGTCCACATGTTATAAAACTTGAATGACCTTTTACCTCCATGTTCCCTTGCGGAAGTGGAAACAATTGCACACGAGTGGTCCGATAAACATCCCGACGGCGTGAACTCCACCAAACTCTCATAATTCTGCAAGAGCCATTGTGAGTTGACCAAAACTCTATCAAGCTTGCTCGATAAAATACCGTTTGTCCATGTGTGTTGGCACCCGATAGAATGTAGGTCCACCAATCCATGCATATGAACAAGCTGTGAGAAATCCCTCATCTCGTAGTTAGTTACCGGCTGTCCTCCAACTCGATCTCCAGTGGAGAGCACCGAGTTGAAGTCTCCCATGATGATCCACGACTCCCGTATGGTATCCCCAAGTCTCTGAAGCGCTGTCCACATTGGCCTACGCGTGACTACAGAGTGTAGCCCGTAGACGAAAGTGACCAATATGGACCGATGAGTGACTCCACAGGTAACACGACAATGTAATATTTGTTGTTCCACCTCCAGCGCCTCCAAAGTGACCATCTGTGTGTCCCATAGCACTAAAATCCGACCACGATTAGAAACATCAAAATTGTGAACCATGTGCATAACACCAAAATATCGCTGTCCAATGCCATGTAATCGCTCCACCCCGAGTTTGGTCTCGAGTAAAGCCATCACCTGAATGCGTCTACTCCTGAGGAGGTGTTGTACCCTCCCCCCCCCCAATGTTTCAGAGGCTTATGGAAGCCCCTGATATTCCATGTCGCTATCTTCATGTACACCGCTTCCGGGCTGCTCCCGCCCGTCGATTGTCTCCTTTGCGATGCACCACAGGTATCCAAGCTTGCTCTCCAATCTGCTCTGCCGATACTACCTCCCTGCTGGCTGTTCCATGAATCCGCTGATCCATATCCACAGAACCGAGAGTTTGGCTAGCCGCACTGCTCTCCACCTCCACCACATACCCGCCTTGCTGCCCACCCGGTGCGCTGGACACAGAAGCATTCCTAGCCGAAACTTGTGGCTCCAATGGTCTGCTTCTGACAATCCCTTGCTGCCCCCCTTGCACGTCTAGCCCCCCCTTTTGTGCCTGACTTCCATCCCCTTGTTGCTTTTTTCGGCTAGTCTCCGTTTGTAGTGTCTCCTTCACTATGCCCTGCTGTGCATTAGACGCTGCAGCTTCACCATTCAATCCTCCTGCCCTCTGTCGAGAGTGAGTGCGATGTCGACTCCTTGAGGGCAAGCGTCCCTTCCTAGCCGTCACAGGGCCTGATGCATTGGTGATCGTCTCACCCTGCGCAACTAGACCTGGAACATCCTGCTACTGCTGATCGCACTCATTTGTTGGAGCTACATCCGTTGTTTGCTGTGGAGTTTGAGCTGTCGGTTTTGTGATTGGCTTGCATTTATCCGTCCTATAGCCCAACCGTCGACATATATCACAGTAATCAGGCACTACCTCATATGTAACTCTGACTTCTACTTTGGCTCATGTCGGTAGCTCCACCGGTATCCTCGTAATCCTCGGCCCTTGCACATCTACCTCAACAAGTAGGCGAGCAAACGAAATTCGCTCCCTCGTCCGTGTCATCTTATCAATGTATAAAGGTCTTCCGATCTCCGAACCAAGCCAGCTAAGCACCCTATGAGTCCATGTAATTGAACCCACGCCGGCACGTGTCTCCCATCCTCCGCAAATAGAAAGCACCGTGACATTATCTTGAGGAAAAGCGGCGTGCCAAATATGAAATACGACCCCCCCTATAAGTACCTTGTCTCGATCCTCCTCCACATCAAACTTGAAAACAACCCATCCCCTCTCATGTAGATAGAAGCTACACGGAACTCCCCATCTTTTGATCGCCAATTCCACTCCCTGTCGCCCTTGATGTTTGCCCATAAAGCACCCAATTAAACACGGATCTAACACCGTTTCAATCGCATCTATATCGCCATATCCAATCTGAATGGTTGTTCCGGTCGCTTCATACTGATCAAGCTTCATGGCCGTCGTCTCCTTCCGATTATCGCGAAAGAGATTTGTCCAAGGCGCACCTAAACTGTGCCCAGCAGCCCTCACACGCTGCACTCCTGTTGCAGTCTTCCCAATCTGCCCAACGCTGGATGTCTGCCCTCATCTGATAAGTTCTTGATATTAGCGAAGATTGGGTCACCTAGAAGCCACCACCATTTAGTTTTGGACCAGAGGATCCGGTGGGTATAGTATTACCTTCCCACACAGTGATGCTCTAATGATCCAAGCAACTATTGCAAATTATGAGATGACACGAGTACTAAGTAGATTAAGAGAGTTTGGTTAATGTGTTGTTCCATAAAGTCTATAATTGCATGCAGTTGGAAGAGGCCTCCAACAATGAGGCAGAGTACAAGGTGATGTTGTCAAGATTCCATGCAGCTTAGACAATAGGATCAATCCAAGTCTAAGTGCACTCAAATTCCCAACTAGCATCGTCCCAAATCTAAGGCTCTTTTTCCATCAAGGATGAACATATGGCAAGGTATGCAAAGGCCTATGAGCGAATGAAATCTTAGTTCCTTGAAGTGCAGATTTAGCAAATCTCTCGAGACAAAAATGGATGAGTCGATGAATTGACTCGGCTAAATAGTTCATTAACAGAGTAAGCTTCTTGAGATCCTTTATATTTAGAGTCGACCACAATCCAAGGTGCAGAGGGGCTTGCCAACAAAAGGGAAGGGATAATGCCTGACTGGAGAATCAAACTAGAGGCACAAATGAGGGATGGGAGTGCCCCGATCAATCCTAAACTCTCTTTCCTATTGTTAAGAAGAGTGAGATATTTTATGATGTTGGATGAAATTCTCTTTAAAAGGTCTTTTGGAAGGGCATTGCTACGATGTCTACGACTAGAGGAGGCCAAAGGAATTCTCAAAGAAATCTATGAAAGATGTTGTGACATTCATATGGGGGGACGAACACAGGATAAAAAGTGATATTGGTAAGTTACTTTTGACCACCTTAAACCAAGATGCCACCCTCTTAGTCAAGATATGTCAAATTTGTCAATTGCACAACAATAGATTAAAACGACAAATGGAGTTGATGAAGGCAGTCATAACATCTTGTCCTTTTAACCAATGGAGAATGAATCTCGTTGAGCCAATGCCATTGGCACCTAGATAGAAAAAAAATCTTGATTATGATGGTAGATTATTTTTCTAAGTGGATTGAGACCAAGCCCTTAGTAAATATCACCGAGGGGCGGTAATATAGTTCTTGTGGAGGAATATTCTATATTGATATTGAGTACCTTGATGGTTGATAAGTAATAATGGACGTCAATTCCAGAGTCGTCGTATTCAAAAGTGGTGTCAGAATCTCATGGGCAGATTTTTACTTATGGGGCACACACTCAAGCTAGCAGGTAGGTAAAGGTAACCAATTGAATTATTATACAGGGGTTGAAAACAAAATTATAAGTCACTCAAGGGAATGGGGTGGAGCTCCCAGGAGTCTTGTGGGCTTATCAAACTACTGTAAGGGCTCTCATGGTGGAAACCCCATTCAGTATGATTTATGGAACAAAGACAGTCATCCCAATAGAGGTGTTGATCGAAGTGCCTGAGTTCAAACCTATGACCCAGTCAACAATGCAAGACATGAAAGGATAGAATTAGATTTGATAGAAGAAAGGAGAGAGCATGGTCAGATCCAAATGGAGGCATATTAGCAAAGAATACGGTAAGCCTTCAATAAAAAGGCAATACCCTATTCTTTTCAAGTTAGGAATCTGGTGTTATGTAAAGTTAATCCAGCAAGAGAAGTTAGAAAGTTGGATCCCAAATGGAAAGGACCATATAAGGCCGCTCGACGAGTAGCAAGGGTGGCATATTATCTACAATATGCAAAGAGAAAGCCATTACAAGCCATAGAATGTGGTGCATTTGAGATGTTTTCTTAGTTGATGAAAGAGAGCATATGGGGTGAGTGTTTTGATGTTTATATTGCTATATTCTATCCTGAATAAATCATTTTCAATAAAATAATATGGTGTTCCGCCCAACTATGACATCTGTAAGCCCTTGGTTCTGCAAAGTGCCCTCACTCCGCATAATCAAGACACCCATAAGCTCTTGGTCTGGTCTAAGTGTCTTCACTCCACCCAACCAAGACACTCGTAAACCCTTGGTTTAACTTGAGTGCTCTCACTCCCCCCAACCAAGGCATTCGTAAGTCCTTAGTCCTGCCCAAGTGCTCTCACTCCACTTAGCCAAGGCACCCGTAAGTCTTTGGTTTGATCCGAGAGCTCTCACTCTGCCCAACCAAGACACCCTAAGCCCTTGGTATGACCTGAGTGCTCTCACTCTGGCTAGCCAAGACATGCACACATACTTAGTTCAACTTGAGTGCCCTCACTCTACCTAGTCAAGACACCCAAAAGCTTTTGGTCTAACCCAAGTGCTCTCATTCCGCCCAACTTAGGCACCCATGAGCCCTTGATCTAACCTGAGTGCTCTCATTCCGTTCAGCCAAAGCACCCATAAACTCTTAGTTCAACTTGAGTGCCTTCACTCCGCTTAGCTAAGGTGTCTATAAATTCTTGGTTTGTATCGAGTGTTTTGTTAGTTATTGTGGTTAAGTATAAACGTTTGGCGCACAAATAGAAACTAGCAAAAGGATATTCTTTCCTTAGAAAGAGGAACCTTATAAGAAGAAGAGAAATGTTACATTTTTTACATAAGTTATAAGTCAAAAACATCTAGGGGTACTCGAGCAGGGTCGCCCGGCAATCGAGGAAGTTGGTGTCCACCTCGGGTGGGGGATAGCCTTTGGCAGCTGTTTTATGGCTCCTTCATATTCCCTTTGGAAGAATGAGGCTACCTTCGGAGCCAGACAATCAATAAGGTGTTTCTCCCGAGCTCTCTGTCAATTTTCTTATGAAGCACGACACTTTGTTCGAGAAGCTTCAATTAGTCCTTCGTCCAAGACCTTAAGGCTATCCGAGCAGGAGGTCTAGCGGGCTATAATTGGACAATTAATTCGATGGCATCTTGAGACATCGTTGAAGATACAACATTGGACTCGGTTAGCTAGGTCATGGTGTGGAGGATTTCAGTGCATAATAGAGCTAGTAGGCTCCCTCATTCCAAGACTTGGGAGATGACTCGATTCCTCTCCTCCATGGTATGGAGACCCTGCTCGATCTCTGCAACTACCCTGTTCTACAGTCGGACTATGATGTTCACATTTGTCTAAACAGTTGACTTCGTTTCTGATTAGCAAGTGCCTCTTGAAGCTTGGTTTGACATTTATCTAGCTAAATTGCTAAGGAGTCAATATGTCGGCGGACTTCATCTCGACTCTCCAATAGAATCAAGGCCTTCTCCTCCAAGGCTTGGTAGTTCTTCGTCAAGGCCTTCTCAGCCACAGTTAGCTCGATCTCGCACTATGGAGGTTGAGATAGTGCGGAGCTTATATAGGCCCAGTATAGGCAACTGCCCACACTGGCCCATTTTTTTACCCCATTTTTATTATTATTATTATGGCAAACCCTAATCATCTAGCTCTTCTCGTTGCATACGAAGGAATGGTTATAGATGAAGATCGATCTCTATAGAAGTTTTGTAACCTTGAGAACACACTTTATAATGCCAACACTGGATCATCCAGTCATTATTCCTTAAATATATAGCCATCAGATTCAGATACGATGTATAACGTTGCTAGTATATGTATGGATTTGATATCATCCAACTGCAACCGACCAGCAGGGCTAAACCGATATATAGCCATCGGATATATAGTAGGACATAACGTTGCAAGTACGTATTGGATACAATCTAATGGCAACCTCCAGCGCCAAAGCCAATGACTCGTTTGTTGAGATCGTAGAGCACATTGAAGCCTTTCTGTTGAGTATTCCCCAGGATGCTCATGCGGCTGTCGTCTTCGTTGCCAGCAAATGCGAGGCACATTTGAGTCGATCTCTCCCCGTAGAGAATTCCGGCAAACTCCAGGTTGATGGTAACCCCGCCGCCCAGGTGTAGCGCTACACTCGGGATGATTATTTTGCCGACGGAGCCACTGAAGTCGTAGCACGTGTCTAGCAGTCCATCCCCTTGTACACGCTTGTACGCTGTCATTCCCTGCCGGAAGGCTGACCTGAGTGCGGAGTACGCCGTCGGCGGAAGCCGCGTGATCACCGTGCCGGAGTCAATGATGGTCCCGCCGTTGGTGAAAATAGAGGGAGACACCGCGAGCAGTTTTCCGCCCACGCTGATGCCTGTCAACTCGAGGTAGTAAAACGCAGGGGCATTTCGATAGGAGAGCATCGGCGTGGACTGGAGATTGCCGGCGGGGATGCTTCCGAAGGCCAGGTAGCCGATGGAGCTGGAGGTGAGCGGCAAGCAGTAGGAGAAGACGCCGCCGTACTTGGTGTACGTCTGCGATACGAAGGACGGCTTGCCACGGTCTAGGCCGAGGAGCCCGTCGGTACGGCCGAAAAGGCCCGTGTTGTTCTCGCCGCACCCGAAGCGGAATCCGGGGATGCTGTCGTAGGGGGAGAGCGTGAGTGTATCCTGCGCGTATAAACCGGTGGTGACCGAGCCGTCGCCGTACCGGACGCCGTAGACGCATTTGGAGCCGGAGCATCTGTGCACTCCGAGTTCGTTGCAGAAAGAGGAGGCGCAGGAGATGTCGGTGTAGGTGGAAGAGAGGGAGGGGTCGAACAGGGGAGCTTCTTGTTCGTGACAGGACACGACGCAAGGCTGGCACTGGATCCAAGAGACGCTGCTTCCGGTGTCGACGATGACGGTCTGGTCCTTCTTCGGAGTTCCGAAACCGACTGTGACGACATAATTGCCTTCGCCGAGGTACAAGCCGCTGCGGGTGGGTATTGAGGTGGCGGAGGCGGCGAGCGGCTCCGAGTGAGAGACGCGGCGGTGGATATCGTCAACGCGGGCTTGGTCCAGTTCGAGAATTTTAGCCAGAGAGAGCTGCTTCCGGTTGCCGGCAAACGGCGAGCATGGGCCATGCCGGTGAACCACGCGAAGGGTGGTCCAGTTGGTACCGGAGCTCACTCCTACAGCAAATTTCATTGTTAAACCCTCAGACTTTACTAAAATTTCACTTCGACCCTCCACAGTTTGAAATATAAAATTTTTTATTCTACTCTCGTAATTTTACCGTTCTCAAATGTCACCCCTAGTGCCTCCCTTTCTTATTAATTCAGAAATTCAAATCTTTTAATTAAATTTAAAAAGTGAATGATTTGATTCCACATATAAATTTTCATCAATCATCATAATAAATTCAATATTATCTAATATAGACTTTTTAACTTCTCCAACTTTGCGTCATTTATTGGATGTCATAGAGTTATTTTAGAAAAGCCAACAAAACTATGAAAATGAAATATATACAATTATTGCCATATAGTTTAGCTAATTTATAATTTAGGGTTATTTTAGAACGGTTTAATTAAGTAATTAAACATTAACATATACATGGCTGATTTTTATTAATTAACTTTATATATAACCATATTTATGCATAACAAAATATATAATTAGAGCTCACAAACCTTTAACTGAAGGCGAACAAGAATCTCTGGGTCGGAGAGTTTTGAGATCAACATGAAGACGATCGCTTAATATTTCATCTGCTCTAACAACTTTGTAAACTATAAAACCTAATAGCAATGTTAATAATGGCGAAGAGAGATAATGAGGAGCCATATTCTCACCGTAGCACAAAAGTTGAATGTTGTAGTCTTTGCATAAGCCGTATTTATAGAGAAAGCATGCGAGACTAAGCTAGTGGGTTCGATCGATTTATTCGGTAAAAAAAAAAAAAAAAAAAAACTAAATCAGCCCAAAAAAAGAGTTGAACCATCAATTCATCTTTCAGCACGCCTCCAAATGGAGGAGACTCGTAATTGATAGAACACCCAAACAAGTCCACAACGCATTTCCAATTTTTCCTTCTAGAGCTCCAAACTTTGGAGTTCTCTAAGAAGCCACACAAATTAAGTTTATATAATCCTAGTTGTTTTACGCCTTTGCCGACTAAGTCTTCCAATCCATCCTCATTTTGATTTGGCTTTTGATTTTTGTAATGATGAAGAGGTGAATTTTACAAATAAGTGTAAATTAATTTTTGTTCGGCTCTTTACCATGAGGTGTCCCAACACCTTGTTGGATGTAAAACTGTTTGTAATAAGGACAAAGTTAATTAAATCACTTCTAATAATATCATTCCACATTTAATATTGTCCCAACGGATACGACGTATGTGGTGGCTAAAGTACTACGGAATTTACGGATAAGACAAGAGTCGTCGATTCCGAAGGAGATCTAAAGTTCTTTTCTGAATTCAAATAATCTCTACGTATTTTGATCTCATAAAGTCCTTCGTGATTTACCTCCCTCACAATTGCTATATAACAGATCGATGGAGACCGTTAAATTGACGAATTCCAACCTTATGGATTCCACATTTAAAACTAGACCTTTAGCTAAAATTCCTTCAGTTTAATCTCAGGTACTCCTAACCTTTACCACATAAACTCTAGACTAGTTGTTTCCATGGCTTACTCATTCTTTGTTGGACGATATGTAAAGAGAAGCACCTGCCAGGCAAACTACTAAAGGAAGGAGGAAGAAGGAAGAATATAATTTCACCTAACACAGTTAAAAAATTTATTCTCTTTTTTTAAAAAAAAAAAAACATAGTCTTACGTTCAGAAACAAGAAGCCAAGAAAAAAGCAAGTAGTAACATGTATCGTTCTATAAATGAGAAGATTAGATAGGAGGTTTGATTGTAATTAATTTATTCGGATATTTATAGTTCAATAAATATGAAGGTTAGGTATGAAGGTTTCTATTTCATTATGTTTATCGATTATTTCACTCATTTCAATCGTGCATTTTTAATTTCTCATAAATCTGAAGTATTTGAGTACTTCATTCGTTATATAAATGAAGTGAGAATTAATTGGAATTACGTAAGGTTAAGACTTTATATACTGATCGTAGAGGTAAATATTTATTTGATCTGTTCAATATAATTTGTAATGATAAAGAAATTATTATACAACTAACAATTCCAAAAACTTCATAACAAAATGGGATTGTTGAAAAAAGAAATATGATACTTCTTGAAATGCTTAGGTCTATAATAGTTCAGGATAATTTGTCAATCTCCTATTTGAGAGATACGTTATTAACAACAACCTATCTACTTAATAAAATACCTTCTAAAATAATTTCATCTATTCATTTGAGTAATCTGAGACTCTGGGATCAACTGTCTATATTCATGACAATTTTCATAAGTATGAAAAACTATGACATAGAGATGAGAAATATATATTTATAAGATATTTTAAGGTCTCTAAAAAATATGGAACCGCCACATTAGCGGCCCCCCCACCACTGCCCCTACATGTGGAGGGGAGTAAATCAGGTGTCAGGTGGCTAGCGTAGAAATGCAGAGTCATCGGTAGCCTGATCGTCACCTCCAAGAATCGACCCCTTACCCTTTCAAGCCTTAACACAGCTGCGCTAGCCATCTGGATTTACCCTGAGGGCTATATTCTAAAGTCTCCAAAGATTATATTTTCATTGGTGAGAGAGAAAATGGAATCATCTCCGAAATAGAGTTGATAGATATTACTTTTTTTGAAATAGAGTTCCCAGCTAGAGGTGATATCGGTAAAATAGTTCCTCTGTTTGAAGAGGATGAAATATTATCAAAGTGATGATGAATCTCAATCCAATAAGGAAGCTATGGGATGTAATGTTAAAAAAAAAATGAAAAATACAATGGAAGAATAAATGGAGTCGACGAGAGGGCGACAATCAACCGACAAGAGGATAGTAGTCGGCCAATGACAAGTTACAACCAATGAAAAATAAAACACAACGTGATCCAATTATTTAGAATTGGATTCTGACAATTTTAAAAAATAATGCAATCCATGAAATTAAAAATGAAAAAAAAAGTCATTGTCGGAATTTAAATATGGGAGAATGAACATAATAAAAAATAAATAAAAAAATCTCAACAATGGAAAATAAAAAATATATATATATAATTTGAGATTTAAATCCCGAAATTAATCACTCCCACATATTTTCATAATTAGTTTAGGATAACTTCATGCAATCTCCACACTAGTTCCTAGCTACGCCGTTTGTTTATCAATAATTTGATCAAAGCTTAGTTGGATTATTTGTATATATATTTTTTAAATGACATCAAATATTTAAATTTTCAATTAATTAATTACGAGAAAAATCGATTTAGTCATAGTTTTTTTTTTATTAATTGTCAAAGAATAAATCGACATAGCTCGCATTAGACAGTTCAGGAGCTTAATATTTTTTTTTTTTTTAGCTTCCACGGAAAGAGATCTAGTAGTTAGTACATGAGATATTGTATAATACAATAATGGATTATCAAATGTAAAGATATCGTTTCTCCATGTGTTAATTACTAATCTCAAGGATCAAAGGTCTATTGTGATTTACTTCTTTACGATGATTCAAAAATGGACTGATAGAAACCGCTAGATTGACGAATTCCAATCTTTTGGTATCATAGGAGTTTAATATTTTAAAATTTATCATTTTATTTGAAAAAAAAATCTTTAGGAATGTGCACCGTAATTAAAGATTAAATTGAAAATGTCCAACAGATTATATCGTCGCGGCGGCCACGGTAATGACGGCACGGTGGTGGCGACGGCGGTGACGACGACGGCAGGCGTAAGCGTGGCCGGCGATCGACGGAGACGGCGACGGCGGCGATGACGCTCACGGTGGCGGCCGATGGCGGCGTAACGACAAATCGATTGAGTTTTGACAAATTGACATTTAATATATTGCTATGGGTAATATTGAAAAAAAATTTCTTAAACCTCGGAAATTAATAAAAACCTTAGTTTTCCAAAATTTTTCAATTCCCTCTACAAAAATTTGTGTTCGTAATTAAATAATGAATAATTATTAAGTAATTATTCATAATCTAAATTAAATAAAATCATTAAAAACAAAATCTCTAACCAAACGCACCTGAGAGTTTTGAATTTGAATTAAATTTAACTACAGTCTCCAGGGCCAAACCCAATGACTTGGCGGTTGATAACGTAGAGCACATTGAAGCCTCTGGCTCTGATCTGTTGGGTATTCCCCAGGATGCTCATGCTGCTGTCGTCTCCATTGCCAGCAAATGCGAGGCACACTTGAGTCGAGCTCACCCCGAAGAGAATTCCGGCAACCTCCAGGTCCGCCGCCCAGGTGTAGCGCCACACTCGGGATGGTCACTTGCCCGCCGGAGCCACTGAAGTTGTAGCACGTGTCTAGCAGTTCATTTCCTGGTACAGACTCGTACGCTGTCATTCCCTGCCGGAAGGCTGACCAGAGTGCGGAGTACGCCGTCGCCGGAAGCCGCGTGATCACCGTGCCGGAGTCAATGATGGTCCCGCCGTTGGCGAAAATAGAGGGAGGCACCGCGAGCAGTTTTCCGCCCACGCTGATGCCTGTCAACTCGATCAAGATAGTAAAACGCAGGGGCATTTGGATAGGAGAGCATCCGCGTGACCTGGAGATTGCGGGCGGGGAAGCTTCCGAAGACCAGGTAGCCGATGGAGCTGGAGGTGAGCGGCAAGCAGTATGAGAAGACGCCGCCGTACATGGTGTACGTCTGCGATACGATGGACGGCTTGCCACGGTCTAGGCCGAGGAGCCCGTCGCTGCGGCCGAAAAGGCCCGTGACGTTCTCGCCGCACCTGAAGCGGAATCCGGGGATGCTGTCGTAGGGGGAGAGCGTGAGTGTATCCTGCGCGTAGAAACCGGTGGTGACCGAACCGTCTCCATACCGGACGTTGTAAATGCAGTTGGAGTCAGAGCATCTGGGATCGCCGAGTTCGTTGCAGAAAGAGGAGGCGCAGGAGATGTTGGCGTAGGTGGAAGAGAGGGAGGGGTCGAACAGGCGAGCTTCTTGTTCGTGGCAGGACCCGACGCAGGGCTGGCACTGGATCCAAGAGACGCTGCTTCCGGTGTCCAAGATGACGGTCTGGTCCTTCTTCGGAGTTCCGAAACCGACGGTGACGACATAGTTGCCGATGCCGAGGTATGAGCCGCTGCCGGCGAATATTGAAGTGGCGGTGGTGACGACATAGTTGCCTTCGTCAAGGTATGCGCCGCTGCGGGTGGGTATGGAGATGTCGGCGGAGGCGGCGAGCAGTTTGGAGTGAGAGACGCGGCGGCGGATATGGTCAAGGCGAGCACGGTCCAAGTCAACGATTTTAGCGAGGAAGAGCCGCTTCTGGTGGCCGGCGAACGGCGAGCATGGGCCGTGCCGGTGAACCACGCGAAGGCTAGTCCAGTTGGTTTTGGAGTTCACTTCCAGTGTGCAAAAAGAATTCGGCAATCTAAGGATTTTTATCAATCAATTTCTAGAAATGCATAACAAAATAAATTAAGATCAATCTTTAATTCTTGAAATTAATAATTAATATATAAAAAAAATAGTATTCTATGAAATCAGATCTTCTTTTCTTATTAAATTAGAATCGTCAATTTAACGATTCTCATCGAGATATTTCACGATCATTGTGAGAGAGACAAAGAAACTATGAGTCTTAAAATGACGACTCATTTGAATTCAAAAACTAATTTTAAATTTTCTTCAAAATTAATTCGTATAATGTCTATAAATATTATCATGTCTTATCCATTATGTTATCTCATGGACACGATCAGTCCCTCTTCCTATCTAAATGGAAGAGTAACATGATTTTTAAACTAGTTCGTCCCTCTTCCTATCTAAATGGAAGAGTAACATGATTTTTAAACTAGTTTTTGGTGAAGTGAAATTGGATAGTTTTCAGAGGCAAAAGTAAATTTGTGTTTTAGAGACGAACCTCAAAAATGATTCAAAATACGTCGGTTTACCAAAATTCATATTGAAAAGTTTGCTGGCGCAAGACTTCTACACTATTCTTATTCGTGCAGTTTAATTTAAAAAATAAATAAATATTTTACCCTCATAATTTAATTAGTTGTCAATCGCATCGTGTATGATTGTGAACATTTTTTTCTTCGTGATCACAGCTAATGACATTTTGACAATGGAGAAAAACTCTGACTGAACTCAGAGTCCTTTTGGAAAAGTCAACAAAAATATAGGAATTTATTAATTTTTTTAAAAAAAATCCTTTTGATTTAAATCTCTTATATTTATATAATTTTTGCCATACAGTTTAATTAATTTAATTTATAAATTTTGGAATATTTTAAAGCGGTTTAAGTAAGGATTAATATATATATATATATATACATGGCTGATCTTTAGAAACCAACGTTATAGATATTCATATTTATGAATGACAATATATAAGTAGAGCCCACAAACTTTTGATTGAAGACGAACAAGAATCACTCGGCTGGAGAGTTTGTTGATTAACATGGAGGCGAATTGATCCAAAATGGAGCGGATTAATTCATCGTAAATTTAATATTTAACAGAGAGAAGTGGATCGATCCGTTATTTTGATGGGTTGAGAAATCTCCAACCTAATTCAATCCAACTAAAGACGGGTTGCGAATTAGACGAGTCAATTCATGGGTCATAAAATTAAAAAAATATATATATCTAAAATTACTGAAGCTTTGAGGGCTTAGGCAATGATCGATAAAGCGAATGAGGTACCATAATTAAAAAATAAGCATTTAAAGTAACTAAAATTTTATAATTTCGATTCGATCAATTATTGACCTATAAAATTGAGTACCGATGTTTTTGATTCTTTCAATCTTCTAAAATATCCAAAACTTGATAATATACAAATGTAAATTGTTGCTCCTTTAAATAGAGATTCAGTTGAGATTTTCTAGCTCTTATAATTATTTGATTTTGATATGTTATTATTTCCTACATTGATTAGAATAATAATGACAGTATAATATAAAACAATTAGAGTATATAAAAAAAAAATAGAGTACTTCGTCAAATATTCTTCACTACAAAAAAAAACAGAAATTTGGGACGAATTTAGCGACGAATTTTAAAAAAAAATTCGTTGCAAAAAAAATTTGCGACGAATTTAGCGACAAAAATTTTTTTGTTGGGAATTAAGCGTCGCAAATATTAGCGACAAAAATAGCGACGAATTTTTGCGACGAATTTTAGCGACGAAAATTAGGGACGAATTTTAAATTTCGTCGCTAATTTTGTTGCAAAAGTTACCCCGATTTCCAAAATTCATCGCAAAATTTTGCAACGAATTAATTTTTTCGTCGGAAATTTTTGCAACGAAATAAGGAATTCGTTGGTAAATTTGCGACTGATACAAATTCGTCGCAAAATTAGTCGCAAAAAACAATTTTCTGAGAAGAATAAATTTTTTCGTTGGTAATTATCGCGACGAAAAAAGTAATTCTATGTTAAATTTGCGATGTTTCCAAATTGTCGAAATTCGTCATTTGAAATTCATGACGAATTCTTTTCGTTGCAAATATATGCGATAAAAATATTTTTCCGTTGCAAAAATTCGTTGCAAAATTTGTCGCATGATTGGATTCGATTGCTAAATTCATCGTAAATTTGCGATTTAAATTTAAATCGTCAAAGGTCGCAGATTTATCGAGATTTAGCAACGAATTGAGATATTTGTCGCTAAATTTGTCATGAAAATAAAAAAATTTGTGATTTATTACATTTCGATATTCTATCGTATATACAAATAATCACACACACACAACAAAATACAATAAGTTCTAATATCCAAATAAATACATTCAATACAAACAAAACACACACACATTCAATACAACAAAATAATATTCAATAATATCCAAAATATTTGATATCTAAATAAATACAAAGCAACATAAGTTAAGAACAAAACAACATTCCAAATAAAAAGTTATATCCTACAACATTTCAAACATCAATATAGTTATGATATCAAAATAAAAATGTCCACAAAAGAACACAAAACATGGGCAAAAAAGAGAATCAGTAAGTAATCGTGCACATTCTTACCTGCATTAGAAAACAAACAAACAAAGAAAAAGTATCATACATTAAAAAACTATATACTAACACGAAAATAAATATGCAAAGACTTACAATGATGTGCATTTTCAACCGCTTATAAGGATTGACTTCATAGATCATTCTGTTTAATGCAAAATAAAAGTACTAATAAAAATGTAAAAAATGAAGTAATAAACTAAATAAACTAAACAATTTTAAAGGTACTAATTAAAAACATGCATACAATATCATCATCGTCGCCACCATCATCGTCTTGACTCGGAGGAATATGACTTGGACCGTAGTAAATTGTTGAAACCACGCGATAAGAAAGGCTCATTGTCGTCGTGATCTCTATCATTTCCGATCCCTTTGTGAGTTTTGATGTCAGTATTGCTAAAATTCGATCTCTTTCATGTATTATGCCCTTCAAATTGCTAACCTCCTCACCAAGTTGTGTATCCGTGCGCCATCACGGTGGAGTAGAAGAAATAGATCTACGAGGAGCATTATGCATTCTCGCTCAGAGAACTCATACCTAGTATCCTTCCCCTTTGGATCCTCCAATGCTCAAGCCATAAATCCATATCATTACTAACAGATGGCTAGATCCTCAAGATCACCGCCATCTCCAAATTCTCTCGAGATGAGGATAACTGATCATATCTCTCCTACACAAAATTAAAAATTTAATCGAGCATTTACATAACTAATGTAATTAAAGTTATAAAGTAAGTTTAAAGATTATTTCAAACCTTAATAGCTGAGCTCTATCTCCACTCCAAGTCTTATCTTTTTGGAAAGTGCGAACGAAAGTATCTATAAATTCCTCCTTTTCCAATTCCTTAGACTAAATATAAGAATGTTAGAAATAAAATAATAATCTGAAATAAATTTAAAACTAATTGTAGAATTTAAAATTACCAATCTACGTGAATGCTCCTCGATATGCATATGTTATTGATAAGTCTCCGAATTACATGCTTGATTTAATTTATTACATTGACTTCTTTTTGCTCTCATCCGATTGCCAATAATTGGAGATTTTACTCCAATTTTCGACGTGACACAAAGTGGTTTTTTCCAAAGAGATTTGCATGACTCAATACATGCACGGATGATCGCCACATTTTTTTAAAATTCTTTAACTTCCAAGTCTTGACTAGGGTCCCAAATAAATCTCACGAGATGGAAATAAAATAATTGATTATATAATCACTTATTTAATATATAAAATGAATCAATTATACAAACTCGCACCACCATAATTCTTCAGAGGTCTGGCGTGCTCGAGTATGACAAAAGAATCTCCTTCCAATAGTTATTCACGATTTTATTGATCTCGCGAAATAATGCAATTTTCAAACCTACGATCAAGTGAAAAAATTGAATAAATAATTAAGATAGTTTAAAAATTATAATACTTATATTACTTACGAATCTCCCATAGAAAATATATATAGGTCGACTTTCGATGTTCTCGAGAGGAGTGTCGTGGGTATAGGTGAATCGGATGGGACGTAGTCTTGCCAATGAGATGGTATTGGCGGTGATCATGTGAAGGTCCAGGGAAGATCGGGAGGGCAAGTAGGTATAGTCTTTGGCGCGGTGGATCGGCCCGCCACTACTAGTACTCTGTCTCATCCACCACGTCAAACTATCAACCAAAAATAAAATTAGAATAAAGAAAATAAAACTTTTATGCTTAATGAAGAACATGAAAAACTTACAATATGCATAATGAAGATATGAGAGACTGCGACGACGCTAAGCTACGATGATTTCACCACTGATAATCTATAAGAACAAATTATACAAAACATACAGAGACAAAAGATATAAATTTAACAATGAGACATTATATACACAAATAATTGAGCTAAGAAAATTTGTAAAATTATAGTTTAAAACTAAAATTATATATATAAAAACTTACCCTAGACGTCAAATTTCAAAGTCCTCATTACCATCTTCCTCATCCTCATCGATCCTCCTCCTCGGTCTCCTCCTCCTCTTCCTCCTCGTCCCCCTCCTCCTCGCCCCTCCTCCTCTTCATCATTATCATCAATTTGATTGCATCCACGTTTATCACTACTTATTTGGATCTCGTAACGTTGGAATTATATATTCCTCAGTATTAAACATATTTGTAACTTTGTCTTGTTGATATCACGATGTCTTGCGCGCTCTTGATTTTTTTAGTGCTTTTGTTTTACAAGCGACCCACCATTCATTTTGTCACGCCTCGAAACTAGGATATGGAGCATAGAAAACTTGAATCGCTTGTTGTGCCAAAATAAATGGTTCATATCTCTTATAAAATCTTTTATGATTTACTTCAACCAAATTATACTGTGGATGCACCTTCATCCCCCTGACGGGGTCAAACCAGCGACACATAAATAAGATAACTCGCATCTCTGGACCAGGATAATCAATCTCTATAATTTCATCCAGCAAACCATAAAATTCATTGCTTGCACCTCCATCATTGGAAGACTGAACACATACTCCACTATTCATTGTACTTTTTCCATTTCCATATTCTTGAGTGTGGAAATTATATCCGTTTATGAAATATGCTGGCCAAGTGCGTACCATTGATTTTGGACCCCATGATAGATGGATTAGCAATTCTTGCTGAACGTGAGTTTGATTATCATAAACCTATACTCAAATGAAAATGATATTTATTTAAAAGTTAAGATATGTAAACAAAAATAAGGTAATTAAAGCGCTACATATGATTTGAACCATGGTGCAAATTCGATCGAAGTGATCAAAGTCACGTGTCGGGATTTCGAGTATAAATTTTGGAAAATCCTATAATAAAAATTGTATTATAACATAAACAAATTAACACTTGACGAAGAAATAGGAAATATATACTAACTAAATATGGCGATACTTACGACAATTAAGTAAAATATATGTCGGCCGCCGCCATTCTTGATCGATTAAGTATCGTTGCTTACACTATCCCACTTGGTCACTCAAGATAATTAAAAATTGAGAAAGAATTTAAATTGGGATCGACGGGACCTTCATCATTCCTTCCGATTTCCGCCTTTTTGGTCCGAACGTGAGGCTCAAAATAATATGATGCAAAAGTTGTTACTTCCTCCACAATATATGCATTCACAATAGAGGCTTCAACATGTGCCTTATTTTTCACTTTTTTCTTCAAATGATATAAGAATCTGATTGTAATATAACAAATTGTATTAGAAATGAATATATAAAAAAATTAAACATTTTTATGCAATTTTAACGAAATATAGAATATGCGAAATATACCTTTCAAAAGGATACATCCATCGATAATGAACTGGTCCTCCAACTTTGGCCTCATATGGCAAGTGAACCAAAAGATGTTCCATTGAATCAAAAAATGCAGGCGGAAAAATCCTTTCTAAATTGCACAAAATAATTGGAATGTCTCTCTCTAACTTCTCCATGTGTGAATATCCCAAAACTGTTGAGCATATATCATGAAGAAAAATACTTAACTCTGTAATGGCACCCCAGACAAAATTGTTGGGGATCGAATGGCCGGCTAGAGGGGGGTGAATAGCCCTCTTCCAATGGATGTTGGAATTCTCGCGTTCGTTTGCTCGTCTACAAAAACGTTAGCGCAAGCGGAAGCAATAAACTAAGACAAGCAATAAATGAAAATACAAACGCTAACAAAGAATGTAACGTGGTTCACGGCTACGCCGCTAATCCACGGTCCCTGATTCGTCCTCGGTGAATCACTCCGTTAAACCAATCCACTAAATGGTCTCTCCTTTGCACCAAGCTAGGTGGAGGTAACCTTTACAAATCAAGCACACTCTTCTTACAAATAGAATGGAGTAAGAACATGTAAGAAGAGTTTAGAGCTTGTGGGGCACTAGGAAGATTGTTTGGAGTATGAGCATTAGCCTCTCAAAGGCTCACACCCTCTCTTTTTATAGAGAGGGCTAACTTCTTCGTTGCGCCATCGATCATTGCCGCCCTTGGCGATCATTGCGATCCTCTAGCGGCCTCCGAACACGTCGGATCGGCTGTAGTCAACGGAACTCTTGGCGATCGTGATGGACCTCATCGATCGATCACGCTCGTAATCGATCGCCCGATCGGCTACGAACGGTTTAATGGCGAAACCCTATTGACCCGATCGCCGCGCCGGACGATGGTGTCTGGTGCGCCGCACGTATGGCGATCATTGCTGGCCACAATCCAGTCAGTCGTATACCAGTCGAACTCACTCGACTCAGAGCAGTCGACTGCCATGACATGGCAGTCGACTGGTGTCGGGAAAACCCATCCGACACTTGGCCAAATGGCCAAGTTTCACCTAAGAGCTACCCTTCCCTAGGTTACAATCGCTCACTCTCATTTCTCGGAGTCCCTCGCCTTCGAAGTTCTCTTCGTTCTCGGCCACGTCCCTCGGCAGCATCAGGCGCACGACTCTGCAATGCTCCTTCGCGTCTCTTGCCTCGAAGTCTACTTCCTCCGGCTTCACTCCAAGCTTCTCGTCCGGCGGTCCCTCGGATGCTCCAAGCGCACGGCTTCCGCAAAGCTATCCTTCACCGACTCAAGGCACGAGTCATGAGATGTGAAACTCGCCACGGCTCCATGTGCGAATTACTAAGTCCTGCACGACTTCAACGCACATATCAAATCAACATATTAAACTAACTTAAACCCTTTGCCACACCATCAAAACCATATTATGGCAAGAGATTGCCCTAACAAAAATTCGGTAAGAGTTCTTTAAAGGCAATAGGAATAAGTCTTTCCATGAATATATGACAATCATGGCTTTTCAAACCCATCAATTTGCATTCCTTCATATCGACACATCTCCCAAGATTAGAAACATACCCATCAGGAAATCTCAATGACTTCAACCATTCACAAACAACACGTCTTTGTTCCTTATTCAATGTATAAACTGCCTTTGATTTTGGTCCTCTACTATTTTCATCAACATCAAGGCTGGGCTTTGATTTTGCAAATTATCTTTTATTTTTCCGGTGATATCCATCACTGTATTTATCAGATTATCAAAAACATTCTTCTCAATATGCATAACATCGAGATTATGATGAATCAAATTACTAAACCAATACGGTAACTCCCAAAATATACTTCGTTTGATTCATTTATGGTTGCTTCCATATTCATAAGTTGTATCATGTGGCTCTTCAATAACAGATGGAAAGTGAAGAACTCTGTACCAAATATCTTGACCAGTCAATCTCAATGGCGGAGCTGTTCTGTAAATTCGCTTCCTAGTGAAAACATCTTTATTACTTCTGAAATTATGATTTAGTGGTAAAAATTATGATAATCAAAATAACTCCTTCTTACCATGCTTCAATCTAATCGACTTTGATCTCTCCATACATATTGGGCATCCTAAGATCCTAACTCAACACGATAGCATACCATAAGCCGGAAAGTCATTTATGGTCCAAAGAAGAGCAGCCTTCATTACAAACATCTGATTAGTATGAACGTCGTATGTAGGAAAACCTTCATCCCATAGTTGTTTTAGCTCTGCAATCAATGGTTGCATATAAACATCTATTAACTTCTTCGGATTTTTTGGGCCAGGCACAACCAATGTTAAAAACATATACAGTGTTTTCATGAACATCCTAAAGGAAGATTATACGGGAGTTAATATAATCGCCAACAAGAATAGTGTCTTCTGATTTACCAAATAGAGCAAATCCAGACAGAGAGACCTAACCTAATATTTCGAGTCTCCTTCGCAAAAATCGGGATATGTTCTATCAAAATTTTTCCACGCCTCGCAGATCGATGGATGACACATTAGTCCCTCTTACGTTCTCGATGATTTGCATGCCAAGTCATGTGTTCAGCAATTGTCTTTGATGCATAAAGCCTTTGTAACCTAGGAGTTAAAGGCAAATAAAACAACTGACTATATGATTTACGTCGTTGCTGCCTCCTACTAGTGCTCTTGTACCTATCTTGATTACAGAATTTACAAACATCCACATCTCGCATCATCTCCCAATATAACATACAATCATCTCTGACACATCAATTCTTTCCACTGAGTCCTAATTCTTTCATCGCTTTTTTCATACTCATACAAATCATTAGGCAAGATATTATCACAAGCAATGCCTCTTCAAAAGCTTGAACAAAATTATTAAAACACTCTTGAGACACATTGTGCTCGCCTTGACATTCAACATTCTTGCGGTGAGCGATAGTTTAGTGTGAGTCTCACAACCAAATATAAAGGTGCATCTGCAGACTCAACACCTCCCAAAAATTTGAGATATGCTTCATTATTCATATTCGACCGACTACATTCACGTGCACCTCTTCCAAGGGTGATGCATTAGTAAACATTTGCTCATTGTTGGAGGACAACTTGAAGTTGCACCTTGTGATTGGGGAATCAAATTCGACCCGCTTACATCATATATCATCCTCCTCGATATGGATTTAATTGATTATAATCACTTTGATCCTAGAGACTTGTGTGTTGTGTCTATCATAAACTTCATCGATATAAATGGTTCACCATGACATGTCCATTATAGTAATTTGCAACGAATCCAAATCTACAAAGATGCTCAAACTTTGCTGAAGCGGTAAAAAATCTACCATTGTGACACTTTCTGCACGGACACCTTATCTGATTACCATCCATAAACTCAACATTACTAGCTGCGAAATTTAAAAACTCTTGCAACCCACTCATAAATTCATCAGTCAAACCCTGACGTTCAGGTAAATTCCTATTATACATCCAACTCCTTTCACGCTGCATTTTGTCTGTTTTCAATCAATTATATTAATATCAACTCCTAGAAATTACAATAATACGCATATACAGTTAGTTCACATATGAATTCACTATGTTTAACAATCTTTAAACATAACCGAAAAAGGACTACAGTTGTATAGAAAGCTTACTGTTAATTTAGGTTTAAACATTTTGGGATGTTTAAACCTGAAATGTTAAACAACTTAAGTTGATTGTTGTTGGAGATTTGAGGGCGCTAGAGGGGGGGTGAATAGCGTGTTGACCGTACGAAGATGGAATTCAATCGTGATCGTGTCTACAATTTCGTTAGCGCAGCGGAATATAGAAATGAAAGCAATAACGAAATACAACAATCACGAACACAAATATATAACGTGGTTCGGAACCGAACGGTTCCTACTCCACGGATCGAGCTCTAAAGAGCCCTAGTGATGCACACACACTCACTAATCACAAATACTTCTTCTCGACACAAGTCGGAGGTGGAGAAACCTCTTACAACAGATTACAACAATAATCTAAAAGCAACAAGCAAATACAATGAAGAATAATGCAATACAAGTAAAGAAAACACTTTACAAATGCTTTGGATTGCTTGAAGCGTGGCCTTGGAGACTCTGATTTGCAGCAACAAATCGCCCCAAAGATGCTCAAGAAACCATAGCCAAAAATCCTCCCGTCGAGCTCCTTTTATCCTTCCACGCGACCTGGATTTCCACCTATCAGTCGACTGCCATAAGTCACCAGTCGACTGATGCCACTGTTGTCGTGAGACAACGGCTCGATCAACGCTGGAAAAACTCCAACGGATCTCTTGGCGATCGTACCGCGTAGTCGACGCCCATTGGCTACGGGCGTTACGTGCTCGACATTAACTGGGCAATGATCAGGCCCTTAGCGATCGCCAGAGCAATTCCAACTCTAAACTAGCAGTCGAACTCAAGTCGACTCACGGCAGTCGAACCAGCCATAATGTCAGTCGACTACCAACCTCAAGAATGAGGTTTTAACCCAAGTATGGTGCCCCCATACTTGCTAGACCACCCATAGCCTAGACCTAAGCCTTCTAGCCACCTCCATCAGCCTCACGCCTCTCGGATCCCTCCAAGTCATCCATGACTTGTTCATCCATCGCGCTAGCCTCTAGGTGCTTCCCTCGGCTATGTCATGCTAACGGTGTCTACACCGCCAAGGCACATTGGACTTACACCGCCAAGACTCCGCTTGGACTTTACACTGCCAAAATCAAACCCCTTGGACTTCCAAATGCCAAGACTCAAGCTTGGACTTTCCCTTGCCAACCCATGTTGGACTTTCCATGCCAAGACCCATGCTTGGACTTTCCATTTGCCAAGACTCATGCTTGGACTTCTCATTTGCCAAGACCCATGCTTGGACTTCTCATGCCAAGTACTAAAGACTTGGACTTTTCATGTCAAGTACTCAAGACTTGGACTTTCCAAATGCCAAGTACCTATGACATGGACTTTCCATGCGCCAAGTGTCCCACTTGGACTTTTCATGCCAAGTACTCAAGACTTGGACTTTCCAAAATCACATGGTCAACCCCAGTCAACCATCAAGGTCTTCCTCGAGTCAAACTCGAGTCCGGTCAAACATGACCCGGGTCGATTGCTCCAACAATCTCCCCAACATATTAACCGACATTAATGTCAAACATCAATGCCAAACCACTTTGTCAAATCCCTTTGTCAAATCCCTTTGTCAAACATCAAAACATCACTCGAGTCAAACTCGAGTCTGGTCAATCGTGACCTGGGCCAATTGCACCAACAATCTCCCCCTTTTTGATGTTTGACAAAAACCAAACAAATTATCTGAGTTAGACCACTAACTCAAATCCCTTACCAATTATCCCAAATTGGTAAACACTCTCCAAATGTTCTCCCCAAATATTCTCCCCCTTTTTGACTAACATCAAAAAGGTTTTCTCTCCAAGGAGGTCAATGTCACATATCCCAATGAGATCTTACAATCTCCCCCTTGATCCAAAAATAAATACCTAGGATGCCTACCATCTTCCTAGTGATAATTCACATATCACTCAAGAGAGACAATCCTATACTCTCTCCCAATTTCCAAATTGGGTATCAAAAACCCATCAATTTTCCCAATTGATGATACTCTCCCAATAACTTCTCCTCTTCAAGGAGAAAAACACATCCATCATCCCAAGATGGATACCTCCCCCTAAAGGCTTGCTTCCCCTTGACCATTGCACCAACAATGTCCTTGGGAAGCCCCTAAGCCAATAGGAACTCTAAACCATCAAAATTAAGTTCTAAGTTCAACATAGAACTTTCACTCACCCTAAATTTGATACTTTGACCTAACACATCTCATAATCCATATCCAATGGATTTTCACCCTTTATAATGCTTCCCAAAGCATATCCTAGGGTTAGGAGTGATTAGGAACCTTTTCCATAGCTGAACACGGGCTAAACAAACCTTGTTAACCCGAACAGACTGGCAATGACTCGACAAGAATCAGCCGATCACATCATTATCATCACGATCACACATAGAAGCGCCGATTGATAATCTTGAAAATCTCGATTTTCAGCTATCAGAAATGAATTTTAAAAATTCATAAATAATTATACGTAATTCAAAAAATCGTGAAAATTCATACGTATAATACTTATGACACATACAATGGGTGAAAAATATTTGAAAATTATTTTACCCATAAAATAGTGAGTTTGATACAAAACTCAAAACCATTGAAATTTTCAATGTTTTGGCCCTATTTTGTATCAACTCTATCAATGGTGATTGCTATCAAAAGATAGACTTCACCAAGGTTTTTCAAAATGATTTTAAAATGTTTTCAAAACCTTATTTTGGATCATATTCCTTGGGCTCTATGTACATGACTTGTACACATGCTCTCCCAATGATCCACTAATGAAACAAGATGAGTTTTAGTTCATCTAGATGCAAAAATTATGCACCTTGAACTCAACTCATATCCTAGCATCTCACATGTATCTAAGGTGTATAAATACACATACATGTCAATTGGATGTGAGATGTGGGTTTTGTTCATCCTAATCTAGGGTTTCATGCATTTTCCTAAGGCAACTCTACTTGATTCCCTTATAAATGGGACTCCAAGTCATGTCATTGTCCTTAAATCAATTTCAATCAAATTGTCTTAAATGCATGAATGATTATGGCATTAGAAATGATATAACTAAGCATATGCTCATAATCATGATGTCATGGCATAAGATGAAATCTAAGCATACATGACATTAACCTAAAACCTAAGCATACTCATGACATATAAAATCATAGAAATAGGCATGATGTCATGACATGACATATGACAATCAAGGCATGACATATAAAATATATAGGTATAGTAATACCCAAATTTTAATATTAATTGTCATTTGATACAATTAGATATATTTTGCCATATTTTATCAAACTTCATAACTAATATTGGTACATCCTAAAATCTTTTAGGATTATAATTCAACCCTATTTCCAAGGTATTCATAACCTTGAAAATAACCTAAAATGCCACCTTTATCATGGTTGAGTTAACTACCCATCCACTCAAGGTTGACACATCCTAAACCCACCTAGCGTGAATCAATCACGCTCTTAGGAACCCAAAACCGATTTGAGCTCCTAGGGTTAATTAGGTATTCCTTAGGGATAACCTCCCTAGATACCTTCCTAATGACCCTTCTAGGCTTGTTAGCCTTGGTCATTTGGGTCTTACTTAGGTTGACTCTAGGGGTAACTCCCCTTGCAACCTTCTTAGTGGCCACCCTAGGTTTCCTAGAAACCCTAGCCACTAGGCACACCCTTTGGTCAACTTTAGGGATGACTTCCCTATTGACCTTGGTCTTCCTAGACCTAGTTTGTGTCCCATAATCAAATGGAACACTATGGTAAGCTACCTTAGGCTTAGGTTTGTGACCCAAACCTTGCTTGCCTTTGGTTGACTTTTGACTCTTAGGTCCTTGGTGTTGACTTTGACTTTTGGACCTTTGACTTTGACCATTAGACCCTTTAAATTGATTTTGTATATTCCTAAGGGTCTTTTCAAGTTTTTCAAGTCTTGACCTCAAGACTTGATTTTCCTTTTCTAATTGTCCAATTTTAGAATTTTGATTTAAATCTTGGGCATGAGACTTTCTAGGCATATGCTTAGTCCATTTAGGGTTTAGACCTAGGTGCTCTTGCACCTTTCTAATTGTCTCCCTAGGTAAAATTGATCTTGAGTTATTTGACCTAGGTTTGTCCTTATATAAGTTATTTTTAGGGACATTAGTCCCAAATTTCTCCCTGTTATCTAAGTGAATATTTTTAGCTCCTAAACAAAAGTATTTATTTCTATTAGCATGCTTTTCATGACAAATTGCTAGGGAATTGAAATTTCTAGCATGCTTTTGTCTATTAACTAAAGAAAGAGCATTATTAACTTGATATACCTTAGGGTTAGCCTTAGTAGCTCCCCCTACTTGTGATGCTCCCCTTTGCCCCTTCTTCTCCCCCTTCGGGCATTGACTCCGGTAATGACCCGGTAGTCGGCATTTGAAGCAAATCACTTGCTCCTTCCTCTTTTTCATTGAGGCACCGGTCTCCTTGACTTTTGGCACGGGTGGAGTCTTCTTAACCCGTTTAGGACACTTACTCTTGTAGTGTCCTTTATCCCTACACTCAAAGCATATAATATTCATTTTATTATTAATTGACATGCTTGAGTTACCTAAGGTGGTTGTGGTGGTCGGAGTGGATTCTTGAGCTTGCTCTTCCTCTCTACCGGATGTAGATGGTTCTTCTTGTTGCTCCGGTATCGAGGATGCCCTAATCTCCTCCCCTTCTATCCTAGAGGTGGATGCTTCTTCCACTTCCTCCACCTCTTCCGATCCGGATGTTGATTCCCTATCAACCTCCGAATCCTCAAGCTCTTTGGATGAAGATGTACTTGTTTCTTTTTGAGCTTGAGAGGATGAGCACTCTTCGGTCTTTTCCTCTTGGACCGGTGGTGAGCCTTCATGATATTTTGCCACTTGACTCCAAAGCTCTTTGGCATCCTTGTACTCACCTAGCTCACACATAATTTTATTAGGAATCAAATCAACCAAGAATTTAATTACCTTTGTATTCTTTTCGAACTCTTGGATTTGTTCATCGGTCCACTTCTTCATCTTGAGAATTCCTCCCTTGGGCCCTTTTGGATATTGAAATCCCTCCATCAAAATGCCCCACTCTTCAAAATCCTTCATCATCAAGAATTCTTCAATCCTCACCTTCCATTGATTGAATCCTTCTTGTCCATAGAAGGTATAAGGGACAGGTGTGTTGATATCCCATCCAAGCTTGTCTTGGGATTCCATCTTCACCCTCTAGCGTCTTGCTCCCGGTTGTTAATCCGTTGAAGAGCCCCGGGCTCTGATACCACTTGTTGGAGATTTGAGGGCGCTAGAGGGGGGGTGAATAGCGTGTTGACCGTACGAAGATGGAATTCAATCGTGATCGTGTCTACAATTTCGTTAGCGCAGCGGAATATAGAAATGAAAGCAGTAACGAAATACAACAATCACGAACACAAGTATATAACGTGGTTCGGAACCGAATGGTTCCTACTCCACGGATCGAGCTCTAAAGAGCCTTAGTGATGCACACACACTCACTAATCACAAATACTCCTTCTCGACACAAGTCGGAGGTGGAGAAACCTCTTACAACAGATTACAACAATAATCTAAAAGCAACAAGCAAATACAATGAAGAATAATGCAATACAAGTAAAGAAAACACTTTACAAATGCTTTGGATTGCTTGCTTTTGGTTGCTTGAAGCGTGGCCTTGGAGACTCTGATTTGCAGCAACAAATCGCCCCAAAGATGCTCAAGAAACCATAGCCAAAAATCCTCCCGTCGAGCTCCTTTTATCCTTCCGCGCGACCTGGATTTCCGCTATCGATCATTGCCATAAGTCACGGTCGGTGATGCCACTGTTGTCGTGAGACAACGGCTCGATCAACGCTGGAAAAACTCCAACGGATCTCTTGGCGATCGATTGCCCGGTAGCGATCGCCGGTCGACTAAGGAGCGCTCGCTGCTCGACCACAGGCCCGGCGATCGGCGACCCTTGGCGGTCATGCGCGAGCAATTCCAGCTCTAAACTAGCAGTCGAACTCAAGTCGACTCACGGCAGTCGAACCGGCCATAATGCCAGTCGACTGCCAACCTCAAGAATGAGGTTTTAACCCAAGTATGGTGCCCCCATACTTGCTAGACCACCCATAGCCTAGACCTAAGCCTTCTAGCCACCTCCATCAGCCTCACGCCTCTCGGATCCCTCCAAGTCATCCATGACTTGTTCATCCATCGCGCTAGCCTCTAGGTGCTTCCCTCGGCTATGTCATGCTAACGGTGTCTACACCGCCAAGGCACATTGGACTTACACCGCCAAGACTCCGCTTGGACTTTACGCTGCCAAAATCAAACCCCTTGGACTTCCAAATGTCAAGACTCAAGCTTGGACTTTTCCTTGCCAACCCATGTTGGACTTTCCATGCCAAGACCCATGCTTGGACTTTCCATTTGCCAAGACCCATGCTTGGACTTCTCATTTGCCAAGACCCATGCTTGGACTTCTCATGCCAAGTACTCAAGACTTGGACTTTTCATGCCAAGTACTCAAGACTTGGACTTTCCAAATGCCAAGTACCCATGACATGGACTTTCTATGCGCCAAGTGTCCCACTTGGACTTTTCATGCCAAGTACTCAAGACTTGGACTTTCCAAAATCACATGGTCAACCCCAGTCAACCATCAAGGTCTTCCTCGAGTCAAACTCGAGTCCGGTCAAACATGACCCGGGTCGATTGCTCCAACAATCTCCCCAACATATTAACCGATATTAATGTCAAACATCAATGCCAAACCACTTTGTCAAATCCCTTTGTCAAATCCCTTTGTCAAACATCAAAACATCACTCGAGTCAAACTCGAGTCTGGTCAATCGTGACCTGGGCCAATTGCACCAACAATTGTGACAATTAATATCACAAATGAACATATTGAAAGGTAATGTGTTGGGGTTTCGGTCTTAACGAGGACATCAGGACTTAAAATGGGGGTGATTGTGAAAACCCGAATTTAGTGTCAAATTGTGAATTGTGGGCTAATAATATATATAGAGAAGCTTTATAAGCTTAGATGAGAGAATTATTATTAACATAGGTCTAGAAGTTTTGTTAATCGGCCAATTCTCTCATCTAAGCAAGCAGTGACAACAAACTAATCAAATTTATTGAAAATGAAATATACTCATTGCAATTTTGTCATTTAAGTCAAATTATTGTTGTAGATGTATAACAATCATCGCAAATGAGACAGATCAAAATGTATCACCACAAGTTAATACTAATCTAATAAGCCTTAAACACTAGCTCCCCCACCACCACTGACTTTAAGATGCTTGTAATTTCTCAGGTAGATGTGCATGATTTGTTCATCTAAGCCTTATAAACCCTTGTTTTATCCCATAACTTCCTATATGTGACTAAACAAAATCATAAAATATTCCAACTTAGTACTTAGCATTATTTGGTATGTGAACCCAAATGGCAAATTAGCAGCTTATAAGCTTCTGTAGTTTTACAGTTAACTATATATAGTTCATAAATAAATAATAAGATAAAACTTACGTAGTTAATTATCGAGTTAAATATAAGAAAAAATAAATTTATACGGGGGCACGCGACCGACGAGGTGGCGGGAAGGTAGCCGGATAAGGCCATGGCGGCCGGGCGCAAAGGCCGCTGGCGGGCGGTGGGGCACGCGGCCGACCAGGCGCGCGAAGGTATCGGCCGCTAGCGCCGGCGTACGGCGGCGGGGTAGGGCGCGACCGGGCTTGCGGCCATGGGGGGTACGCTACGAGAGGGCGCTGACGCCGCCGGCGGCCGGTGGCGGCGGCGGGGCTTGCGGCGCCGACGAAGGCGCTGGCCGGTCGCCTAGGCGGCGGCCGGGCCGGGTCACGGGCGCTACGGGCCGGAGACGCGGCAGAAGCCGGACGGGTCGAACGTGACGCCGGGGCGCCAAGGCGAGGATCAAGACGGCGGCGGGAAGGAAGACGACGCGAGGAGAAGAAGCTTCAATCGCAAGGCGCGAGGGGAAAGTTAGGGATAAATGAATTAACTTTGCAACGATTCGATTCGTTGCAAAATTTGCAACGAATCCACCGATTCGCTGCAAATTTTAAAAAATATCGTTAATTTTTTTATTTTGCAAAAAATTTGCAACTAATCGGATTCGTTGCAAATTAAAAAACATCGCTTTAATTGTTTTTTATTTTGCAATCTAATACCGGATTCGTTGCAAATTTGCAACGAATCGGATTCGTTGCAAAATAAAAAAAAATAAACTTACCGTTTTAAAAAATTCTAATTTTAATTTTAATTTTTTATTTTGCAACGAATCCTGGATTCGTTGCAAAATTACAACGAATCCTGGATTCGTTGCAAAAAATTGCAACGAATCCAGGATTCGTTGCAAAAAATTCCAACGAATCCGTGAATTCGTTGCAAAAATTTGCAACCAATCCAGGATTCGTTGCAATTTTGCAACGAATTTTATTTTTTCGTTGCAAAATTTCCGACGAAAATTTATTTCGTTACAAATCTGCGACGAAACCTAAAATTCGTTGTTATATTTGTTGCAGATTTGCAACAAAAATAATTCGTTGCTAAATTTAGTCGCAATAAAACTGTTTTTTTGTAGTGCTTTTATTCTTTCCTCTTAACTTCTTTTATACTTTGTTGAGGTGTAAGTGTGATAAAAGAAGATTGTGATAGTGAAAAACTCGTTTTGTTAATATTAGAATATTAATAAAAAAAACTTATACAATTTTATTTTCACATGTTTCATTTTTTGGCATTTCTCAACCCGTGGGCCAATCCAAACTCACCATGGGCCGACCCATCTAGACCAGCAACCTACGTGGGTCGATCCGTTTAAGTCCGTCAAAATGACGGATTGATAAAATTTCAACTTAATCCGTTTAAAATATTTAATGGGGATAGGCCAATCCAATTTGACAGCTCTATAGGTGAGCACTTAATATTTCAATTGCTCGTTAGACTTTGCAAATTATAAAATCTAATAACAATATTAATAGTGGCCAAGAGAAATGAGGAGCCATATTCTTAGTGTAGCACAAAGTTGAATGGTGTGGTATTGCGTAAGCTATATTTATAGAGAAAGACATGCGAGTTTAGACAGAGTCGATTTTGAAAGAGGACTATGGAAGTCTCCGTCCAATATCCAAAATTTAGTCTAAAAAAATTACATATAAAAAAATCCAATTAATATTAAAAATAAAATTTTCATCTATAAAAAAAATTCAATTTTTATTGTTTCGACTAAGATCTATAAATTGCCAGGATAGACTTGGGTCTAGGCTGATCAGTTCAATTAATTTATTCAAAAAACTAAGCTGAATCAGCCAAAAAAAATGAGTTGAACCGTCGATTCATATTTTAGCATGGCTCCTCATTTTTCCATTTAGGTAAAAAAATGTTTCAGCGTGGCTCCAAAGTCCAAATGGAGGAGAAAGCTAGTTATGGATAGAACAAAGAATGGGACGAGTAATTAAACATCTCTCAATCCATGGCACGACTCCACTTTTACGCGACCCAATTCTTCTTCCTGTCGAACAAATTATACAAAGTGGAATAAAATGAACAACGAGTCGACGTAGACTTACATACGAGACCGACTCGAATATATATATATATATCTCCGCGCGTGACCAATTTCTATGCGTCCGTACGTTTTAGGTCGACTCTGTATCAGTGTCGGCGTCGCTGCCGCGTCGTCCGATCATCGCCGGTCGTCGAACTGGACACAATCGACGCGCAACTCGTCGACGGTCCGACGAAGCTCGACTTTCGGTCGGTTAACGCCGAGGAAATTCATCGCGTCATGAGGTCGACAGTGGCACACCCACTGTCGACAACGATCGACCGAATTGTAGTCGGAATCCGACGGTGTGGCGGCCAAAATCGGGCGCCCAATTTTGACAGCCGATTTCGACCGCCATTCGATCGGGCGACGGCCGATTCACGGTTGGCCAAGCAGAGCCGGCCTTGGGGGAGGGCTGCTGGAGCCCTCGTCTATGGCCCAAAAAAATTTTTTAATAGAAAGGACTCAATTTTCAAAAATTTTAATATAAATTAGGGCCCAATTTCTATATTTCGCCCAGGGCCCAGAGTTAAAATTTTAAAATCTGGGCCGGCTCTGTGGCCAAGTATAGCAGACGGACCTGTGTCGCTTGCCGATCCGTCCGCCATCGGATTCCGATCGCGATTCGGCAACAATCTGACTCGATCGCAGTCGATAATGGGCGCGCCACTGCCGACCGCATGACGCGACAAATTTCCGACCATTAGCGTCGGATTCCAATGCTAATCGACCGGAAGCCGAGCTTCATCAGACCGTCGACGAATTGCACGTCGATCGCGCTTGATTTGGCGGTCGATGGTGATCGGATGGTGTGGCGGCGATGTCGACAACGACGCGGAGTACACGGACATATAAAAATTGATCACGAAGGATTTTTTTTTCTCTGTATATATATATATATATTGTCACGATGTGTAGATTTAATTTAAAGTAATTTAGTTAAATATTTTTATTTAATTTAAGTGGTTGTCCTGAACACGGAAACAAGTGCACATCACCACAGAACTAGGATGAGGATTCCTACGTTATAGAGTTGAAGTTTTTTTTGTGTGATCTTGAAATAATTTAATTAAATATTTTTACTTAATTTAAGCGGGTGTCTCAAATATAGCCAAATTTCATACGATTCGAGATGAATAATATATATATTATATATAATTAATCCATAATCATCTCTATTATTTTCCATTTGATTTTTTAAAATTCAAATATTAAATTATAATATTCATTTGATCCGATGATAAATAATAAAAATACTCATGAATAAATTGTATAAGAAATTATATGAGCATTTTGATTATTCATTATCTAATATTTTAGAATTTAATGATTAGACTATAATGCTTAATCCAATTAAACGATGAATAATTTAAATATTCATGAAATATTTATAGATGAATTATATATATATATAAAAGAAAGTCGATAAGTCTGAAGAAAAAGATCATCCGTTTTATTGTTATACTGTGTCCCGGAGAAATTAACAAATTAACACACTTCCAGTCGAAACTTAATTGTTAGATGACTTAAATACAACACACTTCTAGTCAACCATTATACTATAGTGTATTTGTACGGAAATTCAGACAACCTAACTTAACTGCATGCTTACCGTGATAATCTCATGGTATTCGATCAAGGCTGATAATGAAAAATTATTGAGCTAGCAAACAGTCGCCTGTTCGTCTGCAAATTTGAAATTGAAAACTGTGCATTAATTTTTGTTTAAAAAAAAAAAGGTGACTAGGAGATAATGTCTAGAGACAAGAAGGATAACTTCGTGCGATCATTATTCTCACTGGTTCCTACCACTTGTTTATCAATAATTTGATCAAAGCATAGTTTATTTATTTGTATCTGTTTTTTTTTTTTTTATGGTTCTTGTGCTGATAGAATTCTCATGAACACTATTAAACTCCAGGCCTCAAGCAACGAAGACCAAAAAATAGTCAGAGGTAGGAAATGTTAGATAATGTAAATGAAAAAAAATACATAATGGACATTCAAATGATATAATAATTGATAAATAATATTAAAAGAAATATTAATTCAAGGTCTGAATTGTATGATTCTTGTATGAATGCTACTATATATATATTGGACTGATCACAATATAAAATCAACTAATATATATCACAATGCTCCTTGCTCATTCATGATCACATATGCGATGCTCATAAGGCCTAAGTTATGATTAAACATACAGACTTAAAATCCTTATAAAGCTCAAGGTTTTGAAGCCCATCATGATTGATGGTTATCTCATATTCCACATGTTTCTTAGTACTTTAAGTATGTGACATGGTAAGATCACATAAGCTTCATATATATATATATATGATTTACATATCTTGAAGGCATGCCACCATAAGTCACGTGGAGATGGATGTAGCAAATTCTTGAGGGCATGCATCTTTTTTACAAGGAGGTGAGATTGAGAAAAGAAAAGACGCGCGCTCTCTTCAAGCTAAAGAAGATAGTGAAAAGTTTCTTCTTCCTTATGTGAAGAAGAAAACAGAGAGAGTGAGAGAAAAAAAAAGAAGAAAAAAAGTGAAAAATTAATCCCTATCAATTTCTTCTTTTATTCTGCTGTGTCGTCCCTCGTTCAGTAGAAACTTTGTTGTAACGTTCAGATACTTGATAAAGTCCTCATTACAATCCGTGTTAGATTGTATTAGTGATTTCGTCATAATATTCTATGTCACATCATAGCACCATCAAAGAGAATAAATCTGTCCTAAAGAGTTTATTTTTTCACGGGATTCAACGTCTTTATTCTTACACGGATAATGAATATCATCTCGACGAATAAGTCCGAATTATATTCTTATAATTTTAAATTGAGATTACTTCCTGTATTTCGGATTTAATTATAGAATAAAATTTCCAACGAGAAAAACTGTCGATTTAGACTTGAGTTTGGGTTAGCAATTAATGCTACACTGAAACAGCGAGAGAAAGTTCTACGCAGGATACAGATATGAAGGTAACAAAATCAGCAGTGCAAAACAAATTGAAGAGGAAGCCCGTCAATCCTGAGCTGGAAATTAAATGACAGTGCACCTTGATGTAAGTTACTTTTACCTTCGTTATGATCGTGTTAAGTATCCTCTCTATCCCCCTCAACTAATGCATTGCAGTAGTGCGCTGTGTTTCCATAGAAATGACATATATCAATTTATATAATGGATAAAAATTGATTTTTATGAAAATCTTAAATTCTCTACTTGATTTAATTTTTTTTATATACTTGTGAGATCAAAATGATAGATTGACAATTTTAATCTTTTTATACAATTCAGTGGTGTCGCCTGTCTAGTATATGGCTTGTTTCTTAGTTGTTCCAAGTAGCCAAAGTGGGTGCCAGTTTCCTTATATTAATTGAACCATCATCTGTAATTATCTGGCGTTTTTTTTTTTTGTTGATTTACAAGTGATATTCAAGTTTCGTTCGACTAATTCACTTGGTGAACCAATCATGTCTCACGACCTCTGAAGAGTCTCCATCGATCTACAAGGGTAAATCAGGATGATGCACTGTCAAATTGTCGTGAGGAGTATATGTACGTCAATTGGATCCGCATTCCACACTGATTCAGCTGAAAAATGTGAACCCGCCTTTGCAACCCGCGAGTGAATGGAAAATGATGAAATTCTCTTCATAAACTGTAGTCGATAGGAATCGAACCATGACTACCACAGTGACTGCCCCAATCATCTTGCTCTTCTCGATCGTTGCATATGAAGGAATGGTTGTAGATGGATGAAGAGCTCTATAGAATTTTTATGACCGTGAGAACACACTTCATGAGTGATTGCTGAATGCTAGTTTTATAATGCCAACACCGGATCATCCAGTCATTATTCCTTACATAGCTATCAGTTATAGTAGGACATAACGTTGTCAGTACGGATTTGATACAATCCAACTGCAACCGAACTCCAGGGTAAATAAAACTTAACCATCAGATATATAGTAGGACATAACGTTGTCAGTACGGATTTGATACAATCCAACTGCAACCGAACTCCAGGGTAAATAAAACTTAACCATCAGATATATAGTAGGACATAACGTTGCTAGTACGGATTGGATACAATCTAATGGCAACCTCCAGCGCCAAACCCAATGACTCGTTTGTTGAGATCGTAGAGCACATTGAAGCCTTTCTGTTGAGTATTCCCCAGGATGCTCACGCGGCTGTCGTCTTCGTTGCCAGCAAATGCGAGGCACATCTGAGTCGAACTCTCCCCGGAGAGAATTCCAGCAAACTCCAGGTCGACGGTAACCCCTCCGCCCAGGTGTAGCGCCACACTCGGGATGGTCACTTGGTCGCCGGAGCCACTGAAGTCGTAGCACGTGTCTAGCAGTCTATTCCCTGGTACAGACTCGTACGCTGTCATTCCCTGACGGAAGGCTGACCTGAGTGCGGAGTACGCCGTCGGCGGAAGCCGCGTGATCACCGTGCCGGAGTCAATGATGGTCCCGCCGTTGGTGAAAATAGAGGAAGGCACCGCGAGTAGTTTTCCGTCCACGCTGATGCCTGTCAACGCAAGGAAGTAAAACTCAGGGTTATTTGGATCGGAGAGCATCGGCGTGAGCTGGAGATTGCCGGTGGGGTAGCTGCCGAAGGCCAGGTAGCCGACGGAGCTGGAGGTGAGCGGCAAGCAGTAGGAGAAGACGCCTCCATACTTGTCGTACGTCTGTGATGCGATGGACGACTTGCCACGGTCTAGGCCGAGAAGCCCTTCGGTGCGGCCGAAGAGGCCCATGTTGTTCTCGCCGCACCCGAAGCGGAATCCGGGGATGCTGTCGTAGGGGGAGAGCGTGAGTGTATCCTGCGCGTAGAAACCGGTGGTGACCGAACCGTCTCCGTACCGGACGCTGTAAATGCAGTTGGAGTCAGAGCATCCGGGACGGTCGAGTTCGTTGCAGAAAGAGGAGGCGCAGGAGATGTTGGCGTAGGTGGAAGAGAGGGAGGGGTCGAACAGGGGAGCTTCTTGTTCGTAGCAGTGCACGACGCAGGGCTGGCACTGGATCCAAGAGACGCTGCTTCCGGTGTCGAAGATTACTGTCTGGTCCTTCTTCGGAGTTCCGAAACCGACTGTGACGACATAGTTGCCTTCGCCTAGGTATAAGCCGCTGCGGGTGGGTATTGAGGTGCCCGAGGAGCCGAGCGGCTCGGAGTGAGAGACGCGGCGGTGGATATCGTCAACGCGAGCTTGGTCCAGTTCGAGAATTTTAGCGAGGGAGAGCTGTTTCCGGTTGCCGGCGAACGGCGAGCATGGGCCGTGCCGGTCAACCACGCGAATGCTTGTCCAGTTGGTACCGGAGCTCACTCCTACAGCAAATTTCACTGTGAAACCCTCACACTTTACTAAAATTTCACTTCGACCCTCCACAGTTTGAAATATAAAAAAATTTTAATTTACCATTCTCAAATGTCACCCCCCTTTTGTTATTTTTTTTATCAATAATTCAGATATTCAAATCTTTTGATTAAATTTTAAAAGTGAATGATATGATCCCACACAAATTTTCATCAATCATCATAATAAATTCAATATTATCTAATATAGGCATTTAACTTCTCCAACTTCATGCCATGTTATTGAATGTGATATAGTCATTTTAGAAAAGCCAACAAAACAATGAAAATGAAATTTAAAAAAAAAATTCCAATTCAAATCTCTAATAAGCATACAATTGTTGGCATATAGTTTAGCTAATTTATATTTTAGGGTTATTTTAGAACGGTTTAAGTAAATATTAATATATACATGGCTAATTTTTATTAATTAATTAACTTTATATATAATAATATTTTTGTATAACAATATATAATCACAAACCTTTAACTGAAGGCGAACAAGAATCTCTGGGTTGGAGAGTTTTGAGATCAACATGAAGATGATCGCGTAATATTTCATCTGCTCTAACAACTTTGTAAACTATAGAACTTAATAGCAATATTAATAATGGCGAAAAGAAATGAGGAGCCATATACATTTACTATAGCACAAAGTCGAATGCTATATATGATACTGCACAATCCATAATTTATAGAGAAAGAGATGCGAGATTAGGCTGGTCGGTTCAATCGATTTATCCGGAAAAAAAAGCTAAATCAAACAAAAAAAAAAAAAAAAAAAAAAAAAAAAAAAGTTGAACCTTCGATTCACGCTTCAGTATGGCTCTAATTTATGGTATGATTAGGATGAGGAATTGACAAGACAAAGTTTCTATATAAATATAATTTATTAAATATTTTTTATTTAATTTAAACAGGTGTCTTGAAAACGAACAATTTTTATGTGACCTAATTCTGTTTCAGGTTGACCATAAATATTAAGCTAAAGAAAATGAACCAGTCCATATCATAATTGGGACAGGAGTAAGATGAGCAGTCTACACCTAGACAAGTCAAAATATATACATGTGTCATGATGCGTAGATCTTAAAGTAATTTAATTAAATAATTTTTTATTTATTTAATTTAAGTAGGAGAAGAAAAATGTATAAGTCCATATCACAATTGGGACAGGATCCTAGACCGCGTCAAAGGATCACGTGGAGATCTTAACTTAATTTAATATTTAAATAGGCGCCTTCAATTCAACGTGGCTGGATGGGACCACTGATCTTGCCCGCCATTTTACGAAAGTGCATCGATCTGCGTAGCACCTCTGCATCTGCCTCAACGGAAGATGATGTGGTTAGGCATGTTTATCGATTCTGCGATTTTGATTCCGATTCAATTCTGATTAATTATGAATCCGATGATATTAGAATCGATCCGAACTATTTCAAAATAGATTCTAAATCGGTTTCGATTCTGAATCGATTTCGAACTGATTTCGAAACGATTCCGGACCATCTTCCTCGAGCTTGAGTTTCTATCGGAACCAATTCCGAATCGATTCCGAAACAGTTCCAAATCGATTGGAACCAAACTGAACCGGAATTGGAACAGTTTCGATTCGATTCTGTAACCGCTTTATCCGAATCGATTCCGGTTCCGAATTTAACGATCTGAATTAAACCAATCCATTAAGCATGTCTAGCTATATATGGCCATGTGAAATTGAGTTCGATGCTGTCAAAATGCGATTAGAATGCGATTTGATCCTGATCGAATTTTGATCGGATCGTAATTGATTTTTATCATATGGTGACCGAATTTTGATTGAATCGTGATCGAATTTTAATTGAATCATGATTAAATTTCAATCGGATCACAACCAAAATTTAATCGGAATTCAATTACAATCAGACGATGTAAACATCCGATTGAATTTAGAGATTTAGTTATAGTGCAAATGACGATCAACATTGAAATATCCATTGGTGGTTGACAAGTATGGAGCGAAGAAGAACACTGTGCATTATCAATGTGAACCGACGCATAATATTGATTACCTAGCGTATCAAACCTCTAGATATAATATAGGAGATAATTCACATCCTCTTTTGAAAAATACAATAATAGATGTTAATTTCTAAATAAAATTTTCGAGAAAGAATTTAGAATTTATCAATCATGTTCACGAATATAGTTCTTCCGTAATTTACTCTTTCTCGAATCTTGAAGGGTCAGAGCGAAGGGATCGTTAGATTGACGATTCCAATCTTACACTATCATTTGAACCAACATCACATTGAATCGACTCTTAAATCAGACTGAAAATATTCCTCAATCCTCTCTTTGATTATTTTACAAGATAAAATACATTTACAATTCAGAAATATCGGATAGTTTTGATAAAAATGGAAATAAAATTAAAAATAAGTTATTGCTTATAAAATATAATATAACACATGACTGATGCGGTCACATTTTATAGTCCTTTCCATAGAATGTCGGAGAAGGGTGAATCATTCACGGTTGCAACAATAAGTCCTATCAAAATGAACACGCATCAAAGGGTACCGCCTGGATTCCGACGATGACCCTCTGATTCTCAAGTCAGATAGGACATATATGAAAGAAAAGGTATCAAATGCAATAAAAATCGGCAATTTACCAAACACAGTTCCTAAAGTTTCGAAATGCCCAAAACGCGTAGCATGGTTTCAGATTTACCAAATCACGCACCTAATTCCACTTTTACCCCTCCCGTCAAACAGATCTGCAATTTAATGATGAGAGAGAATTTTCATGCATCCGAGTCACTACTGGAAATTCCGAACCATCTAAACGTGGTGCTGGGAATTCAAATCCCAGCACCACCTTTTTTTTTATCTGATTTCTAATTTATATCGGTCTGATTTCTGAAATATTACTGTGAATACCTAATAAAACCTCGAATATCAAAAATTTTGGCCACGGATACACAGAGGGACACTACTCAAACTTAATGGACTTGGATTGGATCGAAAAAGAAGTGAATAAGACCATCAATGGGTTTTGACCGAAACCCATTGATGGACTTAGAGAAGTCCAAATTTCGAAATCTTGACATAGACTGAAAGATCTTACAATATGAATTTTTGATATGTCGAGGAAACTTAGTTTTAATCCTCCTATCTCCCAATTTTAACTTGTGTCGAAAAAAAATGGTACTGAAAATTAAGAAACTGATGGAAGATAGTGATAGTGGTGCTGGAATTCGCAATTCCAGCACCACTGTGCCGAATGGAATTTCGACCATCTTGTGTCTGGATTGGAATTCCAACACCACAATAATGTTGCAGGATTCCAACTATTGTGTGTCGAATTCCAATCCAAGATGCCGAAATTCCAATTCCACATTATAATCTTCAGAATTGTAAATTTCAAAGACTACAATAAAAATCCACCGCATGCGATGGACGAGTGGTTTCACATAACAACAAGAATCTGTTTTTTAAACATAATCGACACTCAAACAATAGATGAAAATCACTTCATAAAGATAAATTTTGCAAGTACGAGGTGCATATTTGTCTGTAATTTCAATCATAAAGGATGAGTAGTGGATTTTCTATCGTGGTGCTGAAATTTACAATTCCAGCACCACTGTGGTGCTGGAATTGGAATTTCCAGAAAAACACAATCCAGAGTGCAAGCATGAAATCATTCAAAGAATAGGATAGCAGGAACATAATGCACAGCTGATCATTTAAACAATGTCGATAAATTAAGCCTTTTTGAGGAAAGTTACTTCCTCTTTCTTGTCACTATATTTTCTCCCTCTTTTTTTTTGGTTTTTTTTAGCTTGATCGGTTTAGCCCTTACGTACGATACAAGCTAAAGAAAAATGAGAACTGTGGAGTATCAAACATCACTTCATCTAGTTGCTCGATCGGGTTCATGTTTTTGCCATTCAACATCCGGGTCAGTGCTTATTTGATCATAAGGGATGAGTAGTTGCTGCCTAGTTTTGTTCATGCTCCCTTTTTGCTGATTCCTTTTCTGAGACTTTAGACAAAATTGTGCCGTGCTGAAATTTCGATCATAAGGGATGAGTAGTGGATTTTCTATCGTGGTGCTGAAATAATTTCACCACAACGGTGTTGGAATCCTGCAACACCATCAATGTGGTCGAATTCCAATCCCAAGACAAATGGTCTGGAATTCCAATCCCAAAGAATCACAAATGGTCTTTGAAAATTCCAATTTCAAGATCACAGCGCCGAATCGAATTGCAATTCCAAAGACCACTATCATTATCTTCCATCAGTTTCTTAATTTTCAGTACCATTTTTTTTCGACACAAGTTAAAATTGGGAGATAGGAGGATTAAAACTAAGTTTTCTCGACATATCAAAAATTCATGTTGTAAGATCTTTCAGTCTATGTAAAGATTTCGAAATTTGGACTTCTCTAAGTCCATCAATGGGTTTCGGTCAAAACTCATTGATGGTCTTATTCACTTCTTTTTCGATCCAATCCAAGTCCATTAAGTTTGAGTAGTGTCCCTCTGTGTATCCGTGGCCAAAATTTTTGATATTCGAGGTTTTATTAGGTATTTACAGTAATATTTCAGAAATCAGACCGATATAAATTAGAAATCAGATAAAAAAAAAAGGTGGTGCTGGGATTTGAATTCCCAGCACCACGTTTAGATGGTTCGGAATTTCCAGTAGTGGCTTGGATGCATGAAAATTCTCTCTCATCATTAAATTGCAGATCTGTTTGATGGGAGGGGTAAAAGTGGAATTAGGTGCGCGATTTGGTAAATCTGAAACCATGCTACGCGTTTTGGGCATTTCGAAACTTTAGGAACTGTGTTTGGTAAATTGCCGAATAAAAATAAATAGAGGAAGAAGAAAAACAAATTTTCTCTTTTGTAGTCGAAAATGTGTGAGAGAAAAATTCTAGATGAAACCTACTTTGAACCGCTTTTCTAGAAGATAATGCCTCCTCTTAATGAAGAAGCTCCCTTTTTTCCTTTAATATCAAGGAATTTTTATGCTCCAACTCTTACTTTGTCGATCAGACTTTCCATTAGCGATGTCCTTTGATAGGTTGTTAGGGGACAACCACTGCGCAAACCTTCCTTCTCTTCTAATATATTCCTCTTTTGCTATATACAGCGGAGACAATAATATTTACTGGAAATCACCCCATGAGCCTCAAGTATATATTCTGGAAGGGTCATATACATATTGTTAGGACCTTGGCAAGCTATAGGGGGAGGGGGGGGGGGGGGGGTGGGGGTCGATTTCATCGATTCATTTTTCGATCGATTGCGTCATGATTGTTTGTCTACAAAACGTTAATAGCAGTGGAATACAAAATATAAAATAGGAACAAATACAAAGACAAGCACAAGCATTACACCGAGATTTTTACGTGGTTCGAAACTCTAGTTCCTACTCCACGATCGAGCTCTAGCGATGCCACAACAATTAAAACTTCTTCTTCTCAGAAACAATTTGGAGGTGAAGAAACCTCTTACAATGAAGCTTATACAAGAATACAACAACCAAAATATGAAATACAAGAGCAAATAAAAAAACAAGTGAAAACACTTTTATATGATTGCGATCTTTCTTGCTTATTTATTGGTTGTTGTGGAATGACTTGGAAGGTCTGAAATGTAATAACAAATCTCCTTCAAAGTCCCCAAGAACTGACTACCTTCTTCTCCATCGAAGTTCACCTTTTATAACTCAGCTCAGGTTGATTTTTAGCCGATCAGTCGATTGGTCTTACTCCTAATCGATTGCCCACTTAATCGTTGTCTCACAACAGACAAATCCACATCAGAAACAGTCGATCAATCAACTGCTCATAGCTATCAGTCGACTATCATAGCTATCAATTGACTCAGAAATATTCTATACTCTTGTCCACTAAAGTCAGTCGACTACTCAATCCCAACAGTCTACTGCTAGTGTCCAGTCGACTGCTCAATTCCAGTAGTCGACTGCCCAAGCACCAATCAATTTACCTGAGTCGACCACTCGATCAGTAGATTGGTATATAACCCCAGTCGACTGCTCGAGTCTCCTGAGCTCCCGAGTGCCAAGCATTAGACCAGTCGACTAATCCATAATCCCAGTCAACTGTCAAACAATCTATCTAATTATTTTACCTCACCAGTCGACTGGTAATTCTCAAAACTAAGGTTTAACACTCAAGTATGATCCCCTCATACTTGACACTCACCTTTATCTTAGACCTAAGTCTTCAAGTCACTTCCATTAGCCTCTTGCATTTGGTTTGAGTCCACGATTCCTCACCCTTAGGCTAGCCTTCAAGTGCTTCCTTTGGCTACATCATGCCATTAAGTACTTTTAGCTTAGACCTAAGCCTTCAAACCACTTCTATCAATCTCACGCCTTTGGTTTAAGCCCACAACTCCTCATCCTTGTGCTAGCTTTCAAGTGCTTCTATCGGTTTTGTCATACTACTGGGTTTTCCTTTGCCAAGAGGTTGCACCTCTAGGACTTTCATTGCCAAGTCTTCATACTTGGACTTTCACCGCTAAGACTATACCCTTGAACTTACACGACCAAAACTACATATTTGGACTTTCCCTTTACCAAGTCTCTATACTTTGACTTAAGCCGCCAAGACTACTTATACTCAACTCCTCAAGTGTGCCAAAAATCCCAACTTGACACACTATTGCCTTTAACCTATTTGTGCTAATTATAATCAATTTTTTAAACTTTTATTTTTCAATTGGCACATCTTAAAACTTTTTAGAATATAATTCCAAATTCATTTTTAAAGTATCACTATACCTTAAAAATGCTATAAAGTATCAACTTCACTATGGTTAGATTAACTACCTTTCCATTTCAAGTTGACATAGCCTGTACCCATCTAGTGTGAAGAAATCACACTTCTAGGAATCCAATACCTATTAGACCTCCTTGGATTTACTAGGTATTCATTAGGGATAACTTTCCTAGATACCTTCCTAATGACTTTTCTAGGCCTCTTGGAAGGCTTGGTCATTGTAGGCTCATTAAGGTTAATTCTAGAGATATCTTCCCTTGTAACATTCTTAGTGACTTTTCTAAGCTTTTTGAAAATCTTAGTCACTTGACTCCTATCAAGGTCAATTTTAGGGATGACTTTCTTTGTAACCTTGACTTTCCTAGACCTAGGGTTGGTTCCATAGTTAAATGGAACACTATGATAGGATGAAATTACTTCCTTGAACTTAGATTTGTAACCCAAACATTTTTTGTCCTTTGATGTTTCTTGCCTCATAGAGCCTAGACCTTGCCCATTTGACTCCTTAATTATATTTTGCATTCTTTTTAAGGTCTTTTCTAATTTATCAAGCTTAGACTTTAAAGTTTGATTTTCTACCTCTAATTTCTTAATTTTTGAATCTCCATGATTTATTGGAATATTTTTTTTTCTTTCTAGGCATGTGTCTAGTTTTCTTGAGATTATTACCTAGGTTACGATTATCCTTTCTATCCTTAGGTAAGCAAGGTCTATCTTTTAAAGTTCTAGAGTTCTCCTTAGGTGGAATATATCTAGCATTGTCCTTAGATTTATGTTCATAAGATTTTGCACTTAATTGATAAAATTTATTCCTATCATGCTTCTTATAATGAACAATAGCAAGTAAATTACGAAATGATACCTTAGGCTTTGCCGTAAGAGCTCCCCCCACACTCGAGCTTCATATTTTGTTCTTCTTTAGACACTTCCCCCTTGAAAATTGACTCCGATAATACCCATTTTGATTGCACCGGAAGCACACTATGTGTTCCTTGCCTTTGTGAATTGGGGCTTTGGTCTCCTTGTTCTTTGGCGCCACTTGAATTTTCTTCTTAATTCTCCTTGGGCACTTATTCTTGTAGTGCCCCTTCTCCTTACACTCAAAGTATATTATACGGTCTTTATTCTTATAAATTATGCTTGAGTTACCTAGCTCGACAGTAGGAGAATTTTGAGTTTGTTCTTTGACTTCGGATGTAGAGGTCTCCTCTTGCTCCGGTGTCGATTATCTCTTGTCCCTCTCAATTCTAGAGGTGGAAGCTTCCATAACTTCTTCCTCATATGTTGAACACCTTTCAACATCTGAATCATCAAGCTCTTGAGATGATAAGCTTTCTTCCTTGGATTCCTCGGGTTTGTCATCATCTTTATTTTGGGTCGGTAAAGATTCTTCATTGAGCTTAACTAACTTGCTCTACAACTCTTTGGCATCCTTAAACTCTCCTAACTTACACAAAATATCATTAGGGATTAAGTTAAGTAACATTTTTGTTACCTTATCATTGGTCTCGTATTTTTGAACTTGCTCCATTGTCCACTTCTTCTTCTTGAGAATTCTCCCTTTCTTGTCCATGGGAGCCTCAAATCCATCTGCCAGAGTAAACCAATTTTCTATATAACACATAATAAAATATTTCATCCTACCTCTTCAATATACGAAGTCGTTGCAATCGAAGGAAGGTGGAACTAGAATGTTGTAGGCTAGTCCATCATTAAACTCCATTGCTTTCGATGAATCCTCTAGCGCTTGCTCTCGTGACAGTGAGTCCAGTGAAGAATGACTTGCTTTGATACCACTTATTGGGTATCTTGTGCTCACTAGAGGGGGGTGAATAACATTTCATCGATTTCTTTCTTCAATCATTTTGGTCATGCTTGTCTACAAAGGTGTTAGCGCAGTGGAAATACAAAAACAAACAACACACATAAACAAGAAAACATTACACACTCACAACACAAGAGTTTTACGTGGTTTAAAATCCTAGTTTATATTCCACAAACGAGCTCCAGTGATGTAACCACTAAACCTTGTCTCATTCTCGGAATGACACCGGAGGTGGAGAAACCTCTTACAATGTAGAGCTTACAACAAAGAAACAACTAAATACAAGAAGCAAATGAAATAAAGAAGTGAAAACACTTCACACAAGAATGCTTTTGATCGTTTGTTGATTTGGTTACGTTGGAGAGCTTTTGAAGACTTGGAATGCAGCAACACTTCCCTTCAAAATCTCTCAAGAACCGACTATGAATTTCTCCTTGATATCTTCCTTTTATAAGCTTCGTTGGGCTGATTTTTTGCCTATTAGTTGATTAGTCTTACCCTCAGTCGACTGGTTACGAGATCGTTGTCTCACAACGACATGATCCACATAAGATTATGATCGATCAGTCGACTACCATGACACATTAGTTGGCTGTCTCAGCCATCATTCGACTGATCTGAGCCATCATTCGACTCAGAAATAATTTGTGCAATGTCCACTTAAAGCCAGTCGACTGCTCATTGGAGCATTATTTCTTAGCTTGCTGAGCACCCGCGGTCAGTATATTGCTTCTCCACATCAGTCGACTGCTTGAGCACCTAGTCTAAATGTCGAGTCGCATAGCTCGAGTTGGCTAACCACTCGATCGATTGACTAGTCCATAACCTCTGTCAACTGCCCAAGCACTAATCAATTTTTCTGAGTCGCACAATCCCGAGCATCTAGTCTAAGTGCCGAGTCGCATAGTGTTGAGCACCTAGTCTGAATTCTGAGTCCCATAGCTGGAGTCGGGCTTCCACTTAACTAGTCGACTGCTTGAGTCTTTTAAGCTCCCAAGTGCATAGCACTCAAGACTAGTTGATTAGTCGATAACCTCAGTTGACTGGCAAACCTTAGAATTAATATTTAATCCATTAAGTATGATCTCTTCTTACTTGACACTTACCCTTAGTCTAGACTAAGTGTTCAGGCTATTTCCATTAGCTTTATGCCTTTGGTTCGAGTTCATGACACCTCACCCTTGCGCTAGCCTTCAAGTGTCTTCTTTAGCTTCGTCATACCATTGGGAACCCTTAGCGTAGATCTAAGCCTTCAAGCTATTTCCATTAGCCTCATGCCTTTGATTTGAATCCACGACTCCTCACCTTTGCGCTAACTTTCAAGTGCTTTCATCGACTTTGTCATGCTACTAGGTCTCCTTTGCCAAGAGACCACACCACTGAGACTTACATTGCCAAGACTACACATTTGAATTTACACGACTAAGTCTACACTCTTAGACTTTTTCTTTGCCAAATATTCATACTTGGACTTTCTTTTACTAAGTATCCATACTTGGACTTTCCCTTGCTAAGACTACACACTTGGACTATCCTTTTGCTAAATATCCATATTTCAACTTTCCATTGCCAAGACTCTCCCCTTGGATTTTTTCTTATCAAGTATCCATACTTGGACTTTCACTTGAGTCTCACTCGAGTCTGGTCAACTTTGACCTATGATTAATTGCTTCAACAATCTTCTATATATGACCTTGGATGTCTCAAACCATCCATTAGTCATACGATTATCAAACGTATTATCAAAAGTCAAAACACTACTCGAGTTCCACTTAAGCTTGGTCAACATTAACCCGAGGCCGATTGCACCAACACTGGTGTCCAGTGGGACTATAGGGTTCGGGAATTTAGCGTTTAGGTGAGCTGTCTGTGATTCCGGATGTCATTCGAGTTGATGAAATTAAGCACATTAAAGATTGATTTGGGTGATGCTGACTTGGCGGGAAACTTTTGTGGTCAAGAAGGTGTCGGAGCTAGGTTACTCGGTTACTGATCATCACCTCAAGTAGAGTAAATCAATCATCTTCCCACTAGAAGTTTTGCAGATCTCTTGATGAGGACAACATCATCGATCAATTAGTTTGGATCACGACATCTCCTTGATTATGGGAAGCTACTATCACGACGGGGGGCAAAGAGATCTAATGAAGAGTCATTTCACTCGTCATTTTACTCTATTAGTTCCCTATTTTTCACTATTGTTGCAGAGGAGGATGTGATTTCTGCGAACTGGGGGGTAGGATCCATGGCATCGCGAGTGGACATTTGCGATTGATTTTTGGGTCCAGGAGGAATTAAGTATGTTCTCGACAAAGATGCTTAGTCGAGTGGCAAAAAGGGGTGAAATATGCTCTTTGACCGAGCAACTAAGTACAATAACTTATCCTAGCCGAGTGACCGGAAGGTGAAGTATGCTCTCAGATGAGCTACTGACTACCCGAACTTACATTGGTCGAGTGGCCGGAGGGAATGAAGTATGTCTCGATAAAGCTACAAACTAGTTATGCGACCGATGACCAACTTGCTATGCTACCGGATGGTTGAATGGTTATGTGATCGATTGATTGACTTACTATGCAACCGGATGGTCGACTGGTTATGCAACCAAGTTGCTGACTGACTATTAGATCGATTGGTTGACTTGCTATGCAACCGAGTGGCCGAGTGAAAAAGAGCTTACCTCGACCAAGTGGCCAAGAGGAGTGAAGTGCATCTTGACTAAGTGGTCAGGAGAGAGAAATGAGGACAATACACCTTGCTCAAGTTTAATCAAAAGACCAACAGGCTCCTGTTCATAGCCACTGTTCACCGAAGGATCTTATTGACATTGGTAGCTTTGGAGATGGATCGGGCCACAACAAACAAGGTGGGGAGCAGTAGCGGTATGGGAGAAGATGAGATTATGTTTTCCTCGGCAAAGAACTGGGCCAAAACTGATACCTTTTAGCTGAACACTGGGGTAAGTTTCTAGACAGACCTCACCGGTGGCAGCATTAACGATGGGCTAGAGCTAGAAGCAACATCCCTGCTAGAGGGAGGAATACCATCGGAGTCCAGGGACTGGTAGTGGCGTAGAGAAGGAGAGCTTGAACTCCTAAGAATTCCTCAGCATCACCTCTATTTAGCACTGTTCTTGTAGAGCGAATGGGAACACGAACCATGCACCGTAGCAGCCATGCACTCATGCTCGCGGGATCACAAGAAACACCCACGACCATTAACAAGCTAGTTCTTAGGTATTTCTTTGAAGCGAAGATGTCGAGAGATGTTCCCATTGATGGTACTCTAGACTTGGGTGCTCTGAGAAACCAGGCTCTTAAAGCAGTGGGGTAGGTGTCGGCGAGGCTGAACTGGCGGTCGGTCGAACCGGACCGACCGTGGTCAACGGGTCCGTGGTCAGCGGTCCGGTTAACGGGTCAGCAGGTTAACCGGACCGACGACCGACCGCCTATTAGGCGGTTCGGTCCCGATTTCAAAAAACGAAAAGCCGACACGCGGCGTGTCGGCTTTTCCGTTACACGACGCGCCCGTGACGCGCGGCGTGTTGCTCTGTCGGCTGAGGCGTGTTGCTCATCATCACGACACGGGCGTGTCGCACAACGCGTGCGTGTTGAGCACAGACGTGTCGATCCGGCGGGTCGTGGTTTTTTTTTAAAGAAGAGAACCGACGCGCGATTTCGTGGCCATTGATGATCAACGGCCACGATTTCGTGGCCGTTATAACTAACGGCCGACCGGTGGGTCGGCCCGACGACCCGTGGTCGCGTTGGAATTTTTTTTTTTTTAAGTTTTTTTTCCCTATAAATACACCTTCATTCCCTTTCATTTTTTCACAAATCACAACTTCTCTTCTCTAATTATCATTCCGCTTTCAAGTCTCAACTCTCAAGTCATATTTTTACAAATGTCGGAGCGGATCAAGTCGTAAAGTGCGTGCGGCGAGAAAGGAAAGAGCATAATGCTACCACCGCCCGAGTTCGAGTTCGAGCAAAGCGGCAATTCACCTCCATTCGATATCGGCGTCGACTACGATCTTGATATTTCCGATGATGAATTTCAAATACGTCATCATCATCAAAGTCAAGAAAGTAGGAGCAATACATCCAATACGATGGTGGGTTCTACGGCTACAAGACCAACTCGAGTGCCTCGCCCCGCATCCGATATCTTCACCAAACATTTCGAAAAAGTAACGCTCCCTTCCGGTGATATGCAAGCAAAATGCAAATATTGTTCGAAATGTTACAAATTTCAACAAGGAGGAGGTTACGAAACCCTTACTCGACACGTGGAGAGAAATCATCCGGTGGAAATTGGTATTGATCGTTCTCAAACTCAAATTCGACATTCTCTTCTCAATCGGGTTGGTAACGAATCTAAACTCTTTAAATTTGAGAAACTAAATTTAGAGAAGAAAGCGCTAAATTTTGTGCAATTGAACAACTTTCTTTTAGTTTTAGTGATAAATTATCTTTTGAAAATTGACTTTCTACAAGTGCAAATCCTTCTATTAAACGTATCCCAAGAAATACTCTAAAGCGTACATTTTTAAAATTAGTCCTAGAACAAAACAAGAATTGATTAAAGAATTTTCTAGTTTAAACAAGAAAGTTTCTTTGTGTTCCGATATTTGAGTGATCATTGGCAAGTTGTTCATATATGGGTATTACTTGTCATTGGATTGATAATAATTGGGACATTCAAACAAGATTGCTAGCATATAGATGTTTTAACGAAACACACACGGCATAAAATATTTCACAACTTATTTTTATTATTTTAGAAGAATATGGTCTAACTTCTAAAGTTTTTTCAATTTCTTTTGATAATGCTAGTGCAAATACCTCTAGTATTAGTGAACTTATTGATATATGTAAACCATCAATAGGTGGAAGATTTTTTCATATTAGGTGTACATGTCACATTTTAAATTTGTGTGTTCAAGATGGACTTAAAAATTTAGGATCACATATTCAACCAATTAGGAGTGCAATTCATTATTTATGGACACATCCTCAAGTAATGAAAGAATGGAGAAAATTTTATAAAATAAATGGCATAAGCCTAAGCGGTTTGACGCGTGACGTTCTAACTCGTTGGAATTCTACTTATAAATTGTTGTTATCTACTTTTGAATATAAAGATTTATTATGTATGTTTTTTCATCAATATGTTCAATCACGTGATATTTATTTGTTTTCAAATCAATGGAATATATGCACTAGTATTTGTGAAATTCTAAAAGTTTTTAGTGATGCTAGTGACCAATTATCAGGTGTTTATTATCCAACTTCACATTTAGTTTTAACACTTTGTTGTAATATTGCATGTATTTTTAATGAACATATTTAATCAAATGATACTTATTTATCTCAATGTATTTATGTAATGAAAGAAAAATGGGAAAAATATTTCTTAAACATTCCTGAAATATTTTTATGTGCTTTTGTTTTAGATCCTAGACTTAAATTAGATGGTTTGCAAGATATATTAGCATTATATTATGAATCTTTAAGTCCTATTACCAAACTGCCTCCTAATATTCCTTTGATTTTGTTTAATATTAAAACACATTTACATGATATTTATAATGAATATAACATTAAATATGGTGAACAAATTATTGGACATGAAAACACATCAATCCACTACAACTAGTATTATTACTTCTAAACTCACTAAAGCACAATTGTTATTAAGGCAATCTGACTAAACGTCACGAGGATCCTCAAGTTCCAGAACTTGAGAATTATTGACCACTTCTTTTGATTTTAGTGATGCGAGATGAAAGCTTCGACATTTTAAAATGGTGGTCGAAAGAACTCAATTATTTTCAATCTTATCTATAATGGCAAAAGAAATTGCAGTGGAACAAGCTTTTAGTATCGGAGGAAATACATTGGACGAGAGACGTTCTAGCTTAAGGCCGGAAAATTTGGAAGCGCAATGTTTACTCAATGATTGGTCAAAAGCTGCAAGTCGAACCCAACATATTAAAAGTGACGAAGAAGACCAAGACGAAAATGTATGAACATCCGAACTACGACAGGAGGAAATACTAATACGATCGAATCAGATTTGATTTTTTTATTGTAATAGATTTTTTTATTTAAGTCTAAGATGTAATATATTTTGTATTGAGATAATGAAATATTTGATAGAGTTTTTATAAGTTTAATTGTGAATTTTTTTTATTTTAATTATTTACATCATTTTTTATTTTTTTATTTATTTAACTAAGACGACGATTAACCGGATCGGACCCGGACCCGGACCGGATCGGACCCGGACCCGGACCGGAACCGGCGGTTCCACGACCCGGACCGTAACCGGCCACGAGCGGGCCGGTTAAGGGTCGGTATTTTGTCAACCCGGACCCGGCGGTTTCGACCCGGACCGAAACCGGACCGTGGCCAGGTCTAGGGGGGGCGCAATACAAGCGTGACGATAGGGATGGTCATTTTGGTGATCTATGGTTAAACACCTATGTTGACCTTGGATCTTTTTGGTCGATAGTCAGCTAGGAAAAGCTAAGGTGGTTGTCAGAACCTCAAGAATAGCTCCACAAAGTAGTGGGCTTGGAGAGGTCCGACCCTCCTACCTTCTTGCACAATACATCGTCTACTGTCTCTTTCAAGATCGCTTCCAGCAAATTATGTGTCATGTTGATGGGGCCTCCTCCAATGAGGAAGTCATTGAAGGAACTCCTTGCGCCTCAACGTCTTGCTTAGAGTTTCCCACAAATGACGGCAACTGATGTAGTTGCATTTTGTAGCCCTTTCTGTAGAGTGTCGGAGAAGGGCGGGTCCTTCGTGGTTGCAACAGTAAGTTCTGTCAAAATGAACATGTGTCAAAGGGTGCTACCGGGATTCCGATGATGACCCTCTGATGCTTAAGTCAGGTAGGACATATATGAAAGAAAAAATATCGAGTGCAGTAAAAGTAAGTAGAGAAGAAGAATAAAAATAGTTATCTCTTGTGTAGTCGGAAATATGCAAGAGAGAAAAATCCTAGAAGAAACCTCCCTCAAATTGCCTTCCCAAGAGATCATGCTTCCTCTGGACAAAGAAGCTCCCTTTTTCCTTTTATCTCAATGAATTTTTATACTCCAACTCTTATTTTACCGACCAAACCTTCTATTAATTGTGTCCTTTGATAGATTGTTAGAGGACAATCATTGCACAAACCTTCCTCCTCTTCTGACATATTCCTCTTTTGTCATATACAACTGAGACAAGAATATTCTCTGGGAATCATCCCATGGGCCACAAGTGTATATTCTGGAAGGGACATATACATATGCCTTAGCGCGAGTAACTTTGAGAAGGGTCACCTGTAAGGAGCTACTCGACACTTGGGAGAGTCACTCGGGAAGAGCCACTCGACACTTGAGAGAGCCTCTGAATCGGACGCGTGTCGGTGCTCGGGTGAGACAGGAAGTCGCATGCTCGGGCAATGCGGGAAGTTGCAAGTGAGTAGTTCTGTAGATCGGGAAGCTCCGTGACTTGGCAAGGAACTCGACGCTCGGGAGCTAGCTATGACTCGGCTAGACACTCGACACTCGGGAACTAGCCATGACTCGGCCAAGAACTCAATACTCGGGAGGGAGAGCAACCATCTGATTCAAAAAAGTTGTGAAGCGGACGAGTCATTCGGAATGCTTGACCTGACTTGAGAGAGTCACTCAGGAACTCTGTGATCTGGCTTGGGAGACTCACTTAGGAACTCTGTGACCCGACTTGGGAGATACTGATGATGTTCATGAAAGATCCTTCTAGAAAACTTGAATATCCTCTTTTAACTTGGATTACGTTCTGTTAGTATCAGATTTAATAAGTGTGAACATCATCATTCACGCTAGGGACAAGAATGGGTATGGGCTCAAGGGCAGAGGTTAATCGATCATTCTATTCAGCCATTTCTTTATCATCTTCTTTAGCTCTATTTAATATGAGAAGTCGCCTGATCACGCCGGGTAGGCCATTTTTCACCCCCCACTGTTTAGGGCTTCAGCTGCTCCACCGCGGGCATTAATTGAGGAGCTCCATCCACATTGATCGATCAAATAGAGATTGAATAACTAAAAAAAGATCGATTATTTGGGATCTTCCCTTTCTTCAAACGGAACGACCAAAAAGATAGAATCAGATGAAAGTGAATTGAAGTTTAAATTTTCATATAGTATATAAGAACCAAGAAATAGCATGAACAGAGGCCTTTTCCAGCAGGGGAAGGACAGACAGACGCTTACTAATACTCTATATAATTCAGGTCTCCCTATTGCAAGATTTTTATGTTCTCCCTCTTCAACAAACCCTGAACCTCTCGTCATCACCAGCGTTGCGCCTCCTCGGGAGGTTTTCTTCCGCCATCGAATCGATCCCAAATAATTGCAGGGACAACTACAGCAACCGACTCATATAGGAATCTTTAATAGTCCCGTGCCCTTCCGCGTACTGATCACTTCATAGTTCCCTAAGGAAGGTAATGGCATTCAATTCTATTCTCAAAAAGGAAGGGGAAAGGTATCCGCAAGAATAGGCTCGACTGATAAAGGACAGAAGGCTTCGCTCTGAATCTGAAGTAAAGTCTTGATTCATTAAATCATGGAACCTTAATTATATCGACGTAAATGATACGTTTTATTTTTATTTTTTATTTTTTGATTAACAAGTGGTATTCAAGCTTCGCTTAACTAATCCACTTGGTGAACCGCCATTCCCACGGCTCGAAGAGTCTCACCTACCATATGTAAATCGAATGACGCGCCGCCAAGTCGCCGTAGGGGTGGATACAATTGGGTCGCACTTACACCGATCCAATGGAAAATGGATCCGCCTCGCAATCCGCGTGAGCGAGTAAAAGGTAAAATCCCCTCCACAAATCGATCGAACCATCAAACTACATTTTAATGCATATACGACAAATACACATTGGACAACGTGGAGAGTAGAACCGTCAAATTGGGTTAGATTCGTTGGGTTGATCCGTTCCATCAAGTAATTTAGATGGGTTGGATTGAAATTTTATCAACCCGTCATTTTGGCGGGCCTAAACGAATCAATCCACACGTTGCCTGCGCTCAGAGGTTGGCCGATGTTGAGTTAGAAAGAAAATAAAACTTGTGAAAAAAAAATATTTAAGCTTCTTAATCAATATTCTAATACTAAAAAGGCAATTTCCTTATAATCACGATCATCTTCTATCACGCATACACATTGACAAAATATAAGAGAAGTTATAGAAAATAATAAAGAATATTTGATTTAAGTACTCTAATATTTTTTTTGATATACTCTAATTAGTTTATAATTATTTTATCATTACTATTTCAATTAATATAGGAAATAATGACATATCAAAATTAACCAATTACATATGCTGAAAAATTTCAATTAGATCTCTATTTAGAGGAGTCAAAATTTGAATTTTTATATTATCAAGATTTGAATATTTTAAAGTATTAAAAGAATAAAAAATATTTATATCTAATATTGTCGATCAATAATTAAATCTCAATTATAATATTTTAGTTGCTGCAAATGTGTGCATTCTTATTATAATATTCTATCCGCCTTATCGATTATCACCTCAAGTCCTCAATATCTCAATAATTTTGAATTTTTTTTCCTAGCCCGCGGATTGGTCCGTCTAATTCGTAGCCCGCTTTGGGTTGTAGATTTCTCAACCAGCCAAAATGACGGGTCGGCCCATCTATCCCCACTAAATGTTGAATTTATGAAGGATTAATCCGCTCCGTCATGGATCAGTCTATTTAACAGCTCTAGTGGACGAAGAAAAGGGAGAAAAAAAAAGTTTGATTTACTAACTAATTTATCAGTTCGTTGGACAAAAAGAAATTTGAATCCATTAATCTAACAACTTTTAATAGTCTCACGTCAAAAGTTCTAAAAAGAGCTAATACTCTACCGAAACGAAGGATTAAACAAATTCCATATGCATTTATCATTCAAATTATAATCCGCAGAGTAACTAATTCCCCTGTTCGTAATTATATTGGAGATAGAGCTAGTGACAAACTAACTCATCATGTTTTTTGTGAAAAATACGCCACAGAAGTGTACAAGAATATACCAAGTCAATTAAGATTGATAGAACTAATCGATGAGGTGAGATCTATATGACATTTTCACTGGGGACTAAACATTATATCTTTCAGTAATGTCTAGAGACAAGTAAGAAGGATAATTTCATGCGATCATTATCCACACTGGTTCCTACCAATTGTTTATCAATAATTTGATCAAAACATAGTTTAATTATTTGTATCTGCTTTTTCTTATATATGGCTTTTTGATAGAAGAATTAATTTCAAGTTCTTATGAACACCATTCCACTCCAGGCCTCGAACAAAGACCCAAAATCGTCAGAGAGGTAAGAAACACTGCCGATCTGGACTTGAGTTTGGGTTTGCGAGCTCCAAATGGCGATCTACGCGATGAATCCAAAACGACCAAATTAAACAAGGCGAAGGCTACAGTTTTAAAACAGCGAGAGAAAATTCTACGCCAGGATATATACAGATATGAGGTAACAAAATCAGCAGTGCAAAACAAGTGGAATCACTGTAAAAATATATCAAATAATGATGAAATTTAGCAACGAAAATAATTTATTATAAATTTATAATAAAATTTGTGATGAATTGAAAATTTCATCACAAATTAATAACGAAATTTCCAATAAAATTTTTTTTTTGGTGCAAACATAAAAATATTTGTAACAAATTGAATTTCGTCGTAAAATTCGTCGTAATTTTGCAACGAAATTGATTTTTCGTTGTAAATTTATGACGAAAAATCAATTTCGTTGCAAAATTTTATAACAAAATATAAATTGTTGCAAAATTTACAATGCAATTGAGATTCGATGTAAACTTTGGGACGAATTCTATTTTCGTTGTAAATTTTATAATGAATCTAGAATTCGTTGTAAATATTTCGACAAATTTAACGCCGAATTTTTTTCATTAGAAATTTTCAATTATTTTGGGAAAAAGATGTTGGGAGATTGTTGGTGCAATCGTCCCAGGTTGACTCGAGTTTGACTCGAGCAATACCCCGATGGTATTTTGATGATAGACAAAACTCATGACATGGGATTGTCATGGGAAAGTCCAAAGCATTGCGAAGCCGTGCGCTTGGTGCTTGGCATGGGAAATCCAAAGCATTGCGGAGCCGTGCGCTCGGTGCTTGGTGAGAAATGCATTGCGAAGCCGTGCGCTTGGTGCATTTGGGAAGTCTTGAGGACTTGGTAAGTTCACTAGGCTCGGGGTCCCTGAGTCGGTGAAGGATGACATTGCGAAGCCGTGCGCTTGGTGCATCCGAGGGACCGCCGGACGGGGAGCGATTGGAGTGAGCCCAAAGGAAGCATACTTCTAGGGCATGAGACGCGAAGGATGGCGTTGCAAAGCCGTGCGCTTGGCGCATCCGAGGGACGTAGGCCGAGGGAAGAGAGCTTCGGTGGGGAACTCCGTGTGGACTTGGCCAAGTGGCTAAGACTGAGTGTCGGAGGATCAAACGTGATGTTTGAGGGTTTACCCGACGGTCGGAGGCTCAAACAACTTGGTGTTTGAGGTTTTGCCCGACATCACCGACCGTAGCATGGATGTCGATCCCGCTTTAGGTCGTATGGGTTTGACCGGTGTTCGGTGATCAAGTCTGGTGATCGATCATTGCAGGAAGCGATCGGTGATGGGAGCATCGATCGGCCGCGGGATGGCGGATCGGTGATGACCCTCGCAGACGCGAATGGAGTCGAAGTTCGCCAAAGACACTCGGTGATGGTAGATCGATCGGTGATGGGTGCCATCGATCGATGAGTGATCCGCTGGAAACTTGCCAGCGTGGATCTCTTGCCGTTGTGAGACAAGCGGCTACGAGGATCGATCATGATGGTCACGATCGGTCGGTGATGGGCGCAACGACGATCACGAGTTATAAAAGGAGCACGAGTTGGAGGATTTCGCCAAGGCTTTTTGGGTAACTTTGAAGGGGAATTCTTTGTTGCATTCCGGACCTTCAAGAGCAAGCAAAGCAAGCAACAAGAAAGCGATCAAAAGCAATCGGTGTAAAAGTTCTCTTTTGTATTGTCTTTGTATTTCTTGTTGTATTTCATTAGTGTAATAGCTTGTGAGAGGTTTCTCCACCTCAGACGTGTTGTCGAAAGGAGTGTTATAGTTAGTAGTGAGCATAACTAGAGCTCGAGAGCTCACCGTGGAGTAGGAACCATTCGGTTCAGAACCACGTATATCGTTGTGTTTTGTTTGTGTGTATTTATGTTTCTTGTTAGTATTATTATTGTTATTCACTGCGCTAACAAGAATTGTAGGCGAGCAGACAAAATCTGACGAACAACGAATTAGGGCTATTCACCCCCTCTGGCCACCAGCCGATCGCCCAACAAGTGGTATCGGAGTAGGTCGCTCTTGAGGACTAACTTGCGAGAGCACTACAAATGGCGACTTCATCCATCCACCAAAATTCGATGGAGATTTTTCTTGGTGGAGAAGCGGATGGAGGTATATCTAACCAATTTTGATTATATGATTATTGTAGAAAATGGTTTTGAGATGCCTAGGATAAAAACAACAAGCAAATTGAGAAGTCAAGGTGGACCCAAGACCAAATTAAGGACTTCAAGACAAATCTTGAGGTAATAAAATTACTTAGTGATTTATTACCTAACACTATTTGGTCTAGATTGGGTAACTATAGGGATGCTAAGGAATTATGGGAGAAAATAATGAAATTCCAAGAAAATTCCCAATCGGCACAAGTAGAGGAGAATGAAGAAGAAGCACCCACAACATTTGAAGATGTTGATGATTTGGTGGAGACCTCCACCTCTAGCATTGAGGGGGAGGAAAGGCAATCTTCCATCCCGGAGCAAGAACAAGAAGCATCCACTTTGGGAAGTGAAGATCATGAAGAGGCCTCCACCACCTCCTAGGTAACTCAAGTGTTATTATTTTAAATAAAAACACATAATATGCTTTGAGTGTAGGGAGAAAGGGCATTACAAGAGCAAATGCCCTAAATTGGCTAAGGAAAAGGCATCAAGACCGAAAGTCAACCCAAAGTCAAAGGATGCGGTGTTCCCAAAATCAAGAGCAAAGAGCACATTGTGTGCTTCAAATGCAATCAAAGGGACACTAGAAGCCAATGCCCTAGGGGAGGAAGAAAGGGCAGAAGGTGCAACTCATGTAGGGGAGCTCCTAAAGCTAACCCTAAGGTAAATTTACTTAATGCACCTTTAATTCCTAAAGTTAAAAACATGCTAAAAATTATTTTAGTTCTCTTGCTATTATCGATGAAAAGCATGCTAAGAGAAATAATAAGGTATATTGTCTAGGTGCCAAACATGTTCATATAACTAAAGACAAACCTAGGACTCAAAACACTAGACCTATTTTACCTAAAGAGTCCATTAGGAGAGTTGAAAACCACTTGGGTATTAATCCCAAGAAATCTAGGCATATGCCTAAGAAGAAAAACAATTTCCTAAATCTAATGAAAATTCTAAATTGAGGAAATTAGAGGTGGAGAACCAAGCCTTGAGGTCAAGGCTAGAAAAATTAGAAAAGACCCTAGTTTTAATATCAAATTCGGTTCAAGGGTCTAATGTCCAAAAGTCAAAACCTAGGAGACAAGAACGGTCTAAGGGCAAGGAAGGTTTGGGTCACAAACCAAATTCCAAGGAGACTTATCATAATGTTCCATTTAATTATGGAACAATTTCTAGGTCTAGGAAAACCAAGGCTAATAGGAAGTTACCCTAAGACTAGCCATGGTGTGTGCTTAGTGGCTAAGGACCTAAGGAAAACCAAGAAAGCCACTAAGAAGGTCAATGGAGGAGTCACCTCTAGAGTTGACCCAAGTAAGACCCAAAAGACTATGGCTTCAAAGCCAAAAAGGGTCATTAGGAAGGTATCTAGGGAGGTTATCCCTAGTGAGTACCTTGTTAACCCAAGGAGCTCCAATAGATATTGTTCCTAGGAGCGTGATTGACTCACGCTAGATGGGTTAGGTGTGTCAACCCTAAGTGGATGGGTAGTTAACCTAACCATTGTGAGTTGACACATTAGGATGTGCCAATATGCTTTGAGAAGTTTAAAATGATTTAAATTGGCACAATTAGGTCTTATAGGTGTTGGTGTGCCATTTTGGGTTTTTGGCACACTAGGGAAATGAATGCCATTAAGGCAAAATTGGTTTAATTCTTAGAAATGGCAAATTGATTTTAACACTTAGGTATTTTATACCTTAGTATATTTTTCTTGCCATGTTTTATTTGCCCTGCCATGTCATGACATCATTTTCATTTTTATCTCTAAAAATGTCATGATCATATTGAGAATTACTTTTAAGATGTCATGTATGCCTAGATCTTATTCACATGCCATGACATCATGATTTTGGCATATGTTTTTATCTATATCATATTTATGCCATAATCATATCATGCATGTAGTAAAATGAAATTAAGGACTATGACATGATTTGATGGGAATCAAATAATATTGCCTAGAAATATGCATGAGACCAATGAAAGACCAAAAACCCACATCTCACTAGATTAATTGACTTGTATGTGCTTTACACATCTAGATATTGGTGAGATGTTTAGGAAAATGAAATTAAAGGTTTCAAAAACATTTTGAAAACATTTTGAAAAACCTTGGTGAAGTTTATCTTTTGATAGCTATCACCATTGAATGAGATGATACAAAGATGGCTCTCTATTGAAGTTTTTCTTAAATTTTGAACTTTGTATCAATCTCCTAATTTGATGGGTAAAATAATTTTCTAATATTTTTCACCCATAGTGTTTAGGATAAGTATTATACCAAATTTCAAGATTTATCAATGTATGTATATTTACTTACGAATTTGAAATTCATTTTGAAATTGAAATTGAAAATATAGTTATCGATCATTGCCAGTCGGTCGATCGATGTGAGTCCAATCGATCGTTATCCGACAGAGTCGAGCACAAGTCGATTTCGGGTAAATCTTGATGATTAGGCCCATGTTCGCTAGGTTTAGGTCCCTAACCACTCCTAACCTAGGACATACTTGGGAGAGCATAAGAGAGGTGGAAATCCATTGGATATGGATTAGGAGTTGGGTTGAGGGTGAGTATCAATTTTAAGGTGGATGAGAGTTCATTGTTGAACTTTGCCTTAATTTTGATTGGTTAATGTTCCTATTGGCTTAGGGACTCTCCAAGGACATTGTTGGTGCAATGGTCAAGGGGGAGCAAGCCTCTAGGGGGAGGTATCCATCATGGGAAGAGGGATGTGTATTTCCTCATGGGAGGAAAATTGGGTTGCCTCTCTTTAAGTGATATGGGATCACTAGAAAGATGGTAGGCATGTGTTCCTCCAAGGGAGAGATATAAGATCTCATTGGGATATGAGACATTCATACCCTTGGGGAGGACCTTTTTGATGTAATGTCAAAAAGGGGGAGAAGTTACAAAGTTACCTATTAGGGTTCGTTGGATTTCTCATTGTGATATGAGTATTGCCAATATGGGTAAATTGGTAGACTTGAGATGGTAGTTTTGTAAATCATCAAAAAGGGGGAGATTGTTGGGAGATTGTTGGTGCAATCGTCCCAGGTTGACTCGAGTTTGACTCGAGCAATACCGATGGTATTTTGATGATAGACAAAAGGTGCTTGGCATGGGAAATCAAAGCATTGCGGGCCGTCGCTCGGTGTTGGTGTGAAATGCATTGCGAGCCGTCGCGCAGTGCATTTGGGAAGTCTTGAGGACTTGGTAAGTTCACTAGGCTCGGGGTCCTTGAGTCGGTGAAGGATGGCATTGCGAAGCCGTGCGCTTGGTGCATCCGAGGGACCGCCGGACGGGGAGCGAATGGAGTGAGCCAAAAGGGAAGCATACTTCTAGGGCATGAGACGCGAAGGATGGCGTTGCGAAGCCGCGCGGCGCGCGATCCGAGGGGCGAGGCGAGGGAAGAGAGCCGGTGGGAACTCCGTGTGGACTTGGCCAAGTGGCTGGGCCGAGTGTCGGAGGATCAAACGTGATGTTTGAGGTTTACCCGGTCGGAGGCTCAAACAACTTGGTGTTTGAGGTTTTGCTGACATCGATCGGGCATGGATGTCGATCATCGCTCTAGTCGTATGGGTTTGACGGTTGTTCGGTCGATCAAGTCTGGTGATCGGTCGGCAGGAGGCGATCGGTGATGGAAGCTTATCGATCGGCCCAAGAGGATGGCGGTCGATGACACTGCTGCAGCGCGAGAATGGAGTCGAGTTCGCCAAAGACTCGGTGATGGTAGATCGATCGGTGATGGGTGCCATCGATCGTGATGGTGATCCGTTGAAACTTGCCAGCGTGGATCTTGCCGTTGTGAGACACGCGGCTACGGGATCGATCGGTGATGGTCACGATCGATCGGTGGGCGCAACGACTTGATCGAGGTTATAAAAGGAGCACGAGTTGGAGGATTTCGCCAAGGCTTTTTGGGTAACTTTGAAGGGAATTCTTTGTTGCATTCGGACCTTGAAGAGCAAGCAAAAGCAAGCAACAAGAAAGCGATCAAAAGCAATCGGTGTAAAAGTTCTCTTTTGTATTGTCTTTGTATTTCTTGTTGTATTTCATTACTTAGTGTAATAGCTTGTGAGAGGTTTCTCCACCTCCGACGTGTTGTCGAAAAGGAGTGTTATAGTTAGTGCCGTGAGCATAACTAGAGCTCGAGGAGCTCACCCGTGGAGTAGGAACCATTCGGTTCCGAACCACGTATATCGTTGTGTTTTGTTTGTGTGTATTTATGTTTCTTGTTAGTATTATTATTGTTATTCCGCTGCGCTAACAAGAATTGTAGACGAGAACGAACAAAATACGACGAACAACGAATTAGGGCTATTCACCCCCCCCTCTAGCCGGCCAACCGATCGCCCAACAAAAGATAACAACGGGAATTAAGAAATTTACAATGAATTTAATATTCATCGCTAATTTGGCAACAAATTTACTTTTCGTCGCTAATTTTGTGACGAAAAATAAAATTCGTCGTAGAATTTTGCGACGAAATATGAATTCGTCGCAGAATTTACAACGATTTATTAATTCGTTGCAGATTTTGCGATAATTTTAGCGATGAAAATATTTTGTTGGATTTTTTAATTGGTGACGAATATTATATTTGTCGTCAATTGGCAACGAATATCGTATTCCTTGCTAATTTAGTGACGAATATCGTATTCATCGCTAATTCTGTGACGAATACTATATTCGTTGTCGAATTGGAGATGAAAATTGCAACGAATTATACATTGTCATCGATTCCCGCTAATTACCCCTTCCCACTTTCCTCTTCTCACCAGCTCACTCCTCCTACCCTGCCCGATCTCCTCCGGTACGCCTCCCCCTTCCAGTACTGCCATCTTCCATTGCCGCCATCGTCGAAGCATCGATCGGCATCGCCGCGTCTTGGCGGTACCGAGCTTCATAGCGATTCTGCGGTATCGCCGAGCTTAGCGCGTAGTTCTGCGAGCACCGCTCATGCGCGTGTGCTCGCGGCTGCTGCTGTCACGAGCACCGCTCATCCGCGTGTGCTCGCGGCTGCTGCTGTCGCAAGCACGCGCCACTGCGAGCACTACTCGCATGCGTGTGCTCGCAGTTGATGCCGTCGCGAGCACGCGACAGGGCTGCAAGCACGCCACAGGGGCAAGACACGACAGGGGCTACGCCCTTGCCTTATCTGGGTGGTTCGCCCAGTTGTGGCATTGTTCCAGGCTCCGTGCGTGGGTAGTTATCGCTGCCCCTGAATCGGACACAACTGTTGTATCGACTTCGGCCCTCCGATGCATGTACTCGCCCCACAACAAAGTCAACATGTTATTCAAATTGTGTTCAATAATGTGTAATGTACATATGAAATTAATATTTTATTTTTTATATATAAGCTTGTCGTACTTCGTTCTTCAGGTGATCCACGTGTTCGTAAAGTCTTCTTCTGTGAGCTCATCCTTTGCTTCAATCAGGGCAGGTATATTTGTATATTCAAAAATTTATAACATTATCATTATATAATATATATAATTAATGTTTGATTTTATGTATTTCTTTGACTGTAAATATGTATTATTTGTTTAATATATTATAATTTGTAATTCAATATCATACCAAAAATAAGTAAGCACTAGAAGACTTTATTTTGAGTATAAATTTATTATTCAATTAATATGGATAGAACATGGAAAAAATAGAATTAATCCTTGATATACATTTGAAAATAAGACAAATGGAGAGATAAAGAAGTTGGATGTATAAAAAGAATTTATCAGAACGTCGAGGTTTAAACGATGAATTTATTATTGGGTTGGAACAATTTTTGAATTTTGCTGGTAGTAATATTGAGTTTATGGATGAAAATAAATTAAGGTGTCCGTGCAAAAAATATCATAATAGTAAATTTTTTTAGTGCGACAAAGTTCGAGAACATCTTTGTAGATTTAGTTTTATCTCAAATTATTATAATTGGATATGTCATGTGAACCTTTCATATCTGATGAAGAGGTTGGACGAAACATATAGAGCTGTCAAACGGGCCGGCCCATGGCGGGGCGGGCCAACCCGTCGTTAACTCAACATTTAGCGGAGAGGGGCGGGCCGACCCGTCATCTCGGCGGGTTGAGAAATCTCCAACCCAACCCAACCCAAGGCGGGTTGCAGGTTAGGCGGGCCAACCCGCGGGCCACAAAAATTAAAAAACTATATCTAAAATTACTAAGATGTTGAGAGTTTGATGCGATGATCGGTAAGGTAGATGGGGTACCCTGATTTAAAAAATAAGCATTTGAAGTAACTAAAATCTTATAATTGAGATTGACCGATAAAGTTGAGTACCGATATTTTTGATTCTTTCAATGCTTAAAAATATTCAAAACTTGATAATATGTAAATTTAAATTTTTACTCCTCCAAATAGAGATCAAATTGAGATTTTTTAGCTCTTGTAATTATTTAACTTTAATATGTCATCATTTCCTATATCGATTGGAATAGTAGTGATTAGAGCTGTCAAACGGACCGATCCATGGTGGGGCGGGTTAATCCGTCGCAAATTCAACATTTAGCGGGGAGGGACAGGCCAACCCGCCATCTTAGCGGGTTGAGAAATCTCGAACCCAACCCAAGACGGGTTGCGGATTAGGCGAGCCAACCTGCGGGCCAAAAAAATAAAAAAAAATCCAAAATTATTAAGGTGGTGAAGGCTTGAGGTGATAACCGACAAGGAGGATAGAATACCATGGTAAAAAAAATGCATTTGAAACAATTAAAATTTTGTAATTGAGACTCAATTATCAATCGACAATGTTAGGTACTAATATTTTTTATTCTTTCAACACTCCAAAATATCCAAATCTTGATAGTATACAAATTCAAGTTTTAGCTCCTCCATGATTTAATTGAGATTTTTCGGCATTTGTAATTAGTTGACTTTAATATATCATCATTTCCTATATTAATTGAAATTAAAATAGTAGTGACAAAATAATTATAAACTAATTAGTGTATATAAAAAAAAATTATTAGAGTACCTAAATCAAATATTTTTTTTTATTTTCTTTAACTTCTCCTACACTTTGTGCCGAGTTATATGTGTGATAGAAGAAGATTGTGATTATGAACTTGTTAGTATTAGAATATTGATAAAAAAAGCTTAAATAATTTTTTTTCACAAATTTTATCTTCTTTTGATATTTCTCTGGGCCAACCCAAATCAACAACTGTCTAACATGACAGGCGGGTTGATTCGTTTAAACACTTGAAAATGGCTGGTGATAAAATTTCAACCCAACCCGCTTAAATTACTTGGCGGGACGGGCCAACCTGACGGACCTAACCCAACTTGACAGCTCTAGAAACATACAAAAGACAATTAATGGAGATCAAATATATTATGATCAATTCAATCCATATCAACGAAGATAAGATCATTTATAGAATAATGATCGAAGTAAATAAACCCACCATTTACTAAATTTGTTTGAAGCCAGATTATAATTCATGGGTTACGTTGAATTCAGAATTAGGTATTGAGAATTTATAAATCGAAATTTGTACGATATTAATTTGAGAAAAACATGCACTCTTTTTAGTAAAGATAATAACATCGTAGCATGCGATTCATACCACATATACTATGTCGACAATAAGGGCAGTAGGTAAATGGATCCCTACTTCTCTATTATGTGAGCCCTTTGATATTATATGTTAATCTCAATATTTACCTTAAATGACTATTTAACTATTTACTTGAAGTTTCAATCAGGGTCATTTACTTTAGTATGTAAACATATTGACTATGAATAATTTTATTTATGAAATATGACTAGAAAAGTCACGGATTAAAATGAATGAATTCTAGCTAAAAAGGAAGATTAAAAAAATTAAATTTTTTAAGTTTATTTATTGGTCGACCTATTTTTGTTATGTACATAAATAAATTGTGAATATTATAATATGAAATATGCTCTCAACATAATGATCATTATAAGGGATTAGAAATATTTATTTTGATATAAATAATTTAATCTAGGTAAATAACAAAGCATGGATATCTCCTAGAGAATAGTTGTGTGCTACTTGGAGAAATGACTATGTACCAATTGAATAGTAGCAAAGCGTTATATTTGTGAGAGTGTGGCTAAGTGTAATAATTTTTTTTAGTATTGATCATACAATGAATAACTATGTAAAGTGTGATAACTTTTTTAGTATTGATTGCTCAGAATGTTTACTGTCGCACAAACTATTTTCTCTAAGTATGAATTTGATGTTGTTCTATTAGTTTATGTGATTATCTAGTCTTTGTAACTATGAATATCCGTTCTTAATAATTTATGTGACTATCAATCTCTATTCTTCATAGTCTTTGTGACTATTTGCCTTGATAGCATACCTAAAACCAGTGGGAGATATAAGCACAAGTTACTGATAAGGGCAATAAATGTACATATGTTGTGCAACTTTTGTCGTCACTATAGCCAAAGTAACAAATGCTCTTGGTGGCACATCCATTGTACAACCAAAGCTCTTTCGTTGTGCAGCTAAAGCCTTTAGTGCAAGTAATGCATTGCAGAATGGAAATGAAGAGGCGCTGCTTCCCTATATATTGGTTCATCCAAGAGAATGAAAGGGATAGAGTGATAGGGAAAAGAATTAGTAGAAAGACTGTGTGTCTTGTGATCATTAGGAACATCTAAGACGTTGAGATTTGATTTGTGAATTTGCAAGGACAGTTTGAGTGTGCATGTGATTGTCCATTAGACAACAATTAAGTAGAGATCGAGAGATCTACTATACAAGGCAACTTGAAGTTCGTCGAAGAAGAAAGCTCCGTAAGTATTTACAGTTTCTTTCATTATATAATTTTCATCTTTGCAATGGTTTTAAATCTAAACAGTATATAGTTTAGCTAATTTATAATTTAGGGTTATTTTAGAGCGGTTTAAGTAAAGATTAACATATACATGGCTAATATTTATTAACTAACTTTATATATAATTATATTTATGTATAACAATGTATATTAAGTAGAGCTCACAAACCTTTGACTGAAGGCGAACAAGAATCTCTGGCCTGGAGAGTTTTGAGATTGGCACGGAGACGATCACTTAATAATATTTCATCTGCTCCATCAACTTTGTAAACTATAAAACCTAATTAATAGCAATATTAATAATGGCGAAGAGAAATGAAGAGGCATACTCTTAATTACTATAGCACAAAGTCGAATGCTATATATGATACTGCATAATCCTTAATTTATAAAGAAAGAGATTGGAGATTAGGCTGGTTTATTCGAAAAAGAAGCTAAATCAACCAAAAAAATGAGTTGAATCTTCAATTCATACAAATGTTTCAGTATGGCTCCAATTTATGGCATGAGGAGGATGAGAAGTTGACAAACTAGACAGAGTCAAAGTTTCTATATTTTTCTAATTTTTAAACAGGTGTCTTGAAATTAAAACGACCAATTTTTATGCGATCTAATTCTGTTTAAGGTTAACCATAATAGATATTAAGTAAAAGAAAATGAACAATATATAGTCCATATCATAATTAGGACCGGAGTAAGATGAGCAGGCCGCTATATCTATATACATGGCATGATGTGGCCCCCCTAGAAAAGAACTAGTGGCTAATATATAGAAAATTATACAAATAGATAACGGATTAATCGCCATGGCGAGTTAAAGTCTCTCAATGCGGCATTCTTTTAGTCTCAGAGTAGAATGTCCACCGTGATTTATCTCCTTTACAATGACCCGAAAACGGATTGATAGGGACCGTTAGATTGACGATTTTAACCTTTGTACAAATGACATGATGTGTAAATCTTAAAGTAATTTAATTAAATAATTCTTTTATTTAATTTAAGTGGTGCCTTAAACACCGTCAACTTTTTTATCTGGTCCAATTCTCTTTTATTTTAAATGAATTATAGAGATTAAGTCGAAGAAAATGAACAAGTCTATATCCCAATTGGGACCGGAGTTAATTTTATATATATATATATAATTTCTTTTGAGAATTTTATTCTCAAATTTATTTAACGTTTATAGAGAAATCGTATTGTATGTGATCTAATAGATTCTCGATTATATTGATTATTCATAATTAATTATTTATTATGAATAAATAATAAGTGATATCAAAGAGTATATTAATTATGATCTCTAATTAATTAAAAAGTTAAAATTAACTTTAGAATGTGTCTAAATATCAAGAGGAAAATGACCTAACAAAGATAACTTAACAATCAAGATGTCTATTTAATATATATATATATAAAGGGACGATTGCACTCTCCCACTCTCAATTGATTATATATATAGAGACACTCGCGGAGCCAGCCCCAGGGTCAACCCAGGGCTAATTCAGGTTAAGCATGAATTTTTTTTTAAGACGCTACAATGAAAAAAAAAAATTACCCCGGCTAACACTCGAGTAACAGTGAATGTGGTTCTGCCCTTGATGTTAACATATGTAAAAATACTCTGTAGTCTCTGCGTATTAAGATACACACATTGAACAAGTTTGTCGACATACATACTGGATATTACGACATACTCTATTGCTTCTATGGCAGATTTAACAAGCAATGAATACACTAGAAAATTATGACCAAGGCCACACTAGATATTAAACTTGACATGATGAATATACTTCACATATTGCTTTTCATTATAATTTTTAATAGTTTTTTTTTTTAAAATAATTTTAATAGCTAGATCAGATATCAACACAAATGTATACTCCCTCTGGGGGACAGGAAGGATCACATAACAGGAGATTCATACTACTGCATAATTCTGAAACATCCAAAAAAGAAACATCCTTCAATTTTATCTTTAGATCATTTGAAAACTTAAAATCTAGAGACCATAACAACATCAATATTGATAAGTAAAAAAAAAACTGATATATTTATTTAATTTATTCTCAAATTTGGAGAACTACGACGTCTATCACATGATTTCTCCCACAAGACCAGCACCAAAATTATTTTCCACAAGGAGAATTTCTAATTATTTAATTATTATTATTATTTTTAGTTAGTGTAGAAAGTGAAATATGGAATACTCATCGCATAATATAAAATAAATACTCGTAATGCGACGACTAAAAAAAACCCTTGTGGGGCTTAATTACCAAAAAAGATACACCTCAATTTCACATCAGAATCCATAAAGGTGCAACAATTCATTGATCATTACCAGAATATAGTTATCTAAAATAAAAGAGAAATTGTAAAAAAACAATATAATATGCCCACGGGAGGCATGATTGATCAAAAGACAGAAAGCATTGATAAATGTACAAGTCAAATGATTAAGTATAAAAAATGATTGGTAGAATAATAACTTAACACTAACTCGATTTTCATGACTTAATGGAGTAACAGACTTAGCCAAATTATATTTATTGTTGCTTGATCTCTATTTTCTTCTCCTGCTAAAGCCTATCAAGGGAATTATCAGCGTCGCCCTGCAAGAGCAAAGAGACAAAAGTTTGATATAAGATGGAATCAGACTTTAAAAAAAATGACAAAAAAAACATTATTTGTGTTCATTAACTTATGCATGGCAAAAACTAAACAGAAGATAGACAAAATCTATTGTTAACTGTAAATTTTGCTTAAAAGGATTTGTTAGCTATCATTGTCAGGTCATCTAATTCACTGATCTAGGCTGGATTTGTTTGTTTTACCTGAATCGAACTGACTGTTATGCAAATTAAGCAAAACTAATCTTCCATTTTCTACAAAGCTAGTGATTGCTGCACCACCCGTGTAGCAACCTTCCAACCATTTGGCTTGATATTGCTAGCAAAATTAAGCAAAACCTAATTGATTACTTAACAATCTTGTGTTGCAATCACTTTGCCTGATCTTGTTGGCAATATCACTGATGTTGGCAGTCAACGCTTCAATCAAAGGAAAGAAATCCAACCAAAGTACAGTAAGATTACTTCGTTAAATAAGGTAGAGTTAGATTCCTTCAATATACATTAATGTGTAGTTTGATACTATCGAGTGGAATACTTGAGATTTCCAACATAGATAGATCTGGCATCACCTGAGAACCAACAACCATGATCCTCAAACAGGCTTAAATAAAGATTGATAGATCTTTAAGTGTAATAGATGAAGTCCCAGTGAAAACATAAAAAAATATAGAAGCAAATGAACTGGTACACAAACTGAATTTTTAATAAAGCTAAAAGCTACTCAACTATTAAGTAAAAAAAAGAAAGAATGATGACCCAAATCATGTAATCACTGTATACAAGGTACTAAAAGTTGAACAATATGAAGCAGTCGGCTTCAGAAGATGAGATTAGAAGGCCTGAATATAAACAAGGGGGGCCAACTTTTTCATATGTAAAGTAGAAATTGAAAATTACCCAAATAACTTTCAGAAAGAAAATATAGAAATGAGGGGGGAACCTTCATCCTCAACAACTAGAGTCTCATCAATTGCCACAGAGCCAAAATTCTCAGGAACAACTATAGGATGTGCACTTTTTCCTGCAGTATGTACAATTAAAAATTATTTAAAAAGAATCAATGTAGTATAAAATGATCTATATATATACATACACATTATTGAAGTTGTGATTTACGATTCTTCAAAATATAATATTCATCGATCATAGGATCTGAATCAATACTTAAAGCAAACTCTCTCTCAATGTAAATAATCATAGAATCTGTGAGAAAATCCTCTCCCATTCTATTACAAAAAGTTGTTTTAACATGCTTCATAGTTGAAAATGCACGTTCTATAGTTGCTGTAGAAACAGACAAAGTTAAAACTAGACGGATCAACTTATCGATCAAATTATAGTTTTATAATTTTTTTGTTTCAAACAATCCTCGACACAATTCTGAGATAGTGGACATTTTTTGAAAATTTTCATGACAAACTACATCAAGCTCATAATGTTGTAGCTGACACCTCAAATAATGCATTTTTTGTTCAATAAAGTCCTCAGGATAATATTTCTCAGCGAGAGTACAAATCTTGTCAATGTTGTACCATTTAAAATTATCTTTTGGATCCAAAGTAGAACTAAGCACAAGAAGTTCTATTGTCTCATCACTGAATCTAGAATTTACTCTTCCAACTAAAAATCTATTGCAACATTAAATATATCATAATGAAAGTGATGTTCAACTGTGATGGTATCCTTTTGTTGGCATGAACGATTAGAATGCTTATAACGAGCACTTATCTTTGGTATATCAACATCCAATCTTGTGCAAAATGATTTGACATATGAAAGAAGAATATAAAAACCATCATTTCTCAATTTTAGGAGAAGTATTTTAGTTGTAGAGATCAAATTCATTGCATTTATGATATCAAGAGATTTTTATTGCAAGACACGACAAAGTAAATCTGTAATCCCCATAATTTTATGCATCAAATGCAAAATAAAAATGAAATCAAAAGACTTCATCACTATTAAGGAACCACTAACTTTTCCACGCATCGAAATAGATGAACCATCAATGATAATGCTTTCAAGCACATTAATAGTTGCATCATACATATCTATTAAGCCACAAATAGAATCAAAATGGGAGCTCCAACGAGTAGTTTTTGCTCGATGCAAAGTGCCAATTTGATTAGCTCCTCGTCCAGTCTCACGTTCACCAGCAACAATAGAACGTACAATTTCATTAACTTGAGCAGATTGTAATTCAGCATTGCGTTTGGGAGAAGATGTAACAAGATTAACAATAGTCGTCATATTCGAAAAGAAAAGCCATATAGAGATCTCCTTTTCAACGGCTGCAATTAACGCTAGCTGTAGTCGGTGGCCAAAGCAATGAACATAATATGCATAGGGGCAATCTTTAAGAAATAAAGCTTGCAATCCATTAAAAGCACCACACATGTTGCTAGCACCATCATACCCTTGACCTCTCATATTATGAATTTCTAGATTATATCTAGTGAGGGCATCATATATTTCTCTCTTAAGTGTTGCAGCTGTGATGTCATGAACATACACAATTTGAAAAAATGCTCTGGTGAAAAATCATAGACATTAACAAATCTCAAAATTATAGTCATATGTTCTTTGTTAGATACATCCTTCGCTTCATCCACCAAAATATAAAACTTAGAATCTCCAATTTCATCACGGATTTTATTTCTGACTCTATTATCAATAATGTGCAAGATTTCTTTTTGAACTTCTGGTAAAGTATACTTTGCATTTCTCAGAACTTTCTCTAAGATAACATCGTCAATACTAGCATTCCATTTTCCCAAAAGTTTTAACATCTCAATGAAATTACCACGATTTTGAGAATCTAAAGATTCATCATAACCTCTCAATCCACACCCTTGCAAACTAAGCCAACGAACACTCTCAATTGTTGTTGTAAGCCTTAATCGATTCTTTTGAATATGTTCAGAAAATTCTCGATTCATAACTTTATCTATATGTCGAGTTACATTCAACAGATCAACAACAAATTTTGCAAATTTATTATGTACCGAATTAGAACTTCCCATGTGAGATAAAAAGGCACAGTTGACTCCATCATTAACATGTTTCCAACTTTTAAACTCTTTCACTGTAAATGCATATTGTTGTGATTCACTTGATTCAAAAAGATAGCACGAAAAACAAAATATTGCATCCTTTGAAGGAGAGTACTCTAACCATGGAAATTTTTTAAACCATGAATATTAAAATCAACGATATTACTTTCTTGATTCAGATCGTGGGTACTCCTGTAATTCAAGTTGATATGGTCCCATTTTGATATAAGCTCGTCTAATTTCATCATGATAATTAACAGGATATTGCCATATTGCAATATGCAATCCAGGATCTTGTTCAAGTGAAGTTTCATCAAATTCAACTCTTTGAGATTTATAAGGAGGTTCGAACTCCTTGTTAGGAATGGATGTACCAGTGTTTGTCCTCTCGAATTATGAAGGATTTCCAACTCTTGGTTTAAAGAATGATAAAATAGTTTTCTCCCATTTTCTCTCTTGATTTGACATTAAAATAACTTAACACAAACAAATTTTGGCATGATCAGTTTAAAATCTTATAAATCTTAAAGAACAATTTCTAATACAATTTCTAGTATAAATCTCATTTTAGCAATAGTAATAGCTAAAAATTCAACATTATTTATTGAATTAAAAAAGTACTAAAAATATTTATAATTGTGTTCTTCAATATTCCACATAAGAACAATTTCAATTAGCAAAATTTTAGAAGAGTAAAAAATAATTAAGAAATCGACTAATTTAAATTCTATGTAAGAATAATATTAATAAAAAAAATAATTAAAAATATGTTATTTTTGTATACAAATCAATGAAGCGTAACCACATGTTAAAAATTAAAATTGGATAGTACATCTTAATAAAAATCTTCAATTAACTCCAACAATATATTAAAAACTTTGATTAGACAGTATTTTAATCAGAAAATTAGGCGAATAATATATTGATTAGGTATGCATTTCAGCAAGCCATGGTTCGATCCTCTGCGGCTTGCGGAGGAATTCGCCGATTTCCACTCGCTTGCGGTTGCGAGGCGGGTTCCGTTCTGGTGGTTGGTGGGGTGCGGACCCTGATTTACGTCAAACCCCTCACGGCGACTTGGTGGCGCGTCTTCCTGATTTATCCTTGTGGGTCGGTGGAGACTCTTCGGAGGCCGTGGGGCAAGGCCAGTTCGCTAAGTGGATTAATCGGACGAAGCTTGGATACCACTTGTAAAAAAAAAAAAAAAAAAAAAAAAAAAAAAAAAGGTATGCATTTCAATTAACTATGATAAAAAAAAAACAATCCACATTTAATCTCGGAATTAAGGGTTATGACAGTATAAAATCTTATTGGATATTGGGGATCAACCTGCAAGGACAAAAAAAGGGAGGGCTTGCAGGCCTAGCCGCGACCGATTGACAGCCTAACCTCAAATAGCTAACCGAATTGACCCTGCAGCTAAGGCAATTGCAGGAGAAGCATTGAAGAAGTTGTAGTTTAAGCCATTGATCCAGTCATTGATCCTGCAACTTCTCAAAATAAGCACCCACACATTTTAATTGAAGGAGATAACAGTTGCTTACGATGATAGCAAGAAGAAATCATGAAGAGTTGACCTACCAATAATAGCAGGAGTTTGGAAGGCCATGGAAACATCAAGCACTTACCTTAGTAGTTAGCCATGAGGTTAGGGCAAATAAAAGAGTACTATTTATGCCAGGAAGCTTCTCCTACCTCGAACCTTACTCTAAAGGGAAAAGATACTGCTAACATAAGTTACGGACCCCGGCGCTTCCTCTTATTATTTAGTCGAGCTCCAATTAAATAAGGAATTGGATCTCCGTGGAGGCGTGGACTAACCTTGCGGAATGTACAAAATAGCCTTTCACTTTTTGTAGCGGGACGGTTCGGACAGAAGCCGCTTGAGGTTCGAGAAGTTCGACGGGCCGTGGGTGAAATCATGATGAGCAAAAAGAAATATGGCAGGAGCAACGGGTGAAGAGGAAGAAGAAATCCATCGAACGGAGAGGAAGAAGAAATTGGGAAGATGACGGGATGAGATCAAGGAGAAATCGAGAAAGAAATAGAATCGATGCGTGAGGAAAAAAAATAACGAGAGTTAGAGATTTTATTTGGTGTTTCTTAATTTTGTCCATCAAAATTGAGACGGGTTGTTAAAAAAAATTAATTTGATCTGAAAAAAAGCCCCCGGGCTACAACGCGAGTAGCCCATTACCTGGCTTCACCCTTGTATAGAGAGGAATGATCTCTATACAATTCATTCGTGAGAACTATAGCTTAATTCTTGAATCTTAAAAGATCGGACGATAAATAATAGAAATGTTCATGGATATTCATGGATGAATTAGATAGGATAACATTTTTATATATACCGATATTTTAAATACTAGTCTTGATCATGAAATGAATTCAAAACTCCTTGATCAAGAAGTGTCTTATAGGAATCCAAATCCATAACCTTTAATGAAAAGCTCTTCAAATCTAACTTGCTTTGCTTTATAATTTTTAAAAAATATATATATGCATATATATTTATAAGTACTTGTACCTATAAAAAGTGGATTTTTTTTTTCTTTGCTTCTAGAGCTCCATAATTGGATGTTAGTTTTATAACGCTAAGACTGGATTATCCAGTCATTATTCCTTAAATAGCAATTAGATATGATAGTACATAACGTTGCCAGTACGGACCCGACCTATAAATAGGCATCAGATATATAGTAGGACATAACGTTGCTAGTACGGATTGGATACAATCTAGTGGCAACCTCTAGCACTAAACCCAATGACTCGTTTATTGATATCGTAGACCACATTGAAGCCTTTCTGTTGAGTATTCCCCAGGATGCTCAGGCTGCTGTCGTCTCCATTGCCCGCAAATGCGAGGCACATTTGAGTCGAGCTCAACTCGACGAGAATTCCAGCGACCCGCAGTTTGATGGTAACGCCGCCGCCCAGGTGCAGCGCCACACTCGGGATGATCACTTTACCGCCGCAGCCACTGAAGTCGTAGCACGTGTCTAGCAGTCCATCCCCTTGTACACGCTTGTACGCTGTCATTCCCTGCCGGAAGGCTGACCTGAGTGCGGAGTACGCCGTCGGCGGAAGCCGCGTGATCACCGTGCCGGAGTCAATGATGGTCCCGCCGTTGGTGAAAATAGAGGGAGGCACCGCGAGCAGTTTTCCGCCCACGCTGATGCCTGTCAACGCAAGGTAGTAAAACTCACGAGGGGCGTTTGGATAGGAGAGCATCGGCGTGACCTTGAGATTGCGGGCGGGGAAGCTTCCGAAGGCCAGGTAGCCGACGGAGCTGGAGGTGAGCGGCAAACAGTAGGAGAAGACGCCGCCGTACTTGTTGTACGTCTGCGATACGATGGACGTCTTGCTACGGTCTAGGCCGAGGAGCCCGTCGGTGCGGCCGAAAAGGCCCCTGTTTCTCTCGCCGCACCCGAAGCGGAATCTATGGATTCTGTCGGAGGGGGAGAGCGTGAGTGTATCCTGCGCGTAGAAACCGATGGTGACCGAGCCGTCTCCGTACTGGACGCCGTAGACGCAGTTGGAGCCGGAGCATCCGTGCACGCGGAGTTCGTTGCAGAAAGAGGAGGCGCAGGAGATGTTGGCGTAGGTGGAAGAGAGGGAGGGGTCGAACAGGGGAGCTTCTTGCTCGTGGCAGTACACGACGCAGGGCTGGCACTGGATCCAAGAGACGCCGCTTCCGGTGTCGAAGACGACGGTCTGGTCCTTCTTCGGAGTTCCGAAACCGACTGTGACGACATAGTTGCCTACGCCGAGGTACAAGCCGCTGCGGGTGGGTATTGAGGTGGCGGCGTGCCGTTTGGAGTGAGAGACGCGGTGGTGGATATCGTCAACGCGAGCTTGGTCCAGTTCCAGAATTTTAGCGAGGGAGAGCTGCTTCTGGTGGCCAGCGAACGGCGAGCACGGGCCGTACCGGTGAACCACGCGAAGCGTTGTCCGGTTGGTCTCTCCTGCAGCAAATTTCATTGCATCGCCCCAAATGTTACTAAATTTTCATTTCGCCCCTCCATAGTTTAAAAATATATAAATTAAGTCCCTCTTCGTATTAGGGGGAAACGATTCTAATTATGTGGGATAACCAAAATTCATATTGAAAATTTTGAAGGCGCAAGAGTTCCCTAATCTTTATATAAATCAGACCATAAAGTAGTGCTCTATTCTTATTTGTTCGATTTATTTTTTTTTTAAAAAAAGGTATTTTGCCCTCATAATTTTTACTGATTTGAATTATTTTACCCTCGTAATTTAATTAGTTGTCAATTGTATCGTGTATGATAGTGAAAATTTTTCCTTTATGATCACTGCCCATGACATTTAATTTGACAATGGAGAAATTCAAAGTCATTTTGGAAAACCCAACAAAACTATAGGAATGATTTTTTTTTTAAAAAAAATCCTTTTGATTTAAATCTCTAATAATTATATAATTGTTGGCATATAGTTTAGCCAATTTATAATTTTGAGATATTTTAAAGCAGTTTAAGTAAGTTAAGATATATATATATATATATATATATATTAATTAATTTTATAGAAGAATGATGCTTCTATAATTTATTCGTGAATATCTTTATTGTTCACTGTCCCATCCTTGAATCTTAGAGAATTGAATTATAAATAATATATATAAGTAGTGTCCACATACCTTTGATTGAAGGTGAACAAGAGTCGCTGGGCCGGAGAGTTTGGAGATTAACATGGAGGCTAGCACTTAATATTTCATCTGTTCCATCGACTTTGCAAACTATAAAACCTAATAACAAAATTAATAATGACGAAGAGAAATAAGGATCCATATTCTTACTGTAGCACATAGTTGAATGTTATGATCTTGCATAAGTCGTATTTATAGAGAAAGATCGATATGCGAGACTAGGCTAGTCGGTTCAATCAATTTATTCAAAAAATAAGCTAAATCAGCCAAAAAATGAGTTGAAGCGTCAATTCATGTTTCAGCATGGCTCCAAATGGAGGAGAGACTAGTCATGGATACAACGCCCAAACAAGTCCACACCACCACAATTAGGACAGGACTAGGTGTTGCAAGTTATATCTTTCCTTGGAGAAAACAAGAGGGGAAGTCCGAAAACAATTTGAATTTGTTTGATGAGTCGATAAGTTTCGAAGTGTCCTCAATACAGAAGAGCTTTTTTCTTCGAGATCATCGAGTCAGATCAGAAATCTTCTTATTGCAAGCCACCGAGTCGAGAGGCTTTTGTGGAGATGTTGCCGAGTCGAGTTGAGCATCGAGTCGAGAGGTTTTGACGAACAAAGAATGGTTGAGGCCGAGTCACTGAGTTAGCGCCGAGTTGATCGTCGAGTCAATCGTCGAGTCGAGATGAACAAAGAATGGCTCGGGCCAAGTTGATCGTTGAGTCGAGAGTCTACTTGTGTCGGGCCGTCGGATCAGGTACTGTCGAGTCGAATTGGAAGAGTTCTTCCGTCGAATTGCCGAGCTGGGAGACAGAAGTAATGAACACCAAGTTGCAAAATAGTCGAGGTCTATGTCCGCACAAATTCTTTAAAATAGATTCGTCCTCCTCCGGTAGGGTGTTTACGAGGTTTAGCAGGACGTCTATTTCCCATGATACAATGGCAAAATCGCGGACTCAAACAAGTACAAGTATTTCGCGGCGAATTGAAAATACACCTGAATGCTATCATTGTGGAGTTGGAAACAAAGAACAAACCTTTTTCGAGTTCGCAATCTTGTCTTATTTTATAGAAGAGACCTATTAATGACGGAATCGAAAGGTTAACCATAATATCGTCTTGATTCGTTTAATTTACATGAATCGAAAGGTCAATCATAATGCTATCTCGATTCAATTGATCTACTATTAATTAATTAATTTCTGACCATTTATGTCAGAGTTTCAATACGAATTTTCTATAATTTAATGTGAAAGTTTTCGGTCATCTTTCTGTTTTACCAATTAATCAATTTTTTCTTTATATTTTGTTTAATTCCATTCAAATTCATTGACCGAGAGTTAAAAGCTTTTTGTACGTATATTTGTCGTGATGTCAATCTTGAAGTAATTTAGTTAAATATTTTTATTTAATTTAAATGGGTACGTCTCAAACAGAGCCAAATTTTGTGTGACCCACTTCTTTTTCCCCTTGGACCACCCGTACACATTGATCAGAAGAGAATGAACAATTGATTTGTCATGATGTGTAAAAGTAATTTTGTTTAATATTCTTATTTAATTTCAGTACGTGTCTTGACTCATTAAGTCATGGAACCTTGTTCTATCGACGTAAACGATGTCTTCTAATACATAAATGAAAAACACACATTGACAACGTGGGAGAATGGAGGTTGAAGAACGTGAGAAAAAAACAGAAAGTCTCATCCAAATCGCAATCGATGAAATTAAATTAGAAAGTTGGATTTATCAATATTTCAACTTGGAGACGATAGAGTTAGAAACTAACTGACTGAATGGTTTATGCTCGATTGAAACATTCAGCCTGTCTGATGATGATTTGTACAATTCTTCCTCACCTTAGTCAGTACTCAATCCTCATGCATCATGTTTCTTTGAAAAATACATCACAGAAGTAAACAAGAATATCGATTGAGATTGGTAGAAGTAATAGATGAGGGGAGATCCATATGACAGTGTCACTGGGAACTAATGCATATTTTATCACAGTCACTATGCCACTCTTGATGAAGTATCCTTCAGTCTCCCTCACTGCTTCTTGCATATTATCACAGTTGATGACCTGATTTAAAAAAAAATAAAAAATGTTGCATCAAGACCTTTAGTTTATAGTCGTAATTTATGAGAGCATAATCGATAAAATTATACAAATTCTATTAGTCTTCACATCGAGAAATAAATTCAAACTCCTTGGAGCATGAGCAACGAGGTTAAACTTTTACTATTAAATGAATTCAAATCTAACTTACTATGCATGTGCATAACCAAATTTTTTTTATCTCTTAACTTAATGTGATACGGTACGAATTTTCTTCCTCGATCTTAATTAGGTCGTCGAGGATGGATTCTCTCCGATCACAATAGTAAATCTTCAGTTTTTTCTTGTCAAATTTAACACAATTCAGACGACTGTCAATGTTCCGACTAACGACCCTCAAATATCTAAGTTTGAGATGTTGGAGAAGATAAACATGTAACCGAAGTAGTGAATAAAGTAGCATAGAGAAAGTAAATGTACGAATGATCGGATCCCCCTTCTTCCTCCTCCTCTCCTCCCTTTTATCGCCCCATTCTCCACGACTTCTTGGTGATGCTTTAGTGTAGGTCATTTTGTAACAACCTGTAAGGATGATGGTCCACGTGGAAAGCCACGTGGGCCGAGGTGACGATATTGTTAGATTATTAGAGAATGCTCATGTAAAGAATCCTTTGTGTGGGCCTATAAGGCGTCCACAAGCTATTATTAAAAAAGATGACATGTATGAGTGAACTTTAACAAACTGTTAAGAGAATATTTCGTGAGATCTCACATTAACTGACTTGTTATTCCTCCATTAGAAGTGGTCCCATCCTAACTGATTTATTGTTCTTTCCCCATGATTTATTCCCCCAAGATTCAACCATGTATTTTATCTCCCGAGTTGTTGCCCTTCGACTCAACACCTTTTCCCCTGAGTTGGTTTTTCCCTGACTTGACACCCTATTTACTTCCTGAGTCATCTCTTTTCAGACTCAAAACTCTGTCTACTTTCCAAATCGTCTCTTTCTCGACTCAATACTCTGTCTACTTTCTGAGTTACTTCTTTCCTGACTCGGTACTCTTTCTATTTCTCGAGTCGTCTCCTCCCCAACTCTACACTCTATCTACTTCCTGAATCGTCTCTTTTCCGACTCAACACTTTGTCTACTTTCTGAGTTGTAGGTCACTGTCTTTGTCGACACTCTTTTTGTTACTTGTTAGTGTATTTCACTGTGATTTATGGTTTATTTGTGATAGCAGCTATTTGAGTCTTGTATCGGTAGTTTATCTTATATTGTCACAAGATGGTACCGTCTGATTGACGGACATATATACTCTCGAGGCATGACAAAGAGCATTATTAAAATATACCTTAAGATTTACCTTAGCTCCCCTGCATGTGTAGCTCCTTTCTTGTCCTTGGTTTGCTCCCTCCCCCTAGGGCATCGAGTCCTATAGTGCATCTTTTTATGACATTTGAAGCAAACTATATACTTCTTGCACTTGATTGTTGGGGCTTCGACATCCTTAGCTTTTTCATGAACTTTTAGCGTCGGTTGAGTCTTCTTGACTCTTTTTGAACACTTGCTCTTATAGTGTCCTTGCTCCATACACTCAAAACATGTAATATGATTTTTATTTTTAATTTGTATGCTTGCATTGAGTTACCTAAGTCGGTATTTTGAGCTTGCTCTTCTTCTCTCTCAGAGGTAGATGATTTTTCCTTCTTGCTCCGGCATTGAGGAAGGTCTCTCCTCTCCCTCAATTCTAGAAATGGAGGCTTCCTCCAATTCTTCCACCTCCTCTACCAGTCCGGATGTTGATTCCCTCTCAACTTCCGAATTCTCACTCTCTTAAGAGGATGAGCTTGCTTCTTCGGTCTCCTTCTTCAATTGAGCCGATGATGGATCTTCATGATATTTTTCCAACTTACTCCAAAGCTCCTTGGCATCATTATAATCTTCTAATCTACATAAGATATCATTAGAGATTACACTAACTAAGATACTCATTACCTTATTGTTTATATTGAAGTATTGGAGTTGCTCCTTGCTCCACTTCTTCTTCTTGAGTATTCTCACATTTTCATCCTTCGGAACATCAAACCCTACTATAACACTAATCCAATTATAATAATCACACATGAAAAAATATTTCATCCTTATCATCCATTGCTCAAATTCTTTGGCTCCATAGAGTTCATATAAAGGAGGCACGTTGATGTCATGTCCCAAGTCAAAACTCAGTTTCATCTTGCTCTCTAGCGTTGCTCCCTTAGTTGTTAATCCATGAAGAGTGTCCTTGCTCTAATACCACTTGTTAGGGATCGAATGACATCATTAGAAGGGGGTGAATAGCATTTCTCGTCATTTCAAATTCGATCACTTGTGTGCTTGTCTACAATACTTGTTAGCATAGCGGAATATAGAATAGCAATAACAAAACACAACAAACACGAATGCAATACACAAATGCAAGGATATAATATGGTTCGGAACTAGGGTTGCTACTCCATGGGGCGTGATGCGGCGAAGAAGATTCGTTCGCTTCCTTCCAATGCGATGAAGCACGAGGGGAGCATTGGGGGTTCTCTCCGGCCGCAACAGTAAGAATGAGAGAATAAAACAGAGAAACGCAAACCAACACAGGCAACGAAACCAAGACACAAGATGTAACGTGGTTCGAAATAAAAATTCCTACTCCACGGAGATGAGCTCTCTCACCGGATGCAGTGCCCAAGCACTTTCACTATAAACGTCCCTCTTCACGGAAAGGAAACTTCCGGAGGTAGGGCCGAAAACCTCTTACAGTCGAATCACAATATAAGAAAGAGTACAAGCAACGCCAAAGCAAAGGTCGCTACTCTCCTTCTCCGGCACAGTGGTAGCTCTCCTTCTCCTGATGTGTCTTCATTTCTTGTTTGTTGGAATGATGCGAAAATCCCTCCTCCTCTCCTTCTGTCCTCTTCCTCCCTTTTATCCTCCTCCTCTCATCCAGCGTTACTTCGCGAGTTGTCCCCATCGTACATGTGGCCACCACGTCCACCTGAAGAATAATTCTGTTACAGATACGAGGAGCGAAGGCTCCTCGAAATATTATGTGGGGACCCCCTTCTGTTATATAACACCTCTTCATTTACATTTCAGGAAATTAGGTTAGCCAGTCCCTCTCAACCATCTGCTTTTGGTAAAACTAACTTAGGTCTATAGCTCACGGGTGGCATAACCCTTAGGCTCTACGCCAGGCCGAACCAACTCCCCTTCTTTCTATATCGAACTAACTCCAGACTGACTAGGGCGAGTCGATTCTTATCCGTCTCATCTGCTTCTAGGCCCATCTAGCCGAACCGACTCTTGATTATTTCCTAGCGAAGTGCCCTCCGTCTTCGCTTCATCGTGTCAGTTGCCTCTACTGGTTCTCCCGTGCCAATGGTCTCAGATGTTTGCGCCCGAACCGTTCCTCCTTTCCTTCTCCGCTGAACCAATTGTTTGGTTCGAATAATGTCTTACATGTAAGCCCTCTTATCCGGTTCATAGAGAAGAGGTAACAACAGTATCATCAGTCAATCCCAAAAAATAATCAAGCGAGGTTATAAGCTTGACTTTCCAACTATATATAAAGTCTTTACTCCATCTTTTGCTTCATTAATGCAAATTTACTCTTCTCTTACAGCTCCACTGTATATGCTTGAGGCGGCCTAATGGGCCCATGGGCCCCGCGTCTCCTTTTCTTTTATATAGTTGAATCGTCACAAAAACCCTATATAAACCTCCGTCTTTTCCTTTTAGGTATTACTTAGCGTGCCTAACAATCCCGTCCCTTCCACTTCTTCCCTCCAGTGGTTTTCACCGGCGGCGTTTCAGCGACCCAGCCTTTCCCTTCCTACATGCTTCTCCTCTAACCCCCAAGTAAGTATTCTGTCCTGTTTTATACCTATGGCCCCTAAGACCACCATCTCGCCTCCCTGGTATGAGCATACCATCACCCAACTAGATTGCGATCATTACTTCTTTAACCTTAAAGATAGATTCATAGACTCTTCCATAAAATATTGTTTCACGACCAAGCTTCACTGACCAAACCGTCCTCCCCCCGATTTGACTTACTTCTTTTTCGAACAGTTCCTTAATGGCCTGTTCCTACCTGCACCCTCCCCTTATCTAGAAATCTTAGATTTTTACGGACTGCCGCTGAACCAATTTACCCTCAATTCCTTTCGCATTCTATCAGGGGCCTTTATAGTATTTCAACACTTAAATCTTCCTTTATCCCCTCAAATATTTCACTACTTCTTTCAGTTAAAATCTTCCAAGGCAGGCCTCTTTTATCTATCTAGCCGCACGGATTGCTAATTTTTAATGAATATGCCTACTTCCCATAAAGGATGAGAAGAATTATACTTCTTTGTTCAGCTCCCTGCACCTCTACCCCACTCGGACACATGGAAGCTAGAACTTCCCGAATTGCCTTCTTTCCGTGAAATGAGGACCCAGTGTCCTTTCTCGGAGGTGTACAAGGTACTGGGAGAATCCCATTATTGTTCAAACCACCTAATAAAAACCCTTCTTCTAAGCCACTTTGGGCTGTCTCCCTTCCCTTTGACGGCTTCTGCCGCAATAGGTAGAATGATATTTATCCTTCAATATAACTTCTGACTGGCAGCAACCATTTTTCTCATCAGCGCATTTTGCAGATAATCTGATACAGGACGCTCTAGTGAAGGAAGAAGAGATTGAGGCCGCCAAGAAGAAGAAGACCTCAACAAAGAGAGGCAAGTCTGTGGCAGCCCCTTCTTCCCCTCGGAAAAGATTGCGACCCGCTAAGGAAGGAGCTCCCAGTTCGTCAGCTCCTCCTCCCTCTTCTTCTGGTCACCATGGTTCCCAATCTTTAACCATCTATGAACCGAGGAGGAAGGACACCACCTTATTCGTCCCCTCCTCGTCTCCCCAAGGAGGAGATTCCCCTTCCCACTCTCCTGTTTCATCCTCCCTTCCTCATGATTCTCCCTTATCTTCTCGAACCGAATCCATCTCCGCCCCTACCCCCTCAGAAGCACTTACTTCTCCTGCCCCTCTTCAACGTATTGATCCCACTCTCCCCCCTGAGGGGGAAGATCTTCTCCCCCAGAACCCGTCAACGACTACCTTGAGGTCGCGGCTGCAGATCCGTCACCCTTCGGAGGTGAAATTCTTCAATCAATTGGGCATATAAGGCCCTTGCGACCACGTGAGCAAACTGCTGGTGGAGGTAACTGCTTTCCCCGTCTGACCTTTAGTGTATGCACGTTCATCCCACTATTTGTTGCACCTGACGGTGGCATTTCCTTTCCTTCAGGCCTCGGCCAAGCATGAAAAAATGGTATCTCAGATAGCTCAGTTTCAATCCAATGTGGAGACGCGTCATTTTGCTTCCTTGGTGCACCAAAAGCAACTCGCTCGGCAACTGAGCGAGAAGGAGCAAATAGAGTCAGATTTGTGGGGCCAATGTGAGGATTCCATGACACAATTGGCTCTGGTTCAGAGTGGAAAGGAGGAACTCCAGCGAAAAAATGAAGACCTTGAACAACAACTCTTCCTGCAATCCAGCGAACTTCAACAGGTGGACCTTCTCACTCACGAACTAACAGGATATAAAAGACAGCTGGGGGATGCCATTATTCAGGCTGCTGATTCTTCCACTACAATTAGCGGCCAGCGGGAATGCCGGCTTGGCGAGCGCCCAAACATGGAAGGCCACCCAAAAGTCTTGTTTAGAGAAATGTCAAGAACTTTCCTCCATGGTGGCTACCCTTCCCCAAGCCCTATTGGCAGCAACTCGACAACAAACGGAACTTCATCAAGAATACTCTGAAGCTCTTTCGGCTTTGGGTCAGCAAGTCATACAAGCATCAACCGAGAAAGATACCTTGGCAGTCCAACTAGCTGAAAGTCAGACCCAGCTAGCCGAGTGTTAAGCTCAACTAGTCAGTTGTCAGTCTCAACTGAAGGAGCAGGAGGCTGACTTGAAGGGGCGCTACGTCAAGAAAGGAGTGGACCTATTTATTCTTGACTTTGACGGGTCCTCAGCCTTAAATGCCGAACGAGGATATCCACCTCTCGGCACGGACACTAGTTATCTGAACCCTGTAGATGCACTGTCTAAATGCCCCCCAGAACTCTTTGAATTGTAATTTATAACATCTTGCTCTTTGTAACGACTATTTTCCCGCTGTTGAAGAATGTTTATATTGGCATAGCTTTTTGTTGTTCCTCGTGTGCGCTTTGGTGCGGGTCAGGAATTTTAGGTTGATTCTGTGCCTCCTTCTTCTTACAATTATGTCATATTATCCATCTCGCCCGGAGTGATGACTTCCCCTGTTCGAAAATTCATTCAGAAAGTCCCGGATGATCTTCTCCATATCCGACTCAATTTTGGCTCGGAGGAAAGTTAATTTACTTCGGGCTCTTGATCCTCTTTGACTATCTTGCTGTTCCGGAAATGGTATCGTGATAAATACCCAAGCTGATGTCATTATGATATTAGTCTCTTCAGATAGATTGACAGTTTTAATCTTTTTATACAATTTAATGGTGTGTTGTAATAGGCCAAGTCTTAAGGTCGCCTAGTGTATGGCTTGTTTCTTAGCTTTTCCAAGTAGCCAAAGTGGGTGTTAGTTCCCTTATATTGAACCTTCATCTGTAATCATCTGGCTCTTCTCGATCGTTGCATATGAAGGAATGGTTATAGATGGATGAAGAGCTCTATAGAATTTCTATGACCATGAGAACACACTTCACGAGTGATTGCTGAATGCTAGTTTTGTAATGCCAACACCGGATCATCCAGTCATTATTCCTTAAATAGCTATCAGTTACGTGGACCGTCACATTAGCGGTCTTTCATCGTTGTCCTTACGTGTGAGGGGGATAAATCAGATCTCAAGTGGCTAGCGCAAAAATACGGAGTCATCGGTAGTCTGATCGTCACCTTCAGAAATCGATCCCTTGTCTTTTTAAATTTTAACACGACTGTGCTAACAATCTAGATTGACCTCGAGGCTAAATATATATATAAAATAGCTATCAGTTAGAGTAGGACATAACGTTGTCAGTACGGATTTGATACAATCCAACTGCAACCGAACTCCAGGGTAAATAAAACTTAACCATCGGATATATAGTAGGACAAAACGTTGCCAGTACGGATTTGATACGATCTAATGACAACCTCCAGCGCCAAAGCCAATGACTCGTTCGTTGAGATCGTAGAGCACATTGAAGCCTTTCTGTTGAGTATTCCCCAGGATGCTCATGCGGCTGTCGTCTTCGTTGCCAGCAAATGCGAGGCACATCTGAGTCGAACTCTCCCCGGAGAGAATTCCAGCAAACTCCAGGTCGACGGTAACCCCTCCGCCCAGGTGTAGCGCCACACTCGGGATGGTCACTTGGTCGCCGGAGCCACTGAAGTCGTAGCACGTGTCTAGCAGTCTATTCCCTGGTACAGACTCGTACGCTGTCATTCCCTGACGGAAGGCTGACCTGAGTGCGGAGTACGCCGTCGCCGGAAGCCGCGTGATCACCGTGCCGGAGTCAATGATGGTCCCGCCGTTGGTGAAAATAGAGGGAGGCACCGCCAGCAGTTTTCCGCCCACGCTGATGCCTGTCAACGCAAGGAAGTAAGACTCAGGGTTATTTGAATCGAGCATCGGCGTGAGCTGGAGATTGCCGGTGGGGTAGCTGCCGAAGGCCAGGTAGCCGACGGAGCTGGAGGTGAGCGGCAAGCAGTAGGAGAAGACGCCGCCATACTTGTCGTACGTCTGTGATACGATGGACGGCTTGCCACTGTCTAGGCCGAGGAGCCCGTCGGTGCGGCCGAAAATGCCCGTGTTGTTCTCGCCGCACCCGAAGCGGAATCCGGGGATGCTGTCGTAGGGGGAGAGCGTGAGTGTATCCTGCGCGTAGAAACCGGTGGTGAACGATTGGTCTAGGTAATCGACTTCGTAGATGCATGTGGAGTCAGAGCATCTGGGATCGCTGAGTTCGTTGCAGAAAGAGGAGGCGCAGGAGATGTTGGCGTAGGTGGAAGAGAGGGAGGGGTCGAACAGGGGAGCTTCTTGTTCGTAGCAGTGCACGACGCAGGGCTGGCACTGGATCCAAGAGACGCTGCTTCCGGTGTCGAAGACGACGGTCTGGTCCTTCTTCGGAGTTCCGAAACCGACTGTGACGACATAGTTGCCTTCGCCTAGGTATAAGCCGCTGCGGGTGGGTATTGAGGTGCCGGAGGCGGCGAGCGGCTCGGAGTGAGAGACGCGGCGGTGGATATCGTCAACGCGAGCTTGGTCCAGTTCGAGAATTTTAGCAAGGGAGAGCTTCTTCTGGTTGCCGGCGAACGGGGAGCAGGGGCCGTATCGGTGAACCACGCGAATGCTTGTCCAGTTGGTACCGGAGCTCACTCCTACAGCAAATTTCACTTTGAACCCCTCAAACTATACTAAAATTTTACTTCGACCCTCCACAGTTTGAAATATAAAAATTTTTATTTTACCATTCTCAAATGTCACCCCCTTTAGCTGCCTCCTTTTGTTATTTTTTTTAATCAATAATTCAGATATTCAAATCTTTTGATTAAATTTTAAAAGTGAATGATTTGATTCCACATATAAGTTTTCATCAATCATCGTAATAAATTCAATATTATCTAATATAGACTTTTAACTTCTCCAACTTTGCGTCATTTATTGGATGTCATAGAGTCATTTTAGAAAAGCCAACAAAACTATGAAAATGAAATTAAAAAAAATATATTCCAATTCAAATCTCTAATTAGTATACAATTGTTGGCTTATAGTTTTGCTACTTTATAATTTAGGATTATTTTAGAATGATTTAAGTAAAGATTAACATATGCATATATGGCTAATTTTTAATAACTAACTTTATATATAATCATATTATTTATGCATAACAATATATAATTAGAGTTAACAAACCTTTAACTGAAGGCGAACAAGAATCTCTGGGTCGGAGAGTTTGGAGATCAACATGAAGACGATCGCTTAATATTTCATCTGTTCTAACAACTTTGTAAACTATAAAACTTAATAGCAATATCAATAATGGCGAAGAGAAATGAGGAGCCATACTATTGCTATAGCCCAAAGTCGAATGTTATATATATGAAACTGCATAATCCTTAATTTATAGAGAAAGATATGCGAGATTAGGCTGGTCAGTTCAATCGATTTATTCGAAAACGAAACCAAAAAAAAAAAAAATTTTGAACCTTCAATTCATGTTTCAGTATGGCTCCAATTTGTCCCTATAAGAATGACGCCTTGATAAGATCGTATGTCAATTAGTGCAATAAATAAAAGTCGATTTCGAAAGAAGGTTTTAAATTATCTTGTCTCGGACTCATATAGTCATGCACGGCTTTACTAATCGTGTCAAGGACAAAACTCACCCGTGATTTACTCTCTTTCATATTTGTAAGACCGGAGTGAGGGGTCGTTCGATTGACGATTCCAATTTTTGCACAAAAATATAACCCCAATTTATAGCATGACAAGGATGAGGAGTTGTCAAACTAGTAGAGTCGTCAAGTTAGGTTAGACCGATTGAGTTGACCCTCCCCACTAAGTAATTTAAGCGGATTGAGTTGAAATTTTATCAACTCGTCATTTTAATTTTGCAGGCCTAAACGAATCAACCCGCACGGATTGCAGGTCTAGACGGATTGGTTCGCGGGTTGAGAAATGTTAAAAGAAGATAAATCTTGTGAAAAAAAAAATTATTTAAACTTTGTTTTTACTAATATTCTAATACTAGCAAGTTTCTCATAATTACAATTTTCTTCTATTACACATACACCTCAATAAAGTATAGGAGAAGCTAGAGAAAATAATAAAAGAATATTTGATTTAAGTACTCTAATAATTTTTTTATAGTATAGTTAGTTTATAATTATTGGGTTACTACTATTTCAATTAATATAAGAAATGATGACATATCATAGTCAACGAATCACGAGTACTGAAAATTCTCAATTAAATCTCTATTTGGATGAGTCAAAACTTGAATTTACATATTATCAAGATTTGGATATTTTGGAGTATTGGGAGAATCAAAAACATCGTACTTAACATTGTCGATCGATAATTGAATCTCAATTATAAGATTTTAGTTGATTCAAATGCATGCTTTCTTATCATGATATTCTATCCGTCTTACTAGTTATCACATCAAACCCTCAACGCCTCAATAATTTTGGATTTTTTTTTCCCACGGGCTAGCCTGCCTAATCCATAACCCGCCTTGGGTTGGATTGGGTTGGAGATTTCTCAACCCGTCAAGATGACGGATCGACTCGTCCTTCTCCATTAAATATTGAATTTATGAAGTCAAAGTTTCTATATAAATATAATTTAATTAGATATTTTTATAATATTTTTATTTAATTTGAACAGGTGTCTTGAAAACGACCAATTTTTATGTGATCAAGCAAAAGAAAATAAACAAGTCCATATCATAAGTAGGTGCCTTAAACACTGTGTGGCCCAATTCTCTTTTTGTTTTAAATTAATTAAAGAGATTAAGTAGAAGAAAAATGAACAAGTCCATATCACAATTGGGACAGGAGTCCTGCATCCTAGACCGAGTCAAAGTATCATTACAGAGATCAAGTAGAAGATAAATCGCGGCATGGACAATCATAATTCGATTAGATTTCAGTCGCAGTTCAATCGTTATCTGGTTCGTCGAATGATTAGATGACGATGACGACGACAATGACAATGGTGACCCCTATGGGTTCAGAGATTAACTATAACATTCTCTGAAGAAGAATGTGTTATGGATAGAGTACCGTGCATTTTTTTATTTACTATGTAATACTATTTGATCGGACGATAGAAAAAGTAATTGCACACGTGCACACTGATGATCGTGTAGCATAAAAAACATACACACACTATATATATATAATTTTCATACACTATGCATCCGTTCTTATGCGATGGTCATTCAATCGTCTGATTCGTATAATTGCATAGTAATGAAAAATGTACGGTATTTTCGTCGAGCATACTATAATTCATCCCTGAATTTATTGGGATCGCCGACATCATTCTCGCCACTAACAATAAGTCTACGGTTGCATGCGATCGAATTAAAACTCAATTCAATCAATCGCGACATCGTGGTCGATCGTAGCCGAAAGGTGTGGTACCAAGCTGCTATGGAGAAAAAAATTAAGTTCGTTTTCAATGTTCTTCATCGTCAGTCTCTCGATGAGGATGAAAAAAAAATAAAGCATAGAGATGATATGCTCTTTAACCCATTGGCTAAAATAGTTGAGGGTCATTTTAAGCTCAGAGAGAATTTTAGGCCTCCGTCCAAATATGACCCTGTCTTTCTTGGAATATATTCATATTATTCTAATCAATGGATCATTCCGAGAGAACTTTTAATATGTATCTATCTGACTCCGCGGGTGTATTATGCTATCAAATGATGGATTTATATCAATAGAAAACAGATTAACATTATTTTTTCTTTTTTTTTCCATCAATTGAATTTGTATAACATCATGCGAATTTAGAATTACATTAGATCAATTCATATAAAATAAATGCAATTGATGAAAAATAAGCGTTTAATTACTGCAACAAAAGGGAAAATTCTCCTTTGAATTAGGAGTGTGCAAAAATTTAGTTAAATCGATCGAAATTTAAAATTCGGTTCAGTTTATTCGGATATTCGAATTTTATTTTTAAAAATATTAATTTTTTCAATTTTTGAATTAAAAAAATCGGTTTAACTCATAAAATCAAATTAAACATCATCAGTCGACTTTTTTATATATCAATCAATTAATACTATAGCAAACAATGGACTGGTACTATAACACCAATCGATTGTTACTATAATAACAGTCATCTGAGATTAAAAAATAATTTTTTATTATTGATTTGATCGGTTCGATTTTGTTAAAAATTTTGATCGTTTTGATTTTATAAAAAAATATTTATTTATTCAATTTTGATTAAATCAGTTTGATCGATTTGATTAATAACCGATGAATAAGTCTGCTCAAAACCTCTCACGTTAGTCCCATGATAAAGAAAGAGTAAATCATGATAGATCTTTAACTTTATCGGTGCTTAGACACAGTAGAGAATCGACACTCTAAGCATAATAAGATTGATCTGTGTCCACTACGACAATTTGCTAGCCATCCGATTTTATTCGCGGAGACAACGTTTAACAACGAAACATGTCAAGAAAAATAAAACTGCAACTAAATTAATAATGAACTGCATCTCAATTAACCAACAGACACATAAAAATCAGTGTGACATTTATAATTGACATAAATCGATTTCGGAAGAAGATCTAAATTTTTTTCCTGGACTTAGATGACCTCCACTGTCTTTGATCAACACGTCAAGGGCCAAGGGCCCCTTGCGATTTACCTTCCTTACAATGACCATGGAATCGACCGATGGAGGCCGCTAAGTTGACGATTTCAATTTTTTACAGAACTTTACCATTAGAGTAGTACCAACTCGGTTATGTCGATATTTACCATTCGAGTACCAACTCGGCTATGTCGGTGAAAATAACCACTCAAACTATACGAATATATTCACAGAGGAGATTGGAATCCCAAATCTCTCCGATGATGCCATGGCGATTGTGGAGCGATGGAGTTTCAAGATCTCATAGCTATTGATGAAAAGGAGTTTCTCTCCGATCAGGATGAAGCTATGGAGTGATAGAACTTCCTCCTTTTGATCTGTTTCTGTAACAAGTTGGAACTGTCAATCTAGCGACTTCTATCGGCTTGTTCCACGGCCATTGTGAGAGAGATAAATCACGGAAGATTCTATAAACCGATCTTTCGGAATCGACCCATACCACTTCTATAAGCACCGCCGTATCTTAGCTACCACGTCATCCCCGTAGAGACAATTTCCTCCTTCCAATCGGTATGAGAAATGTAGTAATTGGAGATGAAATGAAGCCGAGATGGAGACGAAATGGAAATAGAGGCTCCGTTACACTCTTGAATTGAATCTGAATCAATCTCAAATCAAATTGGAAATGCCCCTCAATCCTCCTCGATGCTCTCCTTGATTATTCTACAAGATAAAACACACATACATTTCAGAAATAATGTATCATTTTGACAAAAAAATTGAAATAAAATTTAAAATACATTCTTGCTCATTTTTATTAACTAACTTTATATATAATCATATTTATGCATAACAAAATATAATTAGAGCTCACAAACCTTTAACTGAAGGCGAACAAGAATCTCTGGATTGGAGATCGAGATCAACATGAATCATCTGCTCTAATTAATAACTTTGCAAACTATAAAACCTAATAGAAATATTAATAATGGCGAAGAGGAATGAGAAGCCATATATGATATTGAATAATCCATAATTTTATAGAGAAAGAGATGCGAGATTAGATTGGTCGGTTCAATCGATTTATTAAAAAAAAGAAGCTAAATCAGTCAAAAAAAAAAAAGAGTTGAACCTTCAATTCATGTTAAAGTATGGCTCCAATTTATGCATGATGAGGATGAGAATAAGAAGTTGACAAACTAGACCGAGTCAAAGTTTCTATATAAATATAATTTAAATAGATATTTTTATTTAATTTAAACAGGTGTCTTGAAAACGACCAATTTTTATGTGATCTAATTCTGTTTTAGGTTAACCATAGATGATATTAAGCAAAAGAAAATGAACAATATATAGTCCATATCATAATTAGGACCGGAGTAATAATTAAGATGAGCAGTCTACACCTATATATATGGCATGATGCATGTGTAAATCTTAAAGTAATTTAATTAAATAATTTTTATATTAAATTTAAGTAGGTGCCTTAAACACTGTCAATTTTTATGTTGTCCAATTCTCTTTTATTTTAAATGAATTATAGAGATTAAGTCGAAGAAAATGAACACGTCCATATCCCAATTTGGCGGTGCTGCGATGGCGCGCTGGCAGCGGCTCGCGTGCCTGTAGTGACTGCGACCACGGTCGACGAGTGAGGCGGGGTCGACAGTAGCCGAAGGCATTGCTGGCGGCACCGGAACTGCAGCGTCAGAGGCGACGAGGACGTGGCAGAGGATTGCTGCGGTGCGGGGCGTTCCGTGACGGCGGAAGCTGGCCGTGGTGTGGGTCAAGTCATGGCGACGGAGGCTGGCCGGAGAGTTTTGGGCGCGCCGTGGCGGGCACGCGGTCCGTGCTCGTGAGCAGCAGGGCGAAAGCGGCGGGGTTTGGAGCTGGGGCACGAATGAAAGGAAAAAAAAACGGGAAAGAAGGGAAAACGTAAATGAGCATTTTCTAAAAAACGAAAAATAATCGTTTTCTATTTTTATTTTTATTTTTAAGAGTATTTTTTAGAAAATTAAAAAAAAAATATTTTTTATTTTCTAGAAAAAGAAAGAATGAAAATAGAAAAATTTTCTACGAACTAAACGCCTCCGTAGTTTTTTTTTTTTAAATAAACTCTTAACCAAGCCTTAGTTTATATAGCCTTAGACCTAATTAAAATAATCAATGTTTTGAATAAAATAATTAAACTTAATTAAATCTAATAAAATTTTATCTCAAAATTTCTAATAAATATTTAAATAACTAAATTTCATTTTAATTAAATAAATTCATTTTATCTATTTATTTCGTTTTAATAATAATTATTATTATATTAATTGTTTTTTTCGGTATATTACACTCCCTCACCCTAGTCAGTTCTCAATCCCCCATGCAATAGTCCTCTCGGAACGGTCTATTTGCTAAAGCAACACATATGTTACTAGAATGAACAAGGGTCGAATCTCGATGTGGAGTATAAAATCTTCACTCAGACTCAGAAACTCTCTATTATTTTTAGCCAATGAGTCAAGGTATATAACCTCCCTCCCCGTGTGATTTTACCTCCTTTAATTATCAAGGAACCAACGATGGAGGACACTGAGAGCGAACATAATTATTTTTTATTAGAATCCCCATGCACTAGCTCACAATATGTAGAGCTGTCAAACGGGTCGACCCATGATGGAGCGGGTCAATCTGTCGTAAACTCAATATTTAGCGGAGAGGGACGAGCCAACTCGATATCTCGGCGGGTTGAGAAATTTCCAATCCAACCCAACCCAAGATGGGTTGTGGGTCAGGCGGGTCAACCCGCGGGCCACATAAATTTAAAAAATATATCTAAAATTACTGAGGTGTTAAAGGCTTGAAGTAATGACATGTAAGACAGATAGAGTACCATGATTAAAAAAAAATAAGTATTTGAAGTAACTAAAATCTTATAATTGAGATTCAATTATCGACTTACAAAATTGAGTACTGATGTTTTTGATTCCTTTCCAATGTTCCAAAATATCGGGCTGGAGTACTGCAGGGATTTTAGGATGTCCAATATGTATGGAGAGATCAAAGTCATTCAGATTGAAACACGGAAAGAAACCGAGTTATTTTGATTGTTATAGACAATTTTTACCGCCAAATCATAAATTCAGAAGAAATAAATTTACTAAGAATAGAATTGAAAGAACACCTCCACCATTGAGATTCACCGGTCAAATTTTATGGCAAAAAGTGCTTAACTTTCCATCTGTTATTGAAGACCCAAATGTTACAACATATGACTATGGAATTACGCATAAATGGATAAAATGGAGTATCTTTTAGGATTTACCGTATTGGCAGAGTAATTTGATTCATCACAATCTTGATTTAATGCATATTGAGAAGAATGTTTTTGAAAATTTGATAAATACGGTGATGGATATAACTGGAAAACAAAAGACAATCTGAATGCAAGAAAAGATTTGCGTCTCATATGTAAATATCCCACCCTTGATGTTGATGCAAATAGTAGGGGACCAAAATCGAAAGCAGTTTATACATTGAATATGGATCAGAAATGGATTGTTTGTGAATGGTTGAAATCATTGAGATTTCCTGATGGTTATGTCTCAAATCTTGGTAGATGCGTTGATTTGAAGGAATGCAAATTTATGGGTTTTAAAAGTCATGACTGTCATATATTCATGGAAAGATTAATTCCTATTGCTTTGAAGAAACTGTTACCAAATTTTGTCTGGGGTGCAATTACGGAATCAAGCATTTTCTTTCATGATATCTGCTCGACAGTACTGAGTCATTCACACATAGAGACATTAGAGAGAGACATTCCGATTATTATGTGTAACTTAGAAAGGATATTTCCACCGTCGTTTTTTGATTCAATGGAACATCTTTTGGTTCACTTGCCATATGAGGCTAAAGTTGGAGGTCCTGTTCAATTTCGATGGATGTATCCATTTGAAAGGTGGATTTTTTTGACTTTTTTCTTATTGTTATTTCATTTGGTCAAATTTAGTCTAATTTATTTGCTAATAAATTTTATTGTATTACTCTTAGATTCCTCTATCACTTGAAAAAAAAGGTGAAAAATAAGGCTCATATTGAAGCTTCTATTGTTAATGCATATATTGTGGAGGAAGTTACAACTTTTGCATCATATTACTTTGAACCTCACGTTCAATGCAAGAGTCGGAAAGCAAAAAGAAACGATGAGGGTCACATTGATCCAAATTTGAGAGCATTCTCAATTTTTAATTATCTTGGTCGACCAAGTGGATCTTGTACAAGTAGATACTTAACTGGTCTGGAGTGGCGAGCAACCCATACATATATTTTATTGAACTGTCAAGAAGTAACGTCGTATTTTGAGTAAGTATATAAATGTTATATTAAATATTTTGTATATCATAAAATATTATTCATGTTTTATTTAATTTTATTGTAGGATTTTTCAAACTTTATATTTGGAGCTTCCGGAGCATGAGTTTAATAATTTCTGTGATGAAGAATTTGCACAATGTTTCAAAAATTATGTAAGTAGTATAAGATAGTAAATTTGATAAATCTTGTCTGATGACACATATTTATTTTACTTTAGGTTCTTGATAATCACGGTCACATTGAGCAAGACCTAATAAAATATCTGTCATGGGGTCCAAATTCAATGGTTAAAACTTGATCGACATATTTCATAAACGGATATAATTTTCATACTCAAGCATATGGAACTGGGAAAACTACAATGAATAGCGGAGTTTGTGTTCAGTCATTTATTGATGGGGGTGCAAGGAATGAATTTTACAGCTTACTAGATGAAATTTTAGAGGTAGCGTATCCAGGCTCAGATTTGCGAGTTATTTTATTTATGTGTCGTTGGTTTGACCCTATCAAAGGCATGAGGGTGCATCCACAGTTTAATTTGGTTGAAATTAACTACAAAAAATATACAAGAGGTACGAACCATTTGTATTAGCACAACAAGCGATTCAAGTATTTTATGCTTCATATCCTAGTCTGAGATGAGACAAAAGTGATTGGTGGACAGTTTGTAAAACAAAAGCACGTAATAAAATTGAGAAACATTGGGAAGACATAGCATATCAACAAGATGAAGTTGTCAATACATTTCATATCGAAGAGTATAATATTTCAACGTTACGAGATCCCAACGGCGTAGTAATAGACGTCGATGCAAGTGAACTGAATGAGTATGAAGATGAAGATTTCAATGATGAGGATGAGGATGACGATCACGATCACGATCACGATCACGATGACGATGACGATGACGATGATGATTAGACGCATTAGCAGACCGAAAATTTTATTGCAGACTTCGATTTCTAATTATTGGTAATTTACCTTTTATTCAGTATCAATTATATTTTAATTCACTGTGTTATTCGAAATTCCATATATTTGATATACTAATGAACTTTTTTTTTAGGGTCATCCAGTTACTATGAATATGGTAATATTTTCCTATTTTTCCTATTAATAATTCGATATGCAATTGTATTTTTTTTCCTGTAATATTATTCTAATAATCATGATTGTTAGTTTCGACGTGGCGGTTATAGACGTAGTAGTGATGGAAGATCACAGTCTTCCTCTGCTTCTGCCCTCGCACATTCTGATGCTCTTGTATGAAATATGCCCTCCATCTCTTCCCCAGTTGCAGGATCCTCTGATTCTCAGCATATACCTACTAATGTCTCTTCCCCAGTACAACAATCACTCGTAGAGAGGGAAGATACGAGAGAGTTTATATCTCAGTGCGGAGATTCGTAAGTATTCAAGTTTTACAATATCTATATTTAATTTTTAATACAATATGTTTTTTATAAGTATATAATGGGGTTTGTTTTTGATTTATGTTAGATTTACAAATTCTGTACATGTTATTCACGAGGTGAATAAAATAGTGAATATATACAAGACTTATACAAGCCTTAGGAAGAAATTAAAGTTCTGTAGTGGAATGAGTTCAAGGTAACTTATTTCAATCATTTAGTATATGAAATTGCAGTGAATATAATCAACTTTTATTTTTCTCTACTGCAGCGGGTATTTATTTGGGAGGAGAGTCAAACACTAGAGATTAGGAGGATTTTTAAGAAAAAATGTGGTGATCATATTAGAAACATACTAAATCATGCCAAAACTAGAAATAAGAAATCACACTGTATAACCGAGGAGAATTGAAATAAAATTGTTGTGCATTGGGGATCTGAGGAAAGTAAACGGAGAAGTGAACAAAATAAGCAAAATCAGAATTGTAACTCCGGCGTTATATCTGCCACGTATGCGGGAGGATCCATAAATATCGATGAGTATAGAGCTTGATTGGTGAGTATTTTCAATTTATAATTTTGTAATCTAATACTCACTAATTTATAAATATTAACTGTTTAATTTGTTTAGGCGAGGAGAGAGGCGAGCCATTATTTATTGACACTTTCACCAGTACATTCCAAAAGAAGGATAAAACATGAGTGGGGAAAGAGCTAGAACAATAAAGGTGTGTAATTGTAAAAATTTAATTTCCTATGTTACTATTTAATTTTTTTTCTTTCACAATAGGAGAAATACGATGAACTTTCACAAAGAAATTCGAGTGCAAGCGATGATGAAGTCGAATCGGAGCCATCTGTTAGCAATATAAATTTATGGCTCGAAGCATCTGGAGGACCGAAAAGTGGAAGAATACTTAGACTCGGCTCTTTGAGCCGATCTTATAGTCCCTGGTGCTTCTTCTTCATCCTCTCCAGCATCAAAAGCCCAAGTAATTCAATTAACCGAAGAGGTTAATCATTTGAGAGAGTTACTAGCGCAGAAGGAAACTGAATCGAGAGAGAACGCTCAGAAAGTTCAAGACTTAAATGAAAAGATGAACGAATTTCAAAGGCAATGAATGTTTATTATGCAACATCTTCAGTTAACGTCTAGCTCAAATCAACTTCCTCCTTACGCTCTGCTCCTCCTCACTTTGATCCTGTCATGGAGACAATGATGATGTATTTTTTGATGACGATGGTGATGATTGTGGTTATCTTTGACTGTATTTGTGAAAGTTTAATTGTTAGCTACTTGACTTATTACATAAACGATATTTATATTTTTATAAGTTTGTTGTATTTAAATGTTACCTGATGATAATGGTAGTTAGTTTAAACCTTATTTGGATGTATTTATTATATGTATAAATTTGTTTGATGTCCATATTAATGTTTGTTGTATAATTTTGTTAATATTATTGTGTGTTTGTTGTAAAATAGGAAAAAAAGAATAATTTAAAATATATATTTTTCAATGCAATGAAAATATAATTTTTATATGTATCTGATGTAAAGACTCCGATCATAATCCAAATTTATTTTGGGCATCAGTCGACTAGTAAACATTATCAGTCGAATGATGTATCATGCTTTCTGAGCGCCGCGTGCGTGACCCGATCGACTACTCACTGGCGTCGGCCGATGGATGGATATGAGCGGTCGATTGCCATATCGTAATTCAACGAGCGTCGTAGGCCGATCGATCGATCGATCGTGTACAATCACGATCGATGAATACATCGATCGGATAGTGAAAAATTTTGCGACGAATTTTTCTTTTCGTCGCCAAATTTGCAACGAAAAATAAATTTGTCACCAAATTTAATTTTATTCGTTAATTATGTTCATCAGATTTTGGTGACGAATATTTTTTTCGTCGCAGAATTTGGGACGAAAAAAATATTCGTCGCCAAATTTCATTATATTTGGTGGAGTATGCATGCGAGAGTTTTGCGACGAATAAATATTTCGTCACAAATTCGGCGACGAAAAAATTTATTCGTCGCTAATTTAGCGTCGAAAGTTTAATTCGTCGCCGAATTCGGCAATGAAAATAATTATTCGTCGCCGAATTTGGCGACAAAAATATTTATTCATCGCCGAATTCTGCGACGAAAAGTATTATTTGTCGCAAAAATTTGTGACGAATCTTCTTTGCGTCACCAAATTGGGCGACGAAACATTTATTCGTCGCCAAATTTGGCGACGAATTTTGAACCGAAAAAATTATTCGTTGCAATTTGGCGACGAATTTTTATTTTTCGTTGCAGAATTTAGCGGCGAATTATTTGCAACGAAAAATTTTTCGTTGCAAAAAAATTTTGCAATGAATTTTTTTGCAAAATTCGTTGCAAAATTCGTCGCCAAAAACCATTATTTTTGTAGTGGTTCACGGATGCTTACGAATGAGTTGTGTAGGATAATATTCTTGTGTGTGTGTGTGTATATATATATATATATATATATATATATATATATATATATAAAAGGAATGATGTCATATACAATTAATTTATTCGTAAGCACCTTCATTATTTATCGTCCGATCGGGTGAATACTATAGCTCAATCCTTGAACTCTAAGGGATCTAACGATGGATAATAGAGATAGGATGAATTATATATATATATATATATAACCACCGTTTCCAAGTCATCATATCCCGGTCTCACCAACAGACATATCAGTTCGGTACATCCGAGCCGAATAAGAAAATCATCTCGGCTATATTATATGCTAGACGCCCCACGTCTCGACCTCTTTTCCATCTCGACTATATTATATGTTAGACGCCTTGCGTCTCGGCCTCTTCTCCATCTCGGCTATATTATATGCTAGACGCCCCGCGTCTCGGCCAGTACTCTTCAGCTCGAACATATTGTATCCTGGACGCTCCGTGTCTCGACTTATTATGCATCTCAGCCTCACTATCCTTCACCTCGACCTCGTATCTCGGCAGCTGCACAATATATTGGCGGTATGGCTTTCCAAAGTATGATTTATCTCACCTAGTCAGGTGATGTGGTGGGTATTTTTGTTCATATGGTCAACAAAGCAACCTTATCAACATTTCCCTCCGACCAAGGAACAGAGACCCATACTGATTTTCATAAGCCTGTCTACCGCATTAATGAGGAGTTGTCTCCCATCAACCACACGATGAGCATTAATCACAGCCCATGCGCCTGCGACATTTATGAGAGTAATGATCCCCTGTTACCTCTAAGAGCATGCGTGAGTACGTCACTAAGTCATACCATTCATACCTATCGTACCGCTCAGCAGGAAGACTCGCTTTTATATAACCCTCCTGGAGGAGGAGAAAAGGAGGTTCACATTCTCACAACTCATGTCATTGCTTTTCATCACCCTTTCTTACTAATTCCTGCTTTTAGTATCGGAGGGACTTGACCGAGATCTCTCTCAGTGCCCTTAACCACGCTTCCCTTATAGGGATACGCCATTCGATCATCTCATGTCACAGTGGCTCAGCTCCCACTCGATACTCCGGCTTCCCTTCTCGACTTTCCCTCCGCATCGACCATCCTTCCGTCCGAGTTATCACTCCTTTGTCTCATTCATCACCGGACACCTCGTCGTATATATGGGTTGATCAGCTATGCATGCGCCAAGTCACTGGGTGCTTGTGCACGCAGTCTCTGCATGTGCACAGTGATTTTTTCACTGTACATTGCACAATGAAAATCACTGTTCACAGAGTAGACGTGCACAGTCGCGCATTGACTGGGCACGCAGATGATATATATATACATGATTTTGATCTATTACGTGACGGGTTAGTGCGCGCTCGTGCGCGAAAACGAGAAATGCACAGTGAAATCATGCACGCCTCTCTTCTCGCCCGACCATTGCAGCCCGAATCGTCGACGGACTACCGGAATCCATCATCGGGTTGGCACTGCTCGGCCGACGGCGGCGAAATCGGACGCGATCCGGCGCTAGTGGTCGCGGCAGGCGATCGCGATGTGTCCGGATTCGGCCCCGACGGTGGATTCCGACCGAGAATCGATCGGCCGAATCCGATCCGATCGGCTAACGGTGGTGGAATCGGCGCCGCCGACGATTTCGGCCTGCTGCGATGTGGGCGAGAAGAAATGCGCGGGGGCGAGTACGCGTCGTGCACGAACGCGAATGGAAGAAGCGCGCAATAGATCCTCTCTCTCTCTATATATAAACTTTTTATATTAATGTCTTATAGGAATCCAAATCCATAACCTTCAGGCTGCGTTTGGTAGGACGTAATGTAATCTAAGTTGTAATGTAATCCAAGTTGTAATGGAATGCAATGTAATCTTGATTACATTACATTGTTTGGATACAAATTATATGTAATCTTGGATTACAAAAGTCATTACATTCTTTTGTTTGGTGTCCATTACAAAGACGATAGGAATGAATCGACGACGATGACGTAGACAACGACGACGATAAATGGCGGCCAATCGGTGATCGACTCGTCGGTCGGTCACTGTCATCTGATCACCCGATCGTCGGCGACGATCATTGTCGATCCGCTCCGATCGATCGGCCGGTCACCGTCGGCCGTCCGTCGATCGTCGTCGATCGTCGGTCGGCCGTCGATCGGCCATCATCGGTCGTCGATCGATCCAAATCCGCCACCGGTCGATCCGCCGCCGATCGTCGCGTGATGCGTATCGATCGGTCGACGGGTCACCATCCGGCCTCGTCCGGTCGGTCGGCCAATCCGTGACGGTTGCCACCGACGGTCCGCCGGCCGATCGCCGGTCGGCCGGTTGATCGCCGTCGCTTGCCGCCATCGTCGTCGATCGATCGTCGTCGATCGCCGATCGACCGCCGATCGACCGTCGTCGATCGTCAAACACAGCTTAAATCCCATTTGCATACAATAAATCTCATTTGCATGCATGCAATAAATCACATTTGCATGCATGCAAATGTAATTTATTGCATGCAAATGGGAAGCTTGTAATGTAATCTGGATTACATAGGTTTTACTTTATAATCCAGATTACAAAACTTTAGTGTCTTTTGTAATCCAGATTACATTACATTACAATTCTAAGACAATAACAAACAAAGGAATCTGCCTTGTAATATAATCTGGATTACATTACAAGACAGATTACGACATATCAAACGTAGCCTCAATGAAAAGCTCTTCAAATCTAACTTACTTTGCATGTGTATAGCTCTTTTTTTTGGGTTTCTCATTAATCTTAGGAGTAGGAAATCAAAAATTTAGCTGACTATACAAGATCAAATATATATACATATATATTTCTAAGTACTTGTAACTATAAAAAGGCGATTTTTATTTTATTTTAATTTTTTTTTTTGCTTCTAGAGCTCCATACTTGAATGCTAGTTTAATTTTATAACTGGATTATCCAATCATTATGCCTTAAGTAGGTACGGATTTGATACAATCCAACTGCAACCGATCTCCAGGCCCAACCTATAAATAGCCATCAGATATATATAGTAGGACATAACGTTGCTAGTACGAATTTGATACAATCTAATGGCAACCTCCAGTGCTAAACCCAATGACTCGTTTCTTGAGATCGTACACCACATTGAAGCCTTTCTGTTGAGTATTCCCCAGGACGCTCAGGCTGCTGTCGTCTCCATTGCCAGTAAATGCGAGGCACATTTGAGTCGAGCTCAACTCGACGAGAATTCCAGCGACCCTCAGTTTGATGGTAACGCCGCCGCCCAGGTGTAGCGCCACACTCGGGATGATCCCTTTACCGCCGGAGCCACTAAAGTCGTAGCACGTGTCTAGCAGATCATTCCCTGGTACAGGCTCGTACGCTGTCATTCCCCTCCGGAAGGCTGATCTGAGTGCGGAGTACGCCGTCGCCGGAAGCCGCGTGATCACCGTGCCGGAGTCAATGATGGTCCCGCCGTTGGTGAAAATAGAGGGAGGCACCGCGAGCAGTTGTCCGCCCACGCTGATGCCTGTCAACTCAAGGTAGTAAAACGCAGGGGCGTTTGGATAGGAGAGCATCGGCGTGACCTTGAGATTGCGGGCGGGGAAGCTTCCGAAGGTCAGGTAGCCGACGGAGCTGGAGGTGAGCGGCAAACAGTAGGAGAAGGCGCCGCCGTACTTGTTGTACGTCTGCGATACGATGGACGTCTTGCTACGGTCTAGGCCGAGGAGCCCATCGGTGTGGCCGAAAAGGCCCCTGTTTCTCTCGCCGCACCCGAAGCGGAATCTATGGATTCTGTCGGAGGGGGAGAGCGTGAGTGTATCCTGCGCGTAGAAACCGATGGTGACCGAGCCGTCTCCGTACTGGATGCTGTAGACGCAGTTGGAGCCGGAGCATCCGTGCACGCGGAGTTCGTTGCAGAAAGAGGAGGCGCAGGAGATGTTGGCGTAGGTGGAAGAGAGGGAGGGGTCGAACAGGGGAGCTTCTTGCTCGTGGCAGTACACGACGCAGGGCTGGCACTGGATCCAAGAGACGCCGCTTCCGGTGTTGAAGACGACGGTCTGGTCCTTCTTCGGAGTTCCGAAACCGACTGTGACGACATAGTTGCCTACGCCGAGGTACAAGCCGCTGCGGGTGGGTATTCTGGTAGCGGCGTGCCGTTTGGAGTGAGAGACGCGGTGGTGGATATCATCAACGCGAGCTTGGTCCAGTTCCAGAATTTTAGCGAGGGAGAGCTGCTTCTGGTGGCCGGCGAACGGCGAGCACGGGCCGTACCGGCGAACCACGCGAAGCGTTGTCCGGTTGGTCTCTCCTGCAGCAAATTTCATTGCATCACCCCAAATGTTACTAAATTTTCACTTCGCCCCTCCACAGTTTAAAAATATAGAAAGTAAGTCCCTCTTCGTATTAGGGTGAAATGATTCTAAATTTGTGGGATTAGCAAAATTCATATTGAAACTTTTGATAGGCGCAAGGCTTCCCTAATCTTTATATAAATCAGACCATAAAGTAGTACTCTATTCTTATTTGTTCCATTTAAAAAAAAAAAAAAGATATTTTGTCTTTTACTGATTTGAATTATTTTACCTTCATAATTTAATTAATTAGTTGTCAATTGTACCGTGTATGATAGTGACAAATTTTCCTTTATGACCACTGCCCATGACATTTTGACAATGGAGAAACTCAAAAAGTCATTTTGGAAAACCCAACAAAACTATAGGAAAAACAAATCTTTTTTATTTATATCTCTAATAATTATATAATTTTTGGCATATAGTTTAACCAATTTATAATTTTGACATATTTTAAAGCGGTTTAACTTATGATTAATATCTACATGGCTGATTTTTAGTAATTAACTTTATATATAATCATATTTACGGATAACAAAATATATATAGAGAGAGCTCCGATCTGTTGCGCGACGACAAAATCATGCACGTCTGTACACGAAACACTGCGATGAACAATGATTTCATTGTTCATCGCAGTGTTATAAACAGTGGAAACACTGTTCATCAAAGTATTTCCACGCGTGTTTGATTTCAGTGCGCAGATGATAACTATTGTATATATATATATATATATAAAGTAGAGTCCACAAACCTTTGATTGAAGGCGAACAAGAATGATTGGGCTGGAGAGTTTGGAGATTAACATGGAGACGAGCACTTAATATTTCATCTGTTCCATCGACTTTGCAAACTATAAAACCTAATAGCAATATTAAGAATGGCGAAGAGAAATGAGGAGCCATATTATATTCTTACTGTAGCACAAAGTTGAATGTTATGGTATTGCATAAGGTGTATTTATAGAGAAGAAAATGCGAGACTAGACTAGCTAGTTGGTTCAATAGATTTATTCGAAAAATAAGCTAATTAATCAGCCAAAAAATGAGTTGAACCACCAATTCATGTTTCAGCATGGCTCCAAATTGAGGAGACTAGTCATGGATAGAACAAAGAATTAATGGGACGAGTAATTAAACATCTCGATCCATGGCATGCCATCAACTTTATATATGGGACCAGTTCTTTTTCCTCTCCAACTAATTTTAGAAAGTAGAAGAAAATTAACAAGTCATATATATCTTTATTATCTACCGTCCGATCGAATGTGTATTATATATATAATCTCCTATACAATCGATTTGTGAGCACCCATGAATACCTTTGTTATTTACCGTTCGATCAGTTGAGTGTTGGTGGTGGACTTACATGTGATTATCATAACCGTCCGATTGTGTCGTATTGATTTGAACTCGATTAAGTGATCTATTTATTGGTTTGCGGATTTCGGTTATTTGATATGGGGTTTAATGTGTAAAATCCGTTATAGAACGGATCCGTTATTGATGATGGGTCGATAATGGATCCGATCCGTTTTCTATATAAAGGACATGGTCCCCGTAGGAGCTGGCATTCTAATAGTCTCTTCGCATCTTATCGGCGAGAAGTTTACGACGCCGTCACTCCAGAACCCTATGGAAGATCGTCCTTTGCGTCTTTGTAGGAACTCCGAACCAGATCTCGCCGACTATGAGCGATGGCTATTCCGTTGCAATCAGGTTCCATTAATTTTGCTATCGTTTCGTTTTCTAACTTTTGTGGCTAAAAGAAATTCGATAAAACTAGATCTATTCCGTGAATCTTGTGGTATATATCTAGTTTTTTATATACATGTTTAGGATCGGGGAATTCTATCAATGAGCATTATAGTTCAATCCTTGAACTCTAGAGGATCAAACAATGCATATGAATAATAGAGATATTTACGAGTGCTCACGAATGAATTATGTAGAGCAATATATTTGTGCACGTGTCGATTTTAAAATAATTTAGTTAAATAATTTTATTTAATTTAAGTGGCTGTCCTGACCACGGAAACTAGTTAAATCCACTACCACCACAATTAGGACAGGACTAGGACTAGGACTAGGATGAGGATTCTTACATTGTCGATCGAGAGTTGAAGTATTTTGTGTGTATATATACTTGTCATGATGTCGATCTTGAAGTGATTTAGTTAAATATTTTTATTTAATTTAAATGGGTGTCTCAAATAGAGCCACATTTTGTGTGACCCAATTCTTTTTCCCCTTGGACCAACCGTACACATTGAGCAGAAGATACTGAACAATTGATTTGTCATGATGTGTAAAAGTAATTTTGTTTAATATTTTTAATTAATTTAAGTAGGTGTCTTGACTAGCTCATTAAAGTCATGGAATAATCTTAGTTCTATCGATATCTTCTAATGCGTCAACGAAAAATACACATTGGACAACATGGAGGAATGGTGGTTGAAGAAAGAGGGAAACAGAAGTAGCTCATCCAAATCGCTATGAATAAAATTAAATTAGAAATTTTGATTTATCAATATTTCGACTTGGAGATAGAGTTAGAAACTAACAAACTGATTTATGTTCGATTGAAATATTCAGCCTGTCTGATTATTAATATGACAGAATTGCTATTAGGATGATCTGTACAACTCTCCCTCACTCTAATCAGTACTTAATTAATCCTCATGCACCATATTTCTTTGAAAAATACACCACAGAAGTAAACAAGAATATACTGAGTCGATTGAGATAGGTAGAAGTGATAGATGAGGGGAGATCTATATGACAATTCCACTGAGAACTAATGCATCTTTTATCAGTCACTTTGCCACTCTTGATATCTACCAGTCTCCCTCGCTGCTTCTTGCATATTATCACAGTTGATGATCTGATTTTGAAAAAAAAAAATTACATCAAGATCTTTAGTTTATAGTCGTAATTTATGAGAGCATAATGGATAAAATTATGCAAATTCTATTAGTCTTCACATCGAGAAATAAATTAAACTCCTTGATCTGGGAGCGGGAGCAACGAGGTTAAACTTTTACTATTAAATGAATTCAAATCTAACTTACTATGCATGTACATAACTAAATTTTTTTTATCTCTTAACTTAATGTGATGCGGTATGAATTTTCTTCCTCGATCTTAGACCGTTGAGGATGAATTCTCTCTGATCACAATAGTAAATCTTCAATTTTTTCCTGTCAAATTTAATACAGGTCAGACGATCGTCGGTGTTCCGACTAACGACCCTCCGATATCTAAGTTTGAGATATTGGAGAAGATAAACAGGTAACCGAAGTAGTGAATGAAGTAGCATAGAGAAAGTAAATATACAAATGATCAAATCCCCCTTCTTCCTCCTCCTCTCCTCCCTTTTATCGCCCCATTCTCCACGACTTCTTGGTGATGTTTTAGGGCAGATCATTTTGTAACAACCTGCAAGGATGATGGTCCATGTGGAAAGCCACACGGGTCGAGATGACAATGTTGTTAGATCGTTAGAGAATCCTCATGTAAAGAATCCTTTGTGTGGGCCTATAAGGCATCCTCAAGCTGTTATTAAAAAGGTGACATGTGTGAGTGAATTTTAACAAACTGTTAAGGGAATATTTCATGAGGTCTCACATTAACTGACTTGGTATTCCTCCATTAGAAGTGGTTCCATCCTAACTGATTTATTGTTCTTTCCCCATGATTTATTCCCCTGAGGTTCAACCATGTATTTTATCTCCCGAGTTGTTCCCCTTCGACTCAACACCTTTTCCCCTGAGTTGGTTTTTCCCTAACTCGACATCCTGTCTACTTCCTGAGTCATATCTTTCCCGACTCAAAACTCTATCTGCTTCCCGAATCGTCTCTTTCTCGACTCAGCACTCTGTCTGCTTCCCGAGTCACTTCTTTCTTGACTCGGTACTCTTCCTATTTCTCGAGTCATCTCCTCCCAACTCGACACTCTGTCTGCTTCCCGAATTGTCTCTTTTCCAATTGGACACTCTGTTTACTTTCTGAGTTGTAGTTCACTGTCTCTGTCTCTATGGACACTCTTTTTGTTACTTGTCAGTGTATTTCACTGTGATTTATGACTTATTTGTGATAGTAGCTATTTGAGTCTTGTGTCGGTAGTTTATCTTATATTATCACAAGAGGGTACCGTCCGATTGACGGACAAATATACTCTCGAGGCGTGACAAAGAGCATTATTAAAATATACCTTAGGGTTTATCTTAGCTCCTCCTGCATGTGTAGCTACTCCCTTACCCTTGTTTGCTTCCTCCCCCTAGGGCATTGAGTCCTATAGTGCCTCTTTTTATGACATTTGAAGCAAACTATATGTTTCTTGCACTTGATTATTGGGGCTCCGACATCCTTAGCCTTTTCATGAACTTTTAGTGTCGGTTGAGCCTTCTTGACTCTTTTTGGACACTTGCTCTTGTAGTGTACTTGCTCCCTATACTCCAAACATATAATATGATTTTTATTTTTATTTTGCATGCTTGAGTTACCTAAGTCAGTATTTTGATTTTGCTCTTCTTCTCTCCCAGAGGTAGATGGTTCTTCTTCTTACGCTGGCATTGAGGAAGGTCTCTCCTCCCCCTCAATTCTAGAAATGGAGGCTTCCTCTAATTCTTCCACCTCCTCTACCAATCCGGATGTTGATTCCCTCTCAACTTCCGAATCCTCACTCTCTTGAAAGGATGAGCTTGCTTCTTCGATCTCCTTCTCCAATTGAGCCGATGATGGATCTTCATAATATTTTGCCACCTTGTTCTAAAGCTCCTTGGCATCGTTATAATCTCCTAATCTACACAAGATATCATTAGGGATTACACTAACTAAGATACTCATTACCTTATTGTTTATATTGAAGTATCAGAGTTGCTCCTTGCTCCAATTCTTCTTCTTGAGTATTCTCCCATTTTCATCTTTCGGAGCGTCAAACCCTACTATAACACTAATCCAATTATCATAATCATACATGAGAAAATATTTCATCCTTACCATCCATTGCTCAAATTCTTTGGCTCCATAGAATTCATATGGAGGAGGCACGTTGATGTCATGTCCCAAGTCAAAACTCGGTTCCATCTTGCCCTCTAGCGCTGCTCCCTTGGTTGTTAATCCTTGAAGAGCGTTCTCACTCTGATGTCACTTGTTAGGGATCAATTGACGTCACTAGAGGAGGGTGAATAGCATTTCTCGTCATTTCAAATTCGATCGCTTGTGTGTTTGTCTACAATACTTGTTAGCACAACGGAATATAGAATAACAATAACAAACACAACAAACACGAATGCAATACACAAACGTAAGGATATAACGTGGTTTGGAACTAGGGTTCCTACTCCATGGGGCGAGCTCAAGTGATGCACACCACCACTAATAAACTTCTCCTTCTCGAAAAATACTCCGAAGATGGAGAAAACCTCTTACAACAATTCTTATAACAATAAGAAAGATAAATACAATGAAATATAAGTAAAGAAAATTTTACATAAAAAATCGTTTTTGCTTGCTTGTTTGGTTGTTTGGACTGCTCTTGAAGACATTGAAATGCACCAGCACTTCGCCTCAAATCGCCCCAAGAACCATTGTCAAAATCCTCCCTTCAATGCTCCTTATAAAGTTGCAACTCGAGCTGATTTTTTCCTAGCAATCGACTGCCCATACCTAGCAGTTCACTGCCCTTATAGCCGTTGTCTCATAACGGCTTAATCCATGCTGAAAAAACTCTAACGGATACATCAACAGTCAACTGCTACCCAGGTAGTTGACTAGCCAGTCGACTACCAAAGCTTCTGTGCTCGTGTCCACTTATGTCAGTTGACTGCCCTTCATGGCATTCGACTGCTCAAGGTCAGTTGACTGCCCAAAGCTAGTAGTTGATAGTAGTGACACACAGTCACAGTCGAGCTCCGATAAACTACTGACCATTCGACTAACCATAACCCCAATCGACTGCTCAGAGTCGACTAGGATGTCAAGTGTCAAACACTCAGCCAGTCGACTAATAAACCTCAAACATGAGGTTGAACCCAAATTTGATCCCCTCATACTTACTAGATCACCTTTAGCCTAGACCTAAGCTTTCTAGCTACCTCCACTAGCCTCACGCCTATATGATCCCTCTAAGTCCTCCAAGACTTGTTCATCCATACGCTAGTCTTCAGGTGCTTCCATTGGCTTTTGTCATGCTAATCGGGTCTATATCGCCAAGCCACATTTGGGCTTATGCCGTCAAAACACAAGCTTGGACTTTACATCGCCAAACATTGGACTTATACCGCCAAGACTACAACTTGGATTTTGTGTCCCCAATATCATACCCTTGGACTTTTCAAATGCTAAGATCCATTTGGACTTACACCGCCAAGACTCCATGCTTGGACTTTACGCCGCCAAATATTGGACTTATGCTGTCAAGACTCATGCTTGGACTTTACGCTGTCAATATAACACTCTTGAACTTTCCTTGTCAACTCCATGTTGGACTTTCCAATTTCTAAGACCCATGTTTAGACTTTCTAATTGCCAAGTACCCATGATTTGGACTTTACCATTGCCAAGACTCATGCTTGGACTTTCTATGTCAAGACCCATGCTTGGACTTTCCATTGCCAAGTACCCATGACTTGGACTTTCCTTGCCAAGTACTCATGACTTGGACTTCTCAAATGTCAAGATCATTCTTGGACTTTCCATGACAATTACATTATTAATCATTTTGTCAAACATCAAAATACTACTCGAGTCACACTCAAGTCTAGTCAATCGTGACCTGGGTCAATTCACCTCCCCCCTAGCATAACCAAGGTCCCAACAAGTAGTATAAGAGCGAGATCGCTCTTCACCGGACTGACCGTCGAGGGAGCATAAGAGCTAGAGGTAATGCATTTCAGCGATGGATTTGGACTCGACATAAGGTTCCACCACCCTATGGAGTAGGTGGATTTAATCAGTGGAGATCAAGGGCAGAGATGTTCTTCTAGATTAACCTAGAAGAATGGTTTGTTCTGACAGAAAGTTCAAAGCTCCTACGGACAAGAAGAGGAAGATTCTTAAAATGAGCAGGTGGACAGAGGATAAGATCTTGAGATCCAATGCGAATGATAAGGTAACTAAAATTTTAGTTAGTTTAATACCTGATGAAATTTTGGATAGATTAGGAAAATTCGATGATGCAAAGGATTTATGGAGCAAGCTTGCTCCATGAAGAACCCTCACCGGCCCAAAGCCAAAGTGAAGATGATGATAAGTCAGAGGACGAAAGTTGATCGTCATTCCAAGCACATTAAAATTCGGAAGTTAAGAGGTGCTCAATATCCGAGTCAGAAGAGGATGAAGAAGTCTTCACCTCTAGGATTAAGGGGAGGATAGACAAATGACACCGAAGCAAGAGAAGACCTCAACCTCCAGAGCCAATGAAAAATCAACTAGTGTGTCTCATAGCACCGAGATAGGTAACTCAAGCATACTAAATAAAAATAAAGATAATATAATATGTTTTGAGTATAGGGAGAAAGAGCACTACGAGAGTAAGTGTTCAAGTGAATTCAAGGAGAAAAGTCAAGTGGCGTCAAAGGCAAAAGAAAAGTCCAAGGAGATCGGTTCCCGGATACACAAAGGCAAGGAACACATTGTGTGTTTCTGGTGTAACCAAAAGGGTCACTACCGGAACCAATATTCAAATGGGAGGCATCCTAAGAAGGACAAGATAGAGAGCTCAAGTGTAGGGGGAGATACTAAGGCAAGGTCAAAGGTACCCCTTCATAATGCACTTTCAATTTTTAATGATAAGAAGCATGCTAGTATTAATAGGTTTTATCATTTTAGTGCTCAATATCATCATAATAGGACCAAGGACAATTTTAGATCCATTAACTCTAAAACTATCCTACCTAAGGAAACCATTAGAAACTTTAGAGGTAGACCCAGTTTACCTAAGGATAAGAAAGAAAAGAACTTAGGCAATAACCCAAAGAAGAATGTCCAAAGAAATGATGAAAATTAAAAAATTATGAAATTGGAAGAAGAAAATCAAGTTTTGAGGTAAATTGGAAAAGACCCTTGGAAAAATGAATAATATAGTTAAAGGGATTATGGGCAAAATCTAGGCTCAAGAGGACAAGGTCTAGGCTTTAGGAGGCAAAAATCATCTAGGGATAAGAAAGGTTTAGGATACAAACCTAAGTCCAAGGAGAGCATGCCCTCCTACCATAGTGTTTCATTTAACTATGGAACCAACCCTAAGTCTAGAAAAGTCAAGGTTATAAGGGAAGTTGTCCCTATAGTTGACCTTGATAAGAGTCAAGTGACTAAGGCTTTCAAGAAGTCTAGAAAAGTCACTAAGAAGGTTATAAGGGAAGTATACCTAGAGTTAACCTCGATGAGAGTTCAATGACTAAGGCTTCCAAGTGTTAATGTCATCCCTTAGTGTCAATCATGAGATGATTGATTAGGGATCATATATATCATATATATCATTAATAACAGACAAAGTTTACTTATTATATTATTTCTTGTATGTGTCATATGAATAATATAATAGTGTCCTTGATTAGTAGGTTCAGGTTTAATTACAACATATCAATTGGTTGAATTTATAGTGAGTATATATATATATACTCTTAATTATTCCTAATTAAGTATTAATATGCAAGGACAATATTAATGCGCAGAGACTAGCATATAGGTCAATTGATGACTTAATCTCACAAGTCATGGATATGTGATATCAAATTGACACATGAGTACATATTAGAGACTATGTACTGAATTGACCCACCATGAGAATATTTCATGGATTATTATATGAGTGTCATAAACATTATTATGTGACTATTTGTATGAATAATCCTTAAATCTGAAGTCACTATGGTTCCCTACATAATGAGTTGTATACTTTGGTTTCGTCGACCGTCACTCATAACAGGGTGACTATAAAGGCGATCACTGGGTTTGCAATAAGTTATGCAAATTGAAGGGATGTGAGTGATGTAGATGGGATCTATCCCTTCCATATATCGGAAGTAATATCTATGGACCCCTTGATAGAGTAGGATTGCTAAAATGCATGATCATGCTCAAATAAGTTAATATGAGATATTGAGCTTATTTGGTTGAGTAGTCTACTTGGAGATCAAGAAACTCTTAATTGATAAGAGGATGACATAGTCTATACCTCATTGATCAATCTAGATATCAAGGATAAAAGGACTGAATCATACATGATAGTAGTCATAGAAAGGTTATGTCAGATCTCGATAATTCTTGCCACTTGGGTAGCAATGATGTATTGTTAGATGTCGCTCATTGCTTATGTCTCTAAAAGGATTTTAGAAACATTATCAACGTTACGATAACCTATTGGGTCACACACTTAGGATATGTGAGTTGGAGATGGTTCATGTGATGAGCTATTGAGCCATCGGGTTGAGTCTAATGTAAATTAGACTCAATGAGTTGGACTCAAGGTATACCCAATGAATCTGACTCGAGTTAGACTCAAGTCAAATTCGGATTGAGTAGGACTTAAGGTATACCCAATGAATTGACTCAAGTTAGACTCAAGTCAGATTCGGATTGAGTAAAACTCATCATAAAAAAGAGTTACATGATCATTAAGATGAGATTAATGAGATATTAATTCCATGGATCCCAAGGGTCACAAACCCTTTATATTCAATGGTTGAATATAAAAGGGATTTGATGAGACTTTGGGAGGAGAGTTTTTTCCTTTTCATGTGACTATCTTCTTGTTTTTCTTCTACCTTCTTGGTCGAACCAACATCTTGTGGATAGCATCACAGCTTGGTTCCACTCCACTTCACGGTTTGTGTGGATACCATGGAGGCGCAGACATACTGACCGTGCTGAGATTTGACCACAAAGTGTTGCTGGCAGGATTGCGAAGGGCACGCATCGAAGGTAACTACGATTCTTTTAGGATAGAATCGATCAAACGAGTATGGTGTTTTCGCATGGATCTCTGGAGGGATCCTGTTTTCTGCTGCTTAGTGCTTGTAAAATTATTTCCGAGCACGCATGATTCCCTACACCAAGGAGCCTAGGAGAGTCATTAGAAAAGTATCAAGCGAGATTATCCCTAATGAATACCTAAAAAACCCAAAGAGCTCCAATATATATTGGGTTCGTAGGAGTGTGATTCTTTTACACTAGATGGGTATAGGATGTGTCAAGTTAAAATGGAAAGCTAGTTAATCTAACCATAGTGGAGTTGACATTTTAGAGCATTTTTGAGGTATAGTGATACTTTGAAAATGAATTTAGAATAATGATCCTAAAAGATTTTAGGATGTGCTAATAGAAATAATGAAAGGCCAAAAATTGATCATGATCGACACAATTAGGCAAAAGTCAATAGTATGTCAAATTGGGATTTTGGCACACTCGAGGGAGTTGACACGTCATTATGTCAAATTAAGTATTTGATATAATTCTAGAAAATAACAATTATGTTCAAGGCTTAGGTATCTTTATATATTTATATTTTTACACATTTGTCATGCTTTGTTTGTCATACTCGATGTCATGACATCGTCTACACATGATTATTTAAGACATATCATAATAATACTTTGGTTGATTTCTAACATGTCATGACATCATGTATCATTGGAAATAATTTTACATTATACACATCATTAGTTATTCAATTGAAATTAAGAACAAAATGACATGTTTTGACTTCCTAGGTAAGGAGGTCAAATTGGATATGCCTTTAAATCATAATATGAATTATGAGGAAAATTAATATACAAGTCATGTACACTTATCACATTTATTATGATTGAAAATAAGATTTGAAAACACTTATAAGATCATTTTGGAAAACTTTGGTAAAGTCTATTTTTTGATAGTAATTACCATTGAGAATATTGATATAAGTTAGACAAAAATATTGAACGTTCAATGGTTTTAAACTTTGTATCATTCTTAAAAAATAATAGATATTTTCATAGAAAATTATTTCTCCATAATATTTGGCATAAGTAATGCGTGTATGAAATTTTAAATTTTTTTTTAGATTCATAGAATTACATATGCATTTCCAAAGTTGGACTGACAAACTAAAAAATTGTCGTCTATGAAAATTTCAGAAATCAGTCGACAACCTAATAGACTAGTCAACTGATAAATTTGGTTTTGGATGATTAAGATTAAATCGGTCATTTAACTACAACCTAAGTACCCTAATCACTCCTAACCCTCTAATATGATTAGAAAAATATTTAAAGGGTGAGATTTTCAGGGAAAATAAATGGGAGAATTAATTAGGATAGGAATTAAATTTTAAGAGAGCTTAAAGTTTAAGGTTGAATTTTTGTCCTTCTTTTTGAAGTTTGGATTTTCTATTGGCTTAGGATCTCTCTAAAAACATTGTTGGTGTAATGGTTAAGAGGGAGCAAACCTTTAGGAGAAGCTTAACCATCAAGGCATGATGGTTGATTAGTGATACATGTTTTGTCATTGAGAATAATGAAAGGGGGAGAATGAAGGATTTAATGGTAGAATGTGATAAGTCATGAAAGACTTTTTGATGTATGTCAAAGAGGGAGAAATGAAAGAGTTTAAGTTAGGCTCAAGATGTTGATTGCATAAAGATGTCCTATAAACCCAAAACCCCAAACTAAAACTCCCATAAATTTTAAAATATGAAATTCTTCGAAATCTAAAATTCTAAGTTAGGAACTCTTCGTTATGCTTTGACATGAGAAGAAGTTGGGCTTATGGGTTAGCCTAACTTAAAAATATTGTCAAACATCAAAAAGGGAGAGATTATTAGTGTAATCGGCCTCAAGTCAAGGTTGACCAAGCTCGAGTGAGACTTGAGTTGAGTTTCGATGTTTTACAATATAAAAGGTAAAGGATGGATTGAGGGAAATTGTTGGTATAATTAGTCTCAGGTCAAGGTTCACCATGCTGAGACTCGAATTGGTTGAGTATGAATAAGAATATGACTATGAGATGGTATGAGACATCCATAGTCATATAGAGTTTAGTGGAAGTCCAACTAGGAGTTGGCAAGTGAAAAGTCTAAGTCGGTCAAGGTCGATCTGACACCTGGCACGAGGTGAGAAAAGTCCAAGCAGGTCAAGAAGGACCAGATGTTTGGTGTCAGAAAAGCCCTTGTAGATTTGGGAGACTATATTCAAGGCAAGGAAAGTCCAAATAGGTCAAGGAGGACCGGATGTCTGGTTAAGAGTCAAGATAACCAAATGACTAAACAAGTGAAGTCTCGACAGATCAGGGTGATCGTGCTTGGCAAGTTACGGCCCAATAAGTCTGAGAGACCGTGTTTGGCAAGTAAAGTCCCGACAAATCTGGAAGACCGTGCCTGGTAAGTGAAGTCTCGGCATATTTGGGATATCGTGTTTGGAAAATGAAGTTCTGACAGATCAAGAAGATTGTGCTTGGCAAGGAAAGTTCCGGTAAATCCAGAAAATCATGCTTGGCAAGTGAAGACCTAACCGATCAAGGAAAGTCTCAGTAGGTCACGATTGATCGAACGCTAGGTAAGGGAGATTCTGACAGGTCAAGGGTGACTGGATGTTGGATGAGAGAAGTCCTAGTGGATTGAGGTCAATCGGATACCAGGTGAAGTGAGAGTTAGTCTGGAAATAAGGCTAACTACTGAGGATTAGGCGACTGGGGTTGTTCACCAATCGACTGGCACGCAAGGCGATACTCGATCATGATGGGAAATAGTGCTCAGGCACTATGAGTGATCGGGCGACAAGGGAATGTTGCTCGGGCATTGCGGAGCTCGAGCGCTATGAGTGCTCGAGCGCATGAACGGTGCTCGGGAAGTCCCAAGCGGCACCGAGCTTAGGCGAATGCTATATAGCGCGATCGGTGATCGATCAGTGCTCGGTGATTGAGAAATGCCGTCGAGAATTGGTAGTAGGGCACTCCAATGCTCGGCGACGGTCGAGTGAAATGCGATTGCTTGAGCAATTATTGTCAATCGCCATGGATGGGCAGTTGATTAGCCAAAGGGAAGAGTTGGAAACTTGAGTGCTCTGGCAACCGCGATGCTCAGGAAATGAGAAATGCGGTGCTCGGGAGAGTTACAATACAACAGTCGACTGTTGTGTTGAAGCAATCGACTGATGTCACTGTATCACGTCACAAAGAGCTCTGGAGTCGACTGGCTTCAGTGGTCAGGCGCACAAAACACTTGGGAGTCAACTAGTGGCATGGAGCAGTCAATTGGTGGCTCAAGCAGTGGACTGATGATTTGAACAGTCGACTGTTTGACTAAAATTTGACGTGGATCAAGTCGCTGTGAGACAACAAATAAGTGACCAATCGACTAGGGATAAGGCTAGTCGATTACTGGACGAAAATCAATCGACGCAGAGCTTATAAAGGAATACTTGACAACATTTTCAACTGTCAATTTTTTAGGATTTTAAAGGGGAAACACTACTTTCTATACCTTCAAAGCATTCCACATCAACCAATAGCAATCAAGCAAAGCACTTTGTAAAGTGTTCTTCTCATTTGTATTTAGTTTTATCTTTACACTTGTATTTTGGTTGTTATTCTTGTAAGCTCAGATTGTACGAGGTTTCTTCACCTTCGGTGTAATTCCGAAAAGGGAAAAGAGATAGTGGAGCTATCGACCGAGGGCTAAGCCGTGAAGTAGGAATTTGATAGTGCCTATAAGATTCATATATCTCCACAATGACATGATATTGTCCACTTTGGACCTAAGCTCTCATGATTTTATTTTTATACTTTACCAAAAAGGTCTCATACCAATGGAGATATCTTTTCATCTTATAAGCACATGATCTTTTTCATGTCTTATCAATGTGAGACTTTGACTGTATTCTCAATACTCCAACAATCCCCCCTCAAACGAAGGACCACATTAACCCCCTCAAGTCTATCCATCCTTGAAGGGCATCCTCTGCTTGATGTTCGATCCTCAACCCACCAGGAGTACTTCCTGCCAAAACTGTCTGATCCTCCTGACCCAACTGGACTTCCTGCCAATTGTCCATCCCTTCTGGCCTAACTAGACTTCCTGCCAATTGTTCGGTCCTCCTGACCCAACTGGACTTCCTGTCTGGTGTATGGTTCTCTTGATCCAGACATGGGAGCTCAACTTCCTTCGTTTGAGGTTCATGGCTTGACATGAACCATGACTCTGATACCAATTGTTAGTACTTATAAAAATCATATATCTCCACAATGACATGATATTGTCCACTTTTGACCAAAGCTCTTATGATTTTATTTTTGAGTTTTGTCCAAAAAGTCTCATACTAATGGAGATATCTTTTCATCTTATAAACACATGATCTTTTCCATGTCTGCCTGTGATTTGTGCTTGTGTTTATGTTATTTTGTTTTTCGCCCCCATAACGATTTGTAGGGACGAGCACGACGAACGTAATCGAGAAAGAGAGAGTTCGAGTCGCAAATGTTATTCATCTCTCCCCTCTAGTGCAACCAAGGTTCGAACAGATATAATTTAAAACAAATTGCTTTATGTTCGATTGAAACATCATGATGCTCTCACGGGAAAAATTGGATGGCTAATGTAGTGCAAATATACAAAGGATGAACATGAGTCAATCATCGCCGAAGGTGGAGTGCCTGCCCTCTATTGTGTCAAGCGCTAGTACGATCATAGGTCGATCATGATTTAAATTCCTTCATATCGCCATGGAACCAATCTGGAAGGGTGTTTGAGGTGAGCAATATCACCTATTGCAAAGGATTGAAATAGCATGTCTGATTATTAATGTGACAGAATTACTATTGGTATGATTTGTACAAATCTTCCTCCCCCTAGTCAGTTCTCAATCCCCATGCACTAGTCCCCTCGGGACGACCTATTTGCTAGAGCAGCACGGATATTGCTAGAATACGCATGAGTCAAATATCGGTGTAGGGTCTAAAACCCTCACTCAGACTCAGAAATCCTTCATTGTTTCTAGTCAACGAGTCAAGATGCATAGCCCCCCTCTCCCATATGATTTACCTCCCTTCACTATTGAGGGACCGACGATGAAGAGCATTTGAGGGTTACTTTTTGCTAGAATCCCCATGCACTAGCTCACGATGTTTCTTTGAAAAATATGTCATAGAAGTAAACAAGAATATACTAAGTTGATTATGATTGGTAGAATTAATAGATCAGGTGAGATTTATATGACAGCTCCATTGGGAACTAATGCATCTTTTATGACAGTCACTGTACCACTCTTGATGAATTATCCTTCAGTCTCTCTCGCTATTTCTTAGTGTGAAAAGTGAAATTCGTGTCCCAATTGATTCCATAACTAATGTAAAAAAAATAAATTATAAAGAGTATTTTATCTAATCAAAAATTAACACGATGAAAAATTACAATTCGAACAATTTTACAGTATTTAGAGATTGAGAGCATTCTACCAATCCCTCGCTACTTCTTGCACATTATCACAGTTGAAATGCATAAACTTTTTATATTAGTGTCTTATAGGAATTCAAATCCATAACCTTTAATGAAAAACTCTTCAAATCTAACTTACTATGCTTGTGTATAACTTTTTTTTTTTTTTTTATCTTTAACTTAATGGTTTCTCATCGAATCTTAGCATCAGGAAATCAAAATTTTAGCTCAAATCTATATGCATATATATTTCTAAGTACTTGTAACTATAAAAGGGGGAATTTCCTTTTTTTTCCCTTTTAGAGCTATTTTTTATTCCTTAAATAGCCAATTAGCCATCAGATTTTAGTAGGGCATAACGTTGCCAGATTTGATACAATCCAACAGCAACCGAGATCCAGGGCTCAACCTATAAATAGCCATCAGATATATAGTAGGACAAAACGTTGCCAGTACGGATTTGATACGATCTAATGACAACCTCCAGCGCCAAAGCCAATGACTCGTTTGTTGAGATCGTAGAGCACATTGAAGCCTTTCTGTTGAGTATTCCCCAGGATGCTCATGCGGCTGTCGTCTTCGTTGCCAGCAAATGCGAGGCACATTTGAGTCATGCTCACCCCGTACAGAATTCCGGCCCCGCCCTCCAGGTTGATGGTAACCCCGCTGCCCAGGTGTAGCGCCACTCTCGGGATGTTCACTTGCTCGCCGGAGTCGCTGAAGTCGTAGCACGTGTCTAGCACTGTATTCCCTGGTACAGACTTGTATGCGGTCATCCCCTGCCGGAAGGCTGACCTGAGTGCGGAGTACGCCGTCGCCGGAAGCCGCGTGATCGTCGTGCCGGAGTCAATGATGGTCCCGCCGTTGGTGAAAATAGAGGGAGGCACCGCGAGCAGTTTTCCGCCCACGCTGATGCCTGTCAACTCAAGGAAGTAAGATTCAAGGTAATTTTGATCGGAGAGCATCGGCGTGAGCTGGAGATTGCCGGCGGGGTAGCTGCCGAAGGCCAGGTAGCCGACGGAGCTGGAGGTGAGCGGCAAGCAGTAGGAGAAGACGCCGCCGTACTTGGTGTACGTCTGCGATACGACGGACGGCTTGCCACGGTCTAGGCCGAGGAGCCCGTCGGTGCGGGCGAAAGTGCCCATGTTGTTCTCGCCGCACCCAAAGCGGAATCCGGGGATGCTGTCGTCGGGGGAGAGCGTGAGTGTATCCTGCGCATAGAAACCAGTGGTGACCGATTTGTCTAGGTAATCGACTTCGTAGATGCAGTTGGAGTCAGAGCATCTGGGATTGCGGAGTTCGTTGCAGAAAGAGGAGGCGCAGGGGATGTTGGCGTAGGTGGAAGAGAGGGAGGGGTCGAACAGGGGAGCTTCTTGTTCGTGGCAGTACACGACGCAAGGCTGGCACTGGATCCAAGAAACGCTGCTTCCGGTGTCGAAGACGACGGTCTGGTCCTTCTTCGGAGTTCCGAAACCGACTGTGACGACATAGTTGCCTACGCCGAGGTACAAGCCGCTGCGGGTGGGTATTGAGGTGGCGGCAGAGGCGGCGAGCGGTTCGGAGTGAGAGATGCGGCGGTGGATATCGTCAACGCGAGCTTGGTCCAGTTCGAGAATTTTAGCGAGGGAGAGCTTCTTCTGGTCGCCGGTGAACGGGGAGCAGGGGCCGTACCGGTGAACCACGCGAAGCGTTGTCCGGTTTCTACTGGAGCTCACTCCTGCAGCAAATTTCACTGCATCACTCAAACTTTGCTAAATTTTCAATTCGCCCCTCCATAGTTTGAAAATATATAAATTAAGTCCTTCTTCGTGTGTAAAGGGAAGAGTCACATGAAATAATGGATTTAGAACGGTTTGATTATATGAAAATTCTCCATGGGTCATCGTGATAAATCAAAAAATATTTGCAATGAATAACTTACCAATTTAGTATTTTAAAATTTGTCATTCATTTAAAAAATTTATCAGAGTTAAAGATCGAATTTAAGATATCTAAGAGATTGCATAGACACTCTACTATTTTAATATAGCTTCGGATGTGAAAAATGATTTTTTTTTACTAGGTAAGGCCAAGTGAAATGATTCTAAATATGTGGGATTACCAAAATTCATATTGGAAATTTTGAAGGCGCAAGACTTCCCTAATCTTTATATAAATCAGACCATAAAGTAGTGCTCTATTCTTATTTGTGCAATTTATTATCTAAAAAAAAAGTATTTTGCCCTCATATTTTTTTGCTGTTTTAATTATTTTACCCTCATAAATTAATTAGTTGTCAATATAATTGTATCGTGTATGATAGTGAACAATTTTCTTTTGAAAAGGCCAACAAAACTATAGGAATGAAAAAAAAATCCTTTTGATTTAAATCTCTAATAATTATATAATTTTTGGCATATAGTTTAACTAATTTATAATTTTGGGATATTCTAAACAAGTTTAAGTAAAGATTAATATATACATGGTTGATTTTAATTAGTAACTAATTATAACTTTATATATATTCATATTTATGGATAACAATATATAAGTAGAGTCCACAAACCTTTGATTGAAGGCGAACAAGAATGATTGGGCTGGAGAGTTTGGAGATTAACATGGAGGCGAGCACTTAATATTTCATCTGTTCCATCGACTTTGCAAACTATAAAACCTAATAGCAATATTAAGAATGGCGAAGAGAAATGAGGAGCCATGTTATATTCTAACTGTAGCACAAAGTTGAATGTTGTGGTAGTGCATAATAAGCTGTATTTAAAGAGAAGAGCATGCGTGACTAGACTAGTTGGTTCAATAAATTTATTCGGAAAATAAGCTAAATCAGCTAAAAAATGAGTTGGACCATCAATTCATGTTTCAGCATGGCTCCAAATGGAGGAGACTTGCTATGGATAGAATAAGGAATGGGACGAGTAATTAAACATCTCAATCCATGGCATGCGCATGTCCATATGTGACCCAATTCGTTTTCCTCTCGAACTTTATTTATATATATATATATATATATATATATATATATATATATATATATATATATATATATATATATATATATATATATATATATATATATATATATATACATGCTCGTGCGCGACGAGATGTTCACCGTCCGATCTATCGCGATTGTACAATAAATTATTGGTACAATCGACATAGATCACAATTGACCAGACTCGAGTAGGATTTTGATATTTGACAATGGGATTGACAATTGAATTATCAATGTGTTTGACAATGAATTTGACCATTGTTTGACAATGAATTTGACCATTGTTTGACAATATGATTTGACCATATAGACTCGAGGAGAAGTTCAAGTTTGGACACTTAGCATGGAGAAGTCCAAGTTCAGATATTTGACAATTGAAAAGTCCAAGCATAAATCTTGACAAATAGAAAGCCTAAATATGGATCTTGACAAGGGAAAAGTTCAAAGGTAAAGTAGTGACAGTATAAGTCCAAGTGTGTAGTCTTGGCGGTGTAAAGTCGAAGTAAACTTTGACAATTAAAAAATCCAAGGGTGTAGTTTTAACAGCATAAAGTCCAAGCATATGGTCTTGGCGGCGTAAGCCCAAGTGGTTCTGGCAATGTAAAGTCTAAGCATATAGTCTAAGTCTAAGGATGTAGTCTTAGCGGCATATATAAATCCAATTTTGACAACGTAAAATCCAAGCATGGAGTCTTAGTGGCATAAATCCAAATGAACCTTGGCAAATGACCCGGTTAGCATGACTAAGCTGATGGAAGCACTTGAAGGCTAGCGCAAGGATATTAAAGAGTCGGAGATTCGAGGGATCCGAGAGGCGTGAGGATGATGGAAGTGGCTAGAAGGCTTAGGTCTAAACAATGGATGATCAATCAAGTATGAAGGGATCATACTTGGGTTAAACCTCATATTTGAGGTTTACCAATCGACTAGGATTATGGATTAGTCGACTGGCTGAGTGTTTGACACTCGAGAATCTAATTGACTCGGAGTAATCGACTGGGGTTATGCCCCAGTCGACTGAGACTCGACTGTTGATCTGTAGCTCTGGCAGTCGACTACTAGGGTTTAGCAGTCGATTGGTCCACAGCAGTCGACTGGAATTAAGAGGTCATGACACAGAATATTAGACAATCAACTGCTGACCCATGGCAATCGACTAGTGGCCATAGTAGTCGACTGCTAGGTCAGGACAGTCGACTGATAGTCATTAATATGACATGGATTAAGCCGTTGTGAGGCAACAACTAAGTATCCATGCAATCGATTGCTAGGTAAGAGCAGTCAATTAGAAGGTGAAAAATCAGCTCAAACGGAGTTATAAAAGGAGCTCGATAGGAAGGTTGAAGGTTGTCGATTCTTGAGCATTTGGGAAAGATTTTGCTGTTGCATTCCAGATCTTTCAAGGCATTCAAAGTAACCAAACAAGCAAGCAATCAAGAGATCATTGTTGTAAAATATTTTTCACTTGTTCTTGTATTTACCTTTGCATTTCTTATTTTGGTGGTTGTATTTGTGTTGTGAGCACATGTAAGAAGTTTCTCCACCTTCAGTGTGTTGACAAGAAGGAGGAGATTTAGTAGGGTAGACACTAAAATCCAACCGTAGAGTAGGAACTTGAGTTCCGAACCACGTAAAATTATTGTCTTGTGGTTGTGTTGTCTTTTATTCTTTTTTATACTTGTATATTTGTTTCCGTTGTGCATATTAACGAATTATATAGACAATCACGAGAAGTAAGTGCAAATTACTATTCACCCCCTCTAGCACATCATCGATCACCCTATATAAATGAGAAATGCACAATGCTCAGTTGTGTGTCTTCTTCCTCGGATCCACATTATAGTCAATGTCTGAACCCGTCGGGGTTGTCGTCGTCCGTCCGACCAGACCCCGACCTGATTACGACCGAAATTTGAAGGAACAACTACGACAGCAGATGGCGATAGTGGTTCTTCGTGAGAAAAAATACTATGTATTTTGTATTCACTGTGCATCGCATATCATGTGCACAAAAATGGAATATATATATATATATATATAATTCATCCGTGAGTATTTTTATTATTCATCGTCCGATCGAGTGAATATTATAGTTCAATCCTTGAAATCTAAGGGATCGAACGATGAATAATGGAGGTGCTCACGGATGAGTTATGTAGAATATATATATATATATATATATATAGTGTGTGCATCCGTGAATGCAAATATGTTTTTGATGCACGTCATTGTTCTGATGAGCATTATAGTCAATCCTCTAAATTCGTCGGGGTCATTGTCGCGTGTCAATTTTAATATAATTTAGTTAAATAGTTTTATTTAATTTAAGTGGTGGTCTTGACCACGGAAACAAGTCCACACCACCACGGACAGGACTGGGATGAGGATTCCTACGTTATAGATCGAGAATTGATGTTGTTGGGTCAATCTCTCGTAAATGCGAGGGTATCGTCCCTCTATGCGCTAGTTGCTAGTCTCAAAGGTCAAAGATCTACCGTGATTTACCTCCCTTACGATGGTCTGAAGACGGACTGATAAAGACCACTAGATTGACGAATTCCAACCTTTTACATCATCAGAGAATTGACATTGTTTGTGCGTATATTTGTCATGACGCTGATCTTGAAGTAATTTAGTTAAATATTTTTATTTAATTTAAATGGGTGTCTCAAACAGAGCCAAATTTTGTGTGACCAAATTCTTTTTCACAACCGTACACATTGAGCAAAAGAGAATGAACAATGATTTGTCATGATGTGTAAAAGTAATTTTTTTACTATTTTTATTTAAGTTAGGTAGGTGTCTTGACTCATCAAGTCATGGAACCTTAATTCTATCCATATCTTCTAATGCATAAACGAAAAATACACATTCTACAACGTGGAGGAATGGTGGTTGAAGAAAGAGGGAAACAGAAGTAGCTCACGCAAATCGCAATGAATAAAATTAAATTAGAAATTTTGATTTATCAATATTTCAACTTGTCCAAACTAGTTCACCAGTTCGTAATTGGAGATAAGAGTTAGAAACTAACTGGTTTATGTTCGATTAATGAAACAGCCTGTCTGATTATTAATACGGCAGAATTACTTACTATTAGTATATGATTTGTACAAGTCTCTCTCACCCTAGCCAGTACTCAATCCTCATGCACCATCTTTCTTCGAAAAATATGCTACAGAAGTAAACAAGAATATATGGAGTCGATTGAGATTGGTAGAACTAATAGATGAGGGGAGATCTATATGATAGTTCCACTAGGAACTAATGCATCTTTTATCACAGTCACTATGCCACTCTTGATGAAGTATCCGTCAGTCTCTCTGGCTGCTTCTTGCACGTTATCACAGTTGATGATCTGATTTTTTAAAAAGAAAAAGAGAGAGAGAGTTGCATTAAGACCTTTAGATTATAGTAGTAATTTATGAGAGCATAATGGATAAAATTATGTAAATTCTATTAGTCTTCACATGGAGAAATAAAGTCAAACTCCTTGATCAGGGAACGGGAGCAACGAGTTAAATTTTTACTATCAAATGAATTCAAATCTAACTTACTATGCATGTGCATGACTAAAAAAAAATTCTCTAACTTAATGGTTTCTCATGGAATTTTAGCAGGAGGAAATCATACATACGCATTTCTAATTACTTGTAACTATAAAAAGGGAATTTTTCAATTTTTCCTTCTAGAGTTCCATACTCTGGAGCTCTCCAAGAAGCCACACAAAGTTTATATAATCCTAGTTGTTTTACGCCTTTACCAGCCAAGTCTTCCAATTCATCCTCATTTTGATTTTTGTAATGATGAAGAGGTGAATTTGACAAATAAGTGCAAGTTAATTTTTGTTCAGCTCTTTACCATGAGGTGTCCCAACACCTTGTTGGATGTAAAACTGTTTGTAATTCAAGACGAGAGGGACAAAGTTAAACCACTTCTAATAATATCATTCCACATTTAAAACTAGACCTTTAGCTAAAAATCCTTCAGTTCAATCTCAGGTACTCCTAACCTTTACCACATAAACTCTAGACTAGTTGTTTCCATGGCTTACTCATTCCTTGTTGGAGCATCTACCAGCAAACTACTGAAGGAAGAATTTAATTTTACCTAAAAAGTTTCCAACACATGCATAGAAGCAATGGCAAATATTTGGAGGAGTAGCTTACCTTTACGTTATCCCCAATGCGAGCATTCTTGTCTATGATAGCTCTTTTGACATGGGAGTTTTTTCCAATGCCAATAGGAACACTTCCCTTCAAAGCTAATAGCCTCTTATCAGCATCAGTCTACAAAATGTAGCAAACAATAAAAGGTCAAGTAAACAGGAAAATCTATATTTGAAGAACAAGTTAATTGCTTCGGTTTTATGTTCTGTAGATTACCTCATAGTAATCTGCTCCCATCAGTAAAGTGTCTTCTATAACTGCACCTTCAGAGATGCAAGAACGAAGCCCAATTACAGAATGTTGGATCTTGCAGTTCTGCAAAAGGAAACAAAGTTACAAAACTCCAATTAATTAGAAGATTGTGATTCAGCAAAATCCTTTGTCACGTATGAAGGCACAAACAAAAGGTATGCATCAAATTAATTATTGGACATGCCGACGTGTTGAAGAAGTTAAGCATGTGGAGTTGAGCAAAGTTAAACAAGAAAGATATGGAAGCAGGAATAATAGATGCTATTCAGCATCTTCTGTTAAGATATATAGATAGTCATGCTTTCATGCAATTACTGATGCCAATCAAAACCTGCTAATAACTCGTTCTCCTAGCATTCTTGCTCGTGTACTTTTGCTTTTAAACACTTGTACCAAACATATCAGAATAGGCTTGGGTGAATCATCAAAGAATGGATTAAATCATCATCTCCGGGCAGGAAGTGATATACCCATAAAAATTTCCATTAAGACAAATCTATTACATACTACCCCCATATTATTTGACACTATAAAACTAGGGTCATAGAACTACTATTAGTTAAGTAACATATGGATTGTTCTGGTAGAATCTAACCAAGCAAAGCTAGAGTAGACGGCAATATCTCTTATCCCATAAAATTTAAAAACTGTTATTGTTACATGGCACTGAAAGTTGGGTTACAACTCGAGCACACAAGTAAAAGATGAGAGTTGCAGAGATGAGAATGTTAAGATGGATGTACAATCATACAAGAATGGACAGAATAAGAAATGAGAGCATTAAAGAGAAAGTCGGAGTTGCATCTACTAAAGGAAAGCTCTGAGAGGCACATTTAAGGTGGTACGAACATGTAGTTAGACGATCAATAAATGCTCCAGTTAGACTATGTGAAACAATGACAAATATACATATCAAATGAGAAAGAAGAAGACTAAAAAAGACTTAGTTAGCAATAATAAAATAAGATAAAATTTATTTAAGTATAAATAATGATATAGTAGGGGATAGAGTCCAATGACGTAGAATGATCCATATAGCCGACTCCACCTAGTGGGATAAGATTTGGTTGTTGTTGTTGTTATTATTACATAAATGTCAATCAAAAATGATGTTGAAATTATCTTGTAATGCACTTACTTTGATCACACATCCCTCGCCAATAACGCTGTCAATCACATCAGCATCAAGCATCTTTGAAGGTGGTAAATACCGAGATTGTGTATAGATTGGCGCAGAACGATCATAAAAGCTGAACAAACCAGTCAGATTTAAGCAGATGCCACAGGTAAATATAGGAACCTTTGAAGGATGACATCCATATCAATAAAGGAAAAAATCATCTTACTAGTTCCTTTTAAGTAATCTACCTGAAATCTGGTATTGGCCTTTTTGTTATTCCAAGGTTAGCATTGTAAAATGCCTCAATTGTACCGATGTCCTCCCAGTAGCCATCATATAAATATGCTTGTACCTATTCATCATAATAAAAGAGTCGAATTACATCTTAAAACAACAAAGAAGAATGGTTATGTAGAACAAGGAATTTTCTGTCTCAATTTATCCTAACCATTTTGGCAAGAACCATGAGTTCCTAGTAATGATTACCGAGTAGCTCAGTCATGGTAGAAAAACTAAGGGACAAGCGAAATAAAACTTAGTTTAAACAGTGTACTGATATATTATAAAATGCAAAGTATAAATGCTCCGACATCATTTGTATTGTAAGAAAATTTAAAAGCTCCGACACTGCACCGTATAAAAAAGGAAAAAAACAGACAAACACACGGCAAAGAAAATTTTTTAGCACTTCATGGACAATCTTCACCATTATTGAAGGAATTACAACTAGGTAAATGGCATCTGTCTCGTCTGCAGACCACTACATCTAGTCATCTAAAGAAAATAATAGTATATACAGCTATGAAATATACTAGTATCTCAAGGACATGAACTTCTTAGAAGTACTGTAAGAATCTTTCTTATAATTACTTTTGTTTTCTTCAACAAAAACAAATTACAGGGAAACAAATCAGCAGATTAAGATGACAGGCATACTCTCAACCCAATATTAGTTGCGCCAGGGATAACTTCGCTCCCAAAGTCATTTGCTGATGGAAATTTGTCCCGAAGTAATTGCATCATTATGTCCTTGCTGATGACATAGATACCCATACTTGCAATAAAAGGCAACTCTTTTGCTCTTTCATCATCCAGACCTAGTATAGTGGTATCAACCTGAGAAGAAATGAGTAAAGCGAGATCATTGTGGCTTAAGGACACATTGATGAATGTTGACCAACCAATATTAAAAGCTATGAATGACAACTGCTAAAAAATAGGGATACATACACAACTATGTTAAAACTAGTAAAGAATTTCTACCTTCATTGACTTCAGCTGTTCTCCTTTTGGCTTCTCTGCAAATTTTGTTATTCTCCCTTCCTCATCAATCTTCATCAGACCAAAAGCGGTTGCACGCTTTTCATCCATTGGCAATGCAGCTACAGTAATATCAGCATTTGTTTCTCTATGTGCTTGAATGAATTTCTCATAGTCCATCCGATACAAATGGTCTCCAGCAAGTATTAGAAACTCCATGACATTGTGCTCCTCGAAGAGCCACAAGTACTGCCTAACTGCATCTGCAGTACCCTGTGTTCATATAGAGGAAAAACATATTGGTAACCACATAACTACTAAGCTCGACATATACTTTAATGTTATCATGAAGCTCAGCCAGGAACGGATTAAGGTTAGCAGAAAAAATGGCTTTCGAATTCAAGTACATAATTGAATGAGATTGCAGGGAAAACTACACCTTATCACAACTAAGCCTAAAGTGGGATAGAAGCACTTATAGCTCATAGGTACTAGTACCTGAAACCAGTTAGGGTTCTCTGGACTCTGTTGTGCAGCAAGGACTTCAACAAAACCTTCATTCTTGTACCCACCCATGTTACTTGCATAGGCTCGTGAAAGATGACGGTTCAGAGATGCAGAATTGAATTGTGTCAGAACATAAATCTTGGAAATATTACTGTTCAAGCAATTGCTGACAGGAATATCAATAAGCCGATAGTTAGCACCCAAAGGTACTGCCGGTTTAGCTCTCTTCTTTGTCAAAGGATACAAGCGTGTCCCAGCACCTCCCCCAAGTATAATCCCTAGAACACTCTGCCCAGAGAAAAGAAAGTAGATTAACTAATGCTTTATCATTACCATTATCAACCATTGCCATTTCAAAACAAGATTGTGCACGGAAGCAAGGCAAACGCAAACAATTAATTTTTAGTGAATAATTCTTTGATGAAGATAGGCATGAGATCATATTTGTGGGAATGGATACAAGAAGATCAATTGCTCTGCCTAGTACTTTATTGTTCAGGACAAGTCATATCATCACAGAAAATACACTCCGCATGAATTTCTCTACAAATCAAGAACACCAACATAGTGTCTCGAGTAATTCCTCCGGTTAGTTTCTTATAGAACACGAACATACAATCTGAACCCATATTCACTCTTTTAATATGAAGACTACTGAAGTTAATTCTATTAGAAGTTCTGATGGATAAGCATTTGACCGAATTGTTAGAATTACTGCACGTGAAGCAATTAAGTTACCATTACGTGCAGGCATTACTGTGTGTGGTGCAGTCACTGCTTTGAGCAGTTACGCACGTAGTGGTTACTCGCCTATAAAAAAAGGCATCCAAGTGAGAAGAGATGGAGAGGGAATAGAGTCACTGTGGAAGCTCTGTCGTATTCTCTTCAAGACTCTGTGTCTAGAGAAGAGAACATCTGAGGCACTGCGTTGGAATTTGGTCCGTGGATTTGTGAGAAACATTTCGATCTTGTAATCGTTCTTCTGACAACAAGTGACAGGTCTTCTTCGTGAGGAACAGATCAACAGTTCGGTTGAGGAATCGACAAACTTATTGTAAGCTGTTTACAGTTTATTGATATATAATAATTCATGCAGTTACAAATGACAAGATTGGTATCAAAGCCTTAGTGTATGAATTATTTTAAGTTTTGTTGATTTCTCGTGTTCTTCGTGAGGAACACGAAGAATAGTGCTGGAAATCTCAAAATTGAGAGATTCTGGCACAAGAGAGGTGCTACCGAGTGGGACTTGGCACTGCTCGAGCAAGAAAAAGTGCTCCTGAGTGAGAATTGACACTGTCGAGTGGGATTTGGTGTCGTTGGGTGAGAAAGGCACTCATCTTTCTCAGGGTGCTCGGGATTAAGCGCCCTCGAGTGTCCGAGACCAAGCACAAAGGTGCTCGAGATAGAGGAAAAGATTACGCATGTGCAATGCTCAGGCAAGCAGTGCTCGGCACGAAGCGCACGCACGGTGCTTGGGCACGCGGTGCTCGATACGAAGCATAGGCACGGTGCTCGAGTTCTCGAGCGACAGAGCGTGCAATGCTCAAGCGATAGAGTGTGCAGTACTCAGGTGACAGAGCATGCGGTGCTCGGGTTCTCAGCTACTCGCAATAGGGCGCATGGTACTTGGCACACAGTGCTCGGTACTCGGCTAAGGAGCATTGTGCTCGATACTTGGGCTTAGGTTCTCAAGACGAGGCACAGGGTGCTCTAAGTGATCGAGATGGTGCATCCAGATCGGGATGCCATGTCTGGGTACTCGGCAAAGTGGTCGAGCATTATGGTCGAGTAGTTAAGTCGGCACTGGCTAACTAGCAAAGTTGACAATGGTCGATTAACCTCATAACTGAAGCCCTGAGTAGCTATTAGAATATGGACTTGGAATAAACAACGTAAAAATAGAATTAGCTAACTAGGGAAGGTGCTCGTGGTGCCGCAAGCACTCGGGAATTGGCCCAGTCGAGTCCGAGCGAGTCAACACCAAGTTTAGACTCATTTAGATAGTTGATAGTATCAATCCAGTTGACTGGTCCGAGGTACTAGTCAATCGGAAACCTCTTAAAATCAAGAAGATTAGTTCTTCTTGATTATTTGTATTGGTTCTATGCCTGTATAAATTGAATTAAGTCGATTTTGTACTAACTTTGTTAATTTCAATTCCAGACTGCACAGATGATCTGTACTATAACTCGTCGCGATTTGTTGCGAAATAAATTAAGAGAAGCTATCCATGAGATAGTGTACGACTCTGCTTACGGAGTCAGAGGACACATAGGGAGACTCAATCATCTTTTCTAGAGACTCGAGATACAGGAGTTTTCAATACTAGACAACTATCGGATTTGGACATTGGTGCGTTTATTGTCAGCAAATCTCAGTGTAGTAGCACACCACGTATGGGGTCACTACGAAGGGCGCATCATATATACAGAACTATGTATAGAGCTACTTCACCATAAGGATCACGAGGATCCTACTGAGATTGAGGAGGATCCAGAAGAAAATCCGAATGTGGATTCTATAGAGAATCCTGAAGTCGATCAACCTGAGTGTGTCCTAGTTGAGCCTAGAAAGATAAAGAAAGTACTTATTACTACTATACTAGTGTTTATCCTAGTAGGAGTAGCAATAGTCTATCTAGTTTATTAGAGTTATTGATGTTATGAGTAAAGTTTGTTATGTGTTAACAATGTTCAGTATATTTAAATTAATGATGAGTTCATTTAATGTTGTATACTTTGCATGATAAGTTAAATGATTAGTTCATTTAATGAGATGATTAGTTCATCTAATAAAATGATTAATTTATTTTATATTAAATATCATGTTAAATTAATGATTAGTTCATTATAAGAATAAATCAATCAATTATTAGTTCATGTAATGATAGATTTATATGATTAGTCCATTTAATGGGATGTATGTAATATAGTTGATCAATATTAGTCAGATTAGAACAGACGAATGATGAGTGAATATATAGTTGTCGCTTGATTTTGCAAACCAATTTAGATTTACATTGAGTCAAATAGAAATTGCATACATATGATTTACACTGAATAATTAAATAATATGTTTATTTATGATAGATTATGAAAACTAAAACATCATAGTTGAACTCAATAAGGGTGAAAAATTGAATGGAGACAACTACAAAATCTGACACCTCAAGATACAATATGTTCTTGAGAAACAAAAAGTTTTAGAGGTTGTTCATTAGATTATGGTACAACCTGTTGATGGTCCGACTACACAACACAGACGAGATATTGATGCTTTTAAAGCATGGAAGGACTCTACTGCTAAGGGAATATTGATTAATTCGATAGTAGATGATCTGATTTTTTAGTATGAGTTATATCAATTGGCTCATGCTATTTGGGTAGCTCTTAGAGAGAAGTATAATGGAGTGAGTCTGAGCAAGCTTCAATAGTTGAAAATTAAATTTGACAGCTACAAAAAGTGTCTGAATGTCTCCATGGTTCAACACCTAAGAGAGATGTCTAATATGATTCGGTAGTTTAAAACTGTTGGTCATGAGTTGACCAATAAACAACAAGTTCAGCAGTGATCCGTTCCCTTCCTGATTTTTGGAAGACCGTGAAATAGAACTGGACTCACAGTAAAAGTATTAAGACTTTCATTGATGTCTAACGCCATGTAGAATTAGAGACAGAGAGAGTTGATTCCGCAAGGATTTTAGGACAAATTTATATAGCTATCGGTTCTGATGGATCATCAAAATCCAAGAAGAAAAAGTGGTTCGAGAAAGGAAAGGGAAAGGGAAAGGGAAAAGAAGCTAATGTTACTGCTGGGTTGGGCTCAAACAAGAAGAAAGGAAAGAAGACTGGAAAGAAATCTAAAAGCAAACTGACTTGCTTTAACTGTGGCAAGAAGAATCACTTCGCTCGAGAATGTACTGAACCGAAAAAGGTAATCCAAGTATGTTTTCTTTTCCTAAGCATTATGTTGCTAATTCAGTGTTGTTAGTAGATTCTTATCCTTTGCAGATTATAAATTCGGGAGCAACCAACCATATAGCTCGGGAGCAAGTTACATTTGTAAAGTACCGTCGGGTACCAACTGGCAACAAGTAGATATATGTAGGAGACAATGCAATGATTGAAGTCAAAGAAATTGACACTTGCAAACTTAATCTTCGTGGTGGACGTACTTTGTTTCTATATGATGTTCACTATGCTCTTGAGATTCGACGGAATTTAATTTTCGTAACATATCTTCTTTATTTAGGATATTATATTAACTTTTATAGTCGTCGTGTTGAACTTCAAATTGATTCTGTGTTAATTAGATATGGTTTTTTGACTAATGATTTCATGGTTCTTAATGTAGAATTGGATGTCAATTATGTGATTGATGGTTGTTTTTCAAACATTGCTCTTACAAGTGATACAGATATAACTGATGATGTTTGACATGTTAGATTATGACATATAGGATAAGAATGTATGAATTGATTAATAAGAGAGTGTCTGTTGGGCACTCATGCTAAGATTAATTTATCTATATGTGAGCATTGTTTGCTAGAAAAGCAACTAGGAAATCATTTGGTAAGGCTATTAGGGTAGATTCTCCATTGTAACTAATTCATTCAGATATTTATGATCCAATGAATGTGAAGGATAGGCATGAAAGTTTCTATTTCATTACATTTATTGATGATTTCACTCGTTTTGGTCATGTGTATTTGATTTCTCATAAATTTGAAGCCTTGGATTGTTTCATTTGTTATATAAATGAAGTTGAAAATCAATTAGAACGTAAGGTTCAAATCTTACATATTGATCGTGGAGGTGAATATTTGTCTGATCAATTTAAGACACTTTGTAATGAGAAAGAGATTATTAGACAACTAACCATCACAGGAACTCCACAACAAAATGGGATTACTAAAAGAAGAAATAAGACTCTTCTTAAAATAGTTAGTTCTATGATGACTTAAACTAATTTGTCGATTTTCTATTGAGGAGATGCATTATTAGCAGCAACATATATAGTTAACTGAGTGTCTTCTAAATCAGTTTCATCTACCCTATATGAGCGTTGGACATGCAGAAAATCATATTTGAGTAATCTGAGACCTTGGGAATCAACTGCCTATGTTTATAATAGTTCTACAAATATAAAAAAACTATGACCTAGAGGTAAGAAATATATCTTTATAAGATATTTTGAGGCCTCTAAAGATTATATTTTTATTAGTGAACAACAAGATGAAGGGAGTCTTAGCACAACAGTAAAGTTGCTGCCTTGTGACCAAGAGGTCACGGGTTCAAATCCTGAAAATAGTCTCTTGCAAAAAAAGCAAGATAAGGCTGCGTACAATGGATTCCTTCTCCGGTACCCCGCGTGGCGGGAGTTTCGTGCACCGGGTTGTAGTTTTTTTAATTTTTTAGTGAACAACAAGATGAAACCAACTCCGAAAGAGTTGAGAGATGTGACTTTTCTCGAAATTGAATTCCCAACTAAAGGATATTGATAAGATTGTTCCTCTATTTGAGGAGAATGAAACATTATCAACGAAAGAGGTGTCAATAGGGATGCCTGAATTTAGTCAATCGAGTGGGAGTAATTTGCTGAGTCATGAGTTAACTTCTCGATAACCTAACTTACGAAAAAGTGTTCATAAGATTTAACCTAAGAAAAAGTTTGATATTGAGAATAAGGCAATGATGGCATTCCCAGTTAACGATGATGAACCTAGTTCTGTTGAGGAAGCATTGGATTATAATGTTAGAGAAAAGTGAAAAGCTGCAATGAAAGAAGAGATAGAGGCAATGATAAAGAATCATGTTTGGGAATTTGTCGATCTTCCTCCAGACCGAAAAGTTATTGGGAATAAGTGGATTCTCAAAATTAAGAGGAAAGTAGATGGATCGATTAATAAATACAAAACTCATTTAGTTGCAAAAGGATATGCCCAATTGGAGGGTATTTACTATGAAGAGATATTTTCTCCTATAATAAAATTTGTATCAATACGAGTTATTTTTTTACTTTTGTAGTACATTATAAATTGGAATTACATCAAATGGATATAACTACTTTCCTTAATGGTGAGTTTGATGAGAAAATCTATATGGTACAGCCATAAGGTTTAATTGTTGAAGGCCAAGAGGATAAAGTACGTAGGCTTCAAAGTCTATATATGAACTAAAGTAAGTGTCAAGATAATAGAACATAAGATTTAATGAAGTCATTTTATCTTATGATTTCGAAATGATCAATGATGATCATTGTGTTTTCCTAAGAAAGAGAAAAGGAAAGTACGTCATTTTATCATCATATGTTGATGATATACTGATAGTAAAAAATGATATAGGGTTTGTGATAGAAGTCAAATAGTGACTTTCATCATAATTTGACATAGTAGATATGGGAGAATTTGAGTACATCTTATATCGTAAAAAATCAATCTAAAAGACTTTTGGATTTGTCTCAAGAGACCTATATAAATAAGATGTTATAACATTTCAGCATATCTGATTATAACATTGAACAGACACCTATAGCGAAAAGTACTGTTCTGAGCAAGAGTATGTATTCTAAAACTCCTAAGGAAATAACCGAAATGGAAAAAAGACTATATATCAGTACTATTGGTAGTTTGATGTGCATTATGTTATGTATACATTCCGATATCAGCTATGTTGTTGGCTTAATCAGTCGGTTTCAATCAAACTCATGATCGAAACACTAGAAAGCGGTGAAGAGGATATTCAAATATCTGAAAGCGACAATAGATTTTGTCTCTATTTTCAAGGATTTGATATGAGTTTGAAGGGTTATTCAAATGCAAATTAAACTGGGAATCTGGATGATAGAAGATCCACATTAGACTATTCTTTCTTGTTGAATATGGCGCCATCTTATAGAACAGCAAGAAACAGACTTGTGTAGCCTTGTCAACAATGGAAGCTGAATATATGACATGTTCAATAGTTGTCTAGTTAAGAAGATTTCTGAAGCATCTAAAGCTTGTTGAGGACAATGAGAGTTATGTTACTATCTACTATGACAGTCAAACTACAATAGTTTTTTCGAAGAATCTCAAATATCACAGCAAGGGTAAACACATAGCTATTAAGTATAACTTTGTAAGGATATTGTTGCTAAGAAGAAGGTGATTATTAAGTATATCCTACACGTGTTATGCTTGCAGATCTTTTTACTAAGCCAATGACTAAAGAGTCATTTCAGGGACATGTGAAGTCTTTTGGGACTTCAAAGAATGTAACAAAAGTGTAATGATAAAAAGATATTATACGATGATTTAATTGTGAAATATCATAATCTATTCAGTGTAAATGTTCATATTACATTCAAGTAAGATTTCGATGAGCATGTTGACAGGTTGAAATTGATCTTTTCACATGGACAATCATCTCTATTTGTTAAGTATGAATTGAGGTATGATTATTGCTTATGGGACAGTTTATGTAGCTATAAATAGAGACATACCTATAAGCTGGGGTTGCCTTGATAGTTGTATCAAGATGAGATCATTTGGAGATTGATGATCGAAGTCAATGAATCCACCATTTACTAAACTTGTTTAAAGCTAGATTAGAATTCATGAGTTGAATTTAGGATTAGGCATTGAGAATATCTAGATCGAAATTTGTACGATGTTAATTTGAGAAAGACATGCGCTCTTTTTTAGCAAAGCGAACATCGTAATATGTTATTCATACCACATGTGCTAAAACGACAATAAGAATAGTAGAAGAATAGATTTCTGCTTCTCTACTATGTGAGCCCTCGAGATTATATCTTAATCTCAGTATTTGTCCTGAGTGACTATTTAGTTGCCTACTTGAAATTTTAATTAAGATCTGTTACTTTAGCATGTAAATCTATTGACTATGGATGATTCGGTCTATGAAACATAACTAGGAAAATAACTGATTAAAATGAATGAATTATAATTAAAAAAAAATTAAAAAGATTTATATCTTTGAGGATGATTCACTAGTCGGTCCAGTTTTGTTTACAAAAATGAAATTATGAATATTAAAATATGGAACATGCTCTTAATATAATGGTCATTATGAGGGATTAGAGATGTTCATATTGATATAAATAATTTAATCTGGATAAATAGCAAGGCATAGATATCTCCTAGAGAATAGTTGTGTGTCACTTAGAGAAAGGTTGTATGTCATTTGGAGAGTTGTTGAGTGTCATTTGGTGAGCAACCTTGCGCTCAATGAACAACTATGTAAAGTGTAACAATTTTTTTTAACATTAATTGCTCAGGATACTTGCGATCGCACGAACCATTTTTCTTAAATATGAATTGAATGTTTTATTAGTCTTTGTGACTACCAGCTGCTGTTCTTATTGGTCTCTGTGATCATTCGTCTTTGTGGTTTAATTTGGATGAGTGAGAGATGTTAGAATTATTGCACGCGAAGCAGTTATCATTACGTGCAAGCATTACTGCACATGGTGCAGTCACTACTTTGAGTGGTTACCCATGTAGTGGTTTCTCGCCTATAAAAAAAGGCATCCAAGTGAGAAGAGATGAAGAGGGGATAGAGTCGCTGCAGAAGCTCTGCTGAATTCTTTCTAAGACTGTATCTAGAAAAGAAAACATCTGAGGCATTGTGTCGGAATTTGATTCGTGGATTTGTGCGGAACTTTTTCGATCTTCTAATCGTTCTTCGGACAACAAGTGACAGGTCTTCTTTGTGAGGAACAGATTGACAGTTTGGTTGAGGAATCGACAAATTCACCGTAAGATGTTTACAGTTTATTGATATATAATAATTCATGCAGTTACGAATTACAAGACGAATTATATCCCCCTGCAAATATTTTTCCAAATGGGAAATTTTTTCTCTAGAGTTTAGTCTGTAGACTGCATACTGAACTAAACTACACTGAGTCCTTAGTTGCAGGTTAGTCCAAAGCCACACCGGTTGAAAATGAAGCATAGCCTCACAATATATTACCAGATCTTGAAGTCTACCCTAAAAATGTAAATATCTTGTCAAAAAAAGGTTATCAGGAAAAGAAGTTCTGGAATGCTACCAATTTCTTCTCATGGAAGTAAATGTTATGCTGCCTATGAAAGTTCAGCAGCTAATACCATAGAAAGAATTTCAAGGCGCAATCAACTTTTACGAAGATCGAAGGGGAAAATAGAGCTGCAGCAAAGAATCCATTAAATATTTCCGCAAGTCTACACTACGAATCAGGGGAGTATATCACCAAGTTCCTTTTCGTCTATAAAGAAGAAAACGACCACATAATATTGACATCATCGTAAAGAAGTAACACTCACTCGGCTAGCATCAGGGTCGAGGCACGTCTGCGAGCTCCGGGAGTCGGAGACCGCCTTGGGGGACACGACGATCGGGCTCCTCACTCCGAAGTACTCCTTCCCCCGGCCCGGACCAGCGACCGCCTTGCGGAGGAGGTCCATTTGCTGGCAACCAGAGATATGGAAGAAAGAGGAAAGGCTACGCGAACTCGACGACCCGAGGAAGGGCGTCGGCGTAGATCTCCGATCGGCATCATTAGGGAGAATCAGCGCGGAGCTCCCCGGAGTCGATATCATCGCAATCCCGATCGCCGGCATATCCACCGCCGGCTTTTCGAGCAACGAGTGGCCTCAACGAGCTCGTCTTCTTCCTTGAAGAAACGAACCGCTCTTATCACTAACTCGCGGCGGTGCTTGCAGTTAACTGCAGTCGTTATCTTAAACACAGCTCATTAACACACACTAATTAATCTTATCTCCCTCGCTAATACGGTAACGCGGGGATTCGGAGCGTCGATTATTTCTTTATCGGCGCATCACGACACTAGACCGTACACGCGTCCTAAAGCAGGCGAGATTAGTTGATTAATCAGGCAACCCCGGAGTGGAAGCATGGGATCCGACGCCGCGGCGCGGCACGGCGATCACGTGAGCGTTCTCGGGGAGAGGAGGAGTGGGGCCCTGTTGATACGTGGCAGGAGAAGAACCGTTGGACTAACGGGCAGGCGCAGCGAGGATCACGTGGGGGCGGGCCAGAGTAATACGTGGCAGTGCTTTTCTGGGGGTGCGGTGGGTTTTTATTAGTCTTATTTAATTTATAAATCAGCTTTTATTTTTTAAACTATATAATTATTTAAAAAAAAAAGAAATTAAACCAAATCATCAAATTAAGTCTACTATATTAAAATCATATATTTATATTATTTTAGTAAAATTTGAGTTTCATCCTCGCTAACAATAATTATAGTAATTAAACTGAGGGCTAAGTGGCGATCAACTCCTCACTAAAATTATAGTACAAATTAAGTGCAAATAAGAAAGGCACAAATGAAAAAAAAAACCTTTATTTTTATTATCCACTCGTGTTGAAAAATATATATTAAAAGATACACCATCTTAATTTTTCATCCAAAAATATTTTTCTTTACCAAATGGATCCAAATTGCTCCAATATTAACTAAAATTATTCTAATATTGATCGAAAGTTATTATAATTTAGTTAAAATGTTTTTGATTAAAATTGTTTCGACATAATCAAAATTGCTATAGTATTGTTGGAGAAATTTTAATAAAAAAATATTTGAAACAATTTTAGTCAAAATTACTCCATATTATACAAATTTTGATTAAATAGTTTTTACGTGGTAGTACTATAACAATTGAATTGATTGAGTAAAAAACTATAATTTAAAAGGATAGCATGCACTCTCTATTATTATTTTTCCAACATAAATCCATGAAAAATAAAGAATATTTTGCCCAATGATAAATCAAGAGAAAATTCAACTGGGAATTGTAATTTTCACAATTCGATTCATTCATGTAAGTTTTTTTTATTTGGAATTTAATTGGCCCATAAAAATTAATCAGACAAAAACAAAAATGTAAAGAGTAATATTAATTATTAATTATTAATTGAACCATATAAATCATTTTTTAATTAATATCAAATTTTTTAACAAAATCTGATTTAAATTAATAATAAATCAATTAAAAATATAAAAAAATATTTTTCGACGTCAAACTTATCAATTGACTATGCACGTAGGAGTACTCTAGAATCGAGAGAAGCGAAACGAAAGATGCTCAAGATAGAGTGCTCAGGGTGCTCGGGACAAAGTGCTCAGGGTGCTCGGGACAAAGTGTGCTCGGGAGTCAAGGGCGGAACTAGAGTGCTCAGGACTTGGAACAAAACACTCGGGGAGGGGGGGAGGGGGGGAGCAGAGAGTGCTCGGGATGGTGGGTACTCATGACAAAACGATAGGAAGTCGAGATAGAATCATAAATTCATAAGTTTAAAATTATGATTTGAAGAAATCAATCGACTATATATCAAATTAATCGATTGTCCCGAGCACTCAAGGTGTTTGAGAGTCAAGGGGCAAAATTAGAGTGCTCGAAACTTGGAACAAAATATTTGGAAAGCACCCAAGGGGTGATCGGGATGGAAGATTCTCGTGACAAAATGATCGAAAGTCGGAATAGAATCATAAATTTGTGAATTTAAAATTATGATTTGAAGAAATCAATCGAGTATGTATCAAATTCATCGATTGATTCATTCTAATTCGATTAACCAGTTAAATCGATTATTTTTATTTCGAAATCGAAATTCAATTAAAAAAAAATAAAAAACTGATATATTCTTTTTTTTTAAGTGAATTTTATAATAAATTGAACCGAGTTCAATATATTTTTTCTTTTAAGCAACTCTGCTCAAAAGAATCCTACAATCTCCCTCCGTTTCTCTTCCTTTCCCCCGAAGCACACAGCCAGATGGAGCCGGTCTGGTCCGGTTCAATATGACGGCAGTAGACAGCTCACGTGTACTTCGTCTTCTACGTACGTAGAGAGCTCCTCTTCGCCGGCCCCTTCCAAACCTTGCTCACGAGCCCTTCTCTCTCTCCCTCTCCCTCTCCCTCTCTGCACGAGGAGTTGATGATGTCGGTGAGTCGCCATCCCTTACCTCTGCTCTTTTACTCGCTGGATTTTTGTTTGAGGAATTTCTGTTTGTTTTTGATGGGAAGGGGTTGATCTTGTTCGGGCTGGCTGTCGTTTATATTTGAGAATGAGCAAGTGGAATAGATGCCTGTTGATCTGTTTAGCTCCTTTGCTCATGTCTGCTTTCTTGTTTCCTGATTATTTGTTAGTTTTTTTTGGTGATCTAGGGCATGCTCAGTGCTAGCTTTATTGCTTCATTGCAATTTTTTTTTTGGGGGGGGGGGGGGAGGGACTGAGTGTGGGTTAGTCCGCAGGAGCTTGGAGGTATTCTGTATGCTTGAATGATACTGAGTGCATTACCTTTTTGAAACTATTAGTCTGCGTTTTAGCGGTCAATCAAGTGGAAAATTTGTAAGAGGTGTTTCTTTTTAGCTGTTCTTTTGAACTCTCCAGTTTCATTTTTCTCGAATGCTATTTAATCAACTAAGGCATCTCTTCGATGTCTAGTAGGTCAGTCTATGGTTCTTATCCACATTTAAGCCGTTTGTACTTCCATGGAGGCTTTCACTTCCCATTTTTCTTTAGATGAAAGTCGCTAGAATTCAAACTTGCGTGAAAAAACTGATTACTGTTAATCGACATATTTCCTTATCACTGCATTCTAGTCCAATTCATATATGTGGCACGTTGGCAGTGTCAAATTATCATTATTATTCTTCAATATAATCTACCACTTTGGTCCCTTGACTTCCAATGCTCTTGTAATAATTCTTCTTATAATGTTCTGGATTAGAAGAAGTTGATTGTCCAAGTTTCTTGTTATGACCTCATACTCTTTGAGTACTTTAATCATGTCTTGTTTTGTGTATTTTCCTGATCCAAGATATTCTTCCAAAGAAGGCTTGAGACTATGTTCACCATACAGTTACATTCTCATAAATATTTTGCATATTTAACTTTTATTCCTTAATTTCGCCATGGATTGTTATTTTTTCTATGCAGGTAAAATTGCAAGGTTAGCTGATTGAATTAAAATCTTTTAGTGAAGTGCCTGTAAATTATTTTCTTCAAATTGATGGAGTATGATTTGGGAAGATCTTCGTTGTCTTGTGAAATACGTGTGTTAGATTGTTACTGTATCTTAGTTATGCAAGTGGCCTGCTCAAATCATTCTTTTTATCTGAAAGTAGGTATATCTTTAGGTATGATTTTGCATTTGTATGGCATTTAACAGATTTCTATTGCCCACTCTGTTTTTCTGAAATCCAAACTTCATGTCCCTTCATTGTGTACCACAGTTTCCATCATGAAGAAATGAAGAGTAGCCCCAAGTGTTAGTTTTTAAGATTCTACTACTACATATGAATTTTTATTAATTTTATATTTAATGCAAATGCTGCTTTTTATATTTTATCTAGGCTTTCATGTTCTATATCTAGGTTTGAAGAATTTGTTCCATATCTTCTTGTGCCTCATGATAAACTATTCTGCTATTGTCTGACTACCTATTTTTTAACCGATACTATACTGCTAGTATCCAACTATTTATTTTGTTTATGTTCCCTTATTTTAATCTCGTTCTGCAAGCATATGTAGTTAATCTCAACATGCTTTTCAATCATGGCGAAGCATTCTGAGCATTGACATATATCGACATGTACTTAAAATTGTCTTGGTCGAAGATCACAACTCTGGCATGGAATGGTAAATGGTGCCTTAAATATCCAGCTTGTTAACCTTAGCAACGTCAAGAAGCTTCTTAGCAAGGCCTCCATTTTGCTCAAGGATGCTCGGCTTTGCCTCATTGACATTAAGCACACCAAGGGCATCCTTGAAGCCTGCGACAACTAGTCATGATGCTGGTCGCCAAGGGTGCATGAATGTGTAGTCATACCTTTTTGTAGTGTCATGAATGCATCAGGTGTTTCGTGTCGTTAGAATCCATTTCTAGTGGGGGTCGTGGATCAACATGGCACTGCTTTATCATCCTTATGTTTTGGAGAAGGTCGAGATTATGTTCAAAAAGGCAAACTTAGGATGTTGGTGGCAGTGGGCTCACCAAGATGCTCATTTTCCTAGTGGCAACCTTCTTCTTCAATCACGTCAAGAGGCAGATGCTGCTTCTAGGAGCTTCATTGGATGATCGTGTCACTTTGTGGGCCGGGGATTAGGCTTACGATAATTAGTCGGCATGGCAGGAAGAAACAACTTCCCTAGGTAATGGCACTCATCATCATCTTCTCCTTTAGGGTCACTACTCTTTTCGGTGTTGGGACCAAACATGTGCGTGTAGCTCTCCATTTGGCGATAGGCATTAGGAACAAGCATTGAGGCGGCAATGAATTGAGCAGCCTAAGTTGTCATCTTGATGACCTTCATGTTGCCCTACCAAGCAATCATTCTAGGAGCAGCTTTTTGTACAGCGGGATTGTAATTTTTTTTTTTAGTTGGCAGAGAGATGTATTACATGTAGGTGTTATGGTGTTCTGCTGCATTGGCAACTTGACAATGGATGAATGCTAAGAACTTCAATTCGCTTCACTACTTACAAACATGCCCTGAATTCTAGCAGGAACAAGGCCGCCCCTTGCCTAAGTTTGGTGAGTGGGATGTCAATGACCCCGCCTCAGCTGAAGGTTTCACCGTGATCTTCAACAAAGCCCGTGATGAGAAGAAAATGGGTGGCAACATTCGCGAAACCGACTCTCCGAGAAAGGAGGAAGAAGCTCTAAAACCAGGAACTTCTGCTTCCAAACCTCCTGTAAGTATCCACTGTGCATGCTCATTCTCTGCTCCTATATGAATTGTATCCCTTGTGTTAATACCTTCCCTTCTTTGTTACCACAGAAGAAATGGTTCTGCTGCATGCATACATCAGCACAATAGGAGATATGGGTGCTGGTGATGTCAAGGTTTTCCGATCGGTGTTGTTGGTTTGCCACGTTTTCAGACGATAGGAAGTGTTCGCCATCGCACCCGAGTGTGCATGGACAGATGAAAGTTTGGGACGATGAAAAAAGATCGGTCTTATGGTTACTTTTCGATGTGTAGGAACATTTACTAGAACTCGTTAGCAAATGTATTTGTATTTGTTTTTGGTTTCAGTAAGATTATCCGTTTCCTGGGCTCTTGATGTCTAGTTTTGATTGATCTATGACAATCTCTTTAGTTCTATTGCATCCAATTTCTTTGTTACTTTTGTAGCACTGTGAAGTTTCTTTGGTGAAGATACATTCTTACCTTCGTCCTTAGAATCAAGAGTATGCTTATCTCTACAACTTTATCTTGAGAAAAATTGTTTGTCCTTGTGCGAAAAATCTAAGAAACTCAACAAGTTTAGAAAATCAAGATTCTCAAAAAGAAGAAAATTACCAAATTGCTCCACTTGTTCATTAGAAACCCAAAGGAAAGATACATTTCAATACCGCATTATGCTTAAATTTGAAACAACTGCAAAGAGAATACTGAGATCATACAAGGCCATTTGAGACTCTACATTTTACCTCAAACAGGAAAACCATTAGAATACATCGAACTCCAGGTACTTATTGGTCATCGGAATGTCCTTTTGGCTCGCCGACGATCCGGAATCTAGGAGTGGCTGACTGATCTCAAACGTTTTTGGTATCTCAGGGGGACTTGCACACCTTATCAAGGCCCAGTTGATGCCCTCGAAGAAGGGATGCTGCTTGATCTCGGTAGCACCGCGCTTGTAAGCAAGACGGTGTTGCGGCTCCTTGATGAGCAATCCCCTCATAAGGTCTCTCGCAGCAAAGCTAACAACTGGGTACTCGGTGAACCGCAGTGGTTGCCCGACCACGTTAAACAATGTAGCTCGGTTGCCCGACCCCTTGAAGGGTGTCCGGCCAAACAAAAGTTCATAGAGGAATATGCCCAATGTCCACCAATCTACAGCGCTGCCATGCCCTTCGCCCTTAATGATCTCCGGAGCCAAGTACTCATGGGTACCCACAAATGACATGGACTTGGCATCTGTAGGCTCCGCAAGGAGCTCAGGGAGTGTGTTTGATTGGTTTCCAATCTCAAGTTTCTGCTTCTGCACCTTCTTGGACTTTGAGGAAAATAGTCGAGGGGAGAGAGCAACACAGGAAGGCTGGGCGCAGGATGGTTCCATACAAGCAGGTTGAGCACAGTAGACAGGGTTGTTATGTCTGGAGGAATCCGAGATATTGGACGGCTTGATAAGGGTCGGGCTAACAGCACAATGAAGAGAAAGATCAAAGTCGGAGAGCATGATGTGGCCGTCTTCGCGTACGAGGACATTCTCCGGCTTCAGATCCCGGTAGATAATACCCAACATGTGCATGTATTCTAGAGCAAGGAGGATCTCAGACACATAAAATCTGTGTTTGTAGAAACCCATAAAAATCATAAGAAACTTGCGTAAGTATTACATGAACATATCAGAATATGCTTGAGAAATATAATAAATCCAATTTGATATATCTGAATGGAGTTGAACATGCAGATTTAGAAAAATCTAATCAAGAAGAAAGTTTAACTACAATTGCGAAAGATTTCGAGACTTAAATTGTCAATGATAGGATAAACTAGCTATCAAACTCTCCCAATCATCAAACAAACTTATAAGTAGTGAAAAAGCATATAAAAAAACTATGACTAACTCATGCAAATTAATGGTGCCTAAGAAGCACGAATAACTTGAGATTAAGGACTAGGTACCTACTTGGCTGCTTCCTCTGAGAAATACTTTCCAGGCTGCTTCTGTCGAAGAGTGTGCAGATCCCCTCCGGGACAAAACTCCATTACCAAACAGGAGAACTTGTCGGTCTCAAAATGAGTATACAGCGTCGGAAGGAATGGGTGATCCAGGCATTGCAGTATCTCCCTTTCAGTCTGGGCTCGGAGCAACTTCTTACGACTTGCTAAAGATATTTTATCCATGACCTTCATTGCAAAATAACACTTGGTTCCACTCAACTTCGACAAATAAACACTGCCTATGTCCCCACAGCCCAACTTCTTCAGTAGCCTGAAATGGTTCAAACCAACAACCCCATCTTTAGCCCTAATAGACTGAATTGCTTCCCATCTCAAATCATTTGCTTTGTGAGGCTTGCTAATGCTTCTGCTTATGCTGTTACAAGTGCTATCATCACTAACTTCACTGCTAGTACTAGCTCTGCACATACTACTTTTGCCGCTATCAGTTCGGTCACTTATTTTTGCACTGCCACTGGTCTTTGCTAGACCACCAGTGCCGTCGCTAACTTCAGCACAAGACGAACAACCTTTCTCATTGTCCTGCTCCGAGATCTTTCCATCGCATTCCTTAGTCTCCAACTTCACTGCCCCATTTGACTGGAGCAGCTCAACAGTATCACCCTGCTGACTTGAAAAGCCAGCAGACACTTTCTCTTGCTGACTCAAACTTTCATGGTCGGTGATTTCTGCAAGTTTGTGCTCCGGAATGCTCTGTGTCACAGATAACTGTGACAATCTTGATGTATTAAATATGAATCTGCTTGGATTAGGCAACTGTAGGGATGGAGGACGCAAGGAAGATTTTTCAACAACTTGGCCACTGGTTTGATTGTTTTGTTGTTTCGAAAAGGGCTTCGACACTACTTTTGAATCCATTGATAGAAGAAACAACCAAGTTCTCAATGTAGTAAAATTTTATGCCTTATATGCTGTTTATATCCCATTAGTCTCTTCACCTTCACCCATTAGTGGATAACCTAGAGGGAACTCTGCTAGATAATAAAAAAAACATCAATGCAAGAGGTGCTAAAGAAAGTTGCATTAATATGAGAATAAAACAAGTGATGTTCAGATGCAACCACACAGAAGACCAAGTATATGAACCATATAATGATATGAACAAGTTAAAGATGACCAACTTCAAAAGCAAATAGAAAAGTAATAAATAAGAACATCCCAAATCACCAGGAAGCAACTGAAAGTATAATATATTTGAATAATGATTCCACATTTTCTGTTTTCTTTCTCACGGGTAGTTAAATCTTAAATCCATGTTGTGGGAGATGTTTTACATCATAGTAAAATAGCATATGATGGTTTAAAAATAGAAACTCTAAGAGCAGAATGGATCTTCGAAAGGAACTAAATAAGAAGACAATTCATCAAGAATCGCAAAGATAAGGAGACGATTACTTCGCAAGGAGGCAGTTTTTAGAACTCCAAAAAGAAGAAGAACCAATCGCGATCTAAGTCAGGGGAGCAAATTAAACATCCTATCCCAAAAAAAAAAACATTTTTTTTTCAGAAGCGACAACAATAAAATCCAAAATCCAGTCCTCAGTGGCACTGCCCTGGGCCAGATCGAAACTAATTCCCCGGAAACCTCCCATCCCTTGACCTAGCGCAGATCCAAGCGCCATACGCAAGAGTAAGGCCAGACAAGGATAATTGGGGAAACAATCTGACGAAGTTAGCGGAAGTGGGTAAAGAGTTACCTCGCTTACAAAGATCGAAGCTTTAGGCCATCTTCCGATGGATCACGGGCACCGCTCGCTTCCAACTACAACGTCGTCGTCCAAGGATCGCTTCTCGCTGCGTCGCTCCTCATCGGTAATCATTCAGCAGCGCCCGAGGCGAGAGAGAGAGAGAGATGGTTAGATTTGGAAAGGACTCAGGAGCACTGTCATGTTTACCGAAATGACGACGAACTTTTCCACCTTTTTTGAGAAATTTTGTCAGGAAACTGGAAATATTATACATTACCACTGAAAATTAGTTATTTATTTGGCAATTTTTATTTTTATTTTAAAAAAACAAAAATAATGGAAAAATAAAATAAAATATAACCCATTTTAACATTACATATTTTGATTTTTGGCTTTTCCAAAAATCTATTTAGTTATTCTTTTAAAAGAGTAAAAATTAAAAGAATTCAAGTATTATCAAAAGACTATTCATTTCTTTTTTAAAAAACAAGTTAAAAGTGTGCTCATTATATTTTTTTTTATATCCAAACTACTAGTATTTCAACAATATTAAATTTTTTCAAAAAAAAAAAAAGCTTAAATTATTGTTATAATTATTTAGCCATTAGATAGTTACTATGGCAATTTTAAAATAAATTTATTTAAATTGATAAAGAATTTTTTATATATATAAAAATGTATTAAGATATTGTTCTAACTTTTCAAAATTAAAGCACTCTTTTGATAATTAGAGATGCCTTTTTGATAATTAACTATTTATAGGCTTTGAGCAACAGTGATTCTTGTCTCTTGGTCTCAAACCTCTAAGAGTGGTTTCTTTCATTACCAAACAAGGTATAAGAGTACCAAATGAGACGGGACCTCTGCACCTTCAAGAAATATTCCACTTCCAATAGAGGTGTCAATAAGCCACAGTTAGCTCCCACTAACGTAACTGAATTGATACTCGAACAATGAAATTATCATAAATAAAAAAGGATCGATTCATTCCCTTACAATGTTTATCATCTCACTTAGGAGGTTATTCAGTATCATAATTTATTTGTTCTTGTAAAAGTAATATGGTGATTAAGACACTACGAAGCTTATAGATAAATAAGCAAGAGTCAATTTCGAAGAAGATTTAAAGTTTTTTTTTTGATTCAGATAACCTCCACGTGTCATGACCACCATATTAAAGTTCATAGAATCCTCCGTGATTTACCTCTCTCACAATGATCATGGAATAAGCCAATGGTGATCGCTAGATTAACAATTCTAATCTTTTATGTTGTATCATAATTTATTTTCTTTTCACATATCTTAGATGGATCGTGGAGGAGCTTCCAGAAGAGGATTTCATCTTTTGCCACAGGCCACAAGGCGCAGACTGATCTTATAGTGGAAATATCATCCCTCATATGTTCCAAGAGATACAAGGAACGATAAATGTTTGCCCTTCATTTCGGGCTCATTTCTAATATGTTTTGTTATGCAGTGCAATTCGTGAGTATTCGAGCATGCACAATAATAAAGAATACATAGTATTTTATTTCATTGAAGATATTCTTCATTCGATATCGTCGTCGATCGACCAAATTCCTATCATAATTCGATCGGCAACGAAGTCCGATCGAATTCGGACTGGATCACGATCGGAATTGATAGCAACTGCGGCCACTAGCAATCATGACATTGGTGACTACAAATTGATCGAATTTCAATTGCGATCCGATCCGATTGAAATCCGACTGATCTTGTTCTAGATTTCTAGTGGAATATCGTCCTCATATGTTCCAAGAGATACAAGGAATTAAAAATGTTTGGACTTCATTTAGGATTCATTTCTAATGCGCTTTGTTATGTTGTGCAATTCGTGAGTGTCCGAGGATACACGATAATCAAGAATGTATAATGTTACATTTCATCGGAGATGTTCACCGCTTGACATCGCCATCGAGCGACTAGATTCCGATCACAATCCGATCGGCATTGAGTTCGGACAAATTCTGACTGGATCACTATCGGAATTGGTCGCAACTGTGGCCGCTAGTGGTCACAATATTGGTGACTGCAAATCGACTAAATTTCGATCGCAATCCGATTGAAATTCGATCTTGAACCGACCAAAGTTGGAGTACAATCGAATCGCGATTGAATTGTGACCGAAATCGACCACGATTGCAACGTTGACGCCCACAATTCAATCAGATGATCAGTCGGACGACAACGACAACTCCGATGGATTCAGGAGTTGAGCTATAATACAGATCGACGATGAAAAATTTAACCGAAATCACGGAAGAAAAACACTATGTATTTTTTATTTACTATGCAATCGCAATTGATCAAACGACGAAGAGGTCATCATGCACGGGCGCACTATAATGCACAGTGCCGCATAAGAAATCTCCATTTCTAACATAGACAAAATCTATCGAAAACAATTCCTCTCTTGCTTCAACCTCAATGCTCAAGGAGCACAAAAGGAACAACACGAAAAGGGGAACTCAATACCTATGCTAAATTTACACTGACGATATCGATATTGTACATGATCGTCGAGAACTCAAACACTATAGACCATCCCCACCTCCAAAGTAGATGCATGAGGAATGCTCACTGCGTAGGCAGGTCCCCGGCAATTCCTCCTCAAAAAATCATACCCGATATCGATCACAATTCGTTTGATCAAACCAGACCCACTCTTCGCCTTCACCTCTGCATGACCCAAAATGAATGCCATCCCGGCTTCCCTTGCTTCCATCAGCTCCAGCAGTTCCTCCCTTTCGCCGGAGTCCATGTGTGGGCTCTCGGGTAAGACAAACCTCACTTTCTTCCTTCTCACGACCGGCGATTGTATCTCCCTTGAGTTCGAGGGGCCAGCTGCGTCATCTAGGTCCACCTCTTCTTCACACAGTCGTAGTCCTGCTCCAACCACTGCCATTCTATCGTCGCCCTTTTCGGGTTGTATGTGTGTTCCACCTGCATGAGAAACACTGGACCGGATGAACTCGGCAATGCTGCAGACTAAATCCTTCTCGAACTCGATATCATCCTTGTGCACATCACGGTAGCCATACCGTGCGATGCATCTGTACACCCTGTATTCTTTCGGGCCAATTCTTCCGACGAGGAACCGCTCCTCGGGTCGAACATACGGCACTGGGACAGACTTGATGCATAGGAACACAAGGACCTGCAGTATTGCAGTTAGTCATGTGATCACACTCACATATAACAAAATTAAGGGCCCTAGACATTGTATTCAAATCACTTTGCTATCGATCACTGTCGAATGTAAGACGAGAATACCGATGAGCGAAGAACAAGTTTGCAATAGGTTAAGGTTTTGTGTCTATATCTGACAAAAATGCAAGCATTGCAAGTTATAACACATTGTAAAGTTTCACTTCAAATGAACAATTTTCAGTCTGATGGTAAAAATTGTGAAACCGATATCAGGGATATACTCGAAGTTGCTCCTAAAATTAATCGTCAAAGAGTAGTCGATATACGAAAGATTGTGGAACAATTTAATAGCTAAGAGAATACAAAGCTTTAGCTGACCTGATGAAAGGCAGGGAGGTTGGTGACAAAGTGGGAAAAGATGGCTGGAATTCCCGATACAAGTTCAGTGTGGATGAGGCCGATGCCTCTCACACGAACAATTCCGAGGTTAGGGCTGAGACCGATGAGCCAGTCGATTGAGACCTTATTTTGGATGTCGAATTCGTACTTTTTGAGTGTGCCATAGTGCCATACATACATAATTATCATGAAGATGAATGAGAGGGCAATTGGCACCCAAGCTCCTTCCAAGAACTTGATGAGGGACGCAGAGAAGTATAATGCCTCGATCGATCCAAAGAAGAGGATGAAACATACAGCGAAGAAGATGCTCTTGTGCCAACATAGAACTATCACAAGAGACATCAAACAGGTTGTAACCAACATGACAGTAATAACAGCCAACCCTGTCAAGAAAGCATAAGTTATTAGATATCAAGATTTGTGTGCCAAAGCTTTGCGTAGATTTCTTCATTCGAGTCGTGAGATAGGCAAAAACTTCCCTAAGCGGACCTACCATAAATGTATGCATTAGTAGATGAGATTTCTCTACCGATATTGGTTCGGGAATGCTAAACATTTTAAACCAGGTGTAGAAACACCAAAGACCAAAAGAAGTTCTCCAAACACAAAAATGCACTTGAACTCTAAACCGATACATATCGTGCACACAAATGGATGTTGGTCAAACTCTATTTGCTGTAACAAAAATAAGAACCTTTAGTGATACTGCTGTGAGAAGCCCTTCAAAGTTCAAACACGAGATGGAACTCGAGAATTCTTGAGCTCGTAGCATACCTGATGCATTGCCCATGCGCTTTGTATCTCTGAAACCGACAGTAACGGCGAGGCACAATGTCATCAACATCCAATTTATTTCAGGAATGTATATCTGTCCATGTACTTTAGACGAAGTATGAATGACCTTCACCCTAGGGAAACAGCTCAATGCTGAGCACTGCTTGATGATCGAGAAAGTGCCAGTGATAACAGCTTGGCTTCCAACAACAGCTGCCATTATGGCAATCGCCAGAACCGGCCACCTTATTTTCTCTAACAAAATAGTTTGTCAAGTTAAGAGTGCCGACATTAACAACATTAGCAGATAATCTTTCGGGACTTATCAATACTACCTGGAACGGATACATAGAACCCGATACGGTAATCACTTTCTATAAAATGATGTTTAGATAGATAAGCAGCTTGTCCCATGTATGCAAGGATCAAGGAGGGATAAATCATGGAAGTAAAAGCAATCTGCAAAAAAAGTATTATACTCATTAGAGAGAACCAATCGATATATCATTCATTTGTCTTGATGCCTCGAACCTCACCTGGATCGATAGCTGAGAAAAATGTCCCAAATCGGCATACATAGCTTCAGAACCTGCAAGTGCAATGGAAAAAATCGAACATGATCCATGTAATACGATAAGCAAGGGATATGTAAGTTTACATACCTGTTATGCACAATAGTATTCCACCTAAAGACATCCAACCACCTCTTTGAGTTTTCTTCAGGAATTTGTACATGTAATAGGGAGAAAGTGCTTGATACACATGTGGGTTCCAGTGAAATATGTTGTAAACACCGATTGCACTGATGCAAATGAGCCAAGTAACCACGATCGGTGCAAATAGGAAGCCGACCCGATGTGTGCCGTAATGTTGCAGAGCAAACAAAGCAACTAATATGACACAAGCAATGGGAACTTCAACATCTGCAAATTGTTGAGTGACAGAAGGCAATTAGCAAGTTTTTTTTTGGAACATCAGTTATGATTGCAGAAAAAGCACATGAAATGATCACAAATGTAGTTCTCTGAAGGATTGCCAAGCAAACCCACGAAGTTGAAGTTGATTGTAGAATCTTATGCAATCATTTCCAAATGTGTGCTGATAATTGAATAGGGAGTAGTGAACAAGAAGATTTAGGGTTCATATTAATGGTGAGAATTGGCTTACACTTGTGTTGTTCCCTGGACATGGACAGCTCGAGACCCGAAATAGCCGAGAAGACTGCAAAGATGTCACTTTTCCAGTCAGAGATTGGTCAAGAACCCTAAAAATTGGGGAATAGTTCAAAGAGTGGTCAGGAATTTTACCAGAAATTGCCGGGGTAAGCACGCCGTCGCCAATTACCATGCAAGTCCCGATCAGAGCAAGGATCAGTAGCAAGAGCTGCAGTACCTGGTGCTTCTCGAGCAGCATCTTTACCCTAGAGGCCGCCGCCGCGCCGCCCGAGGGCGGGGCGGCGTCCCCGCCGTCCGTCTTTTTGTACGTGGAGAGCTCCTCGTCGGCGAGCTGTCCGTTGGGCAGGAACCCGACGCGGGCGTGGCGGCAGAGGAGGGAGTAGAGCGCAAAGGTGCCGCCTTCGCCATTGTCGTCGGCGCGGAGCACGATGAAGATGTACTTGAGGAGGGGGACGAGCGTGAGGGTCCAGAAGACGAAGGAGAGCACGCCGAAGATCTCCTCGTTCGTCTCCGAGTGCTCGATGTCCTCCGCGAAGGTGTTCTTGTACACGTACAGCGGCGAGGTGCTCAGGTCGCCGTACACCACTCCCAGACTCTGGTACGCCAATGTAACCACCGCCCGCCATGAATCCTTCTTCTGCCACACCAGATTCATCAAACAAGACGCCGAAAAGAAAAAATGAATCATTTTACCTTCCCTCCAAGTAAAACCATACAAAATACCTTCTCTGCATTAGGGTAACCCCCACCGCCGGCGCATTCGAGATCCATGTTCAAAGAGGTCAAGCACACACCGAGCTCATTACAAAGGCAACAACTTTAGCTTCAGTAGGGAGGGAAAACAGGCGAAGAACTCACAAACTCACTCCCAAGATTTCATTTTTAGCTCGTCAATGCTCGAGTAGGAAAATGAGGAGCTAATCTGCTTCTCTAGCGAGGAAGTCAAACGGGTAGGAGAGCGAGCACCTAGGGAAGCTCGATATGGAGAAGAGAGTTAGGCCAAACAACGGAAAAAGCCAACATTAGAATATTGCGAGCGAGTGCGAGAGAGCTTAATTAAACAGAGTAGGTGAGGTCGATGGGAGGAGGAGCAGAAGCTGTGGTTTCAGTTACAAACCGAGAGGGAAGAAGAAGCAGATAGCCATTGGAAGATATTTAGAGGGTGGGGTTGGTGGTCATGACACTGTCATGCTTGTGGTGGGGTGGTACCAATCCCTTGTCCCTCCCTCTCTCTCTCTCTCTCTCTCTGCTTGCTTTTGTTCTTTTGGGGCATTGGAAGCTGAGGGCGGTTGAGCTGGCATGACGATGCGAAAAGCAGCACTACAAGAAGCAGGCGAAGAAAAGGAGCTCCAAAAGGTGGCCATTGAAGGATGCAAATTGCAGTTTAGAGGAGGAAGAAAGCGAACATGGAACTGCTGTAGCCTCTAAAGCTTTGAGGGGGCGTTTGATAATCGTTTTCATCTATGTTTTTCATTTTATTTTTTTTTGTGAAAACGAAAAAAATGTATTTGGTTCGTATTTTTCATCTTTATTTTTTAGAAAATAAATAAATATTTTCTGAAAAATTGAAAAACAAGAAATAATCGTTTTCTGTTTTCATTTTCATTTTCTAAAAAATAAAAGAGCGTTTTTTGAAAAATTGAAAAACAAAAAAAATTTATTTTTTATTTTCTGAAAAAAAAACAGAAAATAAAAAATTCTCTACGAACTAAATATCTCCTCGGTTTTTCTTTCTCTTATTATTATTATTATTATTATTTATAATAAAATATGAAAATTACAATGACGAAAATATTTTAAAAAAATAAATAAACATAAAGATAAATAAAATAAAAAAATATTAAAAATAAATGATCAATAAATATTTTAATTAGACAATATAAAATTATTATAAATATATAAATCAAATAAAAAAATATTTAAATTATATAATATAATAAAAGATAAAGATCAATGATATAAAAATATCTCATTCCATATAATAAAACTTGATTATTATTATTGATAAATTATCAAATAAAAGTTCAATAGAGATCTCTATCGTTAGACTTATCGCACTTACGGTAACTTTTTACGAATTATCTAACACGTCGAGTGTAATTTCGTTTTCGAGTCATTATGCTCTTTATCTTTTAGCGCGAAGCTGATAGCAAGATGGATCGAAAAGAAGAAGGTGGTCCTCTTGAGTGATCTCTTGCCTTGAGACAAAGAAACAACATTAGCATTAAGAATGTAATTAAGAAACGTACACTTGTCTTTGTTAGTGAATTAAGAGTGTAATTATGAGGATGGCATATATGCTTATCCAAGCTGCCCCAAATAATCTCAGTGGTCCAAAATCTCCCCACTGATATCACGAGGACGAGGATAAGAGCAAGGGTCCAGTGGTAGGCTGCTTCTCGTTGATGATGATCAGTTCAATTCGAATTTTAAAGTCTAGATCGGATAGTTAAGTTAACGATTCAAATCATTATATTATGTGTTATGATAAGATCACATGATTAAGTTAAGTCGACAGTCATATCAGATCGGAGGTCAAAGTAATCGTAGTTCGGATTCGATCGAGGCCAAATATGACCTGACTTTATCGGAAGCTCGTCCGAATAAACTCGAGCTCATCCAGATCAATCGGAGTTCATCTAAATCTTACTCTCATAAGTTTGACGGGTACATCAACAGATAAAAGATGATGCTCCTTCGAAGTCTCCACAACATCCTCTCCACATCTCTATGATCTCCGTAAATTCTCAGGATACGTCAACACGACATCTCCTCTATATGTCTTTGTAAATTCTCCAGAATATGTCTTCACGTTGTTCCCTCCATAATCTCCACATGTCTGTGTCTCCGTGATCCCCTCCAAATATAAATAATCAAATGGCAAGAGGGAAAAAAAAAAAGAGTTGACTCTAACTAATCAAGACTCTACTTTCCTTTTTTTTCTTCCTTCTTTTTTTCCACTTTTTGACTTGAATATCAGAGAAACTTCGCCGATGTAATCATTGACCCCCTTTAATTCATCTCGAGTCCTCACAGATTAATCGACTTCAAACATTTACTTTGAAAGAGATAGGTAATTAACTATAGACCGACTTGGATATCTACTTCGGAGGAGATTGACTCGTTGAAGACCAACTTGACTATGCGACGAGATCAATTGCCACGTGCTACGAGATCGACCGTTTCAAAGTTTAGCAAGACAGCGAACAGTTCCATCCTTTTCTTTGATCTCGGATTGAATCATTATATTTGTTTATGTCGATTTTATCATGCAATCATTTAGACACCATGGATGGATCTAGATGATCGAGAATATGGGTGATCCGATTTGATTTGAGCGCCCGAATTATCTGATGACGGAGCAACTGAGCTAAACAAGAAAACATAAAAATACATCAAAGTATATTGATGATAAACAAAAGAGATCTAGGTGTTTAAAAAAAGTCAAATTTCCATTTCGACGGACTGAGTTGGAGGCGTCCGAAAAACTATTTAGCCACTCGAAAAAACTTTCATAAAAATAGAATTAGAATGACACCAAAATATCATTTGATATTAATTCTCTCAAAGTTGCACTTTGTGCAATAAAAAAATTTGAAACTGTCAATTTAGTAATCCTTCATCACGATTCCATGAATATAAAGAATTTATCATGGATGATTATTGATTTTGATGTAATGACAAATATGATGGATAATATAGTTCGATGTGAATATTAAATAGGTTATTAATATAAAAAATTGAATTTGCAATTTGTATCATTCATTTCGCCTTCAAGCATCATAAGCATTCTTGGAAGATCTTTCGTATGCTCAAGATTTGAAATTTGGACTTCTACAGTCATCGTGATGGGTTTCAAAACCCATTGATGGTCTTATTCACTTCTTTTTCGATCCAATCAAAGTCCATTAAATTTGAGTAGTGTCCCTCTGTGTATCCGTGGCCAAAATTTTTGATATTTGAGGTTTTATTAGGGTTTCACAGTAATATTTCAGAAATCAGACCGATATAAATTAGAAATCAAATAAAAAAAAAGGTGGTGCTGGGATTTGAATTCCCAGCACCACGTTTAGATGGTTCGGAATTTCCAGTAGTGGCTCGGATGCATGAAAACTCTCTCTCATCATTAAATTGCAGATCTGTTTGACGGGAGGGGTAAAAGTGGAATTAGGTGCGCGATTTGGTAAATCTGAAACCATGCTACGCGTTTTGGGCATTTCGAAACTTTAGCAACTGTGTTTGGTAAATTGCCGAATTTTTATCATTTCACCCCTTTTTATTACCATCCTTTAGCTATCCAATCAAACAATGAGGAGAAAATTATAAGCGTTCGAAAACAATAAAGGGGATTCTAATGATTTTAAATATTTTAAAGAAGTATTTTGAAATTTTAATCCGACAGGGTCAATAATTGATCTCCTTTATATCAAAGATCCCCCCCTCTCGCCAATCCCACACCAGACACGGTGAAGGATAAATACTTTATTAACACGATTATGAAAATGAAATATTATCAAATATTATTTTATCAAATATTATTTAGTTCAATCTGAAATAATATAATCAAAATTTATTTATTTAAAAGTTTTAAAGTATCACTTAATTTATCATTTTATTATATTATCTATTCGGTCGAAGTGGTCGCCGACAGCGATGCAACCGATGACCGTCGGCGATCGGCGATAATGATCAATCGAGGCGACAATGGTCGGCCGGCGATAACAACCGATTAGCGGCGGCGACGGGCAATCAGGCGGCGACAATCGGCCGAAGCGGCGACACAAGCGATCGGCGACGATGGAGATGATCAGCGACAATGCCGACGGCGATAAGGCCAAGCCGACGGCGATCGATAGCGATGTGTCTGAATGATCGACCACGATCGATCGGTGACCTGCGGTGGCTGACCGACAACCGACTAGATTGTTATTTGATAAATTGATAAGGATATTTTTTTCCTAAATGGTAAAAATCAAAGGGTATTTTTGAAAAAAAAAAATCATAATAAAGAGAATCAAGAAAAATCAAATTTTTTTGAAGGTTTTTTAATTCCCTTATGTATAACTCTTTTACTACTGACGTGACATGTAATCAAGGTTATAGAGAATAATCCGAATCAAACGTACCTTTATTGATATTTTGATTTAGCAACATGAGTTGACTCTTGTTCACCTATCATTGTGGATCAAAATCGATTCACACACTATTTAATAATTAGAGTGGTGCATCAACTCAACGCATGCAAATATAGCACATTATTTAATTTTATTATTCATATATGGAGCATTAGTTCAATTTATTAAATTTAATTGTTAATTAATTAGCTTGTTCATCAAATTTGCATGGCGTCAATTTAATCTAATTTTAAATTAGGATTAATTAGGTGTAGTCGATAACATTAGGGTTGATGTGGATGTAGCGTCATCGCGCATTGTTTATAAATTTAATCACTTCTTTTAAAAAAAACACTAAAAGAATTAGAAAGATGATTTACCAATGCAACTTAATGAATAATTAATTCGTATTATTTTAGATTAAGTTTAGATGTTAGTGATGATGACGCAATGATGATTAGGCTCGAGCTAATCCCACTCGCTTACTTTTTCGAAGTAGCCCCTGAAGTTTCGAAATTTGGGAAATGCCCCATTAGAATATTTGTCACGTGAAATGTGCGAAGTGAGATGGGTCGGAGGCCCATTTGGTTTAAAGCCCAGATTAGGAGCCGATTGGGATATCCGCGTTTTCTCTCGGTCGATCGATCGACCTCGACCAAACCCTAAACCCGCTGCATCTGCGGCAGCCGAGATCGTTCGAGTCGGTTCCGAAGGCGAACGAGGTAAATTCGATTTCTTTGTCTAGGCTTTCACCTTCGTTCTTTCCCTCGCCTGCGTCTCCTTTTGTTGGCCTTGACATTCGAAGGTAATTAACGTTTGATTCGAACTGGTAAGCAGTATCGCCGAGATAAAGTTTTGGTTTTTGTTTGTGCGATCTAAAAGATGATTGACTGGGGCTTCAAAGGAGTGACTTTTCTTGGGTACTGATCACACAATCGTTATGTCGAAAGTTCTCTGTAAGAGAAATTTGGCGTAAGTACGAGATAATCTGATGGTTTATAATTCTCCGCGTCCTTATTAGATTTTGTGCTTCTATTTTGCGAATGGAAGAACCTATTCGTTTAACTATAATGGAAATATTGTGATTTCTCTTAATTGTTCAGCGGAGTTGCTTCGCCAAAGGCAACATGCCATCAATAGGGCTTTCGAGGATATAGTATTTCATCTAAGGAAAATATGCTAGGAAATCGATGCAGTTAGACTGGAACTAATTCATGGTTGGGAATTTTACTAGGATGCTTTATCATATGTTTTGGCAAGAATACGTTAGAATTTGCCTTCTTAAAATGTTTACTTGATTTTGAACTCATGTTTTTCATGTTCTAGGAAATCCAGCTAGCTGTAATATTGGGGTAGGCTTTCTTAAAATGGTCCTTGTTTTCCCAAAAAAAAAAAAGCTAAGAATTTAACCTGGAGTGTGGATTTTATTAAATTTCACTTGGAAACTGCATATTGTTCAGTAACTTCCCATACTATTGTCATTTCGAATTTGTTATCAACTAGGATCTTCTGGTGTCCAATTAGCTGATGTGTGTGCTTGTAAATTTGAGTCTTTATATTTGGATAGCAACATGTCTATCTCACTTTCTTAAACTTATGTTAATTAGGTTAACAAATTCTGATACAAAATGTCTCGGGTTTATGTTGGAAATTTGGACTCACGAGTCACAGAAAGAGATCTGGAAGATGAATTCCGAACATTTGGTGTTCTTCGAAGGTATACTACTGTTGAAATGCACATTGTTTTTTGCCTGACAGTGCCTTTTGAAACTCACAATATGTGATAGTTGTTTTTTTTATGCGGTAATTCAACATCAAAATCTTTTGATGGTGTTATTCTCCATCATGTTCATGTTGTCAGTTATCTTTTAGACATTCCATTGCAATGTGAAACCACAAAACAAATTCAACAGAGATATTGCACGAAACCCAACAAACTCCAGGTATACGATGACTATAGTTGTCAGTTATCTTTTGCATTTTCTTTGAACTGTGAAATTAAAACATCATTTTGTCATATTCTTAAGAATGCGTAGATATTTCTCCCTCTATTACATAGAAAGTTCGTGTTTATTGACTATAAAAAAACTGCTTTCAGATTTATTTATGCTTGTCAATGCTAATGTCTGAACTTGACGGGCTTGTCCTTGTTGCTGTCCTATGTATTCACTGCTCCAGATAATGTGGATGTGCATGTCATGGACTAAGTATGTGGATTATGCTTATCTAGTCAGTAGGAGAATTTATCTGGAACTGTTAGTTTTTTACCCTTGCGCATATCCTTTAAGTGCATAGGACGGGTTGACATTCCCTCTTACTGGGCTCAAAATATTGTTATATTCCAAAAACTATTGTTTGAACATGTGCAGTGTTTGGGTTGCTCGAAGGCCACCTGGTTATGGCTTTGTTGAATTTGACGATCGAAGAGATGCATTAGATGCCATTCATGATTTAGATGGTAAAATTTCTCTTTTTAACTTGTTTTTTACTTGACGAATTTGTTAATCGTCTGAGTAGATTTACACAAGAATTGAATGCTTGTTTTCCTTTTCATATTACTTCATTGCTCTCATGTTAGTTTGTCTTCTTCCTTTTTTAGAATTATGAAAAACTGCATGATTTAACTTTCAGTCACAACGATGCAAATGCTGTTTCAAAATGTAAACTAGATGAGTTCTTAACTCTGTCAAGATCTAGTATTTTTGTACTATTTTTAGCAACAGTGGAATTGGTTATTTTGGTGATGGTTCTCCATTATTGACAGTAATTCAATGTTTTTATAATTTTATTTCTTATATTTTCAATGCAAAGCCTGCACATACACCAGTTATAGGGTGTTTACATGTTGCGAGTCATTGAAGTAAAGTCTCTCTTTTCACCTATCTTTTCTGTGGCAATTCTGTGAGCAATTAAACAGGAACAATATAAGAGGAGTCAAATATTGGTCTGTATATGTACATAAGATGTCATTAGTGATGCCATAGAACGCACCTTTTCAGTGTGGTTAGAGTTAAATTGGGAAGAGGTTGGTTGTGCTTATCTTTTATTTTCTTTTTCCATTTTTAAATTTTGATTGTTTTTAATGTAGTTACCTTTCATAAAGAACTTTTATTGATGAACTCCTGTGTGTCCATTGTACTTTTTAACCCCAGTTTTTTCAACTGTGAGAAAATTTTCAGCTAGAGAAATGGTTTACCCATGTTATAAATAACTTGTAGTTACGGTTTATTTAGTGAGGCAAGTGCCTGTCGGTTTCTATTTTCTCAGTTTTCCTATGACACTTTTAGATTCTCTCTAATCACAGTTTAACAAGTACTTTTTTCTTGCTTTTATGATAGGAAAACATGGGTGGCGTGTGGAGCTTTCTCATAATTCTAAAGGTGAAGGTGGTGGGCGTGATAGGCGCGGACGAGGTGGTGGCGGTGACATGAATTGTTATGAGTGTGGTGAACCTGGCCATTTTGCACGTGAGTGTAGATTACGCATTGGTCCAGGTGGTTTAGGAAGTGGAAGGCGTAAAAGCCCTAGTCCTCCCCGCTATCGCCGTAGCCCTAGCTATGGTCGTGGGTATGGTTTTTCTTATGCAATTTTTATTAGTTTTTTTATTGAAGATTTATAGAGAGATCGCAGTTGTGACAATTAATATTTAGGTTCAACTACTTTCAATTTGATTTTTTGCCTTTCGTAGCCGTTATTGCAGGTGCCAGTATGTAGAATTCATGAATGCATTTATATAAATGTGTAAAGCCTTCTTCATTCTCTTTTTTGTTTGCAGAAATCGAAGCCCACGAGGGAGAAGATCTCCCCGTCGTCGCAGCTATTCTCCTAGAAGTAGGTCACCAGCATATCGCCGTAGAGATTCTCCTTATGCCAATAGGTTTGTCATCTGAATTCATATTCTGGCATTGAATACCAAATCATCAAATGATTTTTTCTGTACCCTCCGCGCATACTCGCACATAATAAAATGTGACTGCATTGCATTTTCTAAGGCTAGCATATGTTATTTAGTGAAGCAATATATGCATATACATATGCATGAGCTGTCATGCGAAATGCATATATAACACGGTGCTCATGAAATAGAATTAACCTTTTTCTGTCGGCAGAAGCCGCAGCCCAGAAGCGAGAAGATCTCCTCGTCGCAGCTATTCACCTAGGAGTAAATCTCCTGCTTCTCGGCGCGAAGATTCTCCTTATGCCAATAAGTATTTCCACTGAACTCTCATTTTGGCATGTACTAGCAAATAGATTTTCCATTTTTGCATTTTGTCTATATTAATTGCATCCTCGGTCACCATTGACTTCAGAAGCCCTGGCCCTGAGAAGAACTACAGTCCTTCACCGGCAAATCGTCCTGAACAATCTCCTTATGCCAATGGGTAATGATGATTGCTTCAAAGTTCGAACATGGATCTCCTCTTAGTTGTGCAAATGGCGAGTTATTGCGATTGCAAAAACTGATGCTAAATCACTCATGCAGGGATGGTAAGCGAAGCAGGAGCAGGAGCAGGAGCAGGAGCAAAAGCTGAACTACATTGTGCTTCTCGAAAATTGTTACAAGAGGGGACCTTGGAGTATCTTTGGACCTACTATAATTTAGTTGGCTTAAAGTGGTTAAGTTGGGACAATGAAGCTTTGGATTCTTCCATTGGTTGGAGCACTCTCCTCAGCTTACTGGCATATGGAGAGGTTACTTTTCTAGTTCAGTATTCTGTTTTTTGTTTTTGTTTCTGATACTGAATTCTACACTTGATCATCGTCGTAGCACATTAATCATGCTTTAAGACTGTTACTTTAATGCTGTTAAGTTAATGTTACTAAGGTCTTTAACAAAGCCATCCCCCTTCTTTTGTTTTTGTTTGAGGTGTGGTTCTGCTAAGATCTAGATCGGCCGCACCATGGGCTCTTCTTCTCCACACTGTCTCGGCTTTTCTGCTTCTCCCAATCTATTTCTGCCACGGCAGCCACTGCGCTGTTGGGATCTCTCTCCGATCTATTTCTGCTAGGTACTATGGTATCGCAAAAATGGTACTCGACTTTGTGCGTGAGGGCATTGATGAATCACTGGCAGATGCTTGAAAAGATGAGAAACTTTTCCATAGCACTGTTAAAATTTTGGTTTTGCCAGGATATTTCAAGTTTCAGGTCCACTGCATTCTTACTGGAGTTTTGTAGGGTATTTGCTTTAGTTCATAGCAAGCTATTGAACAAAGTTTTATTTTTGTAGTAGTGATTATAGCCGCAAAGTACTTGGACCATGCCTCTACTAGTTAAGAATGCTGTGTTCTGTTTTCTGTTTTAAAAAAATGCTCAATTGGCCTTTCTTTCAGTTAATTGTAGTGAAACATTGTTCTCGGTCGATCGGCGGCGACGATGATAGGTTGGGAGTGGGTTTGAGTGTGCATTTTTGAATGAAGTTAGGATGTGGTATCTTCCTTCAGCATGGGTCAGTCTGGGCATTTACCTGATTATTTGTTGATGTGCCTGCTGTAGCTTTGGGCTGTTTAATTTAGTAAAGGAAAACTAATAAATGTTGGTTTATCTTGATCTCGATTGAATTTTTTATAAGAAAAAAATGAAAAGGATAAATTAAAATATTTTATTTATTATTTAACTTTTTATTTTAATTTAATATGCCTTAAATCTAAGCTAAAAAAATGCGATTCATATGCATTTATTGTTTGTCATCTATTTTTTTGGGGAAGGAGAAAGGATTGTTAGAATTGTATTATGATGTATTCATCTTTTATCTTCGACTGGTAGAGAAGGCTTTGGATCGAATAGAAATTCAGTTCATTCGGTTCAATCGAACTCTCATCGATGATATAGGTTGGCTGTGAAAATACAGTTTGATTTTTTATTGTGATAATGTTTGATGACGAATTTAGAAAAATTTTATTCGGACGGTCTTAAGATTATTCGATTGATGAAGTATGATTTTGATATTAAATTGTCGTTCAGGAATGATATCATTGTAAAGTCTGAGTTAAACGGTGAAAAAATTATGAATATTTTTTTGATTTATCTTTGATGGTCGGTGGAGACTATTTAGATTCCGATTTAATCCGATCATTTGTTGGTGAGGTGTCTTGAAAGTTCGTGGGATAAAATTGATCACTGGACGGACCGAAGGTTTATATATATATATATATAAAAGTTGGCCGGGTTAAAGTAGCACAAGTAGATGCGAGCGGAGTGCACTGCATTGTGCTAATTAGTCAAGAGTTTAGGATATTAACTATGCATAAAATAATAATGCTGCAGTTAACGTGAAGTAGGTAGCTAATTAACACCATCAATAACAAAGTGGCCTGTTAACTAATAATGATGCAGTGGATATAATAAACATGTTTAAACATATGATCAATAAAAATTTCATCCAAGAGAACCGGTCCAACTGAAAAGTGGCAAATTGATACGGTAGTCCAGTCGACTGGATCAGATGATCTCTCGTCAAATGAGCTACTCTTTTAACTCCATCGATGCATCGTGTAGGGCAGTTCCTCCCAAGCATTCGATTAATAATCGAATTGACCGAAATCGATTTTTTTTAACAAATTAAATCGATGAAAATCAAACAAATCAAATTAATAAAAAATTAATTAATCAAGTTAAAAATCTAATTAATCAAGTTAAAAATCAAATCGATTGATCTTTTATTATCAATCAATTGATATGAAATATAAATCTATTAATGTGAAATATCAATAAAGAATTGAAAATAGAATCAAAAATTGCGAGAGAAATTGGATGAGAATTAAAATGAAATTGTAATTTTTATATTATAGTTCCAGATAATCAATCGATTGATTAATACAAATAAATTGATTGATAAATTCTAATTTAATTTAATTAATTATTTTTATTTTGAAACGAACTGAATAAATAGAAAAAATATTTTAAAAAACAAATTTCAACCAAACCGAACTTTTCAATTCGGTCAATTTGTTCGATTTAACTGAATTATTGTCCAGATAAACTAAAAATTGTCTAATAATCTTATTTTAGTAGAACTTTTTTATGTGTTACAAATGGCATGATTGACCCAAATTGTGAACCCTAATGTATATTGCGAGGAAGACTATTTAGGGATTACCTTAAGAATCTACCTTACCTGTTGTAATTATGATGCATTTAATCACACAAGTTATTTTGGATGGAGCATAAGAATCACCCCTTGACTTCAAATTCAAGTTCAAGAAGGCAATTGCAAATTTCAAACCCTACATTATTGAAAGAATGATGAACAAGTGGTATTTCAGATCGATGCAACCTGATTCAATCATTTTCCCTTTCCGGAGCAATAAAAGAAGTGCCACAGATGGAAGCTAAAATGAGCAAACATCCGATGAGTTTGTTTAAAGTCGGTGAGGCCCCCTCGAAGGTCAGGCTCCATATTTGCGATAAAAACACCTGCATCGAGATTATTCGAAGGCATTACTCAAGGAGAATAGAAAATCAAAAGGTTCCTGTTTTTTCAGTGTGAAGATTGCCACTAACAAGTGTTTGCAATTGTAGGCTACAATGGTCGATCGATGCAAGTCAACTTTGGTATTAAACTAGGCAAATAAAATGATGTTGATCTATGATGACATTTACCAGTGACTAAAATGTGCAAGAAATAAGACCTTTAAGTAAAGAACGTTAGTAGTTTTAGCTATTTTCTGGAGGTGAAGTCCACGAGCTAGAAGCACCTGCAAATAGCTTATTTCAGCAAAATTCGGCTTGTGAATTGCTTAAATGATGATAAGTAGTCGCGCTGAGTATGAAACTCGAAAAAGGAAATTTAAAAAAAAAAAAAACAAACCGATGCAGATCAGGAAATGCAAAATGGTACCTCTGCAAGAAATGCCAAGACACCGAGCATGATTGCCAGAAGAAAAGTGAATAGGTCGGGCACAACAAATTCCTGGAACTCAAGTTTCAAATAGGAAGAAATACAATTTGTAATTAAAATATGCTACTTGGTATGGCAGAACTACTCGATATCATTGAAAGTAAAATCAATACTGAAGAAAAGATATTCAACGTTCTCAGAACTAGATTATTCATCAGTGATATTTGAGTTTTCAATGCCTACTGAAACAAGGATGGCCATTGTTCTTGTCCATGTAGGAAACAATTTCCTCCCATGTATTGGTTTAGATAACGAATGGGCCATATAAATATATCCTAAATAACAGTTTAGCATTAAGACTGGCACCTGCTAATGCCTCGATCTATTTGGACTGAAATGAGGTTAAAAACCCTCGTTAAATCTAATTTGATTTAAAAGAAAATTGACGTACATAAACTTGTGTATATTGAAACGTTTTGCCTGTCGAGGGCTGAATGAAAATGTTAAACACGTGAGAAGTAAAAGAATAAAATAGTAACAATAAATGAAGATAGCTCATTGAGCCTAAACAAAAGAAGTTAACTAAGGCCATAACAGTTAAATGAGCCTAGTTATGATAATTATGTAGCAATTAAAACTCAAGAATAGGGGTGTTAACCAGCGGTGCATGATCCTGCCGCCTAAATGAAGCATGGATCTTGGCATGGTTGTCCTGCGGCATGGGTTAGGGGTCTGGAGTAGCCTGTTAGGCCAGGGGGAAAAATGAACCAACAAATTTATATATATATTATTTTGGTATTCTTACAACCAAATGAACATTCTGTCATCAATGGGCTTATTTATTTTTCTATTTACTGTTTTAAGGGTAGATTGATCAGTTGTTCATGTCTGAATGGGGATCTTTTGGGAGGAAAACCACCTGTGCCTGGTGAAACATGCTTGTCGAGTCGTGCATGACATGATATTGTGCAGGTTGTGCTGAGTCCAACACATGGGCTGACCGGCTTCCACCAACACAAGCCTACAACATTGTGCAGGCTAAGCACAACTTGGCTCATTTAGAGTCAAACCAGGCTGTGGGCAACTCAACCAGTTGAAACTCCTACTCAAAATAGTTAATATAAAGAATATGACCATGCTTGGAATGCAAATCATGTGTTGGTAGATGACCTGTCTGTCTGAATTTAAATCCCATCTAAAGATTGATGTCTTTGTTTTAGCAAAATAGCTATTAGCTAAATGATAAAAGTTTAATAATATAAATATATTACAAAAATGTGAAATATAATTCCTGCAGCTCATCTCCTAAAAAATGTCAGAGAATCTCTGAAATGAATTAGAGCATGATTATTTCCTAACCTAGACAACTTTAACCATGGAAATAAAACAGTGAGCACTATTTTTTGTTGATAGATATAGCTAGTGATTATTTAATAAAAAAAATTATTATGCATTAACGGACAGTACCTGATTTACCAAAATGAGTATGGCTGAGAGAGGAAGAGCAAGTATCGCAAATGAAAGAATTGTGTACCTGTGAAAAATAGGAAAAAATTAGCGAGTATTTAGGTAATTAAGATTGCATTCAACTTTTAAATTAAGCTGTGTGATTTTGACGTTCACAAACAACAATGCCATTCAGAAATTAAATGATAAAAAAAAGTTGATCAGCAAAGACACGAAAAGAAGAATAAAACATAAACCACATCTAACAGGACTCTGATCATTTAGCAGGTAGAACCTTACACGGGTTGATCTGTTGCTTTTGCACCAGCACGTACAAGACAGTAGCTAACTCCACCCAGAATTGTTGAAAATATACCGATCAAAATAGCGAACAATGCATGTTTTTCTTCATTCGGGACACCATCACCTATATGTACAGAAACCCCTGCCGAAGTTAAACATTGGAATGTGCAAAAGTGAAAAGGAAAGAGCTGTATCTCCTATCAGAGAGGTTGCAGTTAGGAGTGACCACAGTTCCAAAATCGTCGGTTTCGATTTTGAAACCGTCAGTTCCGGTTTAACATCCAATGGAACTAGAATTGAATCGTTCATCAATGGTTCCGGTTCCGATTTTGGAACCGCCAGTTCCGGTTCCTTACAGTTTGGTTTTGATTTTGGAACCGTCGGTTTCGATTCCTTACGGTTCGATTTTAATTTTGGAATCGTCGGTTCCGGTTCATCATCCATCGGAATCGGAACCGGAACTGAACCGTTAACCGACAGTTTTAGTTTTTTACGATTCAGTTTCAGTTCGAACCGTTTAGAACCGAAATTTAAATTATTTAATTTTAAATCTCATTTCTTTAATAGGCGATTTAAGTATATTATTCTTCAATTCATTAATCCAGTCAATTTATTTTAATTTAAATTATATTTAAATTTAAATTTTATATGTGGAGATTTTAAATTTTAAATTTTTAATGTTTAAATTTTTGTGCATGTTGATTGTTATGATGATACAAAATATGAATTTTAAATGATTTTAATTTTGATTTTTATGTATATTTATTATTATAATTATGACACACTAATAAATATTTAAATTTTGAATGAGTTTAGTTTTTGTTCAAGAGAAAATATCAAATTATTTTTAAAAATTCAATCCCGATTTTAATAAAAAAATACTCAATTCTGATTTCGGTACGGTTCCGATTCCGGTTCGATTTCTATTCAGTTTCGGTTACAAAAATTTAAGAACCGGAACCGAACCATATGTCTCCGGTTCCGGAATCGGAACCGAAAAAATGGTTTCAGTTCGATTTTTAGGCCATCGGTTCCGGTTTGATTCACGGTTCGAACCGAATCATGGTCACCCCTAGTTGCAGTATGATGCGAACTAGCACACCCTATATTTTAAGCAGCTTTTACAAATGAAAATATAAAATGACAAGTAAAAGCATAAAGGATACTGATATGGTATTCAATACACTTGAAGAATATATATATACATATCAAGAAGAACCAAACTGTCAATATGTTGTCTTCTATTCTCACATTTCAGTTTAAGCAGAACTGCTATTCTGTGGATCTTGATTAGAGGATAGATGGTTGGCAAGGCAACCTGAATAGTTGGACGATTAGACATGGTTAGCTAAAAGTCCAAAATTACCTTGCTGCGGAACATAGTTACAGTCCCTTAAATCACTAAGATACAGAAGTATGAGTGCTAACAAGGCACCCTTTCAACGTTTATATACTTATAGCTAAAACTGCTAGTGTGAATCATATGTAAACTAATCATCACGTCATCAAGTTGTGCCTTTGCCAATTATGGGGGGCTTAGCAACAGGAATCTTAACCTCCAATGATCTCTATACAAGACTATATCACTAGTGAATCATACTTGTGCTAATATCAAAATCAATCTAACGATCAATTTTTTTAATCAAAGTATTTGACGAATGCACTATCTTCCGTGCTTATTTTTACTATAAACTCATGACACTGGTGATTTACCAACATGTTGCACAGGAATAATAATGCAAACAACCACATGCTTTCCAGCAATCCAATATTATTTTCGCTTGAAAATAAAAGATCCCACCAATCTAAAAGCACGGAAATAATGTAAATAACCATTTAAAAAAGAGAGCCTTTGAAGGAACGGACAAGAGCAAATGTTAAAATAAGAAAAGAAAAGTTACAGAGAACATATGAGAAACAGGTGACAATGTTTCACTAAAATGCTTCATCAAGAACAAAGAGTACACATTCAAATCAGCAAAAAACGTTACCTCCCATAAGAAGCACAGGTTGAAAAATCAAGAATAGACCAAGAAAACTGCAAACTAAACCTGATGCACAAACATATATGAATAAATTTATTATTATTTCTTAGATTAAAAAGTAACAGAATTCAAGTTGATTTAACTGTAAAGTGTGTTATAAGAAAGCATCAAGTTTTACATCCAAACATGTTGAGGAAAGAAAAGATTAACAGAAGCTGATGCCCCAATCAAGTGAAACACTCATTTCTACTGAGAGGGATAAAGTTGAGTACTTTAGCAACCATTAGGTCCCACTTCTAACCTATCTATACTTAATGTTAAGTACAAAGTTGACAATCAATCTTGGAAATTATCCCTTTTTCTAAAATATACAAAAATATTTGGTTACATAATTCAAAAAACTACAATGGCTTAGTTATTGAAGAAAGAGATTACCAGCTCTGTATTTCAAAAATTATTAACATGGAAGATTACATAATGACAGGAGTTTTAAAACAATGAACAAGCTAATAGTTTGCTAGTGCTCAAAAGATCGACTAATTCATCCAAAAAGTCAGGGACCAACATACTTTAAGATGTGAGAACTATAATTAAATCATGCCTTGACCTATACACTCAAAGGTAGCATTCTGTTATTAATCTATTGTATCACCTATCTTGTGAAAAATAGACATTATCAATCTGCATGTTGTTTGTAGATAATATTGTTTTGGTAGATAAGACACGTGGAAGAGTAAATACTAAATTAGAATTTTGGCAGAAAACACAAGTGAAAAGTTTTAGACTTAGTAGAGTAAATACAGAATATATGGAATTTAAGTTTAGCAATATTAGACGTAATAAGACAAGTGTTAAGATAGGAGATGACGAGTTGTGTAGAACTGAGAACTTTAAATATTTAGGATCATTTTTGTAAGGTAATGAAGGGATTGAGAGAGATGTCTTGTATAGAATATAAGCAAGATGGTTGAAATCGAGGAAAGCGTCGGATGTTTTATGTGATCATAAAGTACCTCTAAAATTGAAAGGGAAGTTCTACAGAACGCCAGTCAGACCTGCTATGTTATATGACGCTGAATACTGAGCTACAACTCAAGCACATGAGCAAAAGATGAGAGTTACAGAGATGAGGATGTTAAGGTGGATGTACGGACATACGAGAATGGACAGAATAAAAAAAGAGAGCATTAGAGAGAAAGTCGGAGTTGCATCTATTGAAGGAAAGCTCCGAGAGACACATTTAAGGTAGTACAGATATGTACTTACACGACCAATAAATGCTCTAGTTAGGTGATGTGAAACAATGACAAATACATATCAAACGAGTAAGAGGAAGATCAAAAAAGACTTGATTAGTAACAATAAAATAAGATATAATTTATTTAAGTATAGATAATGATATACTAGGAGATAGAGCTCAATGGTGTAGAATGATCCATATAGCCGACCCCATCTAATGGGATAAGGCTTGATTGCTGTTGTTGGTTGTTGTTGTAGCTATCTTTGTACTTCTGTTACTCCCGAAGTCTGTACAGTTAAATAATGGATTACTAGAAGTTCAAGAAAAAAAATCTTTCCACTGCCCTGATATATGCGATTGAGAAATAGAAACATGCAGCTTAGCATTGAGAAATACAATCATACAGCTTAGTGACAAAATTTGATTAGACATTTGACTCATATGCAATAGTCTTATTAAATGATGCACTGCCACAAACCCAGCTAATGAAAATCTATATAGTAGAATAAGTTTATGCCTAATCTTAAATGTGAAACACAGTTTTTCCTTTACCACTTTTAGCAAGATAACTTTGATACATGTCAATTTTTGTAAAAGTAGTCCTTTTGTCCAACTTATGTAGCCCTGGTTCTAATTTAGCTCAGTTCACAAAACTGGAACAAGGAGAGTAACTACATCTCCTTTCTTTCAATAAATGTTTCTCATGTAAAGATAAAAGGTTTCTGTAAGAAATGTATTTGCAAAAAAAAAATGATTTGATCATTATCCACTAAAACATCTCTATGATTAATACAAGTACAAAAACAAATTTATCCAGATATAGGTATATGTATAGAATCATCAAAGCAGTAAGCATATAAGCTACCTCCAATGTAAGGAAGAGGCAATTTCTCCCGTAAGATGATTATTGCTCCAAGCGATGCCATGATCGGGGTTGCAAAATTCAACATAACTGCATAGGAGACAGGTAGATTTTGGACACTGAAATAAAACAAAAAGGATGGATTTGGTTATTTTTCTATTACAAAGTGTTTCAAGACCAAATTGATAGAGGTTTGTTAATATTGTGATTACTTCAAAATAATTCTAAAGTAACAAAATAAATATGTTGAAACCCATACTGAAAAATGATGGAAATTCATCAAACCCAAATGCTTAAGCAAATAAACAATCTAATATGAAATTGTTTAGCTGTACTGATTTTATGTACTAAAAATCTACCATATTTCTTAATCTCAAAACCTAGCAATAAAATGATATGAACCCATGCAAACAAAAGTATCTTGACAAATGCATCATTGAAGAAACAACTTACCAATAGATCAAACCACTGAATTTACATATGTTCAAATGTAAAGCAGAGTTAAAAGGAAAATACAATTAATATTTTCTTAAAAAATGGCAGAAATAGAGAAGTTTTCATTTGTAATTCTATATGTTCAAATGTAAAGTTGGTCCTGTGAATGGATTGGCAACTAAGTAGACACCACAAATAATCTTGAAAAGGAAAGTGTCTAAAATGTCACTAACCTATAGATGAAGCTCAACAATGAAACAAACCCAGTGAGTGATCTCAGCAGTAGTATAGTCTTTGCATGTGTTGGAAAGCAGAGAGGATGACCAGTCCTTCTCAACCATAGAAGTGAAATGATGAGGAGGATTGAACATCTTGTAAATAGAGTCTGATATACTGGAGATGATCTGTCTGTTCAATAGAAACATAATTGAAAGATAAGCATTAACTATTTCAAGCAAAATTTTTAAACATGCAATTCTCAACAAATTCTAAATTGGACAATTGTTTCTTTAAAAAACTCAATTAGAACTGCTAAAATTAGGTAAAAGATTTTCAAGAATTAAGAATCAAACGGACAGTGATAACCAAGTTTCTTCATGCAAGGGTTATGTAGTCTAACCTATACTTCCCAGTAGAAGATACACGTAAGCCATCCAACCAAATTAGGTACCTGATATCATGATTAAGTGCATTGCCTGTATGATGGCCCATGGATCTCATGCTAAGCTATAGTGACTATCCAGGGCGGAGCCATGTTCAACGTTACCTGGGCTTTTGCCCGGGTAAAAAATTTTTTTACTGTAACACCTTTAAAAAAAAATCCTGCTTAGCCTGGGAAAAAATTAATCCGGTGATTAATTAATGATTAGCCCAGGGTTGGCTCCGTCTGTGGTGACTATGTTAAGTCAAAGTATTCTGATCTTAGGAAATATGAAAGAAATTCGACAATCAAGTTCTTACTAATTAAACATAAAAGTTCTTCCATCCCATAAATTTGTAAAGGTATGCCAATGTCAAAAACAGAACAAAAAAAAAAAGTTCACGAGGATATAGGAACTGTAGACCTGCCACAACTGGATGCTCAACATGAGAGGAGGGAAGAAAAGGTTGCACTTTCACAAATGGCATAAACAACTAAGGGTGCTTTTCTAATTTTATAAGTGTTTAGGCATGGAATGAAAGCTTTTTTTTTAAGGAATAAGATAGGAAAGGTGACACAAGTGTAGATGCCCTTGGTGAGTTAAATATTGTTTTGAAGACGTTTAAGGGCATCTGTAGTGACTGACAGTAAAATGAAACATTTACATTGAATTTACTTGTTAACATGAGAAGAAGCATTCATTCAGTGAAAAAAAAAAACTCTCCAAAAACACAACAGGAAAATTTTAAGTACTATACGCCTTTAAAAATTAAAAAAAAAAGGTAAGGAATTTCAAAAGAGACACCTAACCTGGAAAAATGTCTAGCAACACTTCGATAATGCTATAGATAATCGAAGAAGAAGCCACGCAGAGAATCCCAGAATGCCTAGAGCCACTCCATATCCATGAGACAATCTGAACAAAGAAATCAATTTCTGTATCCGTCGAGCTAAGTGCCGGTTCCTGACAAAATTTATAGCAGTTAGAATCAATAATAGCCAATCGCCATGTTTGTGTTCTTAAAGGATTCCACAGATTTCTGAAATATAGTATCCTTTCTGAAATTCGATTCCATTTTTTCCATTTCCAATCCTATCACGATCCCAAGATTCGCCATGTTCGATTCATGAACTATTACTTAGCCTCAAGAGCCCCAAATGATCCAAGTCGAGAACCAAGGAAGGGAATAAGATAGGGCCAAACCTTGGCGGGTTGCTTTCTGGGATAGGAGACGGAGAATATGGTCATCCTTGTGCGCTCATCTCCAGCGCCATCTGCCGCCAGGAGGGGGGAGACCTCATCGACGGCCGACGATGACTCCGCCGCCATCTCAACCACGTGAATCTCTCCGCTGCCGAAGCCCCTTCCGCTGCCATCGCCGTCCACGGACAACGCCATCCCTCCGCGCCGGATCGGCCCCCCACCAGCTCACCGCGATCATGCACTGAGGTCGCCGGTCACTGGTCATTCGGAGAAAATTTCACTTGCCCTCCCAATTTATCACATTTATCTATTTTTTTTTCAATTTATTCCCTAAAGTTTTCTAAAATATGTATAAACACCCCTCTCCATATAAATAAGTCCATTTTTTTAAATAATATTTCAATTATTATTTATTTTATCCTACGGCAAGGAATCTCTTGCTCCTCCTCCCTTTCTTCCATGGTGCCTCCTCCTCGACGGCAACACAAGAGCTAACGGTCCCAACCACCATTCCTTCTCCTTCCTCACCAAGCTCCCAATCCGAAGCAACTATTTTCATCCTTCCTTCTCCCTTCAAAAATCCATCTTGGCAGATGAAGAAGCTCGCCAAGGGCCAGGTGCGGCCCACCGGGCCCCGCCGCCTGACTGGTTGGCGGCGCTCCCGGCGTCGGTGCTGGCGTTGTCGGCGGCTTTGAAGGCGGAGGAGAAGGAGGTTCTAGCTTACTTGCTTTCTGGCGGCGGGGAGAGGCGGATTAGGGAGTGGCTGCCGCGGCGGCCGTCGCACCCGCTGGAGCTGGGCTGCGGGTGCTGCACGAGCTTCTGGGCTAGGTCGGACGCATCGCCTAACAGGCAGGTCATCCACCACATCATCGATGCGGTGGAGGAGGGACTGGCGTCCAAGGAACGGGAGCGCGGCCACGGCAGCCAGCGGAGTGGTCACGGCGGGCGGAAGGTGCCGCCTTTGAGCCCGCCGCCGTGTCGGAGGAAGGTAAAGCAGCTTTGGCTCAGCTCTTTCCAGCGTTAGATGGCGGCGACGGCCAACGCGACGATACTTACAGTAGCATCGAAGACGGAGCTGCTGAGGCGGCAGCCGCCGCGGAGGAAGAAACGAGCGATGGCGACAAACTCCGCCAGTAATGAGATCAGCAAGAGGTCTGTTAGGCGATTTATGAGCTTTATAGGTGAAAGAGTCTGGGTCGTTGGGAACCGAAACGACAAAAAGGACGGATTTTGACTACCAGAAAGGTTAGGATTTGACCTCTTTCCATATTTGCGATCCAAGTCGTCGCCTTCCTCCTCGTTCTTGCAAATTCTCTGCATTCCTGTAAACCCAAAACAGAGGCCTTTTGCCTCGCGTAAAAAAAGGCTCCTTTTCAAGAACACAACTGTTCTATTTTCTGTATATTTTTCTATATCATTTCAAATTTCAATATTAGATTTGTTCATTGAAACTTTTGAATAAACAAACAAAATACAGGGCAAAAATATCAAAAAGCTTCTGAATGAAGGATCGTTAACTGCAGACAATACACACAAAAAGTTTATCATTGGACAATCTGATACAGTATCGTTCACTGCAAAAGACGTTTGTCAACGAATGGAACAAAGTTTTTGACTTTCTAGTATCGTTCACTGCAGAGTGAGGAGTTGTTTCAGATTCATTCAGCCTGCCAATTGATTGAATTCAGTTTGAATTTCTCCAGCAATTTCAAAACATGAGATTCGACAAGCACCAGCAATGGTCGATCCGAGCTACAAGGTATGAAAGGCTGTTAAAGGACCGAAGTAAACGAAAAAGGAACTGTTAAAGGAATGCGCCCACGCAAAGAACTGATCGAGCACAACCTTCCTCCGCCATCATAAGAAAGTCTGCTGGAGCTCCATTTAAGTATACAAAAAACTTACCAGGCAAGTAAACACAGAGAAATTAAACCAGCACCTCCCGAGCTCCATCCGCCGCCGTGCCAAGGAGGGAGCCTCTTGCCTGCATCGTCGACTCTGAAGCGTCGTCGGATTCCAGTTGTTCGAAACGGAGTTTACTTGGGAGAATTAAGCATAGATCATTACAAGCAAACAAGGCCAGGAAAGAGGAGTGCTGTTTATTGTTTTTTTAGTAACTAATATCTATTTTTTCATATAAATTTAATATTTTAGAATTTATCAAGATATAATTTTGATGTCAAATGGAATATAATTTATAATACTTTGAATTGTGCAGGCCACGTCAGCATGCCAACACCCATGAAATTTTGCAAGCACACGTCATCGGCTACTTAAATAGTAGAGTATAGTTTTGTACCTTCTACTGCAATAGACTATATTCCCCGTTTATGACCAATTAGTGAATACATTGTCATAAATTATTTTTTTTGAGATTTAAATAATAAAAGATTGATATGATATGATCAAACAAAAGTATTGATTGACTTTATAGGTCCAAATATATAAATGTAATTCGAGTAGGTATAAATGTCAATTGGTATGAAATTATTAAAATATATTAAAAAAAATTCAGAATTAATTTTTAAAATACTCTTTACCCTCTCAGAGAAATCCTTTATTTTATATAGGTAATCCCACTTCTTCAGTTTTATTCACTTAACACTCAAGCTATGAATTTCTCTCTCTTTTCTTATCAAAAATTTTCAAAGCTTTGAAACTTCATCAAATTTTGGAATTTAGAGTACTCATAGTTAGTTATATCTTAGGAAGCAATTACCCATCAATTATAAATACTTAGGTCAAATAATATCGAAGATTTAGATTTTACCTCGACCTTAAAATATTTATATGCGAGAATAAAATCATCTAAAAGTATTTATCGATATTTGAAGATAATTTATTGATGAAATTAAATAGATGATGGCTATACCAAGAATCATATATGGTATCGTCATTTTGAGGTGTCATTTATTTAAGATCAAGGAACATATCAGGGATGATTTATTGGCTAAAGCAATGTGATTATGCTCCAATGAAGTAGGGGTTGAATTTCAATGAACGTCTAATAATTCTCTCTGGGCTCAACTCAACCTTCTGCTGCTCTGGCCGAATGGTCAAGGGATATAGTCCTCTGTAATTTATCTTTTTTATATTGATTGTGGGATCAGTTGACGGAGCGTTGAAAGACGTGTCTCTATATTTCCATATTTCTACGATGTATCTTCACGTCTCCCCAATATATCTCCGTGTCTCCGCGATTCATATTCATGTAGTATGCATCTCTCTTTAGGTATTTAAGTCCTCGGACAACGAAGAAAAAGAGTGGACTCTCTCTCTAAAATTCTGCTCTTTTTGTTATTCTTTTTTCTTTTGCTCCATTTTTTTTTTAATTTGAAGGGACACGTCGAAGTCCTCCTCGTTCCCTTCTCATTTATTTTCAAATCCTTTTAAATCTGAGATACTTAGCGTTTAGACAATCAATTCGGAGAAGATCGATATTGCAAAGGGTGACTTAAAAATACTTGATCTCTCGAAGTCTCATGTACATCCGATCTTTGGAAGTCTCGCTAACGTCTAATCTCTCGAGGTCTCAGTGACGATCGATCTCTTGAAGCGCAGTTACCGTCTGACCTAAGCTCAATCGCAATTCCAATCTAACGAAGTTTTATAAAAGAAAGCCAATTTAACCGGATCGACTTGATCAATACCTAATCGTTCGAAAATACTTGATCGTGATCCGATTTCGAACCGAATCAATATAAAATAAATGTCTTGATAAATGGAATAACATCTACGCCACTAAATCGTAAGCCCTTACATCATCGTCGTTGACTAGCCGAAGTATTAAATAAAAACGGAACTATTAAATCGACCCGGACAATCTCTAGCTGTATAAGTATCATTTATCCTTTTATCATTCATTCTACGACAGACTCTCATTAAAAAACAAAAACAAAAACAAAAACAAAAACAAAAACAAACACCTCTGCTGTCACTGCTCGCTTAGCTGCCAAGCTTCGACCATTTCAATTCTGGCAACTTGCCGTCCCTTCTCCCCTTCTATATAATAATAATAATAATTATTATTAATATATATATTAATAATCTGATAGAATGAACTATGAAGCTTGCAACTAACGCCGATGCATCATATAGATCGCGATGAAGTTAACCAAAAATAATATAAAAAATGTGTGTGAGTTGGGACTTTGGAGTTGCAGTCGTATATCCATGGACTTTGAAGAAGCCAAATTTAAATGACATCCATGATCGTCGAGCTCAAGGAAACAAGAAGAGAGATTGGCGGCTGCTGCTGCTGCTATAAATCCGTTCTCGATCACTTCGAACAAAGAACACAATTGACGAGGAGGAATAGTAAGTCGTACCTTAATTGTCCTCGTGTGCATGGCCATCGGCGGGATGGGTACGGAGGAAGGAGGCGCCGGCGGCGGGGACTCGCCTATGCCCCACGTTTTCATGGTGTCCTTCCCGGCGCAGGGCCACCTGAACCCTCTCCTCCGCTTCGCCAAGCGGGTCGCCGCCAAAGGAGTCCTCGTCACGCTCTGCTCCACGGACGACATCGCCCACCGCATCGCTGCCGCGGCGTCCACCTCCGTCGGTGCTCTCGCCGACCCCACCCGCGTCGGCCGCGGCTTCGTACGCTTCGAGTTCTTCTCTGACGGAATCGCCCTCGACGACCCCGCGCGCTTAGACCTCGATTTTCTCATGGCCGCCCTCCGCTCCGCCGGGACCCCTGCCCTCGCCGCCCTCGTCCGCCGCCAGGTTGTCCCCGTCGCCTGCATCGTCAACAACCCGTATGTCCCCTGGGTCCTCGACGTCGCCGCCGACCTTGGACTCCCCAGCGGAGTTCTCTGGGTCCAGTCCGCCGCCGTCTTCTCCATCTATTACCACTGCCGCTACGCCCTCGCCGCCTTCCCTTCGGAGGACAACCCCGAGGTCACCGTCCAACTCCCCGGCCTGCCGCTGCTGCGGGCGGAAGACCTTCCCACCTTTCTCCTCTGGTCATCGCCCTATAAGGTCCTCAAAACTGTGATTTTCGAGCAGTTCGGCAATTTGTCGAACGCCTCGTGGGTGTTCGCCAACACCTTCGACGAGCTGGAGCACGAAGCGATCGAGGCGATCTCGCATCGCCAGGTCATCATCCCCATAGGGCCGCTGGTCGATCCACCGCCTGAGGAAGGCGGATCGAAGGAGACTGGCGGCGGGGAGATCAAAGCCGACCTGTTCAAGGCAGCGGATGAGTCGATCCAGTGGCTTGCTCGGCATCCGCCGCGCTCGGTGGTGTACGTATCGGTGGGAAGTGTGGTGGTGCTGACTGAGGAGGAAATGGAGGAGATGGCGTGGGGTCTGAAGCTGACCGGCCGGCCGTTCCTGTGGGTGGTGCGGAGCGACGCGCGGGAGCGGCTGCCGGCGGGGTTCGCCGAGGCTGTGGCGGCCGAGGGGATCGGAATGCTGGTGGAGTGGAGTCCGCAGGAGCGCGTCTTGGAGCACGAGGCGGTGGCTTGCTTCTTGACGCACTGCGGCTGGAACTCCACCACCGAGGCGCTCACGGCAGGGGTGCCGGTGGTGGCGTACCCACAGTGGGGCGACCAGGTTCCGGACGCGAAGATGCTGACGGAGGCCTGCGGGGTCGGCGTAAGGCTTCCGGCGCCGGTGACGAGGGCGGAATTGCAGCGGTGCGTGAAGGCGGTGATGGAGGGCGAGACGGCGGAGGAAATAAGGAGGCGTGCGAGTGAGTGGAAGGAGTCGGCGGAGAAGGCGGTGGCGGAGGGCGGGTCGTCGGACCGCCACATTCAAGCCTTCGTCGACGAGCTGACCAAGAGAGCTGCGCCGGCGACGAATTGTTAGGGGCCCATATTTTTAAATAAATTACCGGTCAATTAGTTGATTCACGCGCGAAACTGATATTAATAGTGCAGTTAACATGTCTCCTTCGCGTGCTCATCTATTTAATGCTCGCCCTTTTTTGTTCACGATATCATTCCTTGTTTTCATAAATAATATCCTCTTTTAATAAGTTTGAATTAAGAGATTCTTTTAAACTTAAACTTAAAAGAGAAAATTAAATTAAACTTAAGCAGCTATTTTAATAATATATAATAATATATTCATCCCTATATATATATATATATATATATATATATATATATATATATATATATATATATATATAGAAAATATATATGCTATGCGCCGAATCAATGCGCGACCCTGCGCGCTTCATTGATGAACAGTGATTCACTGTTCATCAAGTTATGATAAACAATGAAATCATTTATTATGATAAGCTGCATAGCGATCATATATATATATATATATATAACTTATCGTAGCCTAATTTATAAGAGACTATGTTTTGTGATATTAGATTTTAAAGTGACTAATTCATCAAATTATTTTTTTTTTAAAATATTTTTACAGCTTAATACAGTGACATATATCATACCTTTTTTATTTTTCTGTAAAAAATTAGAATCGTCAATTTAACGATTTTCATCGGACTATCATATGATTATTATGAGAGAGATAAATCAAACAAAGTCCTATGAGATTTGATATGATATCAAGATACATGAAGATTATCTAAAATCAAAAAATAATTTTAAATCTCTTTCGAAATTAATTTCATGTCATTTTTATAAATATCATCGTGCCTTAGTTATCATTTCATCCAATAGAAATAATCTTTTTCATCTTCAATATTAAATAAATGTGTGTATAATTTAATCATATTGATTTAAATTCAAATAATAAAGAAAAACATATTATATTCTTTTTTTAATTAGCATTTATTCATGTCGACTAATTTTTAAGATTACTTATTCAACCCCATATAAATTAAAAAATCACCGCAATAGACGCTCTAATATTTTAGATAATATTTAAGAATTGTGATGCTGTAATTTTTTTTTTTTTTTGATAACAGAGTGTTTTCGATCCGATTAATTTTGAGATTATAAATTTGATTTTTTGATTTTATAAAATTAAAAAAAGATCGAAGTCTTTGTAAATCTCTATCAATCATCTATATACAATTTATATATATCAGAGAAATATTCGTAATTTAATAGCTCAGTTCAGATTATATAATTATGTTATTCTTGAAAGATTATTTAATATTGAAATTTTATTTTATCTATCGAATAAATTTAGATGCAGACGATCATTTTTATAGGTTTTTTTAAAATTTATTATCGTATGTACTGTAGAATGTCTTTAGTGATTTGTTCGATGGACATGAGCTGGATAATTTGAATCCAGTGTAAATCGGTCAATTATACTTCCACCGTTGAAATCGGATGAGTGTGATTGGTCTGTGAAATCAGGCTGGTCCAATTCACACCCCATTATGAATAAGAGTCGATTTTTAGAGGTGACGATTAAACTATCGATGACTTTGTATTTCTACGCTAACCATTTGAGATCTGATTTATCCTCCTCACACGTCGGAACAGTGATGAGGAACTATTAATACGGCGGTTCCACATGGATAGGAAGAACCGGGCCTTCGGTCAATTTTATCGATTCGCTGTCAACTTGGAATGGGCAGGCTATCGATGGGTTCACGCCTAGGAATTCGGATCAAGCTGGCGCTTGCCCGACACGTTCATTAATGGTATTCACGCCTAGAATGAATAGCGATTGTAATATTTTTTTTTTCGATCTTAAAATCAAAGTAAGCAAAGTGAAAATAAAGATAATAAAAAAAATAATACTTTTTATTTTTACTTGATTCACAGTCGAAAAACTGCTACTCTTAAGTCCCACGATCTTAGACCATGTACGATGGAGCAATTCACTAAAAGTCTTCTCTTCGTTGGAAGTAAAAGACGACGATTACAAAATAAATGATAGAGGAAGAGACAACAAGTCTACCTTTCTTCTTAGAAATAGAAAACACAATAAAATAAACGATAACTTAATTAAAAACTTCAGACAAATGAATGAAAGCTTAGCGTGTCGTCAACGTTACGGTGGTGTAGTGTTGTCGTTGAAATTTGATGTTATTGGATCACTCTGGGAGCACGATTAGATGATCCAAAGAGGTGAAAGGACTCTTCTTTTATAGCCCTCCAAATCGTAACTCATTGAGATTTGGATATGGATCAAAGCTCCACCTCACCCTCTTTCTAAGGATCTTATCTTTGACTATCTTCGAGATGATCAGTTTGAATATCAGTCGACTGATGACCCTCAGCAATCGACTGATGATAAGATCAGTCGACTATTAGCTTAGTCACTCACCTGCAACATAGAGTTAGCACAGAAATATCGAGTAATGAATATTACAATGGTTCTTTATCGTCCGATCTCAACTTAGACCTTCTCCCAGAAATCTTAGTCGAATCGCCACCTAAGTTCGTTCTCATACGGAGGACACGACTTCATCATTACTCTGTACTCAATGCTTACCTCTGATCCTCCTAACCTATCACTTAGCTTTCGATTGCCACCGAAGTTTCTCGACTCTAATAAGGTTCTCTTGGTGTCACCCGACTATTACGGTTTCTTGTTCCGAGATTCTTCGGATGTCGCTAACCTTCAGCTTAACTTAATCATTTCCTACACACTTAATACAATACATGAGATAACAATAACAATTTAACTTTGAATCTTTGTGATAATCAAAATTTAAATTCGATTATCTAGTGTCCTGCACCAATAAAATACAATAGACCAAATTTTATTTGACAGATAAAATTATTCTCAAAGGCAAAATCAAATTATATATAATAGATTTAGTATAGTTCGATCATGAAAGAGAAAAAAATCTCTTATAATAAATTTCAGATCACTAATTTATTATTTGTTGTATTCCTAAAGTTTTTAATCATTATATACCTCTGATCACTCTATTGTTGAATGAGAGAGTGTGGAGGTCCACCCACAATGGATAAGCCTTACTACACATTGATTGGTGGTTAGCAGTTATTAGACATTATGTTGATAATGTTGTGGAGTTCTTTAACTGATATGGAACTCTTAGAATAAGTCAGCGCCTCTCTGTTTCTGTGAAGGTATTCATGATAGATACTCATTGCAATTTTGCTTAGTTTCTTTCCAAAATTTACATTGATATTTGTGATGCATTGTTGACAAATATTTGCTGTTGTTCAGCTTTATTTTATACCTTAAAAAAGTCAATGCCCTCTTGTGAAAAACTTTGAGCTACAAGTTTTGTTTTATATCTTTCAACTTGACCATCCAAGTTCTCTTTGACCTTGAAAACCCATTTTTATCCAATTGTTTTCCTTTCATTTTTTAATTCCATTAAAATCCAAGTACCATTCTTCTTTAGAGTATGAATTTCCTCGTCCATTGCATTTCTCTCCAATGAAGTGCATTCTTTCCCTTAGTCACTTCAATGGATATAAATGGTTTCTTATCCACAATAATCAAAGCTTTGAAGAATGTGTGGATTAGCAATTTCTTTATACTTGCTTAGCATTCAAGTTTCCCTTTATTTGGTGTCTTCAAGAAGCACCAAATCATGCCTCATTTGGTGTCTTCAACTCCAATGCCTATGATGGTGATCTACTCACAAGGTAGCAAGAGCTACCGTGCTTCACTTCATCATTCTTTTTTTTTTTTTTGGAAAATGATAAATATATAGACGATGAAAAACTTTATACAAAATCTAGATATCTATAAAGCGGTAGACATGAATCTGTATCTTGAGGAACATCCTCGTGATACTAGGCTCGCAATCCTCAAAATGAGTTTTGTTACGAGCTTGCCAAACTAAGAAAATCATACATGAGATAGCTGAGTTGTGTGCCTTTCGTAGCCGTCATTGTCACGTAACTCACGGCTAAACGCTTGGAAGAGCCGCGCTGTAGAAAAAATCTATAGTTGTATGTGTAGCCACTCTCGCACCATGTCCAACACTTGTCGCGTGATGCCACAATGGAAGAAAAGGTGGTTGTTGCTCTCCTCCTCTTGATGACACAAGCTACACAGTTTCTGCAGCTCATACAACATGGTGTCCACAGTCAACAGTTTGCCCTGCGCCAGCAGCCAATATGTGAATATATGCTTGGGAAGAATTCCCAACCTCCAAACTGCCGCCGCCTAATGTGCGACCCCCCCCCTCCCTCGCGTGGCTGGAATAATCTGTATGTCGTGAGGGTTGCTATCGCTCGTCTGCTTCGCTCCGCAAACCAACTGACCAATAATGCATTGGTCTCAGATGCACCTCTAGTTCATTGGAGGACGTTCATCTCAGATGTGACCAAGCTGCTTCATTAGCGGTGAGTCAGAGGCATGCCCTCACCACTGCCATAAGTCCGCCTGGCTGAGGTAACGGTGATGAACCCACCTTCTCCAAAGTGAATCCACCTTGCTTTGTAGGTTCCATAAGGTTAGGCACAATAAGCCTTAGAGAGCCAATAACACTCCACGCCTTGGAGTACGAACCACACAAGCTCGAGATGCCCTGCATATGAAAGAGTGTGCTTGGGCCATCCCATAATCTTGCAGTTCACTGCATCTAGTAATGGTGCGTAGTTAGCAATCCGAAGCTTTTCCTCTGCCAAGGGAATCCCAAGGTACCGAAAGGGGAAGGTACCTTTTTGGTAGTTCGTAATCCGAAGGAGATCTGCCTTTGCTCGATTGTCCACCCCGGCCATATAGATGTTGGACTTCAAAGAGGTCACTTGAAGGTCGGCCATGTCTCCAAACTCCATCAAACATTGCAATATCACCGTGAGTGTGGTTGAGTATGCCTGAGCAAACATCAATAAGTCGTTAGCATATAATAAGTGGATGATTCCCACCTCCTCGCACATGGGATGATAGTGGAATCTAGGCTTTTTGCCACCTTCAAATGTCGGGAAAACACCTCTAAACATAGTCCAAAGAGCAAGGGGGATAAGGGGTCACCTTACCGTAATCCACACCGCTTGCCAAAATGTCCATACATCGTGCCATTGAGGCTAATGGAGTAAGTGACGGTGGAGATGCACGCATATATCCAATCGCGGAATTGTTAGGGAAAACCAAAATCAATACGAGCCGTCATAAGAAAATTTCAATTCACCGTATCAAATGCCTTTCGAAGGTCCACCTTAATCATGCACCGGAGAGATATCCGCTTGCCTGCATACTTTCGGAGGAGCTCTTGGGCCAAATGTATGTTCTCCCCAGTCGAACGACCCTTAACAAAGGCTGCTTGAGCTGAATCCAATAAATCATCAATCACGTCTGCTAGCTACTCCGCCATGATATTCGAGATGATTTTGTAGAATATGGTGCAACATGAGATAGGTCGGTAGTCATTGACCGTCAGAAAGTGGTCGGACTTTGAAACCAATGCTATAAGAGTGTGATTCCATTGTTTGAGTAATTGTCCCATCCGAAAAAATTCCTGCATGGCAGCAATAAAGTCTTGGCTCATCGTATCCTATGCCGAGGTGAAGAATTTGGAATTGTATCCATCCGACCCTGGCGCTTTGTCTCCACCAATGTTAAACAGGGCAGTTCGCACTTCGTCGACAGAAACTGCAAACACCAAATTTGTTGCCTGTGCAGTTGTTAAGCGTTGTCCAGGCAGGCCCGCACTGTCCAGAGGATGACAATGCTTCGCTGTGCCGAGTAGGCTGCGGAAGTGTGTCATACACACCGCCGCAACTTCGCCCATGTTGGTTGTCTGCTCTCCAGATGGCTTGGTGATGTTGATTATTGAGTTTCACTTGTTGCGCTTCACCAAGTCATGGAAGAACCACGTGCATCGGTCGTTGCCGCGAAGGTATGCTCCATGAGCCCACTGTTGGGAGAAGAGCCACTCTACAATAGCGAGTAACGTGGCATGCCTTAGCAAGTCCGCATAGGCAGAACCCACTGGTGCTGCACCGTCTGGCCCCTGTGGGGCACCATCTACACCCCTGGGGCACCATCTACACCCCCCCCCCCCCGGCGGTGCGTTGTCTGTCTATGTCAGGCCAGTGTGAGTGCACTATTTGATCCTCTCATGTTGCCATCCATCCCCTGCGGGGCACCATCTACCTCCCGCGGTGCACTGTCTGCCTGTGACAAGCCAGTGCTAAGGGTATTGCCTGGTTCGCTCATGCCGCCGTCCAACCCTTGCGGGCAGTGCACTGCCTAGTCTGCTCATGCTGCCAAGCTAGTGCCACACATGCCTCCGCCTGTCCCGCGGGGTGTCGTCTGCCCCCCCCCCCCCCCACGGGGCACTACCCACCTAACCCACAACTGTGCCATGGGCGTTGTCCGGTCCCATCCCACCACCAAGTAGTGCAGACTGCTTTGCCTCTCAAAGCACCTTCGCCCGCTCAAAGATATGGTTGAAGTGACGTTGGTTGAGGTCTTTCAATCGCCCCTTAGGCCTTGTGAGTTTGGCCTTGAGGACAAATGGAGCGTAGCCCCAAACCGACTCTTCCCTAGACGCCTCCACCAAGCGGTGGAACTCGCTATGGAGTGTCCACATATTGTAGAATTTGAATGGTTGCTTGGGTCTATGCTCCCTTGCTAAGGTCGAAACTATGCAACATGAGTGGTCCGAAAGACATTCCTATTGCGTGAACTCCGCAAGGCTATCATAATCCGCTAGCAACCAATGATTGTTAACCAAAGCATGATCAAGTTTGGAAGATATAATACCATTGGTCCAAGTTAGACGACACCCAATGGAGTAAAGGTCCGCTAATCCGCAAACTTGCACAAGCACGCCGAAATCCCACATCTCATAATTCGTGACCGATTGACCACCCTCCTTGTCTTCCACGGATAGCAATGAGTTAAAGTATCATATGAGAATCAAGGCTCCAATATAGTTTCCCCGAGGTGCATGAGAGCACTCCAAAGTGACTGTCATGTGACAACCGAATGAAAGCCATAGATAAAGGTCACCAAGAAGGTCCGCTTTATGATATGGCATGATAGATGACAATGCATGAATTGCTCCTCCGTCTCAAGAACATCAAGAGTCACCCTATGTGAGTCCCAAAGAAGCAAGATGCACCCACGGTTAGACAAATCAAAATTAGGAGCCACTTGCATACCCACAAAGCGATGCCTCACGATGGAAGTGAGGCAATCCTCCGTAAGCTTCGTCTCCAACAAAGCCAACACTTGGATATTCTTACTATGGAGGATGTGTTGGACTCCTCCTCCATGCTTGAGGGGATTGTGACAGCCCTTTATGTTCCAAGTGGCCACCTTCATTGGTGGCGGGTTCAGGCTACTCGCGCTCGCCGCATACCCCTGCGTGTTTGTGCCGCCAAGTGCCAAACCCCCTCCCCAACCGCAGCAGAGGTTAGAGAGGTAGATTGACCACTGCATGCTCTATCAGCATCCGCTCATGTGTTCATTGAGCCTAGAGTCACACTTTGGGTAGTGTTGTCGGTCACCGAACTGGCCTCCCCTAAGGGGGGAGGCAGCCAATGTGTTTACTTGCTACTCACTGGCCTAGTTCTGGGTGTCACTGCTTTCTACCTGCTGCTCTTTGTCGACAACCCCCTCTCCTTCGAGGCATTGTCAGCCCCTCGCGCAGTGCTTACTGCTGCCGCCGAGTGTCGCCTTCCATCTGTTGTTGCTCATCGTCGGCGGCCCCCACTAGCACCCTCGCCGAGCATCGCTACCTAGCAGTGCCGCACACCTATGCTCCGCGCCGTCCGACATCGCCCATGCTCCGCCATGCCACCCTGCATAGGCACTAGGTATGCTTATCGATTCCGGTTCTGATTCGGTTTTGATCAGTTCCGGATTCGTTGACGTTGGCACTGGTCTGAACCGGTTCCACTTCCAAAGCTTTAACTTTGGAACCAATTCAATTCGGACTAGTTCTGAATCGATTCTAAAACGGTTTCGAATTGATTCCGAAATGGTTCCGGACCACTTTCCTCGAACTTGAGCTTTCAAATTCATCTAACGTGCTGGTGATCTTATTTTTTTTCTATCACAAAATAATTTTGTAGACATATTAGCATACTAAGAATTTCCATCTTTAAATTAGCAACCAAAATCATATCCAAATCGGAACCAGAATCGGTTCCGAAACAGTTCCTGGTTCCGAAATCAATTAGAATCGAATCGAACTGGAATCGAAACGATTTCGATTCGATTTCAAAACCAATTCATTTGAATCGATTCTGATTCTAAATTTAACGGATTGATTCTGATTTGATTTCGAATTGAACCAATTCATTAAGCATGTCTAATAGGCACCATCCGCCCCAATGCCAAGCGGGCTCTGTGTCGTAGTCCGTTGTCTTGTTCGCGTGTGATACCTCCGTCTGGAGCGAGAGCAGCCTGTCTGCCCTCCCGCCTGGCCCTGCCCAGTGCCAGCCTCTGCTTTGCATGGCCCAGTAGCATCCAGACCTGTCTGCCCAGCCCCTTGTGGGGGCTGTCCAGCCTCTGCAGCAGCTCCGTTAGCAGTCTGTCCGCCCCGCTGCACAGTCTTGGGGCAGGCCCATCCTTGTGGCCTATGTGCTGACATGTCGCACAGAAATCCGGCATCGTTTTGTGCACCACAGTGACTTCTATGGCAGCCCCAGTCGGTAGCTCAACCTGAGTTTTGTTCAGCTTATCTTCCACGACATCAACTTCCACTGAGCGGCGTGCATAAGTGTGTCTCTTCCTCGTGCGTGTCAATTTATCCGTGTAGAGGGGTTTTCCGATTTCCGATCCAATTAAACTTAGCACTCGGGATGTCCAATAATTCGCAGGAAGTCCATGGAGTTGAATCCACGCCGGGACATGACATCCATCCTCATCAAATAAGAAGCAAGGTGGTATGTGCTTTAAGAACAACGGAATGTCAAAGACAACGTAAGGGCCCTCAGTCACAACACGATCCTGATCCTCCGCCTTGACAAACTTATAGACCGCCCAGCTGCTCTTATGCAGATAGAAGCTGCTAGGCACTCCCCATCGCTTCGATATGTCCGCCACTCCTTGTCTTCCCGGATGCCTCCTCATGAAACATCCCCACCAAGCAGTGGCCCATCGCATGCTCCACCGGATCAATATCGTCAAAGTCAATGCGAATAGGCCCATCACAACACTTCATCATTCTTGCTCTCGCCTCACGTTGCTATGTACATTCTGAGTCCTCGAGACTGGAGTATGATTCGTGCACTCTGCCATATTTCTTTATGGAGCAATATCTTGTTATGCCTTCACTTTGTAAAATTCTTCTACTCTGTTGATGCATGCTCTGCCTATTTATCTCTTCTTACTTTGATCATCTATTGATAAATTTCTCCATGTCAAATTTGAAGTTCTTGTAAGTTTGAAAAAACATGACTTTTTACCTTATATCCGGCACCGCCATAAAATGGGACTGGTGAAGCTCCACATATATCAAATATACATAATCAAGAATCCATTTGATCCGTGTAAGTTTATTTTGGCTTTTAGACTTGTTTATGATGTTTCCCATGGACACAATACTCATAAGATTCTTTGTTGTCCGAGTCAAAAGAAGGAACAAGTTTTTTCTTGTTAAGATTTGCAAATTCTCGTCACCCGTGTTCCCAGGCCTTTGATGTGATAATTTAGGGGATTCTCTCCAGTAACGACAACATTAGCAACATCATTGTTTATAGCTTTGCCCAATACTAAGTGTTCTGTTGGTTGAAATGCTGCCCATCTTCACTATACCGTTACACAGTTCATAACTAGCAAACTGTACCTAAAAAAGGCATAAATAAGTAGTGGCATTGGCGTGAAGCATTCGATCGGGTTAGGATTCTGTATTATAGTCTGCTACTAACACTGAATCTCTTATTTCATTTGATGTTGTTATCGATTCCATTGGAATTTCCATTGTTACCTTTACCTGTGTCATCTTTAGATGTTAAAGATATTCAGGAAAATGTTTCTTTCCTTTTTAAACAATTCTTATTTACATGCCTAATTTTGCCACAATAGCATCAAACGTCCTTACCATCATGCTACCCATTGAATTTTGAGCAGCCACATGAGTGAGTTTTTGAAGGATTCTTGCCATAAACTTCATAAGTTCTTTCTCTTATCATAAACGCTTCCCATTGCACATTGCTAGAACTCTTTAAAGAAGTCCTTTTGCGAAGTTGACCGGCAAGCAAAGCACTATAATTCAAATTATAATGAATAGAATTTTTCTGGCTACAAATTAAAAGTGGTTACCAAAGGACTTTGCAAAGTACACAACCTTAAAATCACTTTGTCCTCATCCTTCATTTTCTCTTCTACGCTTTTCAATGGTAAGAATGTTTTGGAAACTTATTTAAGTAGTTTGATACCTTCTCTGTTTTCCATTCTCAAACGAAAAAAAAGAAAGAAAGAATTTCACACTTCTAAGCAAATGCAGTCTGTGAGGGATTTGGTTTGATAAAGAGCTTCTTGTCCTTTGGTCATGGATGTAGGCTTCTTGTCCTTCCCCAGCAAAGGATTGTACAATTTCTTTATATCAGTAAATTTCTAGCATTCATTTTTCGCAAATCAAAGTTAGTTTTGCCATCAAACTTCTCTCCATCACATCCTTTCCCTGTGCTTTTGTAATTCTCAGTTGTTTTACTTTTTGTTCTTTGCTTTTCTTCGGTGAAGATGTTTGTTAGTTCAGCATTTCTTACGGCATCTACTTTAGTATCCGTTCGTATCTAAACGCCTTTTCAAGTCGAATTGAATGCTACCTTTCTGATATCATAACAACTGAATCTATTCTCGGTGGGAGAAGTTTTCAAAAAAAAAAAAAAAAAGATATTCAAAACAAATATAGAAAATGGAAATATATAAATATATATATATAGCTGACATTCCTAGCGCATTCTGGTTTTCATTCTTTGTATATCTCATAACTTCTTTCTTTTTCACAGATGGAAGGCACAGCTCAACTGTGGTTGAGATGTCACTACTACTTGCTATTTTGATGATCGTGCGTTCTGGTTTTCAGACGTTGATAGGAACAAGCTAACGGCACTGGTGAAGAATAAGCAACTACCCTGCAACTTGGATATCGGTTAGTTTTTATCATCTACAAACAGTTGAACTCTATGCATTTCTCTGCAAACCGTAAATCCATGCGTAGAATTTTGAACATAGAACACACGTACAGAATAAAGACAAAATAAACCAACCAAAAAAAAAAAAAAAGACTCTTTTTAAAAACTTCTCTAGATTACATAAATACTAGTATTTGAAATATCAACACTGTAAGGTGTAAACGCCTTTCTCGCTTCTTGATTCCATCAAAACTTATCTCTGGAATCAGTCGAAATGATAGGTCGGGTCAGATATTAAAATCACTGATTTGATTGTTTGGACCTAACTTGTTATCAGGGGTGGTAAGCCATAAAAGTAAACCATGGATGTCGACCACTGAGAAGGAAGACGAGAGCCACGGCGACGCTGTCGCTGTTGGAACTTGGAAGCGCAAGGACACAAGCCCCCAGTGCGGTAGGCGTCACTTGGCCGCAAGTTCTGTCAACCACTAGGCCCCCTCCTCCCCCGTTCAATAATAATTTAACTACGCAACTGCTACCCAACTGGCATGCAGCCAAACTAAGCTAATCCACATCCCCCCCCCGTTGCTCGCCGCTCCAGGTCACAGCACAACCAATTCGGAATTCTCTCCCACCTTCGCTGATGACCAAATCAACCACTGTTTCTTAATTCCCACCCTTGCGATTTCATTATCGATCTCACTCCCTTTCATCATAGTGATTCGTGCCGTGAACGTTTATTTAATCTCGGTTCCAGATAAGAACGCCCATCCCATCCCATCCCGTCCCGTCCCCATTCAACTCCATCTTTATCTTCTCCAGCTGCTGCCCTTTCCGTTAGTTTCTAAATGAAACTATAATTACTGGGGCGGGCGGTTAATAGACGGCCATCGGTTGGCCGTCACTTCTCCATCAAATTCCGCTCATTCGTCCCCGTGCGCTAATTTGACACCTTCCTACACATTCCGCGTATTTTTTTTTTTTTAAGAAAATAATTCACTTAGCTTTTATTTTGTATAAAAACATCAGCGAAAAAAAAAGAGATGAGAAATTGAACATGGTAGATTTGAAAGATCTACAGCAGCCGTTTTTTTTTTTTTTTTTCTTCTTGGTCTGCTATTTTTTTTTTTTATTTTATTTTCTTCTCATATCAGATCTCTGATGGATGCTCGTGCATCCATCCAACCCGTTGCTTCTATAGCCGGGATGAGTTAGCCCTGTTCTAGTCGATCTTGGTCAGGCCGAGGGCCTTGCGGACAGACTCCGCCTGCGGTTGCACGCTGCACTGCTCCAGTCCCGCCATGTAGCACCGCACCTCCTTCCGTATCATGTCGTGCATCACCGCTAGAAACTCCGCGCTCAAGGAGGTCGGTGGCCACACAACGGCATCGGTGGAGTCCGCCGGTTGCGAGGGGTGAATCGAATCCGGGAGCAGTTGCAGCTCGCTCTGGTTTTGATGATGCTGGTGGTGGTCGGAGGTTGTGTCCATTGGATCTGACCCGGGTAGGGAGAGGGTGAGGGAGGTCACCGGATCATCTTCCTTCTCGATCGGGGTGCCACTTGTGGTAGCGGCAGCAGTTGTCGAGATGTGTTCGCCTTGAGGGTATTGGGAGGAGGAAGGGATAGGAGGGATGATACCGCAGGTCCTGGGAAACGGTCGATAGACGTGAGACGTCTCCGCTGGGTGGCTATGGTGGCTGGAATCGCTTAGATCGGACCCCGAGGGGCTTCCGGGGCTCAAGCAAAGCCCCAAGCTTTCTCCAGACAAGAACACCGGCCCGTCGCTGCTGGCCCTCTTCAGCGGCCTCTCCGACGCCTCATCTGAATCGGCCGCCGCCGTCTCCTTCGCTGCCATGATCCCCTCGTACTGGCGCTGCGCATCGCTGTCCATGGCCGTGTACTTGCGCTTTAGCGTGGAGTTCCAGTGGTTTTTGATCGCGTTGTCGGTGCGACCGGAGAGAAGGCGGGCGATTGTGGCCCACTTGTTACCGAATCGCCGGTGGGCGCGGATGATTATGTCGTCCTCCTCCGCCGTGAATGGGCGGTGCTCCACCTGCGGCGACAGCTGGTTGCACCACCGCAGCCGGCACGACTTGCCCGAACGTCCAGGGATCGATTTGCTGATCAGCGACCAGTTCCGCGGCCCGTGCCTCTGCACTAGCCGCTGCAGCGCCGCGTCCTCCTCCGGACTCCACGGCCCCTTTATCCTATCCATCTCTTTGCTCCTACCGCTCCCCGTCGCTGTCTCCATGCGCGCTAATCCTCAGGAGAGAGCTACCTTTAATCCTCCTCTGTTCAAGTTTTCGTGTTCAATTTGAGAAGAAAGGAAGCGAGACACAGAGAGAGAGAGAGAAACTAGCGGTCGTATGAGTAGAAGAACACGAAGGACAAGGGGATGGATTTGGACCGTGTCTTATAGAGCATCTCATCGGTTGCCACTAGTGCGTCGGGTCTAACCGAGCGTTTGTTTCGTACCCGCCCGCCCGCTTCCTTCCGGTTCAGGCAGACTTGGCTCGCGCACAGCTGGCCTCAGACACGCGTCGCCCTCTCCCCGCCCCCGTCCTGCCGTCCCTTTCGTCCCAACCATCACCAGCTGCGCGTTCACCCGCTCCGACTCACAGCCAGACGCAGGACCCCACCAAACTGCTCCTATCCAATTACACCAGTCGGTCCGCATTCGGGTACTGTGAACCCCAAGTAACGGCGTCTTGTCCGTTTCCCCACCGTCAAATCCCATCCCCATCCTCCCCTGACCTCCCGCAGATTCTACTCTCGCGCCTATTGATCGAAAACCCCATGGCCCACAGGCGACTTCAGAATTTGAAAGCGCCAGCTGCAGCGTTTGACTCGGCGTCAACACATATCTTACAATCTCACGTTCATGGGCCTTCCCTCCGTGCATGCAATGATTTCCATCGAATAAACCCCCCCATGGATAAATTTAGCATTCGCAGCGCTGCCGCTGAGCTGGCGGTGGATTTGATTTAGCCAGGCTGGATACCACACACGCACAACGGCATTCCCTCCCATTCAGTCTCCCCACACCCTCTTTCCTCTTTCCTCTTTCCTCCTTCCTCCCTCCTTCCTTAATCCTTTTGTTAACGCGTCGGTTAGTAGGTTATTAACTAAATCATAACGCAGATTCTCCTGCCCCAAAGCAATCCCGTTTAAAATGTGTTCAGAGCAGCTGCGAGATGGCGTTGCTGGGCATAATCCGGGCAGCCGATGCTACGCCCACGAGGGCCGGTTGCAGTAGATCGGATCGGGCCGGTCCGTATTCTTGGCGTTTTCTCCCGCTCGTACGTGGCGTACGCTTTTCGGTTCGGACACTGGACCGGGAGAGGATTCTGTATGCTACCTTGCCCAGTTGCCCCTTCTCCTCCTCTTTCCTTCCAAATTAATAATTACTGATTTGTTGTGGATCATTTATTGAGCTGGAAAGGAGCGGAGAAGGGAAGGTAAAAAAAATATATATATACCCGAGGTGAAGGGATGCGCGATCTATGGGGGAAGAAGAGGAGAGGAATCATATCTTTTTCAGTTCGCAGCAGTTACGCGTCTCCAGCTCTCCAGCTGTCCGTCACTGACTTTTCTTTTTCTTTCCGCGGCTCGGCCGCTTTATTTATCTGCAACCGTATCGCCCGTTACGAACCGTCCTCGGGTCTGCTGGAATCCGTGGAAGAAATAAAGCGGAGGAATAATAGAGAAGATGACAAATGAATACAGGGTGGTACGCTCCCCCCCTTCACGTGCCCAACCAACCCCACTTCCTCGCCACCTGCGTTGGCATGCCGCACGTGTGCGCGACGACGCCACCCACAACACGCCCTTTCCTCCCGTGTCACTCCCATGCAGTTTAAAAAACAAAAAAAATAATTTAATAAAATTTTTTTATTGATATTAAATATTTAGACGTTCGATTTAGGAGTGATCGATTCTATTTTATAAATTTTCAAGATATTTTATTAATAATTAAATTGGATAAGATCAAAATTTAAATGATCTTCATCAATCGTAAAAAAATAAATCAGAAAAATATTCATTATTTTTTCACGATTCAATTTTGATTTTACAGCATCATCTTTGAACGACGATTCAACATCAAAATTATACTCCATCCATTAAATAAATCTTTAGTCCTCAAGATCATTCGAATGAAATTTTTTTAAATTTATCGTTGAACGATATCATAATAGAGGATCGAACTATATTTTTTTACGAATATCTTTTCACTTTTACCACTGCACTGACAATTTTTTCTCTTTGAAAACAAAGGGTGAAGTCCGTCTCAATTGATTTCATACTCATTGTAAAGAAAATAAATTATAAAAAATATTTTATTCGATCAAAGAAATATAAGCATTTCAAAAAAATTTATATTTTTTAAAAATTAGTTCTTAATCAGTTGGTCTTCTCGTCTCTGCCAAGGACCAAACAGTTTGTTCTCTGTTTCTTCCGTATGGAGCACAATAGTTATGGTTTTATTTAAATTTTAGGATTTAGGGCCACCTACTACACACGCCTTCCTCCTCCTCTTCTGGGTGACTCCCATGCAAACCCCTTTTCTCTGAATTCGCGTGCCGCTGGGAATATCTTGATAGGCTCGCAGTCTCTTTGAATGCTTTTCTGCAAACAGCTTGTTAATTGCTAGGGAGGCGAGTCAAAGTCCTGAACTTCATTTTCATTATTATTATTATTTTCATTTTAGACGGAGCAAAGAGCTTATTTGTGAATGATATATTTTGGTTTGTTTAGTTTTTTTTTTATGAATATTTGTAAATTATAAAATGTAAATATGATATTATCAACGATAATTTATCAAATAACGCACGTGAAATTTAGAATTGTCCAAACAGTATCTCATACTTTCATATTTACTAAATAGTGTATTTAATTTCCTTTACTCTCATACAAACAGGACTGATGTGATAAAATTCTCGAGCATGGTATTGAAAATTCAAATTTATTTCAGATTATATTGTAAGTCAACATCACCAGCGTGGTGTTGGAATTTATCTGACCATTGTGATATTGAGAATTGAATCTGATTCTGTAGTAGTGTCTTTGAGATTTCGATTCAAGCATGGTGTAGATTTTTTTGGCGGAAGGGGTAAAAAGAAAATTAAGTGCGCTATTTGATAAATATGAAAGTATAGGACGCTGTTTAGACATTTCTAAATTTCACGTACGCTGTTTGATAAATCGTCGAATTATGAATGTTTTTTTGACAATTTTACTTTGATAGATATTTAGAAGCCAATTGGGAGTATCGCGAAACTCATAACTACTCTGATTTGATTGGATTGTATTAGAAGTGTGTTAAGATGACATTTATGAACATTTTTGTTTTAGGGGTTAGCTTTTTGTAAGTTTTAGCGGGTTGTTTTCTACCCAATTATCATTCACAAATAAATTTAAATTTAAATTTAAAGATTTCTTATAATTAATATTGTCGATTTGAATCGTTAAAATCACTTTCGCACACAAAAACAAACTTTGAGATGATAGATCATCCAAATAATTAATATACTGTAATGGTATTTATATTTATGAGTTTATTGTATGTCAATTAAGAATAAATATTGCTGCATGGAAAGGGTGAGAAATTATGTGCCAGGAAACAACCAGGAAGCTGCCGCTTAGATTCTTTCACATCCCTTAAATTTAATTCTCGTTGACCATGCTAAGTGCTGTCGATCTGTCACGTGGGAAGCAAGCATCAAATTGGTTTCTTTCTCCAATGGTCAACCCCGCACGTGTTCAAAGATTAGATAGTGTTAGGAAAAGTGTCTGTCGATGGGCCGACTTTGGATCCAATTCAGGCTTGGATCGAGTCATCTCTCGATGAGCCGTCTTTGGATCCAATTTAGCCTAGTCCTGTTATCGTCGGTCTCGACCAGGCTTGGATCGAGTCATCTCTCGCCGAGCAAGGTCTTGGCCGATCGAACATCGGCTCAACTCCGACGTGGATCGAAGAGAAGTTAGGTTGCAACTCTTGTTGTACAGTACCAAAGTCGAAGAGTAAAATTGTTCTTCAGTTAACTAGTCAAAAAGTGTCTGCATGAAAATGTTAATTTCAGGGTGTTATTATTGTTTTCTTCTAATTAGCATTTTCAATGATGTTTAGATTCTTTATAATTTGTTTTCTAGCTTTTGTTTTTGATTTAAGTTAACCATCCTTTTAATTTTATTCTTGATGGTATAAAAAGAATGTGCTTGAAATAATCATAACAACACAATAATAAATAATTGATCTTGTGATGGTCCACATTTAGGGGATAGGCATGATATGATGGCAATTTAGCATCCTCCACCTTTGTCTCTTTTATGCTTATTTTATTTACCTATTTATAAAGATCTAATTGATTAATTTGGTCCATGACTCCTATGTATATATCAATCCCCTACAATGTTTTTCTTTCCTTTCCACTAAAGGTGTTCCAACCGAACGGAAAATAGTTAACTTGTTTATTAAAAATGGTTTCTTTCCCCCCTTTTCCTTTCCTTAATGGACTTGTGTTCCTCAATTTTAAGAATGCAATTAGTCTTAATGATTAGGTATCCTCTCTTCCTCTTTTTTTATTTTTTATTTTTTTGCTCGACATGCTAATTATTTATTTACTCGTATAGTTTTTCTCAGTTAATTATGTGTTATAATTCATCTTGAATATTTCCAAAGGGATGAAATGACTCTCGCAGTGATTTCTGAAGCATCAAGTGTCCAAAGGTAGGAGGAGATGCAAGCTATGCACCATTCCACTCGATGGAATCCATGCAACATGTAATTAAGCCTTTCTCTGATACAACTTTTGCTTCTCCTTCAGTTATTTGAACCCCTTTTCTTTCCTCTTTAGTTACTTGTTTACAAAGATTCAACTGCAAGCATAAGAAACCATGGGCGCACTCTCCAACTTTATGTAGCTTTTCTTTTTCTTTTTCTAATCCTTTGGCCCCATCTTTATCACCCTCTTCGATATGCTTTGCTAAGGAGGTCATCGAGCGTCCAACAAGCAAGTTGTGGTGTAGATGTTACACAGCAAGTTAAATTAATTTTTATAAATTTAAAGGTATGTTTATGGTATAATTGATATGGTCTTCTTGTTGGACCTTTTGAGACGTAGTAGTTGTCTAGTCAAACTCTCCTATTGAATCCAATAATTTTGATGTGATTTTGAGGTGCATTGTATATATATATAGTTTGATATCTTGAATGTCGTCCGTTGTGTGACTCATGCACGATGATTTGTTCATCGTTGGATCGACCACGATTGCAAAAAATGCACAGTGCTTCCTCCGTTGCGATTTTATCCACCCACAACTCGGATTCATTGGTGGTCGATCAGAATTCAATCGACACCGAAGTCCGATCGAAAAATAGTCGTGATTACAGCCATCAACGGCCGCGTAACTGGTGGACGCAATCGTGGTCGTTTTGACCGTAATTCGATCGCGATTCGATTAAACTCTAGTGTCAGTAGGATTCTGGCCTAATCGCGGTCGGAAACGGTTGTGATTGCGATCGCTAGTGGCGTGGCCATTGGTGGTCGCAATTGTCGTCGGATTTCGATGTTAATCAGATTTCGATGTTAATCAGATTTCGATTGAATCATGGGTGGAATTCGATCTTTCGTCGACGGGTTCGAGCGATGTCACAATATGATTATTGTATATTTTTCATTCGTCGCATACGTACATACAATAACAAATGCTCAATATATCAAATTTATATATATATATATATATATATCACCTGCACACTTAGTCAATGTGACTGTTCTGTAAATAATGATTTTACTGTGCACATGTAGAGACTAAGGCACAGGTGCACATGGATTTGGCTCCTCTCTTTATATATAATTTAATTTAATGGAACGATTTGATTGATAGAGCTCTGAGAGTTATAATATGCACAAGAGAGTGAGTGTTTATTTGTGAAATTTATTTATTTTTTATACCTTCGATGAGTGTTGAAAATGGTGGATGGTTTTCTAGGGCTCAAAAAAAAAAAAAAAATTGTTCAACCTTTGACGAGTTATTCATGAGTTTGATAGGTGACAATTAAGTCGGAAAGGTTATCCTTTGCAAACATCCAAATTACAGTTGGCTCGGTTGACTTAAAATGCGGTCTAATAAATTGGTTTGTGCTCGATTGACTCGTATTTTGTCCCTTGGTCGAGCAATTGGGGTGTCATCCGTTTAACTTCAATTTTGTCTTGATTGCAATTGACCCGTTGAATCTTATCAAGATTTTATTTTTATTTTTTTTGGCATTGCATCGTTTGACTATTATTGTGAGTAGGGGTGTGACGCTCCATGGACCAAGTCGATACAGTATAAATTTAAATTTATAATAAATAAAGATTAATTTCTACTGTTAAATGGAAATATCCCAAAATCAAATCATCTGTCAACTAATATCAGCTCGTCACTCGACTATTGGCGAGAGGAGGATAAATCACAGAGACTATGTCGACACGACGATGGAAGTCCTCTCAACCCAAAGAGAATTTTACACTCCTAATCGATCCACTATATCCCAAGCGTACACCGCTTACAACGCCTTCATCTGTGACTGTTAAATGGAAATATTGGAGTATTTATTTTTTACTTGATTAAGTACTGATACGATCAAAGATCGTTCATGATTTATCTCCTTTCATATTATTATAGAGTCGATATTGAAGTACGTTTGAGGTCAACATTATCATCTTTTGCAATAAGAGTAGAAATGAGAAGAATAATCAATCCAATCAATTAAATTGAAATTTAATAAATCTATTTTTTTAATCAATTGAATTGATTAAAATTTTAAAAAAATCGAATCTATAAAAAATCAAATAATTTTTATAAAAAACTAAATATAACATTTGGTCTCAATTGATGAGAATCACGATTTTGTAAAATATCAATCGGCTATAATATTTTAGCAATCGATTAACGATTATCAATCAATTGTTAAAATATTACGGTAATGAATAGTTGATCGAACGGAATATGATTTTTGTGATTTTAAAATTACGATTTAAGATTATCAATTTTAGTAGTTTATCAGAGGACATTAATTAACTATTAAAATATAATAATCGATTGATAATTTTTAATTTAATTTATTAGTTAAATCAAAATTTTAAATTTGAAATCGAATCGAATTAATCAATATTTTTTTTAAAAAAAAAAGGTTAAATTCGATTTTGTCCTATTCGATCAATTAATTCGGTTTATTTTGCTCAGTTCGGATCAATCCTTTGTTAAAATTAATATCGCTCATTCAAACGTTCTTCAAGACTGATTTCTTGCTTGTATAAAAAGAGATAAATCAGGACCGTTCTGTGATCATATTGATATAGTGAAGAGTAAGTATCTTGCTTTTGACGGAGATTAATTCATGTTCGTATTTTATATATCTGTACTGTATTAGTCATTCAACTTTACTCGTGGAGCCGTTAAATTTTAGTCAATGTGGAAATATCACATTAGCGAGCCCTCAATTATTCTTAATCAAAAAAGAAAGTAAATCGAATGGATATAAACATTGATTGCCTCGGTATATTTGAGTGTCCTAACAAATCGATCTCTATTTGAAACAAAAAATTATAAATCGATTCAGAAATATTTAATTATTTATATTGATATTCCGGAGCTAATTAAGTTTTCGTCGTGTCTTGGTTGCCATCGACAATTGGCAATCTTATTTAATTTTGAACTCTGGCCGACTACATATCCCACGGCCCAGTCCACCACGATATTGTCGTCGTTATTATTATTATTATTATTAATTTATTTATTTTTAAGAAGTAAGGGGAGAAGTTGGGCAAATAGGAGCTCCGCTCTGTTCGTTTCGTTTCGTTCCTTTCTGCAGATCTCGGTTACGAGGAGGGGAAGGGCGACAGATCGATTCAGGGGAAGATGCTGCCGACCGTGTCGAAGGGACGCGCACCCTCCGGCGCGCGGCCTGCCCCGGTGCTGGCCCAATACCTCCGACGCATCGTCAAGGTTCGCCCTCGACCTCCCCCTTCTGTTCTTTCCCTAACCACGCGGCAACTTGCGATGCTAATCTCAGAGAACGTATTCTTTTGGGGATTCGATTTGACTTCTGTAGTGATCGGTCATGGCGGCCTCGCGAATCTCGAATTGAGTGAAAGCATCGATCATCACCTGGCCGTTAATTTCTTTATTCGAGTGTTACTGCAAGGGTTTAGCTTATAGAACGCTATGGAACTAGTTAGGTTGGGAAATTCGATTGTGCGGTGCAAATGGCCAAACAGACCGTAGTGTAACCCGATCCTGCAGGAGCATTTGAGGTAGATTTCATCTAGATTCAAGTATTAAAGAGAGGTGCTATACAATTATTAACCTTTGGGAATTCAACTACAGAATGCAAATGAGGAATCATATGCGAAAAAAAATCTGGATCTATTTGTAGCATGAAGAAAGATAGAACCATGCATAGGTAGTAGGTATGACTGACTGAGTTATTAGGACGTCAGATGTTCATGATATAGAGCATCTTAGTTTAATTGATGAATCAATCAATTTTCAGTACCTGTGTATTTTGGATTTTAGTTTCATGCGACACAAGTGCCTTTAGAAAATTCATGCTTGCAATGCCTAAATGCTCTTACTGAACATAATACAGAAAATTGTTTTGCTTCTTACTTCCTTTCGAAGTTGAAACCCAACTTCTTGTTTCTTCAATAAGTGCTGGTGCTTTATGCATTACATCCACTTGCAATCTATGAGTTCTTATTGTTTTAGATTAAATATCTGACTGTGCCATCTTCTCGATGAACATCCCCCTTCAATGATAATTAATACTTAACCCAATCACACCAATCTTTTCTCTTCTTCTACTGATGCATTGAAACACGAGCAACTTCGAGTTAGAAAATACTAGTATTGGCACTCATTTTTTTTCTCCTCCTTAATTCAGTATTCTGGTTTCACTGATGTCCTTTCCAAGGAGCTAAACCACCTCAAATCCCTTGTAGTCTTTTGTTTGGTTGTAAACTTTGTTGGTAACTTAATCGTTTGGGTTAGTTGCACATGCAAGGTAAGAGTTAATTTGGCCAAACATCGAGCATTGGTTTAAATTGATACTAATAATTCCATTTAACAATAAGTTCATTGGATAAAAGAGAAGCTTTAAAATAACAATGATACATTTATGGAAGTTTAGGATTTGATAATCAATTAGCAATCTAACATTAATATAATGCCACCCAAAATGGAAATTTCTCTTTTCACTAGAACATATTTTATTTCAACATTTTTGTGAATAACATTGCTTGTTGTACCTGAATTCTATACTTCCGAATACTGAAACTAAAGCCATTGATAAAAATTTATTTACATACCATTTATGCTTTTGTTAATGCTAGGATATCATTACTTAGTATTTGATTGCGAATTAAATTGTCTTATAGAGCATTTTGGTTTGGTGTTTTAGTGGCAACAAATGGATATAGAGTATTCATTCTGGCAAATGCTCCATCTCTGCACGTCCCCTAAAGTTGTGTATGTATCTTTCTCAAATGCAGTTATTTCAAATGCTTTATCAATGCATCATATCTTAGTATCTGTCCTAAAGCTAATTTTATCTTTATTTGTGTAAATATCATGCATGGTTTTTGGATATATATATAAAATTTTTTGCCCTTCCAATTTTTGTTAAATTTGTATACTTTTGTATTAGTAAATGACCTGATGACTTTTCCTTTTTTCTGTTAGTGATGAAACATAGTCTTAGTCATCATCTATTGAATTTCCATGAAGTTCTTTTATTGTTTGGATAATGTAGGCCATGGAAGTTTGAAGAAGATGTTTTCTAAGATAAACTTGACATCTGGTTGTCTTTTAGTGGATTTCACAGTTTAGGAAGACAAGTTAGAAGAAGAGAGATAGAGTTTGAAGAACCAATTGAAATTTTATTTTTTTTAGTCTTAAATGGAAGCATAAATTCAAGGATTTGACAAATTTCTCCAATAAATTGAAAAAGGTGAATTGCAAAGAAAAAACTACTTGTCAGTTATCTATTTTTCAAGCGGTTTGATCATGGATGATCTGATTGGGAGCAACACTTTATGGAGGAATAAATAAGAGATTCTTTCATGGACAACTTGATTGGGAAAAGCATCTAATAAATAATAGATTTTGGAGCCTTTATAATTGCTCTTCCACTTACTGTTTGTAGCATTTATTTTATATCATTGCTTTATATAGCTTAGCTTTTCACACTGGCACCACTTGTAGATTGAAAGTGACCTTTTCATTGCATATAATATGGACAGATATACAGCCATTCAGTGACCACCCCACATAACCAGCAGTAGCTAATTCTGTGTTACATATGATCATGAACGTGCAACAGGTTAATTTTGGCATACATGATTAGCAATAAAAAAAGAGAGACAATTATGGGGGAACTGGAGATTTTTGAAAGGCAAGGAAGTGACAATCTTTTTGTAATAACCTCTTTTATAGTTGTTCTGGCCTTAAATATTTCTGATTGTATAAATAGATATTGAGGGAAAAATCTTTCCATGGCATGATATGGCACTCTTGTTTTAATTTGAGTATCATTTGTCTATAAACATCATTTTTTCTTTAGTTAAATGATTTTCTTTGCTTTTCAAAAAGCAAATTGTAGTGCTTTGGTTGCCTATTCTCTTGACTTCTTATGTTCATTGTATTGTGAGTTACTTATTGAAGTTTACTGTGTTTTTACATGTTGTCATTACCTTCGGAAGGTAGTTATCAGCACACAAAGTATCATAAACGTAAGTTTTTATGCTTTTCATTAAGTGCCTGATATCTATTTTTCGCTAATTAATTATCCATCTAGCTATCTACTATAATGTAAGATATTCTATCTTATGTTTATAATTTTTGTTGCATATTGGTATTTTGATTTATTTCTTTCTATCATTTGGTTTTCTTAACTTTGTTATCTTGTTTTGTAAAAGACTTTTAAAAGAAGAGTATAGAACTTACCACATTAAATTTTGCTATAATGTCATAGAACTCTGTCAAAATATCTCTATTGAGATATGGGTTGCTCTCCCAAATTGCTATTAGTGTTTTGATGCTATGTTAATTAGTAAGCATTTTTTTGTGTGCTTCTCATGCTAAAGTGATGGATCTGCTAAGACATGGTACAATGTCAGCACCAATCTGTTGTGCCAGACTTAGGAATGACAATTTAGCCTACCCTGATCACATGACTCACCTTCCATCCCAATTAAGTCTGCCCTACCATGTTATGTAGATAGGGATGGTATAAAAGATAACCCTATTATGCAAGCTGATGCAGGTAGAGGATAAGTTTATTTTGCCTCACCTCACTTGCACTAGATAAACTTTAGTTTACATATATATTTCAGAAACTATCATGTATTATTTTATGTATTTTAGTACTTTGTCCTAAATGAGGTAGGGGGGAAATGGGGAAGAGAAATTTATTCCATGACCTTCCCCACCCCACTTGGTATATGAGGCTGGATGGAAAGTTAAAAAGTCATCATGCTGTGTCCCATTGCCATCCCTAACCAGACTCAACCCTCTGCCTCAGGTTTGGTTCTTCCAGAGCTCCCTCCCTAGCTTGCTTCCTTTGTCTCCTCCCTCTTCTCCTTTCTATACTCCCTTCTCCTCTATTCCTTTTTGTTTCCTTCCTTTTTTCTTATTTTCCTTTGTCATGTATGGTATCTTTCTTTTTTTCCTTCTTCATATTTGACCTTTTGCCTTAATCTGGGAGGAGGAAGAAGTGAAAAGCGTTGTTTTGCTTTTGAACTTCACTACTGCTCTTGGCAGTAGACCTTGGCCCATTTTCCTTCTCAATGGAGATCTAGGAGGAAACACCATTGGTCGCTTCTCAATACATATAGTATGTCAAGACAGGATGTGTTTTGACACATCTCAATAGACAGTAGGTTCTGTCCATATCATGCAACATAGACTACATAGACTAGACTTGAAACCATACTTAGCGTTTGGTTTGTTGTTTTCTATTTTCATTTTTTGAGAAAATGAGAAAACGTTGTTTGGTTGGTATTTTCCATGTTTGTTTTCTAGAAAATGAGATATTATTTGGTTGGAAAATAGAAAACATTTAAAAGTCATTTTCTAGGAAAAGAGAAAACGCGGCCGAAATGGAAAACACGGCTTAAACCAAACGCCCCCTTAATTTTCCAATATTTTTGGGTGTTCCACATGTCCCCTTATTTGCCATTATGCCACAGGAAGGGCAACATCCCATGTTAAGTTTTACATCCATCATGCATGAGCCTCCTTTAACTACTTCCCACACAAGTTCTAATCAACTCTGCTCATCTCGTCTAACCACTATATCTTGATTCTAGACATATAATATGCTGTTTGCCTCCTATTATTTTTGTTTGGCAATACGCATACTTCTCTTAAAGTACATTTAGTCGGTCCTAGTTCTATTGCTCAATCTCTGACATGATATCATGCTCAAGCTTAAGGATTTACATTTGACTACAAATTTGTCAATATGGTAACATCTGTCTGTTGATTGTTGTTTGGCAAAAATAGTCAATATAATTGATTATTGCTTATATTTCCAGAAACAAAGAACCAATGGGCTAGGGATGATCCTGCTTTTGCTGTGATCTTCTGTATTTTCTTGATAGTTGCTACTTCAGCTTATTGTGCTGCGTAAGTTGATTGCTTTCTATTCACCTTTAAATGCTATCCTATAACTCCTACTTGGTGTTTTCTCATTAAATATGTGTAATTCATCAAACTAGACCTAGTTTTTATTTCAAGAAAATCTAGTAAGCAATAATTTGTATAGGATCTAATTTTTCCTTTGTGTTTAGGTATGGTGAGAATTTGGTTAACTCTGTCTTCACCGTTATTTCAGTTGCTTTCTTCCATTTCTTGTTAGCAGGAACTATTTTGGCAACATGTTGTTGGTAAGAATATCATCTTACTTATTTCTATTGTTCAAAATTTTCTTGACTAGATTACAGACCTCTACTATACTGTGAATATTAGTCTTATGTGAATTATTTTTTGTTAATCCATTTCTAGATAGTAATTCTTTCCTTTTCTGTACCACATAAAACATACTTGGGAAGTTTTTTGTTTTGAAACTTCAAATGAGGTGTGACTGTTATTACTGGTTTTAGCAGTAGGCAAATATATATTCTTCCTTTAACAAGAAAGAGTATGATATTAATCCTATGAAAATAAGTATTTTGTTACTTAAAATACTAAACTACCATTCTTAGTCACATAAATTACTGATTTATATGTCATCTTTGACATACAGATAGTGTCACCCATTGAGTCCGTTATCTGTCATTTATATGAAGGTTGTATTCCCATAGAGGCTGAGAGGTAGGGATATAGAATGAACATAAAAGAAAGAGGAATCCTTCATGTTGTACATTTTTTCTTGAAGAGGAGGTAAAAATGGAAAGAAATGGTTGAGGACAGAGAGGATCAAAGGGAGACGATTATGACAAAAGGCTTACAAAGGACAAATGGGGTCTGACATGCTGCATTGAGGAGAGGTACATGTGTCACTGTCACACATTATGTGATTTTCACCCGATTTGGACGGATAGGATAGGAGAGAAATAGTGACGAAGTTTCATTCCTTAAAAATGATTCTCTCCGAAGAAATTGTGAAATTTTGGTTTCCCTCTTGTTTTCTCTCCATAGCTTTTTTCTCTCCCTAACCTTTCTCTATAGGAAAGACCTAATGGCATGTGTATTATGCAAGGTTAATCAATGTCATTAACACTGCAGGCTTACTGCTGGTCTAAAATCAATATTATTCACTTTCCGCAATGTTGTTGTAAGAGCATCTTTAATTGTTATTATTAAATAAATTACCCATGTACTTTATTTAACTATTGTTTTTCTGGTCCTGTATAGGTTTCTGACTAATACATACATGCGTGAGGAGGCTACAAGCAGTCATGTAGTGGAGCAACGAGTTGAATGGTAGCTTATAGACTTTTTTATATGTTAATGATTCCGTTGATTGTCGGTCCTTGCCACAGAAATAACAGCTACTTCCTGACAACTATTTACTTGTGAAAAATGTGAAGAGATTGATTGAATCATGCCGCCACAAGAATTTACACTTAATTCAGAATTCTTAAGGAGAATTAACAACTGTGATCAACACTTGCAGTTTGAACATTGGTTTAGTTTAGTGAATTTCTTCTTGAAATCTAGATTATCAAGGGCATGCATAAGCAAACATGAGATATCAAGATGTTCTGCCAATGCCAAGGATTTACATTTAGGGTACACTGTAATTCTCCATTTTTTTTATTCCTTTCTCCTAAAGAATGCTCTGTTGAGCTAGCTCTTCTGTTAGTTGCTAATCCATGATAATATTTAGAGATATATATTTACTGTGTTTTGATTAAGTTATCAATTTACATTGAATGCTATTGTTGAGTAAATCCTATTCTGTTTTCCTACCAGTTTTATTTTTTTTAAATCTCTCTATGTTTGTATAAGCTATTTGGAATGTGATAATATAATGTTGCTCCTGTCTTTGTGGCATGTCCTATGACTAGGCTTTATGCTTTCGATGTTCACTGCAACTCTTTCTTTCCAGCATTCATCGTGCTCTATGGTAATTATGCTTTCCCTCTCCATTACTTGTACTACTACAGTCGTACTCATACGAAATACAGATATTGTACTTATCTGTCATACCCCTTTTAGTGCTTCAATACTTCATATCACCTCTCTTAGTGGTGCATGGTTTCTTCCCAATGCTGGCGTCGAACCTCCTCTTCATGGTGGCCATTTCATACTATCACTATTTGAATTTCCTCGGCTACGACGGTTAAGTACAATTTTACCTTATCGATTACTTTATACAGCAGTTTACTATCATAAATGGTCCTTGACTCACTAGCCCAGAATTTTCTGTTCCAGTGCTTCCATTTTTGGACAAAACAACCTTCTTTTTGTATCCAATTGGACTAGTGATCATCTTATCCCCTCTCAGTAAGTCGCAAGATTGCAACAACACATGATTTACTATCGATAATTTCTCCCATCTTATTTGTCGTGCCATTTTATTTTGCAGTGATTCTTAGCGGTTTCAACCCAACAAGATATATTATGAGCTCATACTTCAGCTAGCAAATCTACAATGAAGGAGTGGGATGCTTTCGCAATGATACCTCACTAATTTCAAACTATAAGCGAACTTTGTATCGATTTCAAACGAATCAGTTTTTGTAAATGAAATTTGCAAGATGAGGTGTTGGAGCTTTTGTGCAAGGGTGAGTTGGTAGTCATGAAGAAGCATTAGGGATTAGGGAGTTAATATAGATATTATTTGTTTCTTTAGTGATTCATTATGTGCATTTAGAGTTTATCTAATGACAATTTTACCTTGGATGGGAAACTTTCAAGCTTCCTTAAATGCATTGCTGCAAGCATATATTTCCAAAACTGATCTAGGAGGGTGTTCTTGGAAAAAACAAGTCTGAAGCATCGATTTGCAGCGAATAAATTGGGGAGATTTTTGAACGGTTTATTCAAATGTTGATAGAATTTACAGTAAACTGGGGAGATTTTGGAATTTTGAATTCGAAAATATTTGAAGTTACAAGAAATATTTTGAATTTTGGAAGGAAAAAAAAAAGACACAATTGAGAAAAATTATCAAACGAGACGTCTAAAAAAGAGAGAATTGTTTTTATTTTATATTGTAAAGTTTATAATATTTTATTATTATTGTCGTTATTATTTCGGCGGTGGATTCGTCTTCTATCTCTTGGCCTCGATCTCCTTCGCTCGATCTCTGCCCGCTCTCTCTCTCCGCAAAATGGCGTTCGCATCCTTCTCCGCTGCGAATCCCACTCTCTCCCGATGCCTCTTCGAGCTCAAGGCCGGCTCCTCCGCTTCCCTGGCTTCTGTTTTGCCGCCGCGCCCCTCACTCATCGGCATCCAGCGTTGGCGCCGGGCGAGCGGCATCGTCAGGGCGGAGGAGAAGGCCAAGAACTCTCCCTTTCCGTCCTCTCCGGTGCCTGGAAAAGGCCGTGGAGATTACGAGGTCGCAAAATTATCTCTCTCTTTTGTTTTATGCTATGTTATTCCCCTTTTCTTTTACTTTGTCCTGGGTTGAACTAGAGAAGAAGAAGAAGAAAAAAAAATGCGTCGACCTCTAAGGCATTGTAAAGCACGCGAGCATGTGAATCTGTAGCTAATGTCATATGATGAATGTTTGCTCGAGAGTGACTTGGAGAATGAATCGACAAGCATGCGTACGGTTGAATGTTCAATTCCCATGTATCTGGTGATGAAGTGGATTGAACTGGCTAAGCTCATTTGTTCGAGCAGTTAAACTTGCATGTTCCTAACGAATACAGTATTATTGCTTATTCGAAATTCGAGACGCCTTTTAAATGGTTTATTCAGATGTTGATTAGTAAAATGATACTGTTCAGTATGTGTTCTTGTTATTGAATCTGGAACAAAGCATTGTTGTAATAGCTTACTCAACTAGTTTTTTGTTAATATATATTTTTGGTTTTATTTCTCCAGAAACTCAGAAAATATGTCAAATACTTTTGTTGTAAGTGAAACTCACATGTTTGTAGTCCATGATTTTGGTGGAGGTTATTCAAGAACAAAGATATCATTGATACAGGGTTTCTTTTTGTTATCTAATCAGAATTTCAGTTTCCTGCGTTCACAACTTATGGAAAACTCTTTAGGTATTGTCTAATGCCAAAATATCCGATGACATGATCTTGACTTTTTATATTCGAATATATGTCATATGTTCATAGGTTTTTGTGTTTGTTTCTAAATTTTACCTTTTTCTGGACTTTGGGCGACAAGAAAACATTAATGATTGCCTCTTGGTTGACAATCATGCATCTTATTCATCCTCTGTTTTTTTTGGCTATTCTCTATCCTCGGCGAATGAACAAATAGTGGCGACCACTATAATCTAAACATGTGTCTCTATTATTAATGTGCTTGTTACTTACAGTTGATATGAATTTGGAATTTTATATCATATTAGGAACTGACAAATGGATCTGGAGATTGTGATCCTTTATGTTCTCTCGATGAAGTAAGCTCACAGGACTTTGAAGAAAGTTACCAACCGAAGGCTGATTTGCTAAAAGCTCTTAGTATTCTTGCGACTACTTTGGCAGGAGCAGCTGCAATCAATCATTCTTGGGTTGCTTCTAATCAGGTGCACACCTATAATTGATGCTTGAACATTGAATAACATAAACAAATACTTGATAGTTCATATTTATTGTTATTGTTTAAGGTAAAGCTTTTTAAATCTTTACCCAAGTCTAGATAGTTCTCTGACTATGGAGGATCTCCAGTTTAAATTTATGTCATATAATACAGGATATTGCTATGGTGTTGGTATTTTCAATTGGTTATGCTGGCATCATTTTTGAGGAATCATTAGCCTTCAACAAGAGCGGAGTTGGATTGCTGATGGCTGTTTGCTTATGGGTCATTCGAAGCATTGGGGTGAGACTTTTATATAAAATGTGATGTTTCTTTTCCATGTTCTTGTTAGTAGACTATATGCATCAAAAGTCAGCTTCTTTCAATGCTTTGTCTATGATGCAGATCAACTAGGTTTTTCTGATTCCTATCTGTATTATTTACAAGAAACTTATCAATCTGCCTTCTATACAACTCTGGAATGAGATGAACTTAGTGAACATGTTGTCCTCATAATGCAAAAATGATGAGAAGACTTTCATTTCACCTACATAAATGTGAAAGGCGTGAAGTTAGTCCTAGATACATCATATTCATAAAACATCATTAAAAAACTACAACCTGGTGCACAAAGCTCCCGCCACACGGGGTACCGGAGAAGGAATCCATTGTACGCAGCCTTACCTTGTTTTTTTTGCTAGAGGCTGTTTTAAGGATTTGAACCCGTGACCTCTTGGTCATAAGGCAGCAACCTTATCGTTGTGCCAAGACTCCCTTCTAACATATGTCTTAATCAAACATCATTGAGATGTTCAAATAATCAATTTATTCTTGGTTCTTCCACTCTTGTACAAAGAACCTTGGATATCTTGGTCTTTTTCATAGTTGAATTGAGTTATAAGTTTCACTCTTAAGGAGACATTTTAAAAATTCCTTTCTTTCTGCTTGCATTTCTGATGATGAAACATCGTAAACAAATATATGCAATTCTAAATATGTCGTCCTTCATCTTTAGTAATCTTTGTCTGTAGTGGTCAGTTGATAGTCTTAATAAAAAGCCAAATTGCATAGCTAATCCCAATGCAAAATTAAAAAGGAAATAATACTGGAGCTTCCTTTATTTATTGATCTATGATTATCTTGGCTAATTACTCCTATGCAGTTTCATGTAGTCGATGTGTAGATGTTTACATGCTTTTTTTCGTACGTAATTGTTATACAGAAAATCAGTTTTATTTTCCAGTGGTTAATATCTGGCTTAATTCCCACTTGTTGCACAGTAAATTTCATATCAACTATCATTGCAATCAAGACAAACATATGTTGGTACGATTAGTTTGTATTTGGAGGTTTCATTTTGAAGCATTCCTCCTGTGTAGGCTCCATCGACTGAGATAGCTGTTTCAGAATTAAATCGTGCATCTGGGGAAGTCAGTGAAATTGTGTTCTTCCTTCTTGGTGCAATGACGATAGTGGAGATTGTTGATGCACATAGAGGATTCAAGCTAATTACTGACATTATTACCACTCGCAAGCCTCGTACTCTCCTCTGGGTGGTGGGTGATTTTTCTCATTCTTTTACATATCTAATATGCTTACAGCTGGCTAGTCTATAATTCTGCTCGTATATTGTTGTAACTTAAATTGGTTTTGCAGAATTTGTATCAAAGAAAAGTCTACTAGATTTATATGAACATATATTGCATGTGAGTCAGCACCAAGTAGCATCAGGGTACACCAAGCTGTAAGGGCACTAAACCAGAAAATGGGAAGGATTGTTATATGTTTCCCAGTGCAGAATGGGCATAATATGTCAATATGCTGCTTGTGAGGGGAGATTTTGCCGTGACATTTAATAACATAATATGGACTGCTACAAAATTTTGGTTTGTTTTATAAACATTCGAATAAATGGTGGCCCAGAATTCCGTGATAAATTAGTTGAATCTGAATTCCAATGTAAATTATGAAAAATTTTCATCAATCTAAGAAACTGTCATGTTTATTCTCAACCATTTTCTACTAGCTCTCAAACTCATTTTCCTGTCTACTGAATGCAAGAGACAGTTTAAAGAGAAGTCTGTATTCAAATGGTGGAAATTGATTAGATTATGAAGTTTTGATTGGTCATAGAATCTGAATTTGTAGATTTCCTTTTCAGAATGATCAATAGACACTACTGTTTACTGAATTTATTCTAAGAATTTTTCTTAACAAAGGTTAACAATGTATGAATGTATTCGCATAAATTCCAACTAAGTCGATGAGTGTATTGGTTGAGATGTTTGAGGAGTCTGATCTGATATTGCACCATCTCTGTTGACTAAAAAAGGACTTAGATGGCAAATCATGAATTATAGCTTGCCTCAGTACCAGAACAATAATACTAGGAACTCTTCCTCTCAGTCTAATTTTATTGAGTAAAATGCTTAAACTAGTTATTTGATTATTGTGATTAAGACAACCAGTGCCCTAGAGTGAATGACGAAATATATTTCTAAAAGTACCTATATCCTGAGATTTCATGGTTTATATTGCAGGTGGGTTTTGTGACTTTCTTTGTCAGCTCAGTTCTTGACAATCTAACATCGACCATTATTATGGTTTCCTTGTTAAGGAAGCTAGTACCGCCATCAGAATACAGGAAGTATGATTCAATTTACTTCCTTATTTTAGCGCATGTGGAGTTTGCAGCTAGTTATATGGCCTCTATGCTTACATGCTCATATGATTATTTTAGTGTATGTGGAGTTTGTTATGGTTTAGTGTATGATTCAACAGATTATTAGGTGCTGTCATTGTAATAGCAGCCAATGCTGGAGGAGCATGGACACCCATAGGTGATGTAACCACTACTATGTTGTGGATCAATGGTCAGATTTCCACTTTGCACACTATGCAGGTATATTAAATTTTTTATTCCTCTTGCTGAAGATATTTCAAATTAAAGAACAAGGGCTCCCAGCATGGATATTGCTTGTCCAATTTCTTTGTCGAGTTGATTAGGTAGTTATCTGAATTTCATATTGAAAGTCAACAAAGTACCAAGAGCTAAGAATATCTTAAAAATCAAAATGTTTAGGCTTCTCCCATATTTTCTTTTAGATGTTGAGGCACTAGTTTTATATGCCTGATAATCACAATAAGTTGCCTTAACTGTTTAAATGACTTAATTGTCTCTTCGCAATTCAATATTCATTTTATCACCTGGCTTTGTTATTCACTTGTGAGCATGTTACAAACACATGGATATGTGGTCACTTGAAACATCTATAACTCTCCTTTAATCCTATACAAGATTTGATTTCATAGGAGGAAATTTACAAACAACCGCTAGGTTTAAAAAGCCTGTGGTCATGTGAAATCCACACTGTTACTTTGCAATTGTGCTTTAACATCTACAATTTGACTTAGAAGGTCAGGTTAGGTAAATTGTTTACAATCTCATGATCAGAGTTTCAAACAAGAAAGTCCTGCTTTATCGAATTGTTGCTTTCATTCACAAGTTGTACATGGTAAAGACCACGATGAATCTGAATTCCAATGAGGTACTTATATGAGATCATTTTGGTGTTCAGTATGCTTCTTGACTGGATAAAGTTTGCTGTTGGTTCCCCTTACCAAACTTAAACATCTACAATTAACAAGACCAATTTCTTACGGTTCTTTTTTTTGTCTATTGATTTTCTATTCCATTATTTATTTATTTTTTGAATCGAAAACTATGGAACGTTAATGGACATCCAATATAGTATTTAAACATTTCTCCACGGTGCATTGTTGCTTGTAGGATTTATTTGTGCCTTCAGCCATTTCTTTAGCTGTTCCACTAGCTTTGATGTCCCTCACTAGGTATGTAATTTGTAACTAGCAAATATGAAGTTATATTATCAATTATCTTACCAATATAAATTTTTTGTTCTATTTACTGTAGCGACGTCAGTGGTACATCAGAGAAAGGTGCCAATATTTTAGCTTCTGAGAAAATGGCTCCTAGAGGACAGCTTGTTTTTGCTGTTGGCATAGGAGCATTACTGTTTGTTCCGGTGTTCAAAGCGATAACTGGCTTGCCACCTTACATTGGTATGCTTCTTGGACTAGGAGTCCTATGGATTCTAACTGACGCAATTCACTTGGGCGATTCTGGAAGACAAAAATTGAAAGTACCACAAGCCTTGTCTCGTATAGATACACAAGGAGTCCTTTTCTTTTTAGGGATTCTTTTGTCAGTAAGCAGGTACCTCTTAAAACCTTCATCTCATGTTACAAAAGAAGCTGGGTTCCATGCTATTTGAAAGAAATTATCATGATCTTCAGATACATAATCAATATTCTTCTTCTCAATTTGCAAAACAAGATGATCAAATAGGGTGTAATGTTGATTGTGGGTCATCTCATTTTTATCAATATAAAATCATGCGACTTAATAGAAAAGATAATTTTACATGATAACAGAATTAGTAAATTTTCAGTAAAGTTGGCACAAATATCACTTAGTTGTTTTTAAAAGAAACTGTTTGATTGGTGAACAGGTCATACCATAGGACTCATTATCATATTTATGTTTAGGTTTTTAGTGCGATCGGAAGCTGTTGCTTTCAGGTAGATGGATTTCGGTATACAGTAATGACAACTCAATCTGCTAATAGGATAGTGAGATTCTTTTGCTGTATATTTGTCTTTGTAGCTTGGAGTCTGCTGGAGTCCTGAGGAATTTGGCAAATTACCTTGATGCACATATCCCAAATGTCGAATTGATTGCAAGTGCAATCGGAGTGGTCTCAGCAATCATAGACAACGTTCCGCTCGTCGCAGCGACAATGGGGATGTATAACCTGACATCTTTTCCTCAGGACTCAGAATTCTGGCAACTTGTGGCCTTTTGCGCTGGAACCGGGGGTTCCATGCTTATCATTGGGTCTGCAGCTGGAGTAGCATACATGGGAATGGAGAAAGTGGATTTCTTTTGGTATCTTCGCAAGGTAATGTCCCGATGCCTTCGACAAAGTATTTTTCCATTTTGTGCTTGCAGCATTGTTATAGCACGCGCCGCATGTTTGGAACAAAAACTTACGATGCGATTTACGATTCTAATAGATTCTCATGCTTCAGAGAATGATAAGTAGAAATTGAACTCCATTTTATCATTGGTTTTATTCCCTAAAACATAAGACCTTCTTGGAACAGCAAGCTTTTTATTTATACTTAATCCCCCAGTTCTCAAAATAAGTGTGCATTCATTGTTATTATTATGATACACCTTCTGCCTGATATTTCTATCCAAATTTCATACTCATGTTAACATGAGATCAAAGATGAAACGATAAGCGACATATGATGTCCATCCACCTCTTGAACTAACATTTGTTTATCATGGATCTTTGCCTTTTGAATTCATCCTCGAAATCCCATAGACTATATGTTTGTATTACGACTCGTTGCGATTGATGTCTTTTTTTCATGTCAGGTGAGCGGTTTTGCTTTTGCCGGTTACACTGCTGGAATTGTGGCATACCTAGCAGCTCATAACCTACATCTCTATCTCCCAACCTCCTTGGCTGAGCTCCCATTTCTTTCAGGACTTTAGGTCCTTCACTGCGTCATTATCAATTGTGCTACAGGGCAGTCAATTTTGAAGAAGCTAGGCGATTGATGAACAGAGTTTTTAGCTCGTAGCTACCATACAACTCTAGATATCGATCGATAAGCAATAGTAATGCCAGAAGAGGTTTATCTCTTGTGGCTATGAAATGTAGTTTCCGGAGGACAGGTTTAGTGCTGCATGAATATTCCTATATAAATGTTGATGAATTCATTCTGTGAATGAAAAAAAAAATATTTCAATTAAATTTAAGGAATTTAATTTCTTGTCATTTTTCTTTTTGATGTATTAGGTCATGTCTCACTGATAATTAAGTTGTCTAAATTTCAAAGTCAAACCGTGTAATGAGGTTCTTTTTATGCAATTTTATTTCCTTTTCTTTTTGTTAATGCACAGGAAGAGCCTTTAGGCAAGCAGATGCAATGTGCAATTTCTCCTTGAATGTAATAAAATAAATAGTATTATAATGACTCCTTCAATTATAATTTTAATGAAATTTCCGGGGAAAAGAGGGTGTTTGACCTTTCGGCCATTCAAATGGGGACATTTTAAGAAGCTAAACGAAAGATGAATAAATTGTGGTCCAGTGATGAAGATCAAGTTAAAATTCTAGAAGAAAAAAAGAGTATTTTACGCCCTAGGGGCACGGTGCAGTAGTAAAAGTGGAGAAATATTTCATTGGAGAACATAATTCATTTCTCCGCTGTGACATCGTTCGACGACGAATTTAGAAAAAAATCATTCGGACGGTCCTAGGATTCAGGAGTTTACTCGGTGGACGAAGTACGACTTTAGCGTTGGATCGTCGTTCAGAGATAGTGTGACTGTGAAGTCCGAGCTGAGCCGTGAAAAAGTTGTAAACGCTTCTTTGATTTACCCTTGGTGGACGATGAAGATCACTTGAGCTGCAACCTTATCCGATTCAATTATCGATGATGTAAAATACCATAGAAAAAAAAAAATATTATTATTGGATAAATTAAATTAGTGATGCATGGTTAGGAATTAAATCAAACCTAGATTTAAATCTTATGGGTTTAATTGAAGGGAGCTTGGGTTAAATGAATCTAGGTTTAATTAAACTTGACCCGTTTATTTGCCAAACCCGACCCGTGTTGTGTTAATGGCAGAGCGGTTTTGCTTCGGTTTCTCTTCCTCTCTACTGAGCTCTTTACTCCGAGTGTTTCCTCTCGCATTTTCCTTCCTCTCTCGATCCCAAGCCTTCCGACTCTCTTCCTCTCCCAAGCGTGATTTCTCTCTTCGCCTCTTCACCGTCGTCGCTCGAATCGACCGCTTCTCTTCACTGTCGTTGGTGTCGATCTAGCTCGATCTCCACTAGAGCTGTCAATTTGGGTTGAGCCCGTCGGGTTGGCTCGCCCCGCCAAATAATTTGAGCGGGTTGGGTTGAAAATTTATCCAATTAACCCGCAGCGAGCTTAAATAATTAACCCGCCATGGACTGTGATCCGTGGCGGGCTGACCCGCAGCGGGCTGGGCTGACCCGCGAGTCTGAGAGCTAGGGCGTAACCGCGTAACATGAAGTCGGCAGTCGCGCAAAATCCCGAAATCCCTTATTCCTCACTTCTCTTGCCGACTCCCGCCTCGCGACTTGCGATTCCCGAAAGCCTCGAAATCCCTCTCCTCTCGCCGACTCACGAAACCCTACGACCGCGACTCGCAATTCCCGAGCTCCCTTATTCCTCCTCCTCTCGCCGACGGGCTGCGGTGTCTCCACAGTCCACTCTCCCGATCTCCTCCGCCAGCGACTCTGCCTCCGATCTGATCATCTGCCTCGCGGTCGGCGGCCCTCACCGATCAGAATCACCTCAAGTCTCTGCCTCTCCGAGTCTCCGGTCATCCGCCCTGCAAGGTTGCGACCCTCGTTGATCTAGATCGCCGCAACGCCGCTTCAAATCTGCGTCTCTGCGACAAACTCGTGAAGTACCGAGAGGTCCGAGAGTCCAACAGGCAACAGTCCCTGCTTAGTGCTTAGTTCTTGTTGTCTGTTTGAAGTTTGAAGTAAGATTTTTGCTTCCTTCCTGTTTCCTGCTATTTTCCTACCTTTTCTATGTTTTTAATTTGCACGATCTCTCTGATTGTTTTTTTTTTAAACTGAAACTTTTCTTTTATTACAGATTGATTTGAAATGAATTCTGTTTCCCAAAATCAAACTATTAGTTCAGATGCTGATGAATTGGAAAGTGCTAAGCATGATAAGGGGTTAATTAAAAAGTCTAGAGAAACTTCTGATATTTGGGTATATTTTAAGAAAATTGAAGGGCCTGATAGTATAAATAAAGCTGAATGTAATAGATGTAAAAAACAATATAAATGTGGAGGTAAACTTTATGGAACTTCTACATTATAGCATCATATTAAAACTTGCACCAAATTAAAGTTCCATGATGTAGGACAAATGATTCTTGATCAAGATGGAAAAATGAGATCTAGAAAAATAGACCAAAAGATTTCACGTGAATTACTAGCTTGTGCAATCATCAGACATGATTTATCATTCTCATTTGTTGAGTATGATGGTATTAGAGCTTGGATGAAGTACTTAAATCCTGATGTTGCTTGTATTTCTAAAAATACTCTTGTTTTTGATATTAACCGAATCTACTTGAGAGAGAAAGAGAAACTTAAGTATGTTTTGGCTACTATTCGAAATAGAATTTGTTTAACTTCAGATTTGTGGACAGCATGCACTAGTGAGGGTTATATTTGCTTGACTGCTCATTTTGTTGATAATGATTGGAAATTGAACAGTAAAATACTTAATTTTTCTCATATGCCCCCTTCACATTCAGGAGTTGAATTAGCTGCAAAATTATTTGAATATTTAAAGGAATGGGGGATTGAGAAAAAAGTTCTCTTTGACATTGGATAATGCATCTAGTAATGACAATATGCAAGTTCATTTGAAAGAGCAACTCTCTTTGCATGATAGCTTATTGTGTGAAGGTGAGTTTTTTCATGTTCGTTGTTCTGCTCATATATTGAATCTAATTGTCCAAGAAGGTTTGAAAGTTACTACTGTAGCTTTAAATAAAATTAGAGAATCGGTCAAGTATGTTAAAGGTTCAGAGACTAGAATGAAGAAGTTTGGAGAATGTGTACAAGCAGTTGGTAACATTAATACTAGTATTGGTTTGCAATTGGATGTGTCTACTCGTTGGAACTCAACATATTTAATGTTGGATAGTGCCATCAAATATAAAAAAGCTTTTGCTTCTCTTCAATTCAACGATAAGAATTATAAATATTGTCCTTCAAGTGAAGAGTGGAAAAGAGCAGAGAAAATATGTGAGTTCCTTGAACCATTTTATGAGACTATCAATTTGATATCTGGTTCTTCTTATCCTACATCAAATTTGTATTTTATGCAAGTCTGGAAGATTGAAGTTTTGTTTAAGGAAAACTTATCGAATGAAGATGAGGTGATAAGTTGTATGTGTAAAAGAATGATGGAGAAATTTGACAAGTATTGGACTCAATATAGCATGGTGCTTGCATTTGGGGCTATTCTTGATCCACGAATAAAGTTTTCGATGTTGGAGTTTTTTTATTCAAAGGTTGAGAGTGATTATGTTAAATGCCAAGAGAAGATGGAATTTGTAAAGATAAAATTGTATAAGCTTTTTGATCAATATTCTAATACTGGCAAGACAAGTTCTTCACAACCACAATCTTCTTCTACTACACATACACCTCCGCAAAGTGTAGGAGTTAAAGGAAAGAACAAAAGAATCTTTGATGTAAGTACTCTAAATACTTTTTTTTGTATACTCTAATTAGTTTATATTTTCTTGTCACTACTCACTACTATTCCAATTAATATAGGAAATGATGACATATGAGAGTCAAACAATTACAAGTGCTGGAAAATCTCAATTGGATCTCTATTTGGAGGAGCCAAAACTTGAATTTGTATATTATCAAGATTTGGATGTTTTGGAACATTGGAAGAATCAAAAGCATCGATACCCAACCCTTACACTAATGACATATGATGTTTTGACTATTTCTATAACTACTGTTGCATCAGAATCAACTTTTTCCATTGGTGCTCGTGTTCTTACCAAGTATAGAAGTTGCACTCTTCATGAAAAAGTGCAAACTCTTATTTACACTCGCAATTGGTTACATGGTTATGTTATTGGTAATTTTATTTGTAACTTTTTAATTATATTCTTGACTTAGTTGATATATTAGTTTATTGTGATTTTATTTTTAACTATCTTTTTTGTATATTTTATATGGAAATAAAGATAACGAAGACAATACAAGTATCAAAACAACGTTGTCCCAATAAGGATCAAATGCTCGAGAGGATATTGACGAAGAGAAAGAAGATAGAGGAGAATCAAAAGAATTTGATATAGATGATGTCATAATTGATGAAATTTAAAAAAATATTGTATTGTTCATTTAGTTTCATAGACTTTATCGAACTTTCTGTTTTAATTTTTATGAACCCTTTTATGTTTTTAATTGCTTTGTTTAACTATTTGGTTAATGGTTATAACCATCAAAGATGCTAGCGGTTATTTTCTTGGTTTAACTATTCTTTTAAATTCAGTTCAACTTTCTTTATACCAATTTTATTTATCTATATTGATAATCTCACTACATGTCGCTTTTTGGGGTAGCCATTAAATGTAAATATATAGGTTCATCCCTCCATTTTTCAGCATAACATTTCTTATCTGTGTTTAATTATTGTGATATTTGGCAGTTTGGTATATCGCCTAAAAAATTTCAAGGTAATGCTGCTCTCTCAAGCTTTTTCCAAATTCTGACAACATCAAAGGATGAGAATGGTAAGGTACTACAAGGTGTTATATATTTCTATTGGAAGAATATTCTACTGTGCCCATACATATTGATATCGTGTCATTAATAATGAATTTTTGCCCCTTTTATTTTTTCCAAGTGTAGGCTTATGTTTCAACCGTTCAAGCTTATGATTATCCTGTGACGGGAAAAATCAGCTAGAAAGAAAAATGGGAGGCTTATGATTTTCCAAGTTTGGCTTTCGATTGGAAACTGACTGAAGCAAGTAAATCTTAGTGAGAATGTTTTGCAGAATTCTTCAGTTTTGTTTGCACAACTTACTGCATTCGATTAATAGACCAAAAGACTCCTTCAAAACTTGTTCAGCTGCAATGTTCTATTCGAATATGAATATAAATTATTCTTGCTAATCTGTGGTCCTGTGAACAGACGTGGATGTACATCTCTGTTCCATTGCTGCTCTATATAGGTGAAAGAAATCTGAGAGCCTTTCGTTCCAAGGCTTATTCGGTCAAGATCTTGAAGGTACAAGTTCCCTTTTACTATGTGACATTTAGTTACTATTCTGTGATTCAATGAAGCAAGGTTCCTGAATGTTATATCTGTATTCCATACTACCAGACTCTGATTTGCTAACCCGATCAAGTGTTCTAAAAGTAGATGTGCCTATAGTCGTTAAGAACTTTAACTTCTACAATGCTTTGATAGTCGTTAAGAACTTTAACTTCTACAATGCTTTGATAGTCGTTCCCATTCGGACTTCTCAAATTGATGTTTCCATTCTGCTCAATGCTTTAGCTAGCGCATGTTTTGATGGTTGTCGTATCTCTTTTGTAGTGAGGCGAGGAAATCATCAAATAGACCTCCTGCAGATTAAGTCCTGGACAACCTCATATACAATTATAGCCCCACTTATTGTGGGAGAGCAGGGTAACTTAACATATGGCGATTTTCTCTCGCTCATATTATGTTCTCTTTTTCACTGCCTAACATAGCGTATCTCGCATTGCAGGAGAGGAAAATTTGTCATTTTCTTTTAGTTCCAATCTATGTTAACGAAAATTTGTTAATGAATGTACAATGTAATGTCTCTCTTGTGTAGTTTGTGGTTGGACTAGGAGTCAGGAGACAGTCTCCCCCACTGACATTGAGGAAGGGATGCGTGTAGAATGAGCAAAACGTTTTATAAATTTTGTGTAGCTTTTCAATTGTTGATTGTTGCATTACTGACAGAATTACTAGAAAATTTTTCTCTGTAGTACGATGCATGGGTTTTCAATTTTTTGTTTTTCAAAATTCAGGGTCAATAGGAACAAATATCAAATTCAGATTCCTTTGCCTCCGAAGATTGATCGGAGTGTGACAATGATTACTGTTGAAGAGAAGCCCGACGTTACCTACAATGATGTAGATGGCAGGCCGCAGGTGGGTATTCCCTAATAGTAAATGCTAGCGTCCAAAATAGAGAGGTTTAGGATGAGGAAAATATGCCCTCCACTCAGTTTGGGTTAGGCCATTCATGGCAGATTGGCAGTTGGCACTTAGAGATTTAAAATGTGAAAAATATGCTCAATTTTTTTTTATTTGTTTGTGGCCCGCGGATTGGCCCACCTAACCCACAGTCCGCCTTGAATTGGGTTGGGTTGGGAATTTTTTAACCCGCCAAAAAGACGGGTCGGCCCGCTCATCCCCGTTAAATATTAAATTTATAATGGGTTGATCCGCCCCGCCGCGGGTTGACCCGTTTGACAGCTCTAATCTCCACTGAGCGGCTGCTGAACGACGCAAACTCAAGCCTTCCGTCACCCTCTTCTTCCGTTGGTCTGATGGCAACAAACAATGTCACCGTCTTGTTGTCGGAAATCACTCGAGCAGAGCCGCCGGTGAGGGGTTTTTGCTATTGGTGGTCATCGAAGCTAGGTAGGAACCGCTTACCTTCTTACCTTGGACGAAATCCATTCTTCCTTTGAAATCCATACCACCTGAATAGGGGATTGCCGAAGCTAGGGCAGCAAGGGTCTTTCCGACGAACAAGACAGTTTGGGGGAAAACTGCCGATGGATCCCAAGTGCAGGTATAGCCGGTTGTTCATTCTCTTCAATTGTTGTTGTTCGAATTTGTTGTCTGCCGAGGGTCTTGGCTGTGCGTGTTCTATGATTTGGTCGTGAAAAAGGCTGTGAATAGGATTGTTCTTGGCCACGAAGGGGCTGTGAGTGTGTTGTTGGGTGGTTGTGAATAGCTATGAAGGTTGTGTTGGCTGTGAAGGTTGAGGATGGAGCTGTGATCAGTGGTTTAAATGGTTAGAGAGTTGTTTTGGATTGTGAAATTATTCTGGGAATGGTTGGATGTGATATCTCCACTTGAGATCAAGAAGTTGTGCAAATGTAGATAAGGTTGATAAGTTAGATGTTATGATTGGGGATTGATTTTACCATTTATCTTATGGTGTTATTGTTACGGCAGATTACTTGTGAAGGCTGCTAAAGTTTATGTAGTGCAAGAGAAGTGAGGCAAAACATACTTATCCTCTACCTGCACCAGCTTGCATAATAGGGTTATCTTTTATACCATCCCTATCTACATAACATGGTAGGACAGACTTAATTGGGATGGAAGGTGAGTCATGATCAGGGTAGGCTTAATTGTCATTCCTAAGTCTGGCACAACAGGTTGGTGCTGACATTGTACCATGTCTTAGCAGATCCGTCGCTTTAGCATGAGAAGCAAACAAAAAAAAAGCTTATGCAATAAAAATGATAAACATAAGATAGAATATCTTACATTATAGTAGATAGCTAGATGGATAATTAATTACCGAAAAATAGATATCAGGCACTTAATGAAAAGCAAAAAAAACTTACGTTTATGATACTTTGTGTGCTGATAGCTATCTTCCGAAGGTAATGACATGTAAAAACACAGAAAACTACAATAAGTAACTCCCAATACAATGAACATAAGAAGTCAAGAGAATAGGCAACCAAAGCACTACAATTTGCTTTTTGAAAGGCAAAGAAAATCATTTAACTAAAGAAAAAATGCTGTTTGTAGTCAAATGATACTCCTCAAATTAAAACAAGAGTGCCATATCATGCCATGGAAAGATTTTTCCCTCAATATCTATTTATACAATCAGAAATATTGAAGGCCAGAACAACTATAAAAGAGGTTATTACAAAAAGATTGTCACTTCCTTGCCTTTCAAAAATCTCCAGTTCCCCCATAATTGTCTCTCTTTTTTTATTGCTAATCATGTATGCCAAAATTAACCTGTTGCACGTTCATGATCATATGTAACACAGAATTAGCTACTGCTGGTTATGTGGGGTGGTCACTGAATGGCTGTATATCTGTCCATATTATATGCAATGAAAAGGTCACTTTCAATCTACAAGTGGTTCCAGTGTGAAAAGCTAAGCTATATAAAGCAATGATATAAAATAAATGCTACAAACAGTAAGTGAAAGAACAATTATAAAGACTCCAAGATCTATTATTTATTAGATGCTTTTCCCAATCAAGTTGTCCATGAAAGAATCTATTATTTATTCCTCCATTAAGTGTTGCTCCCAATCAGATCATCCATGATCAAACCGCTTGAAAAATAGATAACTGACGAATAGTTTTTTCTTTGCAATTCACCTTTTTCAATTTATTGGAGAAATTTGTCAAATCCTTGAATTTATGCTTCCATTTAAGACTAAATAAAATAAAATTTCAATTGGTTCTTCAAACTCTATCTCTCTTCTTCTAACTTGTCTTCCTAAACTGTGAAATCCACTAAAAGACAACCAGATGTCAAGTTTACCTTGGAAAACATCTTCTTCAAACTTCCATGGCCTACATTATGCAAAAAATAAAAAAACTTCATGGAAATTCAATAGATGATGACTAAGACTATGTTTCATCACTAACAGAAAAAAGGAAAAGTCATCAGGTCATTTACTAATACAAAAGTATACAAATTTAACAAAAATTGGAAGGGCAAAAAATTTGATATATATCCAAAAACCATGCATGGTATTTACACAAATAAAGATAAAATTAGCTTTAGGACAGATACTAAGATATGATGCATTCATAAAGCATTTGAAATAACTGCATTTGAGAAAGATACATACACAACTTTAGGGGACGTGCAGAGATGAAGCATTTGCCAGAATGAATAATCTATATCCATTTGTTGCCACTAAAACACCAAACCAAAATGCTCTATAGGACAATTTAATTCGCAATCAAATACTAAGTAATATATCCTAGCATTAACAAAAGTATAAATGGTATGTAAATAAATTTTTATCAATGGCTTTAGTTTCGAGTATAGAATTCAGGTGCAACAAGCAGAGTTATTCGCAAAAATGTTGAAATAAAATATGTTCTAGTGAAAAGAGAAATTTCCTTTTTTGGTGGCATTATATTAATGTTAGATTGCTAATTGATTATCAAATCCTAAACTTCCATAAATGTATTATTGTTATTTTAAAGCTTCTCTTTTATCCAATGAACTTATTTAATTATAATCTTAACAAAATTTCTGAGGAAAGAGATTGTGTTTGATCTTTTCGGCCATTCAGATGGAGACATTCTCAAAGGCGGCGAGGTGACTGACAAATGGAGGTGCTTCACGAAGAGGCAAATCAAGAGGACACCAATACACAAAAAGGAACTTAATTAAGTACACAGGTAGCCCGGATTTTAATCAAGTACACTGATTGCAGCAAAACCTACGAATCAGATTGATAACTGATATAATATCACACTCCTACACGAACAGTGGATCACCTAAAACAAAATACCACTGAAAAGATAATCTACTAAAACAAAATTTTAAATTAATCATTTGGTTTTTCTCAGTTTTTAATCATCCTAATAGTCTTGCAAATATTAGGAAAGATGATTGTACTCTTATATTTATCCCTTAATTCTTCGAGGTGGGCAAAGGAGTTGATAGGGCATATTGGTTGAAACACTGTATTGTATCCGGGAACCGTCGCTATATGAGTTTGAAAATCTTCAAAAGTGGATTTTCCAATCCACCATAGCATGGTCGATGTAGGCCCGAAGAGGTTAGTCATCTCTACGCCTGCACCGAAATAAAGATGGATATTGTCGACGAAGAGAATGATCTTATACTGCCATTGGCATTAACATCTACAGCTTCAGTAATAAGAGTGCTGACACGATGATGAACTAACTGAAGGTCATCTCCGACGAGCAATGCTTCTATATCAAGCGCCACATCGCCGGAGACGACCTTCAGTTAGTTCAACATCGTGTCAGCACTCTTATTGTTGAAGCTGTATAAGTTAATGCCAATGGCGGTATAAGATCATTCTCTTCGTCGACAATATTCATCTTTATTTCGATGCAGGCATGGAGATGACTAACCTCTTCAGGCCTACATCGACCATGCTATGGTGGATTGGGAAATCCACTTTTGAAGATTTTCAAACTCATATAGCGACGATTCCGGAATACAATACAGTGTTTCAACCAATATGCACCGTCAACTCCTTTCCCTACCTCGAAGAATTAAGGGATAAATATGAGAGTATAATCATCTTTCCTAATATTTGCAAGACTATTAGGATGATTAAAAATTGGGAAAAACCAAATGATTAATTTAAAATTTTGTTTTAGTAGATTATCTTTTCAGTGGTATTTTGTTTTAGGTGATCCATTGTTCGTGTAGGAGTGTGATATTATATCAGTTATCAATTTGATTCGTAGGTTTTGCTGCAATCAGTGTACTTGATTAAAATCGGGGCTACCTGTGTACTTAATCAAGTTCCTTTTTGAAAGAATTGGTGCTCTCTTGATTTGCCTCTTCGTGAAGCACCTCCATTTGTTAGTCACCTCGCCGCCTTTGAGAATGTCTCCATCTGAATGGCCGAAAAGATCAAACACAATCTCTTTCCTCAGAAATTTTGTTAAGATTATAATTAAATAAGTTCATTGGATAAAAGAGAAGTTTTAAAATAACAATAATACATTTATGAAAGTTTAGGATTTGACAATCAATTAGCAATCTTACATTAATATAATGCCACCAAAAAAGGAAATTTCTCTTTTCACTAGAACATATTTTATTTCAACATTTTTGCGAATAACTTTGCTTGTTGCACCTGAATTCTATACTTGAAACTAAAGCCATTGATAAAAATTTATTTACATACCATTTAACAAGAACGCATAGCCTGATGTGGATTTTCTATCATTTATATCCTAGTCCAATTTACATCTGAATAGCCCTTCAGACTCATATATGATCCTTAATAACAGAGACAATAACCTGTTGTCGCTTTCATATATCTAAATATCTTTTTTACTATCTTCCAGTGTCTTAGTTCTGGATTTAAGTGGAACTGACAGACTAAGCCGACAATATAACAGATATCGGGATGAGTACACAACATAGTGTATATTAAACTATCTATAGCATTGGCATCTGGTTTTTTATTCATCTTGGCTATTTCTTCAGAAGTCTTGGGACTCATACTCTTGCTCAGAACAATACCTTTCACAATAGGTGTTTGTTCACTATTGTAATCAGACATGCTGAATTGTTGTAACATATTATTTATATAAGACTCTTGAGACACTCAAAAGTCTCTAAGATCGATCCCAGATGATCTTAACTCCTAAAATATATTCAACTTTTCCCATATCCGTTGTGTCAAACTGTGATGAAAGTCACTCTTTAACTTCTATCAAAAAATCTGTCATTTTTTACTATCAGCATACCATCAACATATAATGATAAAATGACATACTTTCCATTTTCCTTTTTCAGGAAAACACAATGATCCTTATTGATCATTTCAAAACTATAAGATAAAACCACTTCGTTAAATCTTATGTTCCACTGTCTTGATACTTAATTTAGCCCATATATAGATTTCTTCAATCTTCGTCCTTCAGCAATGAAACCATCTGATTAAACTATATAGATTTTCTCATCAAGCTCACTGTTAAGGAAAGCGATTTTTACATCCATCTGATGTAATTCCAAGTCACAATGCGCCACAAAAGTCAAAATAACTCAAATTGATACAAATTTCGCTATAGGAGAAAATGTCTCTTCAAAATCTATATCCTCCAATTGGATAAATCCTTTTACAACCAACGAGGCACGACTCTCAAACAGCAAGCTCGGCTCCGGCCTTAGCCAACACACTATGCTTCTCCTTTCATCAGTCCTCCCCTCCAATCATAAGCACCTCCTCCCCCAGGCACTCGCCAATGCCTCTGAAAGCGACGAGGATTTTGGCATTGGCAAAACATCATGATATCTCATGTTGCTTATGCATGCCTTTGATAATCTAGATTTCAAGAAGAAATTCACTAAACTAAACCAATGTTCAAACTGCAAGTGTTAATCACAGTTGTTATTTCTCCTTAAAATTCTGAATAAAGTGTAAATTCTTGTGGCGACATGATTCAATCAATCTCTTCCCATTTTTCACAAGTAAATAGTTGTCAGGAAGTAGCTGCTATTTCTGTGGCAAGGACCGGCAAGCAACGGAATCATTAACATGTAAAAAAGTCTATAAGCTACCATTCAACTCGTTGCTCCACTACATGACTGCTTGTGGCCTCCTCACGCATGTATGTATTAGTCAGAAACCTATACCAGAAAAACAATAGTAAAATAAAGTACATGGGTAATTTATTTAATAAGAACAATTAAAGATGCTCTGACAACAACATTGCGGAAAGTGAATAATATTGATTTTAGACCAGCAGTAAGCCTGCAGTGTTAATGACATTGATTAACCTTGCATAATACACATGCCATTAGGTCTTTCCTATAGAGAAAGGTTAGGGAGAGAAAAAAGCTATGGAGAGAAAACAAGAGGGAAACCAAAATTTCACAATTTCTTCGGAGAGAATCATTTTTAAGAAATGAAACTTCATCACTATTTCTCTCCTAACCTATCCATCCAAATTGGGTGAAAATCACATAATGCGTGACAGTGACACATGTACCTCTCCTAAACGCAGCATGTCAGACCCCATTTGTCCTTTGTAAGCCTTTTGTCATTATCGTCTCCCTTTGATCCTCTCTGTCCTCAACCATTTCTTTCCATTTTTACTTCCTCTTCAAGAAAAAATGTACAACATGAAGGATTCCTCTTTCTTTTATGTTCATTCTATATCCCTACCTCTCAGCCTCTGAGGGAATACAACATTCGTATAAATGACAGATAACGGACTCAATGGGTGACACTATCTGTATGTCAAAGATGACATATAAATCAGTAATTTATGTGACTAAGAATGGTAGTTTAGTATTTTAAGTAACAAAAAACTTATTTTCATAGGATTAATATCATACTCTTTCTTGCTAAAGGAAGAATATATATTTGCCTACTGCTAAAACCAGTAATAACAGTCGCACCTCATTTGAAGTTTCAAAACAAAAAACTTCCCAAGTATGTCTTATGTGGTACAGAAAAGGAAAGAATTACTATCTAGAAATGGATTAACAAAAAATAATTCACATAAGACTAATATTCACAGTATAGTAGAGGTCTGTAATCTAGTCAAGAAAATTTTGAACAATAGAAATAAATAAGATGATATTCTTACCAACAACATGTTGCCAAAATAGTTCCTGCTAACAAGAAATGGAAGAAAGCAACTGAAATAACGGTGAAGACAGAGTTAACCAAATTATCACCATACCTAAACACAAAGGAAAAATTAGATCCTATACAAATTATTGCTTACTAGATTTTTCTTGAAATAAAAACTAGGTCTAGTTTGATGAATTACACGTATTTAATGAAACACCAAGTAGGAGTTATACGATAGCATTTAAAGGTGAATAGAAAGCAATCAACTTACGCAGCTCAATAAGCTGAAGTAGCAACTATCAAGAAAATACAGAAGATCACAGCAAAAGCAGGATCAACCCTAGTCCATTGGTTCTTTGTTTCTGGAAATATAAGCAATAATCAATTATATTGACTATTTTTGCCAAACAACAATCAACAGACAGATGTTACCATATTGACAAATTTGTAGTCAAATGTAAATCCATAAGCTTGAGCATGATATCATGTCAGAGATTGATCAATAGAACTAGGACCGACTAAATGTACTTCAAGAGAAGTATACGTATTACCAAAAAAAAATAATAGGAGGCAAACAGCATATTAAATGTCTAGAATCAAGATAGAGTGGTTAGACGAGATGAGCAGAGTTGATTAGAACTTGTGTGGGAAGTAGTTAAGGGAGGCTTACGCATGATGGATGTAAAGCTTAACATGGGATGTTGCCCTTCCTGTGGCATAATGGCAAATAAGGGGACATGTGGAAGACCCAAAAATATTGGAAAATTAAGGGGGCATTTGGTTTAAGCCGTGTTTTCCATTTCCGCGGCATTTTCTCTTCTAGAAAACAAATATGGAAAATACCAACCGAACAACATTTTCTCATTTTATCAAAAAATGAAAATAGAAAACAACAAACCAAATGCTACCTATGATTCTAAGTTGGTGGCAGGTACCATGGATTCAGGTCTAGTCTATGTAGTATATGTTGCATGATATGGACAGAACCTACTGTCTATTGAGATTTGTCAAGACACATCCTGTCTTGACATACTATATGTATTGAGAAGGGACCAATGGTGTTTCCTCCTAGATCTCCATTGAGAAGGAAAATGGGCCGAGGTCTATTGCCAAGAGCAGCAGTGAAGTTCAAAAGCAAAGCAATGCTTTTCACTTCTTCCTCCTCCCAGATTAAGGCAAAAGGCCATATATGCAGAAGGCAATAAAGAAAGATACCATACATGACAAAGGAAAATAAAAAAAAAGGAAGGAAACATAAAGGAATAGAGGAGAAGGGAGTATAGAAAGGAGAAGAGGGAGGAGACAAAGGAAGCAAGCTAGGGAGGGAGCTCTGGAAGAACCAAACCTGAGGCAGAGGGTTGAGTCTGGTTAGGGATGGCAATGGGACACAGCATAATGACTTTTTAACTTTCCATCCAGCCTCATATACCAAGTGGGGTGGGGAAGGTCATGGAATAAATTTCTCTTCCCCATTTCCCCCCTACCTCATTTAGGACAAAGTACTAAAATACATAAAATAATACAAGATAGTTTCTGAAATATATAAGTTTATGTAGTGCAAGTGAAGTGAGGCAAAACAAACTTATCCTCTACCTGCACCAGCTTGCATAATAGGGTTATCTTTTATACCATCCCTATCTACATAACATGGTAGGACAGACTTAATTGGGATGGAAGGTGAGTCATGATCAGGGTAGGCTTAATTGTCATTCCTAAGTCTGGCACAACAGGTTGGTGCTGACATTGTACCATGTCTTAGCAGATCCGTCACTTTAGCATGAGAAGCACACAAAAAAATAGCTTACTAATTAACATAGCATCAAAACACTAATAGCAAGTTGGGAGAGCAACCCATATCTCAATAGAGATATTTTGACAGAGTTCTATGACATTATAGCAAAATTTAATGTGGGAAGTTCTATACTCTTCTTTTAAAAGTCTTTTACAAAACAAGATAACAAAGTTAAAAAAACCGAATGATAGAAAGAAATAAATCAAAATACCAATATGCAACAAAAATGATAAACATAAGATAGAATATCTTACATTATAGTAGATAGCTAAATGGATAATTAATTAGCGAAAAATAGATATCAGGCACTTAATGAAAAGCATAAAAACTTACGTTTATGATACTTTGTGTGCTGATAGCTACCTTCCGAAGGTAATGACAACATCTAAAAACACAGTAAACTACAATAAGTAACTACCAATACAATGAACATAAGAAGTCAAGAGAATAGGCAACCAAAGCACTACAATTTGCTTTTTGAAAGGCAAAGAAAATCATTTAACTAAAGAAAAAATGCTGTTTATAGTCAAATGATACTCCTCAAATTAAAACAAGAGTGCCATATAATGCCATGGAAAGATTTTTCCCTCAATATCTATTTATACAATCAGAAATATTTAAGGCCAGAACAACTATAAAAGAGGTTATTACAAAAGGATTGTCACTTCCTTGCCTTTCAAAAATCACCAGTTCCCCCATAATCGTCTCTCTTTTTTTATTGCTAATCATGTATGCCAAAATTAACCTGTTGCACGTTCATGATCATATGTAACACAGAATTAGCTACTGCTGGTTATGTGGGGTGGTCACTGAATGGCTGTATATCTGTCCATATTATATGCAGAAAAGGTCACTTTCAATCTACAAGTGGTTCCTGTGTGAAAAGCTAAGCTATATAAAGCAATGATATAAAATAATTGCTACAAACAGTAAGTGGAAGAGCAATTATAAAGACTCCAAAATCTATTATTTATTAGATGCTTTTCCCAATCAAGTTGTCCATGAAAGAATCTATTATTTATTCCTCCATAAAGTGTTGCTCCCAATCAGATCATCCATGATCAAACCGCTTGAAAAATAGATAACTGACGAGTAGTTTTTTCTTTGCAATTCATCTTTTTCAATTTATTGGAGAAATTTGTCAAATCCTCGAATTTATGCTTCCATTTAAGACTAAATAAAATAAAATTTCTATTGGTTCTTCAAACTCTATCTCTCTTCTTTGAACTTGTCTTCCTAAACTGTGAAACCCACTAAAATACAACCAGATGTCAAGCTTATCTTGGAAAACATCTTCTTCAAGCTTCCATGGCCTACATTATGCAAAAAAATAAAAGAACTTCATGGAAATTCAATAGATGATGACTAAGACTATGTTTCATCACTAACAGAAAAAAGAAAAAGTCATCAGGTCATTTACTAATACAAAAGTATACAAATTTAACAAAAATTGGAAGGGCAAAAACTTTGATATATATCCAAAAATCATGCATGATATTTACACAAATAAAGATAAAATTAGCTTTAGGTCAGATACTAAGATATGATGCATTGATAAAGCATTTGAAATAACTGCATTTGAGAAAGATACATACACAACTTTAGGGGACGTGCAGAGATGGAGCATTTGCCAGAATGAATAATCTATATCAATTTGTTGCCACTAAAACACCAAACCAAAATGCTCTATAGGACAATTTAATTCGCAATCAAATACTAAGTAATATATCCTAGCATTAACAAAAGTATAAATGGTATGTAAATAAATTTTTATCAATGGCTTTAGTTTCAAGTATAGAATTCAGGTACAACAAGCAAAGTTATTCGCAAATATGTTGAAATAAAATATATTCTAGTGAAAAGAGAAATTTCCTTTTTTGGTGGCATTATATTAATGTTAGATTGCTAATTGATTATCAAATCCTAAACTTCCATAAATGTATTATTGTTATTTTAAAGCTTCTCTTTTATCCAATGAACTTATTTAATTATAATCTTAACAAAATTTCTGAGGAAAGAGATTGTGATTGATCTTTTCTACCATTCAAATGGAGACATTCTCAAAGGCGGCGAGGTGATTGACAAATGGAGTTGCTTCATGAAGAGGCAAATCAAGAGGGCACCAATACTTTCAAAAAGGAACTTGATCAAGTACATAGGTAGCCCAGATTTTAATCAAGTACACTGATTGCAGCAAAACCTACGAATCAAATTGATAACTGATATAATATCACACTCCTACACGAACAGTGGATCACCTAAAATAAAATACCACTGAAAAGATAATCTACTAAAACAAAATTTTAAATTAAGCATTGGGTTTTTCCCAGCTTTTAATTATCCTAATAGACCTGCAAATATTAGGAAAGATGATTGTACTCATATTTATCCCTTAATTCTTCGAGGTGGGGAAAGGAGTTGACGGTGCATATCGGTTGAAACACTGTATTGTATTCGGGAACCGTCACCATATGAGTTTGAAAATCTTCAAAAGTGGATTTCCCAATCTACCATAGCATGGTCGATGCAGGCCCGAAGAGGTTAGTCATCTCCATGCCTGCATCGAAATAAAGATGGATATTGTCGACGAAGAGAATGATCTTATACCGCCATTGGCATTAACATCTACAGCTTCAGTAATAAAAGTGCTGACACGATGATGAACTAACTGAAGGTCGTCTCCAACGAGCAATGCTTCTATATCAAGCGCCACATCATCGGAGACGACCTTCAGTTAGTTCAACATCATGTCAGCACTCTTATTGCTGAAGCTGTAGAAGTTAATGCGAATGACGGTATAAGATTATTCTCTTCGTCAACAATATCCATCTTTATTTCGATGTAGGCATGGAGATGACTAACCTCTTCGGGCTTGCATCAACCATGCTATGGTAGATTGGGAAATCCACTTTTGAAGATTTTCAAACTCATACAGTGACGGTTCCTGAATACAATACAGTGTTTCAACCGATATGCACCGTCAACTCCTTTCCCCACCTCGAAGAATTAAGGGATAAATACGAGTACAATCATCTTTCCTAATATTTGCAGGTCTATTAGGATGATTAAAAGTTGGGAAAAACCAAATGCTTAATTTAAAATTTTGTTTTAGTAGATTATCTTTTCAGTGGTATTTTATTTTAGGCGATCCACTGTTCGTGTAGGAGTGTGATATTATATCAATTATCAATTTGATTCGTAGGTTTTGCTGCAATCAGTGTACTTGATTAAAATCTGGGCTACCTATGTACTTGATCAAGTTCCTTTTTGAAAGTATTGGTGCCTTCTTGATTTGCCTCTTCGTGAAGCAACTCCATTTGTCAATCACCTCGCCGCCTTTGAGAATGTCTCCATTTGAATAGCAGGAAAGATCAAACACAACCTCTTTCCTCAGAAATTTTGTTAAGATTATAATTAAATGGAGTCATTATAAAACTAATTATTTTATTTCGTTTAAGGAGAATTTGCACGTTACATCTGCTCGCCTAAATCAAAAGCTCTTCCTTTGCATTAACAAAAAGAGAACGAAAACAAAATAGAACCTCATTACATTGGTTTGACTTTGAAATTTATTCAATTTATCAGTGATACATAACCTAATACATCACAAAGAGAAATGACAAGAAATTATATTCCTTAAATTCAATTGAAACATTTTTTATTTTCATTCATCGAATGAATTCAACAACATTTATTTAGGAATATTCATGCACCACCAAACTTGATGTCTTCTTGACACTATATTTCATAGCCACAAGAGATAAATCTCCTCTTCTGGCATTACTATTGCTCATCGATCGATCAATCCATATCTAGAGTTGCATGGTAGGTAAGAGCTAAAAACTCTGGTCATTAATCGCCAAGCATCTTCAAAATTGACTGCCTTGGAAAGGACTACAAGGGATTTGAGGTGGTTTTGCTCCTTGGAAAGGACATCGGTGAAGCCAGAATACTGAATTAAGGAGGAGAAAACAAATGAGTGCCAATACTAGTATTTTCTAACTTGAAGTTGCTCGTGTTTCAATGCATCAGTAGAAAAAGAGAAAAGATTGATGTGATTGGGTTAAGTATTAATTATCATTGAAGGGGGATGTTCATCAAGAAGATGGCACAGTCAGATATTTAATCTAAAACAATAAGAACTCATAGATTGCAAGTGGATGTAATGCATAAAGCACCAGCACTTATTGAAGAAACAAGAAGTCGAGTTTCAACTTCGAAAGGAAGTAGTAAGCAAAACAATTTTCTGTATTATGTTCAGTAAGAGCATTTAGGCATTGCAAGCATGAATTTTCTAAAGGCACTTGTGTCGCATGAAACTAAAATCCAAAATACACAGGTACTGAAAATTGATTGATTCATCAATTAAACTAAGATGCTCTATATCATGAACATCTGACGTCCTAATAACTCAGTCAGTCATACCTACTACCTATGCATAGTTCTATCTTTCTTCATGCTACAAATAGATCCAGATTTTCTTTTCGCATATGATTTCTCATTTGCATTCTGTAGTTGAATTCCCAAAGTTTAATAATTGTACAGCACCTCTCTTAAATACTTGAATCTAGATGAAATCTACCTCAAATGCTCCCACAGGATCGGGTTACACTACGGTCTGTTTGACCATTTGCACCACACAATCGAATTTCCCAACCTAACTAGTTCCATAGCGTTCTATAAGCTAAACCCTTGCTGTAACACTCGAATAAAGAAATTAACGGCCAGGTGATGATCGATGCTTTCACTCAATTCGAGATTCACGAGGCCGCCATGACCGATCACTACAGAAGTCAAATCGAATCCCCAAAAGAATACGATCTCTGAGATTAGCATCGCAAGCTGCCGCGTGGTTAGGGAACGAACAGAAGGGGAGGTCGAGGGCGAACCTTCTTTTTGTTGCATTGGCTGTGACAGATGCTGCGTGGGACATAGTTGTATCAGAATCCTACGATATGGTAAACCCAAGCTTCCTTTCAACCTTAATTATCTAGTTTGATCATTATTTTAGTACTCGAAGATTGATCGAGCGGTGTCTATTTGGGTTTTCAAGTTCTACGCGGGAAGTGTGGTCCATCCGATCAAGAGAAAGCTCGCAAAGAAAATTGCAAGTCGACTGTCCCAGATGCTCATACAAGGTAAGATCGATGACAACTCGACTGTCTACATCAATGTCGTTGCAGGGAAGAAAGAGTTATCTTACGAGGTGAAGAAGAATGGAAATCTCGTGAATACTGAAGAGAAATCAGACATCCTTCTAGAGATACCGATAGAGAAGATACCTAGTCACCTCTAAAAAATGTTTGGAACAAAAATTTATGATGCAATTTATGATTACAATAGATTCTCATGCATGCTTCAGAGAATGATAAAGTATAGAAATTGAATTCCATTATATCATTTGATTTATTACCCAAGAAGTTCTTGAAACAAGCTAGCTTTTTGTTTATCCTTAATCCCATTGTTCATCATCTAAGAATCTAAGTTCTGTATTTTTCAAAATGAATTGCATTCATTGTTATTATTACATACTCAATGTACTAAAGCTAAAAAAAAAAACGGTGCATGCAGTTGATATGTTAATATGTGAGTTAAAAGATGAAACGATAAGCGACGACATAGATGCCCATAACTCACAACGTGAAACAGTACTTATTGAACAATGATCAACCCCCCCCCCCCCCCCCTCTCGAACTAACATTTGATTACTATGAATCTTTGCCCTTTGAATTCATCCGCGCATTCAGAAAATTCTATAGAATACATGTTTCCACTGTGATTGATGCCTTTTGTTGTCGTCGGGTGAGCGCTTTTGCTTTAATTTTGCCAGTTTTGTTGTTGGAATTTTGGCATACCTAGTGGCTCATAACCTACATCTCTGTCTCCCAACTTTCTTTGCTGAGCTCCCATTTTTTCAGGATCTTAGATTCTACAATGCGTTATATATTATCGATTCCGCTACAAGGCAGTCAATTTTGAAGATGCTTGGCGATTAATGACCAGAGTTTTTGGCTCTTACCTACCATACAACTCTAGATATGGATCGATCGATGAGCAATAGTAATGCCAGAATAAGAGGTTTATCTCTTGTGGCTATGAAATATAGTGTCAATAAGACATCAAGTTTGGTGGTGCATAAATATTTCTAAATAAATATCGTTGAATTCATTCGATGAATGAAAAAGGAAAATGTTTCAATTGAATTTAAGGAATATAATTTCTTGTCATTTTTCTTTTTGATGTATTAGGTTATGTCTCACTGATAAATTGACTAAATTTTAAAGTCAAACCAATGTAATGAGGTTCTATTTTGTTTCCGTTTCCTTTTTGTTAATGCAAAGGAAGAGCTTTTTATTTAGGCGAGCAGATGCAACGTGCAAATTCTCCTTAAGCATTTAACAAAATTTCTGAGGAAAGAGATTGTGTTTGATCTTTTCGGCCATTCAAATGGAGACATTCTCAAAGGCAGCGAGGTGACTGACAAATGGAGGTGCTTCACGAAGAGGCAAATCAAGAGGGCACCAATACTTTCAAAAAGGAACTTGATCAAGTACACAGGTAGCCCAGATTTTAATAAAGTACACGGATTGCAGTAACACCTACGAATCAAACTGATAATTGATATAATATCGCACTCCTACACGAATAGTGAATCACCTAAAACAAAATACCACTGAAAAGATAATCTACTAAAACAAAATTTTAAATTAAGCATTCGATTTTTCTCAATTTTTAATCATCCTAATAGTCCTGCAAATATTAGGAAAGATGATCATACTCTTATATTTATCCCTTAATTCTTCGAGGTGAGGAAAAAAGTTGACGGTGCATATCGGTTGAAACACTGTATTGTATCCAGGAACCGTCGCCATATGAGTTTGAAAATCTTCAAAAGTGGATTTCCCAATCCACCATAGCATGGTCGATACAGGCCCGAAGAGGTTAGTCATCCCCATGCCTGCACCGAAATAAAGATGGATATTGTTGACGAAGAGAATGATCTTATACCGCCATTGGCATTATCTTCTACAACTTTAGTAATAAGAGTGCTGACACGAAGTTGAACTAACTGAAGGTCGTCTCCAGCGAGCAACGCTTCCATATCAAGCGCCGCAATATGTGAGTTGTGAAGTTTTTTCTTACATGGAGAATCGTATCAAAAATCTCTGCGCTTTCGACGTCGAGGCTGGTGAGTAAAAATGGATTCGTTTGCTTGGCTCGGCAAAGTACATTAAAGATATAACCAATTTGCTCTGCCATACTTTCACTTATGGGCTCTAATTCTCTAGAAATCCTGACGAGATCGCGACCGAATGTGGAAGAGTTTAGGGATGCCATACAGAAAGAAAGATAATTGAACAGTTGAATTGAGTGGAGGAAGCCAATTTAAATAACAAATTAATCGACAAATATTTGCTCTCTGCCGAATTTTTTAACAGTGACCCAGACTATGTATGTTCGCTTCTGCTATTGTTTCGACCGTCTCGTTCGTTAATTACATGATGTAAAATGAGATATTTTCTGTTAGATAATGTGAATGGAAAAATACATAGTGGAAAGAATTAGTCCCACATTGTGGCATGATAGTTGATAAAATAGTACAGAAAAGTGTGTGAATTCAGGGTACGGATCACACACATCCAAATGGTTCTTATATAAATGCTAATGCACATATCAAACCGGTCTAAATCAACTAGTATATACCAAATACTCGTTACTTGCTCACTCAGGTGTATGAACATACATGTGATGTTTATAAGGCCTAAACCGATATACATGGTTCATGCATCATTAAGTCCAAACGGTTTCATGCATCATAAAAGCCAAAGCCCAATTTTGAAGGCTAAGTTCATCATGAAAAGCCCGTTTAGATGTCATCTCATGCTCTTCATGTTTTGAGTTATGCCACATGGGCATCCATGTGGCTTACATGCTTGGACAGGATGTCACCATAAGCCACCTAGAGATAGAGGTGGCATGATCATAGAAGTCTACTCCTTTAAAAGGAGATGAGAAGGAGAGGAGTGAGCAAAAGCATGTCTTCATCGTGAAAGAAAGAGAGAAGAAAGATTCTTTCTTTTGAGAACTTTCTTCAGAAAGAGAGTTAATCCCCACCTTCGATCTTTTCTTCATTCTGTCGAGTTGTCCTTCACTTGATAGATTCGGTGATAGTGTTCAAATACTGGTCAAATTGCCACTACAATCCATGCTAAGTTATGCTAATGGTTCCGCCGTTTTATCCTGGGAGACAAACATCCTACGTCACCTCGTAGCACCACCGAATGACACGAATCTATCTTAAGGAGACTGCTTCTTCGCAGGACTCGGCGTCTTCATTTCTACACGAGTGACGGATACCATCTCGACAAATAAGTCCGAGTTGTGTTCTTGTAATTTTCAATTCGGGCTACTCCCTGTATTTTCGACTTGTGGAATAAAATTTCCAACAATCTTAAGACAAATTCAATCTATTAAGATGGCCATAGATGATGTTGAAATACAACAGACTCAACAACACGTAACGGCCCCTTCTGCTCCGATTGAAAATATATCAATCAATCATGGGGAAAAGCTAGAAAAGTTCACCGAGTTGAATTTCAAGAGATGACAGCAGAAGATGTTCTTCTACCTGACCACATTGAATCTGACTCGTGTCTTGACAGAGGAATCTCGCAAATATTCTGAGGGTACAAGTGATGCTCAAACCATCACCGCTGTAGACACATGGATTCATTCTGATTTCATGTGCCGTAATTATATCCTCAACTGTCTTCCCGATTTATTGTACATTGTGTACGCTACAAAGGATACGACAAAAGATTTATGGGAGTCTCTGGACAAGAAATATAAGTCAGAGGATGTTGGAGCCAAGAAGTCTATTGTTGATAGATTCCTGGATTATAAAATAGTTGATTTCAAGACAGTGATCAGCCAAATTCAGAAACTTAAGGTGATTCTACACGAGATACACTCAAGGTATGATTCTGAGTGAAATCTTCAAAATAACAACAATCATTGAAAAATTGCCTCATAGTTGAAAGGACTTCAAAAACTATCTGAAACATAAGCGGAAGGAAATAACAGTAGAAGAACTCGTTGTTCGCCTTCAAATCGAAGAAGACAACAAGAGTTTAGAAAGAAAGTTGTTCTCTCATGCTACTGTAAAAGCCAACGTAGTCGAGCACGGTCAAAGCTCGAAACGAAAGAATTCCAAAGCTTCCAAGATGCACCCAAAGGAGGTGGCTTCAAGAAGAAGTTCTCTAGGAAATGTTACAACTGTAACAAGGTATGTCACAAATCTTTGGATTGCAAGAAGCCAAAGAAGAAGCAAGAAACTAACTTGAACGGAGATCAGATATGAATCTCTGCACAGTAATCTCTGAGGTAAACCTGATGGTTTCCAATCCACGATAATGGTGGATTGATACTAGCTCCACCAGACATGTATGTTGTAATCAGGAGTTGCTCCACAACTTTGAAGAAATAAAAAATGGAGACATGCTATTCATGGGGAATTCAACAACTGGGAAGATTAAGAGCCAAGAACAAGTGGTGTTAAAAATGACCTTAGACAAAGCTCACTTTAAACAAAGTACTATATGTTTTGAAGATTCGAAAGAATCTAGTATCCGGATTGCTACTTTGTAAATATGACTTTCGTGTTGTTTTTGAAGCAGATAGAGTTGTACTGTTTAAATGTAGAATGTTTATAGGAAAGGACTATGTAAATGATGGATTGTTTAAACTCAGTGTAATGGTCATTCAACCTAAAATAAATAAGAATAAAAGTTCTTCCATGTATATGCTTAAGTCTTTCACTTTATGGCATGGTCGACTAGGTCATGTTAATTATGATATATTGCGTAAATTAATTAACATGCAAAGTATACCTACATTTCAACTTAATCTAAAAAATAAATGTGAGACATGTGTTGAAGCAAAATTGACAAGGTCATCTTTTCAACATATTGAGAGAAACAACGAAACACTTGGCCTCATCCACACCGACGTGTGTGACCTGAAAAGCACACCGACATGCAGTGGGAATAAATACTTCATCACCTTTGTTGATGATCACACAAAGTATTGTTATGTGTATTTTCTTCAAAGTAAGGATAAAGCAATAGAGAAATTTATTCTTTATAAGAATAAGGTAGAAAACCAACTTAAGGTGGTTCGGAGTGACAGAGGTGATAAATATGTATCACCATTTACTGAGTTATGTGTTGATCATGGGATTAGACACGAAACAACCGCTCATTATTCTCCTCAGCAAAAAGGTGTTGTTGAGCAGAAGAATCGCACTATAAAGGAGATAACAAATGTTATTCTATTATGCTCTGGACTACCAGAGTTCATATGGGGGAAGTTGTATTAATAGCAAATTACCTTTTAAATAAGATACCCGGCAAGAAAATAGACAAGAGCCCTTTATGAGTTATGGATTGGAAGACAATCTTCCTACAACAGCTATGAGGAGGTAAATTGTCGGTTTTGGTACCTAATCCAAAAAAAGATTAAGATAGAACCAAAGACTGTTGATTGCGTATGCAATCAACATCAGTGCATATCGATTTCTTGTGTATCAATCGCATATATCAGAGATACACAATAACTCGATTCTTGAATCGAGAAATGCCTCGTTCTTTGAACTTGTGTTTCCATACAAGACCCGAAATAAAGCAAGTTCTTCAAAACGGGCATTAAAACCACAAGATGAAGAAATTGATAAACCAGTTGAGGTAGAGCTCAGACGAAGTAAAAGAGCTCGAGTGACAAAATCCTTCGAAAGAAGCAATAAGCTGCTCCGAGAGACCTCACTGGAAAGAAGAAATCGCATCTGAAATTGCTTCAATCTTACAAAATCACATTTGAGAACTTGTGAATCTTTCTCCCGGAAGTCAACCGCTAGGTTGCAAGTGAATTTTCAAGAAGATAAAAGCAGATGGCACAATAGATAAATACAAGGCACGATTGGTAATTAAAAGTTACCGACAACGCAGTGCCTTGATTATTTGATACGCATTTCAAAGATCGAGAATAATCCTTCCACCGCAGCATTATCGCTATCGTCGCTTATGAAATTCGTATACAGATCAAATGGATGTAAAAACGACTTTTCTAAATGGAGATTTAGAAGAGAAAATCTACATTGAGCAACCTAAGGGATTTTTTACACCAGGGCAAGAAAATAAAGCTTGTAGATTGGTAAAGTCCTTATATGGCTTGAAGCAAGCTCCGAAGCAGTGGCATAAAAAATTTGATGATGTCATGAAGGAAGGTGGATTTACGATTAATGCATGCGATAAATGTGTCTATGTAAAAGACACAGAAGATGCTCATGTCATTTTATGTTTTTACGTAGATGACATAATTATCATTCGAAGTAGTGATAAGATAATCAAATCCACTAAAGATATGTTAAACTCAAGATTTTATATAAAAGACAGACCCGCTGATGTAATTTTAGGAATTAAACTGCTTAGAATAGCGGAAGGTCTTGTTCTTAGTCAATCCCATTATGTGGATAAAATTCTTGAGAAATTTAACAAAGACGATATTGCAGTGGCATGGACTCCATTAGATATGAGTCTACACCTATCGAAAAATTAAAGAGAGTATCTCTCAAATAGAGTACTCTTGGGTGTCTAGTCACTAAAACTTTTCTCGGACTTCCAATCACCCAATAGTATTCTATTTGAGAGATACTCTCTCCTCGATTTTTCGATAGGTGTAGACTCGTATCTAATGGAGTCCATGCCACTGCAGTATCACCTCTGTTAAATTTCTAAAGAATTTTATCCACATAATGGGATTGACTCAGAACAAATCCTTCTGTTGTTCTAAGCAGTTTAATTCCTATAATTACATCAACGGACCCATGTCTTTTATGTCAAATCTTGAGTTTAATATATCTTTAGTGGATTTGATTATCTTATCATTACTTCGAATGATAAGTATGTCATTTATGTAAAGACATAAAATGACATAAGCATCTTATGTGTCTTTTACATAGACACATATATCGCATGCATTAATCGTAAATTCACTTTCCTTTATGGCATCATCAAATCTTTTATGTCACTACTTTGGAGCTTGCTTCAAGCCATATAAGGACTTTGCCAATTTACAAACCTTATTTTCTTGCCCTGGTGCAAAAAACCCCTCAGGTTGCTCCATGTAGATTTCCTCTTCTAAATCTCCATTTAGAAAAGTCATCTTTACATCCATTTGATGTACTTCTGAATTTCATAAAGTGGCAATAGACAATAATACTCTGATGGAGGTTATTCTCGATACTAGAGAATACGTATCAAAGTAATCAAGGCCTTCACGTTGTCAGTAACCTTTAATTACCAATCGTGCCTTGTATTTATCTATCGTGCCATCTGCTTTTATTTTTTTCTTGAAAATCCACTTGCAACCTAATGGTTGACTTCCTGGAGGAAGATTCATAAGTTCCCAAGTGTGATATTGCAAGATTGAATTAATTTCAGATGCAATTGCTTCTTTCCAGTGAGGTCCCTCGGAGCAACTTACTGCTTCTGAATAACTTTGGGGTTCACTTTCCAACATGAAAGTGAAATTCGTTCCGAAGGATTTTGTCATCCGAGCTCTTTTACTTCGTCTGAGCTCTACCTCAATTGGTTTTTCAATTTTTTCTTCTTGTGGTTTTAATGTTCGTTTTGAAGAACTTGCTTCATTTTGGGTCCTGTATGGAAACACAAGTTCAAAGAATGAAGCATTTCTCGATTCAATAATCGAGTTATTGTGTATCTCTAATATATGTGATTGATACACAAGAAATCGATATGCACTGTTGTTATTTGCATATCCAATAAATATGCAATCAACAGTCTTTGGTCCTATCTTAATCCTTTTTGAATTAGGTACCAAAACTTTGATAAAACACCCCCACCCTCATAAATATTTGAAGGAAGGTTGTCTTCTAATCCATAAGGACTCTTGTCTATTTTTTTTCGGGGTACCTTATTTAAAAGATAATTTGTTGTTAATAAAACTTCCCCCCCCCCCCCGCCCCACATGAACTCTGGTAGTTCAGAGCTTAATAGAATATCATTTGTTATCTCCTTTATAGTGCGATTCTTCTGCTCAGCAACACCATTTTTCTGAGGATAATAAGGAGCGGTTGTTTCATGTCTGATCCCATGATCAACACATAACTCAGTAAATGGTGATACATATTCACCATCTCTGTCGCACCGAACTACTTTAATTTTCTTATTAAGTTAGTTTTCTACCTCATTCTTATAGAGAATAAATTTCTCTATTGCTTCATCCTTAATTTAAAGAAGATATACATAACAATACTTTGTGTGATCATCAACAAAGGTGATGAAGTATTTATTCCCACCGCGTGTCGATGTGCTTTTCAAGTCACACATGTCGGTGCGGATAAGACCAAGTGTTTCGTTGCTTCTCTCAATATATTAAAAAAATGACCTTTTCAATTTTGCTTCAACACATGTCTCGCATTTATGTTTTAGATAAAGTTGGAATGTAGGTATACTTTACATGTTAATTAATCTACACAATATCTAATAATTAACATGTCCTAATCTACCATGCCATAAAGTGGAAGACTCAAGCATATACACGGAAGAGCTTTCATTCTTATTTATTTTAGGTCGAATGGTCATTACACTGAGTTTAAACAACCCATCATTTACATAGCCCTTTCGTACAAACATTTTACATTTAGACAGTACAACACTATCTGCTTCAAAAACAATACGAAAACCATATTTACAAAGTAGCGATCCGGATAATAGATTCTTTCGAATCTCCAGAACATATAGTACTTTGTTTAAAGTGGAGCTATTTGCCTGAGGTCATCTTTAGCACCACTCGTCTAGGTATTCTACTTCTGCAATTGACTAATCCTTTCATTTCTGATTATGTAATTTTAAATATAATTAGCCTTTTATTAAGATGAAGATTTTTTTTCATTTTGTTTTTTGAATAAATTAAATGGCCCATCAGAATTTAGATTGAATAATTTTGGAGTTGAAATATTGAATAATGGTAAGTCGAATACTATTTGCTACACACTAAAGATTTTCCTTTCTCTTTTTTTTTTTTCTCTAAAAGAATAGTACGTAGTAATAAAAAATTATATTTTAGTGTACTTACATAAAATTTACAATACCGCCTGTGTATTATTTCTTTGTCCATAGTTTGTAGTTTTTTTAGGGTTTTCTTTACTGCTATTGTTAGTTTCTTTGGGCCTGTTGCCTGCACACATGCAACGGGCCGTACTTTTGTTACCTAGACTGCTAACTAAAGAAGAAATGAAAAATTCTCAATTAACTCTAGAAACTCAAACTTCTGTATCAAAACTGCATGCATTGTTGAACAAGTTAAAATTTCTCACAACCCTTCTTTTTCGTAGATTAATCATGGTATCTATCAGGTCAATGCTAGAAAATGTCGTCGAGTAATCAAGTTGAAATTTTCATTACAAAGCTCTAAGCTGAGCAAGGCAACGCATCTATCAAGAAATAGACGCCGAGAGTTCAACTCACCCTATGCGGCTATGCCAATCGAGGAGATAACTGTAAAACACATGACAAAATTGACCCGTTCATAAAATTCCACGTGATTAATCCTCTGTAGGATGACAAAGTATGGTTTTATCCGCATTTCAAACTCGACTCCATTCTTTTTCCAAAAAACATTCACATCTCGCATAGCCTTAAAGTACCTCTGTCATAATTTTACGAGGATGGACTCGAGACCGGAGAATCAAAAAACATTTGCAAATTAAGGGCGCATTAATGCAGATGAGCAAGTGCGAGCGCCAGAAGTCCGATAGCCTATTTTATTTCGGTTGTAAGGAGAACCAGCCATGGTAGCTCTGTATAAAAGGCCATGGTTTCTTGGAAATCATCACCGAGCAGAGATAGCCTTCCGTAGGTTGCGTAAAATGGTTGCTTAATTATGAAGACTAATTGAATTAGTTGCAAACGCAGATTAAGTTGTCAACTCAAAGCAGCATTTTAATTGTAGGAAATGTCTCATTTTGCATCATGTAATTAACGGAGAGACGAATATTCGAGCTAATCTTTGTCGAAACATTATCAGAAGCGAGCAGACATATTCTGAATCGCTGTTAAAAAATCCGACGGAGAGCAGACATTGTCGATTAACTTATCTATTTAACTCGATCGGCTTCCTCTCCTCCACCGTTCAATATTCTTCTCAGTTTCCAAGGCATTAGTAAACTCTATCTTAAATACCTACGGCCGTGATCTCATCGAGATCGTCGGAGAGCTAGCATCTATCAATGAAACCATTGCAGAACAAATTCGCTGCCTCTCCTTTGTTCTTTGCGGGGCCACCTGGCAAAGGAATCCTGTTTTACTCGCTCAGCCAAGCGTAGAAAGCGTCGATATTTTTGATACGTTGCTGCATCTGATGGCACACAACGCATGTAGGGAAGAACTTCGCAACTCACACGTTGTAGCGCTTGATATGGAAGCGCTACTTGCGGAAGGCAACCTTCCGTTTCCGTTAGTTCAACACCGCTTCCGAACCCTTGTCACGGAAGTTGCGTTGACAAGGGTTCGGACGCGGTGTTGAACTAACGGAAACGGAAGGTTGCCTTCCGCAAGTAGCGCTTCCATGTCAAGCGCTACAACGTGTGAGTTGCGAAGTTCTTCCCTACATGCATTGTGTGCCATCAGATGCAGCAACATATCAAAAATATCGGCGCTTTCTACGCCTGACTGAGCGAATAAAACAAAATTCCTTTGCCAGGTGGCCCCGCAAAGAACAAAGGAGAGGTAGCGAATTTGTTCTGCAATGGTTTCATTGATAGATGTCAGCTCTCCGACGATCTCGATGAGATCACGACCGTAGGTATTTAAGATAGAGTTTACTAATGCGCGAATACCGGTGGAGAGAGAAGTCGAGGAAGTTAAAGTCGACAATTACAATTTACAATGCTCGTCGGTTTGTCGGCGATTTTTAATATATCGCATTATGTCCGCTCGATAATATTTTGACAAAGATTAGCTCGAATATTCGACTCTCCGTTAATTACATGATGCAAAATGAGACATTTCCTACAATTAAAATGCTGCTTTGAGTTGACAACTTAATCTGCGTTTGCAACTAATTCAATTAGTCTTCATAATTAAGCAACCATTTTACGCAACCTACGGAAGGCTATCTCTGCTCGGTGATGATTTCCAAGAAACCATGGCCTTTTATACAGAGCTACCATGGCTTGTTCTCCCTACTACCGAAATAAAATAGGCTATCGGACTTCTGGCGCTCGCACTTGCTCATCTCCGTTAATGCGCCCTTAATTTGCAAATGTTTTTTGATTCTCCGGTCTCGAGTCCATCCTCGTAAAATTATGACAGAGGTACTTTAAGGCTCTGCGAGATGTGAATGTTTTTTGGAAAAAGAATGGAGTCGAGTTTGAAATGCGGATAAAGCCATACTTTGTCATCCTACAGAGGATTAATCACGTGGAATTTTACGAACGGGTTAATTTCGTCATGTGTTTTACAGTTATCTCCTCGATTGGCATAGCCGCATAAGGTGAGTTGAACTCTCGTTATTTTGATGTGATAAGTGTTGCTTTGTCTAAACTAACTCAACAAAATTACTCGGCGAAATTTTCTAGCACTGACATGATAGATACCATGATTAATCAACGAAAAAGAAGGGTTGTGAGAAATTTTAACTTATTCAACAATGCATGCAGTTTTGATACAGAAGTTTGGGTTTCTAGAGTTAATTGAGAATTTTTCATTTCTTCTTTTGTTAGCAGTCTAAGTAACAAAAGTACGACTAATTGCATGTGCAACAGCGGGCCAAAAAGAAGCTAACAATAGCAGTAAAGAAAACCCTAAAAAAAACTACAAACTATGGACAAAGAAATAATACGCAGGCGGTGTTGTAAATTTTATGTAAGTACACTAAAATATAATTTTTTTATTACTACGTACTAATCTTTTAGTGGAAAAAAAAAGAGAAAGGAAAATCTTTATTGTGTAGCAAATAGTATTCGACTTACCGTTATTCAATATTTCAACACCAAAATTATTCAATCTAAATTCTGATGGGCCATTTAATTTATTCAAAAAAAACAAAACGAAAAAAAAAAAATCTTCATCTTAATAAAAGTTTAATTGTATTTAAAATTACATAATCAGAAATGTAAGGATTAGACAATTGCAGTAGTCTAATGGAAAAGAAGTCTTGGTTCTGGATTTGACTGGAACCGACTGACTAAGCCAACATAATAGGTGGATATTAGGACGAGTACACAACATAATATATATCAAACTATCTATAGTACTAGCATATAGTTTTTTATTCATCTTGGCTATTTCTTCACAAGTTTTGAGACTCATACTCTTGCTTAGAACAGTACCTTTCACAATAGATGTTTGTTAACTATTGCAATAAGACATGCTAAAATGTTTGTTAACTATTGCAATAAGAGGCAGCAATGGGAGGAGCAGAGCACCTACCAGCAGGCGGAGTTCCAGGGATTTTGGGAGTACTTCCAGCGGGTTGAGAAGTTCTATGACGAGGCTCGTATATACTTCCAGGAGGAGGCTGCTCGTCGCCAGGATGAGGCCGCCTACCGCAGGGAGATGTGACAACACATGCATGCCCAACAGGCGTAGTGGGCTAGGGAGGAGAAGCACGGAGCAGCTGCTGCATCCACCAGCTCCCAGATCGACCACATGTACATGTGACATCAGTGGCTCAGTAGCAGGTTCTCCCAGGATCCAGAGATGCCTAGGCTCCCAGACTTTCCACCTTGTCCACCATACTAGAGGTATATTTTCATTTAAGTCTGGGGGGACCCCAAAGTTTATTTTGTTTTGTTTCCTAGCAGTAGTTTCTTTTCTGGTATTTTCATTCATTTATTCATGCATGGGTTGTTAAGTTTCTTTCAATACTTAATTTTTGTTATCTGTAAAGCTACCTCAGTAGTATTTTTGAAAGTTTCTTACATGAGTTGTTCACATAGGTAATTTAACTTCATTTATCTCATGATATTTTATTTTATGCGCTCTATTGAATGCTCTAGACTTACACTGGTTAGCTTTATTTTTACACTTACACATGTCGAACATTCTAAAAGGGAGAATCTAGTACATAACGAGTTATGATTCATCTCAGTAGTCTAATACTTTGGAATCCATAGGTGACTCTAGGTTTAGCATTTTAGTTACTGGAGATTCTCGGATTGTGTAAGTCCATTCGGAAAAATCAAAATCCCAATGAGAAAAAAAAATAATGAAAGAAAAGAGAAATAAAAAGAGAGAGAGAAAAAAAAAAGACATGAAAAAGAAAACAAAGAAAAAAAAAAGAGAGAAGATTCTGAGGGATAAAAAAATAGTTGTCGTGGGTGGAAATAACTAGGTGCCTCTTTGAGACCGAGTTAGGTTACTGGAGAAACACCTATAAATTTCTCTCAATACCAAGCACGCCTTTGATACTTTATGCTAGATCTAGGGAACGACCCTCGCTTTGGGCAAGTAAGTGCCTAAGAGCTGGAAACCTTAGGAAAGCTATGGGATGACAACTTAATTCACCATGGAACGGGTAGCCCCTAAGAATGATTCGCCTAGCACGAGCACGAGGAGCTAACTTAGTGAATTTCTAGAACATATTTATTTTGCTTTGATTGCAAATACCATTTGATAAATTTAGTTAACATTCTAATTATGGAACAATATCTTTTTAAAATTTCATGGCACTGAGGTTTGCTTGAGGACAAGCAAAGATTTAAGTCTGGGGGAAGTGATGTGAGCAAAACATATAGAGTTTTAGGAGTAGTTTTCGCTCACATCTCATTACATTTTGTGTTAGTTTCATGCATATGTTACTCTATTTTGCACGCATTTCCTATTTTCTGGTTCGGAGGTCTGCTTGTTGTACTTTTGTATGCAGGTTAGCATTTCAGATGAAAAAGACGCACTTCCGAAGCAAAAGAAGGACATTTCGTAGCTAGACGCAGAGTGGGACATGGCCAAGGCGTGTGGATTCACACGACCATGTCAAATGGGCGAGATCAATACCCCAGGCATGGCTTGGGCGTGTGGAAACACACGACCATGTGGCGGCCCGCCAGATTTGTGTGACTAGGGCTTTTTCTAGATTTTGCAGTGGTTCGAGGCGATGTCTATATAAGGATGGCTCCGCCCAAACCCTAGGGGAGGCACGACGGCTAGGACGACCCATCGAAGCCCTAAAAAGCTTCAGTAGCTCGCAATGGAGAGGAGGAACACCGCCGGAGGTCCACGCCTTGCACTTCAACGTCGGAGAGAAGACCACGAAAGCATTGTAATTCTTTGTTCCTGCATTTTATTCCTTATGTATTCAAATATAGACATGCTTTGTGATTCTTCCTTCATATACATGGAGTAGTACTTTCGATTCTAGGATTAGAGAGTAGCTTGTGTACACATTGCAATGTTGGTTCATGTTAAATTCTGCCTTTGAATTTGATTTGACAATTGGTAGTTGCTCTTTACTATATCTATGCATGTTTGGCTTTCTATCTGCTGTGCTTAGGTGATACGAGGAGTGATAGCCCTCGTATCTAAGATTTAGGGGATTTTATATAAGGAACCTAGGGGTAAACCTGATCCCTTGTAACTGTGGGTAGAAGGGTACGATGGAATCGGAAACGGTTCATCGTAGGGATTGATTCGGCATCCTCATACCGTCTATCCCGTCCTTTTAGGCGGAGATAGCTCCCGGTAAGGATGAAGCAATAGAGAAATTTATTCTTTATAAGAATAAGGTAGAAAACCAACTTAAGGTGGTTCGGAGTGACAGAGGTGATAAATATGTATCACCATTTACTGAGTTATGTGTTGATCATGGGATTAGACACGAAACAACCGCTCATTATTCTCCTCAGCAAAAAGGTGTTGTTGAGCAGAAGAATCGCACTATAAAGGAGATAACAAATGTTATTCTATTATGCTCTGGACTACCAGAGTTCATATGGGGGAAGTTGTATTAACAGCAAATTACCTTTTAAATAAGATACCCGGCAAGAAAATAGACAAGAGCCCTTATGAGTTATGGATTGGAAGACAATCTTCCTACAAATACTTGCGAGTGTGGAGGTGTCTTGTCAAAGTTTTGGTACCTAATCCAAAAAAAGATTAAGATAGAACCAAAGACTGTTGATTGCGTATGCAATCAACATCAGTGCATATCGATTTCTTGTGTATCAATCGCATATATCAGAGATACACAATAACTCGATTCTTGAATCGAGAAATGCCTCGTTCTTTGAACTTGTGTTTCCATACAAGACCCGAAATAAAGCAAGTTCTTCAAAACGGGCATTAAAACCACAAGATGAAGAAATTGATAAACCAGTTGAGGTAGAGCTCAGACGAAGTAAAAGAGCTCGAGTGACAAAATCCTTCGAAAGAAGCAATAAGCTGCTCCGAGAGACCTCACTGGAAAGAAGAAATCGCATCATGGTATCTATCAGGTCAATGCTAGAAAATGTCGTCGAGTAATCAAGTTGAAATTTTCATTACAAAGCTCTAAGCTGAGCAAGGCAACGCATCTATCAAGAAATAGACGCCGAGAGTTCAACTCACCCTATGCATTATGCGATCGAGAGATAATCGAAAACACATGACAATTGACTTCGCTCATAAATTCCACGCGATTAATCCTTCGTAGGATGACAAAGTATGGTTTATCAGATTTCAACTTCATTCTTTTTCAAAATACATTCACATCTCGCATAGCTTAAAGTACCTCTCGTTTTACGAGGATGGACTGGAGATCGAGAATCAAACATTTGCAAATGGGCGCATTCATGAGACAAGTAGCGCAAGCGCCGATATTTTATTTTAGGTAGTAAGGAGAACCAGCCATGGTAGCTCTGTATAAAAGGCCATGGTCTTGAAATCATCGAGCAGCAGATAGCCTTCAGTAGGTCGCGTAAATGGTTGCTTAATTATGAAGACTAATTGAATTAGTTGCAAACGCAGATTGTCGTCAACTCAAAGCAAAGATTTTAATTGTAAGAAATGTTCATTTTCGCATCATGTAATTAACGGATAGATTTAATATTGAGCTAATCTTGTCGAAACATTATCGAAGCTTAGCAGACATATTCAATCGCCGTTAAACCGACGGAGAGCGCATATCGTCGATTATTCTATTTAACTCGATCGGCTTCTTCTTCATCGCTCAATATTTTTCGCTTTTCAGGCATTAGTAAACTCTATCTTAAATACCTACGGCCGTGATCTCATCGAGATCGTCGGAGAGCTAGCATCTATCAATGAAACCATTGCGTAACAAATTGCCTTCCTTTGCTTTGCGACCGCAGGAATCTGTACGCCAGCCTGCCGCAGAAAGCGCCGATATTTTTGATGCGTCGATCCGATGGCACACAACGCATGTAGAAGAACCGCATTACGCGGCTGATATGAAAGCGCTACCGCGGAAGGCAACCTTCGCTTAGTTCAACACGCTCCAACCCTTGTCACCAAGCCGCGCTGACAAGGGTTCGGACGCGGTGTTGAACTAACGGAAACGGAAGGTTGCCTTCCGCAAGTAGCGCTTCCATGTCAAGCGCTACAACGTGTGAGTTGCGAAGTTCTTCCCTACATGCATTGTGTGCCATCAGATGCAGCAACATATCAAAAATATCGGCGCTTTCTACGCCTGGCTGAGCGAATAAAACAAAATTCCTTTGCCAGGTGGCCCCGCAAAGAACAAAGGAGAGGTAGCGAATTTGTTCTGCAATGGTTTCATTGATAGATGTCAGCTCTCCGACGATCTCGATGAGATCACGACCGTAGGTATTTAAGATAGAGTTTACTAATGCCTTGGAAACTGAGAAGAATATTGAACGGTGGAGGAGAGGAAGTCGATCGAGTTAAATAGATAAGTTAATTGACAATGTCGGCTCTCCGTCGGATTTTTTAACAGCGATTCAGAATATGTCTGCTCGCTTCTGATAATATTTTGACAAAGATTAGCTCGAATATTCGACTCTCCGTTAATTACATGATGCAAAATGAGACATTTCCTACAATTAAAATGCTGCTTTGAGTTGACAACTTAATCTGCGTTTGCAACTAATTCAATTAGTCTTCATAATTAAGCAACCATTTTACGCAACCTACGGAAGGCTATCTCTGCTCGGTGATGATTTCCAAGAAACCATGGCCTTTTATACAGAGCTACCATGGCTTGTTCTCCCTACTACCGAAATAAAATAGGCTATCGGACTTCTGGCGCTCGCACTTGCTCATCTCCGTTAATGCGCCCTTAATTTGCAAATGTTTTTTGATTCTCCGGTCTCGAGTCCATCCTCGTAAAATTATGACAGAGGTACTTTAAGGCTCTGCGAGATGTGAATGTTTTTTGGAAAAAGAATGGAGTCGAGTTTGAAATGCGGATAAAGCCATACTTTGTCATCCTACAGAGGATTAATCACGTGGAATTTTACGAACGGGTTAATTTCGTCATGTGTTTTACAGTTATCTCCTCGATTGGCATAGCCGCATAAGGTGAGTTGAACTCTCAGCGTCTATTTCTTGATAAGTGTGTTGCTTTGCTCAGCTTAGAGCTTTGTAACAAAATTTTCAACTTCATTACTCGGCGAAATTTTCTAGCACTGACATGATAGATACCATGATTAATCAACGAAAAAGAAGGGTTGTGAGAAGTTTGGGTTTCTAGAGTTAATTGAGAATTTTTCATTTCTTCTTTTGTTAGCAGTCTAAGTAACAAAAGTACGACTAATTGCATGTGTGCAGGCAACAGGCCTAAAGAAGCTAACAATAGCAGTAAAGAAAACCCTAAAAAAAACTACAAACTATGGACAAAGAAATAATACGCAGGCGGTGTTGTAAATTTTATGTAAGTACACTAAAATATAATTTTTTTATTACTACGTACTAATCTTTTAGTGGAAAAAAAAAGAGAAAGGAAAATCTTTATTGTGTAGCAAATAGTATTTGACTTACCGTTATTCAATATTTCAACACCAAAATTATTCAATCTAAATTCTGATGGGCCATTTAATTTATTCAAAAAAAAAACAAAACGAAAAAAAAAAATCTTCATCTTAATAAAAGTTTAATTGTATTTAAAATTACATAATCAGAAATGTAAGGATTAGACAATTGCAGTAGTCTAATGGAAAAGAAGTCTTGGTTCTGGATTTGACTGGAACCGACTGACTAAGCCAACATCATAGGTGGATATTGGGACGAGTACACAACATAATGTATATCAAACTATCTATAGCACTAGCATATAGTTTTTTATTCATCTTGGCTATTTCTTCACAAGTTTTGAGACTCATACTCTTGCTTAGAACAGTACCTTTCACAATAGATGTTTGTTAACTATTGCAATAAGACATGCTAAAATGTTGTAACATCTTATTTATATCAATAACAAATTTCTTTGATTTACTGGAGAACAGTCAACTGATCCGCTCAGACCAGTTGACTGGTACTTTTACTAGTCGACTGTCATTTAAGCTCAGTTGATTAGAACTATAAAGACTCAACAGTGAATATATGAGGACACGAACACCATCCTATTTGCTCCGAGTACCCCAGGCACTTGAGCAACATATATGGTATTCTGTCTTCTCATCGTCCCTAGCCATCAACTCTAGTTCATTTAGCCTATCTATAAGTTGTTTATGTCGAGTCTGGTTGCTCCAAACAACTACTCGACAATCAAGTTATGAGTTAAGTTGACCAAAGTCAACTCTGTCGACCAATGTTGACCAACAGTAGTGCTAGCCCTCGAACCGAGCATTCACTGTCAAAGACTTTCATTAGCGCTAGCCGAGCACTATAGTGCTCTGGCCAAGCGCTAATAGTGAAAGCCGACCTACAGTAGTGTTAGCCGAGCAATCCATGCTCTGGCCAAGCATTTACTGTAAATCCCGAGCCAACAGAGTGCTAGCCGACCAATATCCGTGCTAGCCTACCACTGTCGCCATACTTCCATAGGTCCAGCCCGAGTGACCAATAGAAATCCCGAGCCACAGAGGCTGGGTCGACCGAGCAATATATGTAAATACCAAGCCACCTATGGTGGGTCGGTAGTTCCTTATCAGTGCTGGTCGACCTCTATTTCCAGACTTCCATTTGTCCAGCCTATGCAACCTATGAAAATCCAGAGCCACATAGGTTGAATCGGCTCGAGCAACATATGGAAAACCCGAGTCACATAAGCTGAGTCGGCAGTTCCACTATCAATGCTAGCCGACTTCTATTTCCATACTGCCCGAGCAACCCATGGATATCCCGAGCCATATAGGTTGAGTCGGCCCGAGCAACATATGGAAATCCCGAGCCACATAGGCTGAGTCGGTAGTTCCACTATTAGTGCTAGCCGACCTTTATTTCCATACTGCCCGAGCAACCTATTGAACTCCCAAGCCAACTAGGGTGAGTCGGCCTGAGCCAACTAGGTTGAGTCAGCCCGAGCACCCTAAGGAAATACTGAGTCAACTAGGGTTAGTCGGCCCAAGCACCCTATGGAAATCCCGAGCCAACTTAGGTGAGTCAGCAGTAAGATTTCCTACTCGAGAACTGCTCGATAGGATATCCCGTACACCATATGGTAATACCGAGCATCATATGGTAATCCCGAGCATTTATATAGTAATACTGAACACTATATAATATTCCCGAGCACTATATATTAATCCTGAGCACTGTCTTGACAAAACAATCTCCCTTTCGAGAATCGCTCAATTTTGCCTTTTAATCGCCGAGAACTCCAATAATCGCCAGAAGAAGTTTCTACTAGGAATGCTGGAACTGAATCCATGCTTCATCGTTCTCGCAATGAACTGTGATTTTTACAAGTAGATTCTTACGAACATATGCAAACCAATGATTGCTCTGATACCAATGTTGGTATTATAGCATCTCTTTGCAAGAATTTATAATGCTAAAAATAAAAAGTAGACTGTAAATAAAATCTTACAGTGAGTCGTCAAAAACTTTGTGCTTCCAAGGATCTGTAGGGATGACGATCTCTGCTCGCCGTCTGAGGAACAATCACTAGGAAAGATCCTACTCTTCCACAAACCAAGTTCCAGCCGCGCCTCGACGTTCTTGGAACCCTCTATTCTCTCCGGCAACCTGACGGCGTCTCACGCTAACACTTCTCACTTCGACAACACTCACGCACAAGCACACAACTCGCACACCCACCCTCTCGCATTTGGACGCATCCTCCCTATATAGGGGTTTGGACGCTGAGAAGGCGTGGAGTTATGCACGCACTCCTTTGAGTGCGTGTGTAGTTACCACACAATGCGTGCGATAACTGCCTCCACATCTTACAATACTCACCTCCACTAACCTTGCTTTACTCTCCTCGTCATTCCCCTTCTCGCACGCATGCAATTCGACTTCCAATTGAATCCTTCTCCTTTCTGAGTTGTCAATCTCCTCATCCAGTTGAATCTTTAAATTTGCATCAGCCTGGTCGTGTCGCTCTGACATAAAAAAAAATACGTTGATAGGACAAGTATAATAGTTGCATTCATGAAATAATAATTTCGAAGCATATCCACATTTCTCTTATAAAATCAAATGTTATTTAAAGAATTAAACTTACAGGTGATATGGCGATGGTAGAGCTGAGCGGCATCAGGAGGATCAAGTGAGAGCGATTCAAGAGCCTTATGGATGACTTTGACACCTTTGCGCTCTTGAAATTGCTCCTAGAGTCCATGAATTATGCTCATAGTTTCAAAGGGGTCGGGCAGAATCAATACCGGTTGAAATTGGCACTCAAGGGTGGCATCTTTCTCAATACACTTTCGGTACTCCTCGAACTTCGTCGTCCCAATGCATCGCAACTGACCTCTCGCAAGCATTGGCTTAAAGAGGTTAGCAGCGTCTAGAGCTGTCAAGTTGGGTTAGGCCCGCCGGGTTGGCCCGCCCCGCCAAACAATTTAAGCGGGTTGGGTTGAACTTTTATCAACCCGCCATTTTGGCGGGCCTAAACGGAGCGACCCGCGCGGGTTGCGGGTCTAGACGGGTTGGCCCGCCGTGGGACGGGTTGGCCCGCGGGTTGAGAAATGTCAAAAGACAAATTTTTCACCATTACAATCTTCTTCTATCACACATATACCTCAACAAAGTATAAAAGAAGTTAAGAGTAAAGAACAAAAGAATATTTTTTATACTCTAATTGCTTTTTATTATCTTGTCACTACTATTCTAATCAATATAGAAAATAATAACATATCAAAATCAAATAATTACCCAAGTTAAAAAATCTCAATTGAATCTCTATTTGAAAGAGTAAAAATTTACATTTACATATTATCAAGATTTAAATATTTTAGAACATTGGAAAGGAATCAAAAATATCGATACTTAATTTTGTAAGTCGATAATTGAATCACAATTATAAGATTTTAGTTACTTCAAATATTTATTTTTTAATCACTTACTGCCTTTTACAAATCATTACCTCAAGCCCTCAACACCTTAGTAATTTTAAATATGGAATTTCAACTCAGCGAGATGGTGGGTCGCCCGCCTCTCCGCTAAATATTGAGTTTACGACGGATTGACCGCCGCCGTGGCCAGTCGCCGCTTGGATACTTAGCTAGCGAAGGTACCTTCTTCTTGGCCCGCACGGAGAACCAAGTGGATTTTGTCAATGAAGAAAATGACCTTGCCTTTGGCCTCATCCACTTCCTTGAGGACCGCTCTGATGCGGTCCTCAAATTCAGCATGATGGTTAACTCTGACGATTAGGGTGCTCATGTCAAGCGTCATAAAGTGAACATTGAGTAGATTACTCGGGAGATGCCCCCGTACAATACTGTTTCAAAGAACTCTCCGACCACAATAGGATTGTTTATGAGCTGCCGGGAGAGAATGTTGATCACCAAGTCAATCTCGGAAAGAATAATCCCTGAGATTTCAGTAATGACCCGGTTTAAATTCTCGGTGATCTCCACAAGGTCACGGTGATAGGCCTTGAGGACCTGGAAGTTGGTATCCCCATCATGGGACACCCTCTCCCCCTTCATCGCCTCCTTCCTGCAAAGTTTCTCGACCTCGGCGCTAACACGGACGTCGATGATGCCGACGTCTTTGAGGAGATCCTTGATCTTAGAATCCTCCAGGAGGCCGAGGAAGAGTTGGTCTACGGTGAGGTGGGAGTCGCCTAGAGACTTCTGTAAAAACTGCACACGGCGAATGACGTCGTCGAGGGACGGAGAGATGGGGATATCGTTGACGCACTCAAAATCCTCAACGCCTTCAGAGGTGTCGGTGAGTGCTTGGGGGAGGACTGATGAAATGAGAAGCATAGTGTGTTGGCCATGGTCGGAGTCGAATTCGCGGTCTGAGAGTCGCGCCTCATTGGTCTTGTGATTCATGGCGGATTGCTTGTGAAGTTGTGATCTTCTTCTGCAACAACTACTTTGTCATATAAGTGTACTTTTAGCTAATTTGTTTCTCTAATTGTTGAGTAACATTATTATTATTTTTTGAAAAGATAGCTACGAGAGCTCTTAACAAGATATTTAGAATAGAAAGACTTCTATTCTAAATTTCTCAAAAGTGATCCAATGCAGAATTTGTTGGTACAATTTATTAACGAGTAATTAATTAATTAAGTGAATTAAGTCAAAGTCTTCCTATTCTAAAAATCAGTAAGGATATGCATTATTTAAAAAAACTGAATACCTTAAATTGTGGTGTCGCTTCGCGCCATCCTTGCCGAGCCCTTTGCCTCCATTAAGAATCATTTTAAACATGACTCTTGGGTAGCGATGACTGAAAGTTGCTGGGTGGAAGGTTGCAGGAGAGTGATAAAGATTTGCATTGGCTAGGTCCCCGCTTCCCTCTCAATAATTAGTGTTCAACCTATAGCAGGTCATCAGAGGTGAGAGGAGGAAGAGGAAGTCCATTCCATGCAAAACTTAAGAGATGAGGAAGGCTCAAATCATGGTGAATATAGTTTGTTTTTTTTTTTTTGTATATTAATTACTTTGTTCTAGGTATTGCATGATGATCTTGGTAGGGAAACATTCTCTTGCACTTGCTTGCTAGACCATCTTTTGTCCAAGAACAACTAGATTCTCTTTAAACTCAATGCAGTGCAGAACTCTCTCTTTTAGCACCTTTGTTTCTCTCCACTAATGTCACTGTTTCACATGAAGTTTGATGGAGTCAAATATTGAAAGCTACATAAAATTTCAACAAAGAACTCTTCTGGGTACTTTTACAGCTCAAACTTTGGGTTGATTTAACAGTATAAAGAATCTCAGGTTCGGATAGTATTGTAAAAATTGAAATTTCTTAGCAAAGTATTGCAAAAGATAACAAGGAGAAGGTAACAGAGATTACTGTCACAGAACAATCAAAATCCTAAGACAAGAAAATTAGATCTTAAATCATAATCCAAGACCACATAAACAGCACTAGAAAAAGCTTGATTTGCTGAAAAAAATGGTAACTTACCCGTCAAGACGAACATATGGTCCCTGCCACCAGATCCCCTCCACGCCTCCGACGCCCTGACCCGATTTGCTGAAAAAGCTTGATTTGCTGAAACAAAAAGGCATGAGTACTACTGTTCTTTCAAAAGGAGCTTATCAAGTACAATGATGGTGGCTCTGATTTTAATCAAGTACACTGATTAAAGACAACCTACGAATTAAACTGATAACTCCTACACGAACAGTGGTTCAACTGAAACAAAATTCCACTATAACCAACCTACGAATTAAACTGATAACTCCTACACGAACAATGGTTCAACTGAAACAAAATTCCACTGAGACAACCTACTAAAACAAATTTTAAAATTCAAGTTCATTCAGGTATCTGCCATCCAAAATGGCTTGCTGAAGTAGATGGTGCGAACAACCAATTTACGTTAAGGATTACTACTTAAGATTAGAAAGTGTGAAAATAATATGGTAACTGCCTTCTAATAAAAATACATAAAATCAACTTGTAACGACAACATTTTGAAGAAGAAAAAAATTAAGAAGTGCACTTTCAATGAAAGCACAAGCATGTAATTAAAACTTCAGCAAGAAGTTCACGGGAAAATAACAAACAAGAATCGTGCGTTAAATACTGCAGATAACATAAATCATCACTCTAGCAAGAGACACTGAGATGGTGGTAAAAACAATTTAAGCTCGCCCTATTCCTGTGAGCAACGCGCTGCAGTACTAAAAAGAGCATGGAATCTAAGATGGAAGAGGGCCAGAATGCCTAATCATATGACCAACCTATCAAAACCGATGAACAATGAAAGAGAAGAACGGAAATCACAAACAGAGCTCAATAGACTGTTCACCTTTACTCCGCTTCAAACCAACACCATTCTCATTGGTAGCATCCGGCCTCCCTCTCTTGTGAGCCACGTCCATGCCGGCGAGACAGAGAACAAGGAGTTGCGTGATCGGAGAGAGATTTGGAGGTGGAGTTAGGGCGAGAAATCGGGAGGAACCCTAGCTGGAATTCGCGAGGGGGGTCAGGACGGCTCAGTAACAGCGAGGGTAAGAGAGAGAGAGAGAGATACGGGGCAGTGGCTTGGGGGTAGAGAGACCGATATTTATACGACAAACTCATACCGTCGGATTTCAAATGAAGCGTAATGGATTGCGAGCTGAATCATGATGATTATTCGGGTTCCGGAGTGGGATTTCACGTGTGGTCACGTGCGTTAAAAAAGGCCACGTGCATAGCAGGTGAAGCGCCCACATTTTCGGTGAACCGGTTAATTAACCCAGCTTCTGCTCGGTCGGATTTGAGATCGAACCGGTTCGGCGCGACAGGGTTACGACTCCGCCCTTCTTCTACGTTCGCGCCGTTGAAGATCGCCTCCTACAAAAGGGGAAGCTCCTCTACAGGAAGGCGATGCAGCCACCTCTCTTCCTCTCTTGTTTCGCTCATCGATCTCTCGACTCGTTTGCCTTCGCCCTCGGCCAGCGGTCGGACTCGGTTCCCCTCTCGCGCGGCCCGATTACGGGATCGGATATGGGGCAGGAGAGGGAAGGTACTCGGTTGCTATTGGATCGATGGAGTCAGAGACGGAGGCGCGGGATCCTGCGGCCTCGGTTGCCGATGGTGGTGGCGGCGCCGCGCGGTTGAAGCTCGAGGAGCTGCCACTCCTTCGCGAGGGAGCTGCCTGGGGTTCCCTGAACCGACACGATAGTCCGCCAGGTGAAGTCTCCTTCTCCTTCTCCTTCCACGGATAGGCATTCTGTCAAGTTCTTCCTCCATTCGAATCCGCGTTTGGAAGAGAAATTCATTCTTTCGGCTGTCGATTTGGAAGTGGATCGATGTATTTTCTGGAATAACTTAGGAAAAATCCTTTTTTTTTAGTAAAAAAAAATAACAAGAGCGAAGCAGGAAATTCGCTCGGATATGTATGTTTTGTATTATCTTTGAAGGAGGAAGTTTGCTCATTTCCTAGTTTCTGTCAGGAAATTCGCACCTGCTGGATCTTGAGCCACCTCAGCAACCTGGGGTGGCAGCAAATGTCTGTCTCCACCCTGCCATTCCTCTGCAAGAAACGGCTGTGACAGCCTTGCAGCAGGCGACAGCCCTGCCACCCCAATAAAATGGCCTGGCCTGCATGTCCAGGATGGTTGACTGGTCCTGCAAGCTGCAAACCCCAGCTCAGAGCCAGCTTGTCCTGCACATCAGGACAGTTGACAGCCCTGTCAAGGCTGCAGCAGCACCTCAGAACCCGAAATCTTGTCTCGTGCGGCACGCCTTCGTCCTCCCCAAACGATCGTCGGAGAAACATCCAACAGCCACGAACGGAATACCTCCAGCCAGCGACGTCATAGAGAAAGAAGGAGAACCAAAATGAATGCGGCAGGAAGTTTCAGAGGCCACGTACAGCAGCTGTGGGGTGGCATCTCAGGAGAAACTGGCCGGCGCATCCTGTAGCCCATCGATGCCACCCTCTAGCCCGTCTCGTGACAAGCAAAGCTCCGCCATCACCAAGGATCCCTCGCCAAACTAGGGCTCCAGCCAACAAGAAACGAAAACCAGGATAAACGCCGATGGAGCTCCAAACGCCACGGAACGCCGACTCGCCGGCAGCAGCTCAGGAAAACTGGCCGGCACCACCAGTAGCTCACCGGCACCACCCGCCAGTCGCCCTCCTGTCGGACGAAGCTCCACCATCGCCCCCAGTCATCCATCAGCGTAGCGGCATTAAGCTCCAAGCGCCGGGAGCGTCTGCTTGGTGGCAGTAGCGCAGGAGAAACTGGGCGGCACAACCAGGAACTCACCGGCACCACCTCCTGCCATGCTCCGACAGCACTGGGTGAGTTGCCGCCGAAAGGGAGAGAAGAATCCAGCATGTTGGCAGCGAGCTCCAAGCTCCATGAAAATGGCATGGAAACAGCAGTTTGATGGGAACTTTGGCGACACAACCAGTAGCCCACAAGCACCACCACCTGCAATACATCGCACTGAGGGAGCTCCACCGCTGGCACATATCACACAAACCCCCTCAGCACCACCACCACCACCACCGACGTCTGTTCAAAGAACTCTCCGAACACAACAGGATTGTTTTTTAGCTGCCGGGAAAGAATGCTGATGACCAAGTCGATCTCGGAGAGAATCATCCCTGAGCTTACAGTAATGCCCCGGTTGAAATTCCCGGCGATCTACGCGAGGTCACGGCCGTAGGTCTTGAGGACCTGAAAGTTGGTATCCCCATCCTGTGACCCCCTCGCCCTTCCTCGCCTCCTTCCCGCGGAGCTTCTCGACCTGGGCGCTGACACGGGCGTCGCTGATGCCGGCGCGCACCTTCTTGATCTGAGAATCCCCCAGGAGGCCGAGGAAGAGCTGGTCTACGGTGAGGTGGGGTCGCCTCGAGACTTCTGTAAAGACTGCACGCGGCTAATGACGACGTCGACGAGGGACGGAGAGATGGGGATATCGTCGACGTGCTCAAAATCCTCGGCGCCTTAGGAGTCGGCGAGTGCCTGGGGAAGGAGGTGCTTATGATTGGAGGGGAGGACTGATGAAAGGAGAAGCATAGTGTGTTGGCCATGGCCGGAGCCGAGCTCGCTGTCTGAGAGCCGCGCCCCGTTGGTCTTGTGATTCATGGCGGATTGCTTGTGATCTCCTTCTGCAGCTGCTGCTTTGTGACGGAAGGGAAGTCTGAAGCTTCATAAAAATAGAAAACGGAGACGTTTCAGGAAGGCGTCTCAGAGAGGCAAATTTGGATCGGTCAATTCATATTTTCCTTTTCTCACAGGCCAATTTATAAATTCCTTATCCAATAACTTTCCTAATATAATATCACTCATTCATAATTTTCCTTATAGATTATAAATTCTTTATCCCATAACTTATATAATATCCCTCCATTTCTATTTTCCTTATCGCATGAGATTAATTCATAAATTCCTTGTGCCATAACTTTCCTTTATAAATTCTTTGTGCGATAAGGAAACTGTTAACTTTCCTTGTGCCATAACTAGACAATCTTTTATGCAAGAAGAACAAGATTCTGTTCCAACTCAATGCAGCGCAGAACCCTCTCTTTTAGCACCTTTAATTGTTTCTCTCGACTGATGCCCCTGTTTCACATGAAGTTTGATGGAGTCAAATATTGATAGCTACATAAAATTTCAACAAAGAACTCTTCTGGGTACTTTTACAGCTCAAGCTTTGGATTAATTTAACAGTAGTGAAGAATCTCAGGTTCTATTGTAGAAGTTCAAATTTCTTAGTATAGTAATGCAAAAGGTATCAAGGAGAAGGTAGCAGAGAATACCGTCACAGAACTATCAAAATCTAAACAGCACTAGCAAAAAATTTGATTTGGTAAAAAAAAAAAAGGTAATTTACCTGTAGAGACCATCAGATCTCCTCCATGCCTTTGAGTCTCTGACGCTCTAACCCGATCCATCGCCTCACGCTGTCGTCTGTAGTCTCCATTCCCCTCATCTTTCTTCAAAAGATCGCCTTTACTCCTTCACCCGAGCTCCATCTCCGCACTGAGCGTGGCAAAGCAGGGCACGGAAACCACGTCCGCAGCGTCCAAATCTCACTGTTAAGTATATATATATATATATATATATATATATATATACTCACTTTTCTCCTTTCCTCTCTTAATACCTTCAAACCCAGTCATTCTTAGCCCAAGGGCTAATCTAATTACTAAATATAAAGAAGTTTATTCGCAGTTGATAACTATCGATTCTTGAAAAATTCATCATTCTAAGTCATCAATCACTCTCTCTTAGGACATCCACAGTGAGAATATTTGAAATGGATATTTCTTATTTCCCTCGGGATGACGGATAGTCAAAACGAATATAGAATTGTCGTAAGTGATGTAAGATTCAATTCCGAAGAAGATTAAAATCATCCCTGAGCGCTCAACAGAATCTCTATCGTTTCTAATTATTAGATCAGAGATTTTGTCCATTTGTAATTTATCTCTTTCATTATCATTGAAGAACCAATGGTGAAAAGCCTCGAGGATGAAGATGATAATGAGAATGAGGATTATCACCTTAGGGTGCGTTTGGTTCAAGTAATCATACATAACCTTGGTTATGTAATTACCAGGGAATAAAACATAACCTTAAAATAAAGTATAACCTTTGATAAAAACCTTGTTTGGTTGGAGGTTTTAATATATAACTTAGTTTAACATTTTACTAAATTATCCTTTATCTTTTACTACGGCGCAGAGGGTCGGCGATGCAGAGTGGCCGGCGGCGACGGCCCGATCGCATGGCGATCGGCGGCGGCAGGCGACGAGCGACGACCGAGCGGGAGTGGTGACCGGGCGGCCGGCGGCGACCAACGGTGGCAGTGACGGCGATGGTGGAGGGTGACGAGCGACGACCACCGCCGAGGACGAGCGGCGACGGGCGATAACCGACGATGGGCGGCGACTGATCGCCGCCGCTGCCACAGTCGCAAATCGATTGAGTTTTAACAAATTGACATTTAATATATTGCTAAGGGCAATATTGGAAAAAAACTTCATAACCCCGGGAATCAACAAAAATCTTGGTTCTCCAAGGTTTTTCGATTCCACCTAAAAAGGTTTTTGTTCATAACCAGGTAATGAATAATTACCAGATAATTGTTCATAACCTAAACCAAACAAGATTTTGGTTGATAACCTAACAAGGTTATCAACAAAAACCCCCCCCAACCAAACGCCCCTTAGGTTGTTTGGTTTGTATGGAGTTTTTTATTTTTTGGAAAATATAAAATATTTTTTTCTAGTTTTTTAAAAAAAATTATCTCAAAAAATAAAGATGGAAAATACCAATTAAATATTTTTTTTTATTTTCTTAGAAAAAAATTACAAACCAAACGCTGCTGCTGCTAAATTTCTCCATATGGGAACGAGATGATTAAGACCATCTCCAACCACAAAATCCATTTTGGTGTCATTCCAACACCAAATCTTTTTTCAACTCCAATCAATACACACCATTTCCTACACTAAAAGGAATATTCTTTAGAATATTCTTTTTTTCTATCTTATAATTTATTATTCAATATACATACTAATTTCAACCTATATATTAATTTATTAAATATTTTTATTATGATCATGATTATTATTACGAAATTATTATTACAATTTAGTGTCATTATTCAACCGAATGACGAACTTGTTGCGACATTGGATCTAAGTACCGATGTGGCTATATTCAAGGAAAAGAATAAAAATTTATTCAAAGATTTGAATACCATCGCTGATCAAATAATGCGTGAATTTATTCACAATAAACAAGTTAGAATTATGCAAAAGAGAACTAAAAATTAGAAATCTCAATCAATTCCACATCAAGGAGAAAGATCTAAATTCAATTCGTCTCAACAAGAAGGACAAGAATCTCAAGATCCTTTGAATAACTCCGGTAAATTTCATGATTATTTTGGTGATTTATTAAGAAGTGATTTTCCAGAATACTAAACATTGATTTGTTTAGTATTGCAATGTTATTATAGTTATTTTAAATGTATGTTTATTTGTTTGTCGCATCTTTAAATTATATGTTGGGTTATGTGTTATGTATTTTATATTTATATATTTTGAAATTTTAAATGTTTAATTATGTGTTTATTATGAAAATATCAATATTATAAATTTTAAAATATTTATAATCTTAGTAATATAACAAATATTTTAAATATTAATTATTTAAGTTAATAACTAATATAAATTTATAATATATAAAATTTACGTAATAAATTCAATTCAATTAAATAATATTATTTTAGAATATTTTAAATATAAATTTAATATTATAATATAATTATTTAAAATAAATTATATTTGTACTATTTTGGTGCAAGCGAATAGTGCAACACTAAAATGGTGTTATACTATTTTACTGTAATTTTTGGTATTTCCATTGGAGAAGAGATGGGTATGCATTGGAGATGGTCTACAAATTTTGTCCGAGATTACAAGTTAAAAAAAAAAATTGTGAATGTCAATTGCATGCCACATTGTTCCACTGCATGCTACAGTGCAATTTTTTTTATTATTTTATTTTATTTTTTAATTCAAAAGGAACATTGTCAAACGGTCTACCATTGATTTTTTAAATGTTGAACAATGTTCATATTTTATTCTGTATATGGACTTTTTTTTCATTCATCTTTCACTAAAAAAAAATTATTATATATATCCAAAATTTTCTCACTATTCTCTTTTTTTTCTCATATTAAATTATTTATTTATTTTGAAATATCTCAAGATCCTCGAGCACCTAAAACAAAAAATATTTTTGAAAAAAAAAAGTATTATTCATGAATGTAGTACGCAATCAATTTGTACAAAATTATTATCAAAGTATAAAAGGAAGAAGATTGATTAATAGAGAATGTGCAACGAGACACATTCAACTCGTCAATGATTATTTCTCTATTGAACTGATGTATACAAATGATATGTTCCGACGGTGATTCAGAATGAGAATAAAGTTATTTTTGCGCGTAATCATTGATTTAAAAAAAAACAAATCTCAAGGGTTATTTTAAATGAAGGTAAGATACAACGAGGAGAAAAAGTCTATCGTCACTTCAGAAATATACGATGGTTATCTGTCAACTGGCATGTGGAGGTCCTGCCGATCAATCGGACGAGTACTTACGAATATGTGAAACAATCACCCTCAAACGTTTGTCCAACTTTTTTCAATGTGTGATGTAAATATATGAAGAACTTTCGAGTTCGTGATATTCAAATGCATCATCAACTTTGTCATGGTTGAACACATAGAAAACATGTCACTGTAATAAGTGAATATCTAATTTATTATATATATGAAATATTTAGTTATTTTAATTTCGAATTTGTGAAACACTTGTATTCTTATATTGTATTATTTGTTTTTAAATTTATACGTCCTATGACATACTGTTTCGGTTTAAATAAAATATTATTATTGAATTATTTATATTGAATAATTGGATATAGATACATATTCATGAACAAATTATAGACGATATATATATATATATATATATATATATATATATACTAAATGGAAGGATTAAAAAAATAATGAATTTAAATATAAATTAATAAAATAATAGTGGAATCCATAAATATTTGGTTAGTGAGATATTAAATTTGAAAGCGAGATGTTTGACAGTGAGACTTATAAATATTTGATATATAGAATATTTCATTGTGAGACGTGGGATATTTAAAGAATGATATTTGATTGATAATATAAGGATCTTAAATATTTGAGAAAAACATTTCATGCCACTGTGGATGCCCTTATCTTTTCTATATTTGTCTAGAATCCAGTAGTAAGGAGAGTATATTTCTAATTTGATTTTGTCTTTCCTTATCGTCAAATTTCATTGGAACGAAACTAGACTGTCAACAAAGGAGGCAAGGTCGTCTTCTTCTCTCCTCTTGTTATTTTTTTTTTTTTTTTGTTTTCCCAATAGCTACCCTAATTTCCTTCTCCTCCTTCCCACGAACAAGAGCTTCTCCTTTTCTTCTCCTTTTTCATCTCGTCGACAACAATCCTAGACGATATGCTTCTTCCATACTAACGCAAGCAACACTTGGCGGGGCTCACCCAGTAAAGAAAACACCTCAAACGCCTCTTCACTGCCTTGGTTTTCGACCAATAACAAGTGCGGCAGCAATCGATCAGTAGGTAACCGTAAGCTTCTTCTTTCTTTCTTTTTCTAGTTACTACTGGTGTTTTGCTTTTCCTTAGTAGCAAGGCCATAGTTCTAATCTAAGTTTGATAAGAGGTAATATAATCAAATTTGATCATCTATTATTAAAAGTTTGTCCCTGGACGAGAACGAGATCCCGGCCCAAGGGGAACGGCCGCAGCCCATTTGATGGGTTCTAATCCCTCCCCCAAATCCACTTCCCCCCGTTCGCTCGCCCGACCCTCCGTGGCGTGCCATCGGGTTCAAACTCCGCCCCGCTTTCTTACCAGCGTTCCTTCTCTCATTCTCGCGCCCCGAGGTCTGTCATTAGGGTTTCTGCTCCTTCCCGATCCCAAATCCCCCGCCCATCGGCGGATCTACGTTCACTCGTGATTGCGCCGTTCGTTGCCGTTGCTCGGTTTGCTGAGAGGCGCCATGGCTTCCAAAGATTCGTCTTCCGCCTCTGCTAATCCCACGCAGTCTCAGCAGGTTACTATTCTCTCCTTCTCTTCTCGGTATTGGTTCGACTGTTCGGTGTTTACTTCAATGTGTGCTGAGATCTTTGGTCGGTTGTTTCGAAATCGGGAAGAGCGACAGATCGATTCTGGGGAAGATGCTGCTGACCGTGTCGAAGGGACGCGCACCCTCCGGTGCGCGGCCTGCCCCGGTGCTGGCCCAATACCACCGACGCATCGTCAAGGTTCGCCCTCGACCTCCCCCTTCTGTTCTTTCCCTAACCACGCGGCAGCTTGCGATGCTAATCTCAGAGAAACGTATTCTTTTGGTGATTCGATTTGACTTCTGTAGTGATCGGTCATGACGGCCTAGCGAATCTCGAATTGAGCGAAAGCATCGATCATTACCTGGCCGTTAATTTCTTTATTCGAGTGTTACAGCAAGGGTTTAGCTTATAGAACGCTATGGAACTAGTTAGGTTGAGAAATTCGATTGTGCGGTGCAAATGGCCAAACAGACCGTAGTGTAACCCGATCCTGCGGGAGCATTTGAGGTAGATTTCATCTAGATTCAAGTATTAAAGAGAGGTGCTATACGATAATTAAACTTTGAGAATTCAACTACAGAATGCAAATGAGAAATCATATACAAAAAAAAATCTGGATCTATTTGTAGCATGAAGAAAGATAGAACCATGCATAGGTAGTAGGTATGACTGACTGAGTTATTAGGACGTCAGATGTTCATGATATAGAGCATCTTAGTTTAATTGATGAATCAATCAATTTTCAGTACCCGTGTATTTTGGATTTTTGTTTCATGCGACACAAGTGCCTTTAGAAAATTCTTGCTTGCAAGGCCTAAATGCTCTTACTGAACATAATACAGAAAATTGTTTTGCTTCCTACTTCCTTTCGAAGTTGAAACCCGACTTCTTGTTTCTTCAATAAGTGCTGGTGCTTTATGCATTACATCCACTTGCAATCTATGAGTTCTTATTGTTTTAGATTAAATATTTGCCTGTGCCATCTTCTTGATGAACATCCCCCTTCAATGATAATTAATACTTAACCCAATCACACCAATCTTTTCTCTTCTTCTACTGATGCATTGAAACACGAGCAACTTCAGTTAGAAAATACTAGTATTGGCACTCATTTGTTTTCTCCTCCTTAATTCGGTATTCTGGCTTCACCGATGTCCTTTCCAAGGAGCTAAACCACCTCAAATCCCTTGTAGTCTTTTGTTTGGTTGTAAACTTTGTTGGTAACTTAATCATTTGGTTTAGTTGCACATGCAAGGTAAGAGTTAATTTGACTAAACATCGAGCATTGGTTTAAATCGATACTAATAATAAGTTCATTGGATTAAAGAGAAGCTTTAAAATAACAATGATGCATTTATGGAAGTTTAGGATTTGATAATCAATTAGCAATCTAACATTAATATAATGCCTCCAAAAATGGAAATTTCTCTTTTCACTAGAACATATTTTATTTCAACATTTTTGTGAATAACTTTGCTTGTTGTACCTGAATTCTATACTTCCGAATACTGAAACAAAAGCCATTGATAAAAATTTATTTACATACCATTTATACTTTTGTTAATGCTAGGATATATTACTTAGTATTTGATTGCGAATTCAATTGTCTTGTAGAGCATTTTGGTTTGGTGTTTTAGTGGCAACAAATGGATATAGAGTATGCATTCTGGCAAATGCTCCATCTCTGCACGTCCCCTAAAGTTGTGTATGTATCTTTGTCAAATGCAGTTATTTCAAATGCTTTATCAATGCATCATATCTTAGTATCTGTCTTAAAACTAATTTTATCTTTATTTGTGTAAATATCATGCATGGTTTTTGGATATATATCAAATTTTTTGCCCTTCCAATTTTTGTTAAATTTGTATACTTTTGTATTAGTAAATGACCTGATGACCTTTTGATTGAAGTTGGCCACGCCTTGTGTTGTTTTCTCCTAAAGCGACATCAATCAATTCCTAGAGGTCCATAAGAAGAGGACCCAACTCCCTATTTGTCCAATAAAGAAAAAACCAACTGCGAGCTCAACTAACTTCTCTTGCTCATAATCAGTTCAACCTTGCCCGAATAAATAAAATGTTTCTTATTTATGAACTTTTATACATAATATAAATAATTTTAAACAAATAATTTAGATGTGTAACTTAGTTATATGTATTATTTGTTTTCACACGTAATAATTTTATAGTGTATTAACAAACTTAGAAGCATTATTTGAAATAATGTGTTAATATGTATGGAAGTCATGCAAAAATTTCAATATCCAATTTTTGAATGAAATTTTGCATGTATAATATGTATATATGTACACAGACACGATTTAAATTGCTACAAATGCCATCACATGGATTTCAAATATATATATATGCTTTGTTGAATACTACTTTCACATCTCAAATAGTTTAGGCATTAGAAATTCTGTCATCGTTGTATATTTTGTTGGCTTCTTAAACAAACTACTAAGCAAACTTCTAAATGAACTATGTTGTATAAAGTGTCCATGAAATTTTAATGAGTTTTGTTCACAAATCACAAATAATGCTTATGAAGAGTTTACGAATCTGGTCATGAACATTGTTAGTAATGAAATAGAGCTTCCATTCGAAGGAATGATAGATTACTCTGACTTCTCAGGTTTTGTGCCAGTCAGCAAAGCCTTGCAACCAAAGTGGCTGATGACCTACTTGAGGAGTATCTCCGAACAACAGAAGGATATATTTCGTTCCAATATGGCATGAGTGCAGCCAACGTTCGAGTACAAGAACGGCGGTTCCAAAAGTACGGGGAGTGTTCCTCTAGACGGTGCAATGAACCACATATGGAGAAAGATCTATCTCTCAATCCATCGTAGCATTGTCGATGCAAGCCTGAAGAGGTTAGTCATTTTATGTCTGTTCCGAAATAGAGATAGATGTTGTCGACGAAGAGAATAATCTTACCGTCATTGACATTAACTTCTACAACTTCTCTGATAAGAGTTTTAACGCAGTATTGAACTAACTGAAGGTTGTCTCTGACGAACAACGCTTCCATATTAAGAGCTACAATGTGTGATTGACGCAGTTTTACCTTATATATGTTGTGTGCCATGAACTGGAAAAACATATTGAAAATCTCTGCGCTTTTTATGCTTAGGAGAGTGAGTAAATCAGAATTCATTTGTCTAGTTCGTTAAAGTACAATAGAGAGATAACAAATTTGTTTCACCATGGTTTTACTTATAGGTGATATTTCTTCGACGAGATCGCGGTCGTAGGTATTTAATGTGGGAGAGTTTACTAATGTCATAAAGAAGATAATTGAACAGTGGAGCGGAGAAAGTCGAGTTAAATAGCCAAGTTAATCGATAATGTTAAAAAAAAATGTCTACTCCGTTAAATTTTTCAGAAGTGACCTAGAATGTCTGTTTGCTTTTGATGTTGTTTCGACAAAGACTAGCTAATAGAGTATTCGAGTTTCTCCGTTACATGATGCAAAATGAGATATTTGTTATGTAATGGAGAGACTTGAATACTTAATTAGCTGATCGTTGTCGAAACAACATCAGAAGCAAGCAGACATTATAGGTCACTGTTGAAAAATTCGACGGAGAGCAAATATTTTTTTTGTGACATTGTCAATTAGTTTGGCCCTTTGACTGGGCTTCCTCCACTCCATTGTTCGATTATCTTCTTCTCATTCTCTATGGCATTAGTAAACTCTCTTATGTTAAATACCTACGGTCGCAATCTCATCAAGATCGTTAAAGAAATACCACATATAAGTAAAATCATGATGGAGAAATTCGTTATCTCTCCATTGTACTTTGCCGAGCTAGACAAATGAATCCTGTTTTACTCACTCCTTGATATAGAAAGCACGAAGATTTTCGATATGTTTCTCCAGCTCATAGCACATAACGTATGTAAGGAAAAACTTCACTAGTCACACGTGACGTTTGATATGGAAGTGTTGTTCGCCAAAGGTAATTTTCAGTTAGTTCAGCACCGTATCAGAATTCTTATCAGGGAAACTGTAGAAACTAACGTCTATGACGGTAAGATTATTTTCTTCATCGATAATATCCATTTTTAATTCGGTACAGGCATGAAGATAATTAACCTTTTCAGGCCTGCATGGACAATGCTACGGTGGATTGGGAGATCCACTTTCAAAAATTATCAAATCCACATAGCGACTGTTCTTGAGTATGATATAGTATTTCAACTTATATGCATCGTAACTCCCTTTCTTACCTTGAAGAATTGAAGGATATATTTGAGGATGAAATGATCGTGTCTAATATTTATAAGACTTTGTATGATTACAATTTGGGAAACGTCGAATACTTTGCTTAAATTTTTGTTTTAGTAAGTAGTAAAATTGTCCTTCCATTGGTATTTTGTTTTAGGTTGCATGAACCACTCTTTGTTTAGGAATGTCCGATGTTATATCCGTTTAAGTTTGCGTTTTGCTAACTTAGTTTAAAACTTTATTTGCGACTTTTTTTATTTGAGCACAACAAATTCGCAAAATTATTTTATATATAAAATAATTTCATTTTAAAATTATTTTATATAAAATTAATTTCAAAATAATATTATTTGATTAAAATCATTTTCAATTTAAGTTATCTGAGATCACTTTAATTTAAAATGAGCAAGTGCAAATTAATTAAATTGATCTTTAGGATTCATGGATTGAGTTATAGTGCTCATCTGATCGGATAATGAATAATCGAGATGTTCACGGATGAATTGTGTAAAATAATATTTTTATATATAAATATATTGGGTTCCGTGACACAGTGTAAGTGACTCGTGCATGAAAATAAAAATTGCATAGTAAATTCATCACGATCTATCTCGTGCCTAAGCACTTATTTTTCGATGTACGAGCACTTTTTTTCTCACGCCCGAGCACCTTCCCACTCGATGCCTAATTCTCACTTGCGTTCGATCACCATTGGCCGCTCGAGATCGCCATCGAGAAGGTTGGATTTTGGTGTCGATTCGACTAGAATTTGATCGAATTGCAACTACCAACGACCGTAGCCGGTGGTCGAAAATCAATCGAATTCCGATCGAAATTTGATTGGAATTCAATCGTGGTTTGGCTAGATTGCAATTGGATTGCGGCAGAAGTCTACCACGTTTACGAGCGCAACATTGGCAATCGCAATTTGGTGGAAATCTGCCTAGAATCTTACCACGATTCAGTCGGCCGATCGATTGGACAGCTGCGGCGATGGCGACCCGATGAGTTTAGGAGTTGGACTATCATTAAAGAAGAAGAGTTCGGCGGAGAAGAAGTGACGGAGAAAATTACTCTGCATTTCTCATTGTTGTGCAATCCCATTTGACCGAACAATCGAGAAATTGTCGCACACGCGGCGCGCAACGATTGTCACCCAACATATCAAAACTACACACAAGAATGTTATCATACATAACTCATCCGTGAGTACCTCCATTATCCATCGTCAGATCCCCAGGGTTCAAGGATTAGATTATAATACTCATCTGATCGGATGGTGGATAATTGAGGTATTCACGGATGAGTTGTATAGAATAACATTCCATCGTCCGATCTCCTAGGGTTCAAAGATTGGGCTACAATGTTCACCCGATCGGACGGTGGATAATCGAGGTGCTCACGGATGAATTGAGTATGATAACATCCCCCCCCTCTCTCTCTCTATATATATATGCTAGGCAACACTATTTGCGCAACTAGTGTGTGCTCAGAGGAAACATAGTAAATGAAAATTGCAAAATATTTTTCATTGGAGTTTTTGTTGCTCGACATCACCGCCGAGAGATTGGATTTTGGTCATAATCAGATCGTGGTTCGATCAGTATCAAAGTCCGACCAGATCGCGATCGACAATCGCGGTCGTTGGCGACCATAATCGCGGTCGAGATTCGATTGAAATCTAATTGCGATCCAGCTAGAATCAGAGTCTGATCGGACCGCAATCGAATTTCGACTTGATCACTATTGGAATCTGGCTGAATTGTGACCGACAACGCTGTCGCCGCCGTTGGCGGCCACAATTATGGCTGATTTTGATTGTAATCTGATCACGGTCTGATCGGACTCCGATATTGATCGAACTGTGACCGAATTCCGTTTGGATTACTGAATCCCGATCACAATTCGGTCATATCCGACCGCAGTTCGGTCGGTCAGACGGCGACAACCTCGATGGAGTTGGGCTATAGTGCCTATTAGCTTCGATGACATTCAACAGTGACAAGATCGTGTGAAGAAGAAACATTGTGCATTTTTTATTACTGTGCAATCCAGTATAATCGAAGGGCTGAGATTCAGTAGCGCGCGAGCATGCACTGATGTGTTTTTCAACGTATCAATTCTCTCTCTCTATATATAATTTTTTTATGCTATGCAACATGCACCGCGTGTCGCATGAGCGATGCGATCTCAATTGTCTATCACACGGAGATGCACAATAAATAAGAAATGTATAGTATTTCTCTATCGATGATCTGCGATCAAATTCTTCATCGTCGACCACCACCTGCACTATAGCCCAACCCTTAAATCCGTTGGAGCCGCCGTCACTATCCAACCAATTGATTTGCAATCAAATTCCGGTCGAATTGGGTCAGAATCAGGGCCACTGCCAGCCACAATCGCAGTCGAAGGTTAGATTTCGACCTCGGTCCGATAGGTACCGGAGTCCGATCGGTACCAAATTTTGGTCGGATCGCAACTAGGTTCTGGCCGAATTAGGGCCGCTGACGGCCACAATTCAGTTGAATTCCGACCGTGATCCAACTAAAATCCGATTGTGGACCGGTCAGACAATGAGTCTGGCTAAACCGCGGTCATATTCCGATCGAATTGTGGTCGGAATCCACTATGACCGCTAGCGATCGCAATCACAATTGATTTTGACTGAAATTTGATAGGAATATATTCGCAATCCGATCAAATTCCGATGCCAAGCAGATCATGGTCAGAATCGGATCAGCTGAGCGGTGAAGAGTTTCAATGGGAAGAAACACTATGATTCTCCGTTATTGTGCATGTTCGGTGCTCACGAGTCACACATCGAGTGTCTGTAGCATAAAATATAGGATAATTGTTGATACAACCATAATAGGTCATGTAGATGTAGAAAATCATGATCGAGTATTAAAGGGATGGGACCTATGGGATCCATGTGAAACTTGAGGGCTCGGAGCTTAGGCGCTCGGGAACATGGGGCCAAGTGAAGCCTGGTTACTCGGGAGATCGGATACTTGAGAGTTTGAGCATTCGGGAGCCCTTAAGGATTCAGATAGGAGCTCGTAAGGTGTCAAGATATAGGAAGTCAAGAACTTGAGGACCACGGATGAGATTCTTCTCAACAACTGTCGCACTCGATTTCCTAATCATCCCTCCCAACGATAACTTCGGAATATGTTATCAGAATATGTGACATGGTAGATGGAGATTCCCTATAACGATGATTTCCTAATAACCCATCAAAGAGTTCTATTGGTGGGTAGGCTTGGTCGGCAAAGGGATCAGAGCTCTTATATAAGAGTCGGTTAAGGTAAAGATAAGCTTTGGGTACATTTTTACTGTACTAACTACATTGCTATATTTCCTTACATCTTTTTCTATCTAATTTAAGCGTCAGAGTTCGTCGAAATACCGATACCCTTTGACTTATATTACAGTGGACAAAAACTTGCTACAATGAGACGAACCAACTCTTTGACTTGGCGAACGGGACTAAATCTTTACTGAGTCAGTTGTAATTCTAATTGACGCATGGTTTAATTGAGAAGTTTTGCACCGCTGCTTGCGGAATATGCACGGTGTCGAACCACTTTAAATCTATGTGTTACCCTTTTTGTTTTTGTTCGATTTTCTTCTTTCTCCTTCTCAATTTTTTTCACTGTTGTTGCGGTACAATCTCAACGACAAGGAGGCTTCAAGAAACTAATAATTAATAACAGTAAAGAGAACCCTAAAAAAACCACAAACTATGGACAACAAGAATGTTGAGTTTCTACCTCTTCGGCCTGTAGGCGGTGTTGTATCTGGGCACAATGTGTGATTCTAAAACACCTTGTTCTTCGATAAATTGTTGGCAGTTTTAGGTTCGTTCCAAGATGAACTTGTGCTCAATCAACTTTCTTTATCGATCGTTAGAGTTTCAATCCCGTCCAATGTCAGGTCATGTTCTACCTTTGTGTTTTGTTGTGGGGTAAACGGGAGAGGAGGCAGGCTGCTTCTGCAAGGACTCCATAAGAGCAGACACTTAGATGGTAAGATTCATTTAAATACTTTTTAGATTGGAACTCTGGAAAATGGCACGCAGAAGGTGTTAGAATAATATGAATCGTAAAAATAATTGAAAGTAATTTTCATTGATTTATTTCTACATAAACATAATAATATTTTATAGATGTGTTACCGGACTAAATCAATTGAAATATTCAATTGAAAAATTATAGATAAGATAAGATAATTTTATTCTATTTCATTTAATCTAATTTAACTAAGTCTAATTTGAATAATTTTCTTTTATCCCTCTGCAAATTCAACTGGAGATTTCTTTACGTTGAGTTTGATTCTTAACTTATTAAAACGATGTCTCGATAATGGCTTGGTAAAGATATCAGTGATTTGATCTTCTGCAGAAATATAAGAGATAGATAATTATTTGGCTGTAACATGTTCTCGAACAAAATGAAAATCAATTTCTATATGTTTTGTATGAGCATAAAAGATCGAATTTGCTGTAAGATATATTGCTCTAATATTGTCACACCAATTTTTTGGTGTGGTATTGGACACTAGATGTAATTCAGAAAGTAATGATTGAAGCCAAATAATTTCTGATGTTGTATTTGCTATAACTTTATATTCAGCCTCAGTATTCGAGTATGAAACTGTAGATTATTTTTTAAGTTACAAGAGATAAGATTTCGTCCAAGAAATATTGCATATCTACTGGTAGAACATCTATCTTCAGGGGAACTTGGCCAATCCGTATCACTATAGGCATGTAAATCTCGAGATGAATGATGATATAGAAGAAAACCATGTAGTACCATTAAGATAACGAAGAATTTTTTTTACACATTTCCAATCTTGTTTAGTGGGAGCATGCATAAATTGACAGACACGATTTATAGCAAATGTAATATCAAATCGTGTGATAGCAACATATTGTAGAGCTTCAATAATGCTTCGATAAATCTGAGCATCAAACATAATGGGTGAGGATGATGAAGTTGAGGATGCAGATTGATTTGATGATGCAAAATCTCTAGGAAAATTTGAATCAAATCTCTTATAGTATTGATGTGCAAAATGGTCATTGTGAAGATAAATTTGACAACGTCCTCGTCCTTGGCCTCGACCTCGTCCTTGTCCTGTGTTTCTTCCACCTTGATTTTGTTGTTGATGGATAGTCGTATCTGATTTGCTAGTTGTATGCACCGAGAGAATAATGGAGCCGTATCTGATTTGCTAGTTGTATGCACCAAGAGAATAATGAAATCTGACATCCTTTGAAATTGTAGTTGCATGAGTATTTTATGAGAGGATAGTATGTTATGAAAAGTATCAAGTGATATTTCCTCCATACGAGTTGTCACATTAGGAATAAAATTATCATACTGAGGCCCTAAACCTACAAGAATATGTATCAATAAATTTAGTTTCAAAACTGGATGCTCAATTGCTCTTAGACTATTAGCAATAATTTTGATTGATTTAATGTATTCATTGATAGATTTGTCTTCTCGTTGCACCGATTGTAGTTGCATGCAAAATTAAAACACTCGTGTTTGAGAGTGTGATTCAAAGGTTCGAGCAAGAGCTTTCTATATTTGTTGAGAGTTATGAAGTCCTACAATAATTGGAAATATAAGCTCGCTAAGCAACAAAATCAACCACGTCATAATTAGTTGATCCTTCTTATTTCAAACTGTATAATTAGGATCATCTTTTTGAGACTTAGGAGATGTATCATCTACAACTCCAAATAGATTATGAGCACGAAGTAACATTTAAAATTGTATATTCTAAAATAAATAGTTATTATTATTAAATTTGATAGGTAGATAGGATATGATGTTTATAAATAAAATGGAGAGTTGAATTCTTAAGTCATTTTGCATGAATGAAGATTCTATGGATGGAGATAAAATTCAGACATGATCAAGAGGATGGAGAGAAGTAAATTGAGAACTTAGCAGAAATTAATCAAGGTTGTTCTTACGGGAGGCGATGAATATCCGGATTCAAAAGTGGGTCCCAGTTGGTGGATTGATTTGGTCTTGTGATGGAATTAATGCACTGCTTCAATAGACATGTGAATACCAAAAGTTAGAAATCTGTCCAATTAGTAGCTCTCGCCATCCGCTTCCGCCACGTGAGAGAGATAAATTCGGAGACTATGTCGACTACGATTGTGAGGCAGTGGAGGATCATCTGAGCCCAGGGGAGATTTTAGACCCTCTCCGAAATCGATCCCACTCCGTATCCAAAACAATCACATTATTTTACCACCACGTCATTTTCGTGGGGACAATAGACATGTGAATACGCCACACGGACAACGTTGCTGTGATGGAATTAATGCTCTGCTTCAATAGACATGTGAATACGCCACACAGACAACGTTGTTCCCAACCTTGCCAAGCTCTCCGGCGTCGTGGACCCTCGCCTGATGAAGGTTCTGGAAGAGGGAGGTGGACAAATCAAATCTGCTGCGCTGTTCCGATCTGTTTTCTGGCGGCGCTGGGCATCGGCAAGGGAGGTAAGCACGTTGGGAAAGAAGAGAGAGCATGGTACGATAGAAGATTTTTAAGAAAAGGAGAATAGTTGGTTTGATACCATATTAGAATATTCTAATATGAATAGTAAAAATAATTTTCATTGATTTATTTTTATGTAAATATTTTATAAATATATTACAAGATCAAATCAATTAAAATATTCAATTGAAAAATTTTAGATAAGATAAAATAATTTTATTCTAGTTAATTTGATCTTAATTTAATCAAGTCTAATCTCTTTTAGAAGGTGCATGCTGCATCATCTATCAAAATTCTGTTTGTTGCGAACTTGCAAAAGGGTCGATAAAGTGATCTTTGTGCGAGTAATGGAGCTTCCATTTAATAATAAGAGTAGCAGAGCTAAGTTTTATAGTCAGATGAACACGATATTCCATATAGTTAAAAAAGGGCAATCTTGGTACAAAGCTTTTGCCACGTGGGATTCTGAAGAAGAATTCATTGTCTTATTTTACGATAAATTATTTTTAGAATTTAAATTTATAATTTTTAGATCATAAAATAATAATCTTACTATACCAAGACCAAAAATGTTCTTCGAAATAGCTTCCAACTCTTCCATTGCACTCACATGGAATGTTGCTATTTGACGCCTATACGAAGCCTTCCTTATTTACCCCGGCCGATAATGTTCTACAAATTGTCGATATTTATTTTAAAATCAGAATGAAAATAAATGGAAAGTTCTATTAAGTTCGATAGAATAGTCGTACGTACCAGACAAATCATATTGTGCTAAATTTTATCAAGAGAATAAATATGAATATTATAAATATGAATTTTATTCATGGCGGATTGCCTGTGATTAGACATGTTTATTCGTTCTTCGTTCAATCTGGATTGATTTCGAATCAATTTTGAAAAGATTTCAGATCGATTGGGAAATGAATTCGGATCATTTTCTTTGAATTTGAACTTCGAAATTCATTTATAGCACGGATGATCCTATTTTTTTTTTATTGTAAAATAATCCTATAAATACGTTAATATTTTTATTTTTAAATTAACAACCGAAATTAAATCTAAATTGGAATCAAAATCGATTTCGATTTTCAAATTTAATAAATTAGTTCCGATTTAATTTCGAATGGAATGGGTGCATTAAACATGTCTACTCGTGATCTTCTTCTGCAACTGCTGCTTTGTGACGGAAGGGAAGCAAAAAACTATATAAAAATAGAAAACGTAGATGTTTCAGGAAGGCGTCTCAGAGAGGCAAATTTGGATCGGTCAATTCATATTTTCCTTTTCTTATAGGCTAATTCATAAATTCGTATTTTCCTTATCGCAAGAGATTCGTATCGTCTAACTCATAAATTCCTTATGCCATAACTTTCCTTGGATTATAAACTCGTAACCTTCACGTTGTTGGCACCATATTCTAAGATGACGGAACAAATAATATAAAGCATTAAGCTAGAGCTCAAAAGACTAAAAACTCACAGTGATAAACAGCAGCATCCAGGGCTATAATTCACCGACCAATTCATAGAAAAAAGGAAAAAAACTGTTAGAATGGCATTAGAAGAACGATTTTTCACAGTTTTACATAGTAGTGTCACCGTTATCTGCAAATTCTTCATGACTCGAAAGAAATTTTACACGTTCCTGATTTGTTATGGAAGAATGAGCACAAATAGATTAACAATTTAAATTTGTTGCCAGCTTTTGGAAACAAGGTAGACGATCAAGTGCAATGGCAGCGCAATGGTCTCGATACACCTTCAGGTTTTCGTTTCTCCCTCGCCATTGATTCCTTGATCATTGGTACCTTATGATAGATCTTTCTCCATATGTTGTTCACTGCACCGTCCAGAGGGGTACTCCCTGTAGTTTTAGGACCGGCATTCTCGTACTCGAACATTGGCTGCACTCGTGCCATATTGGAACGAAATATATCCTTCTGCTGTTCGGAGATGCTCCTCAAGTAGGTCACCAGCCACTTTGGTTGCAAGGCTTTGCTGACTGGCACAAAAACTGAGAGGTCAGAGTAATCTACCATTCCTTCGAATGGAAGCTCTATTTCATCACTAACAATGACTGGTATACAAAGGCTAAAAATGGCGTCGAAAAGACGACATGAGGTTGGTGTGTCGCCTGCAGGGTGCAAACAAAATTCTGAGGATCGCATTCCTTTGATTGACTGCTCACGGCCAGTGGCATTAGGGAAGCCTTCTTCTACTACTACACCAGGCTCATTAACCAGTATATCCCATATCTTTTCACGAACCAAACCTCCCTGCATGGCATCACAAGTATTAAAATGGAAAATTCATATCGCTGTGACACAAACAATATCAGAACTAGTTGATTTGTTGCTAAATGAGATCGAGATTAGAAAGCTATACGTAGACCATCTGAATAATGGCAAAGGGAAATATACAGCAGTGAGTTTTTGTTTACCATATGTATCAATATGTTAGACCAATGGTAAATGTATTATGTATAGAATTTCAGGTATACCATAAATTTTATGGCAAAAGACTAACCCGATGCCTGTGCTTAGCCCCTTTGAAGTAGAGAAGGATATGCCTGTGTTGATTCTCCAACAATTGCAGTCTCGGTAGCAGATGAGTGTAAGGAACAATAACATCTTTAAGCAAGGATACCTGAGTGTGTCGTATCATCCCTGAAGTGTTTCCTGATGTTTTGGAGTCAGTCTTATACCATCCGCCAAAATCAACCACTAGAAGAATTGCTGGAGCAATATCATTCCTAACATGCCACATTGCAACTGGATCTGCCAAAGAATGCCCCAAGTTTTAACTCAACCTGACAATGAAGAGACTATAAGCACAAGAGGTTACAATGATACTAGTTAAATATAGTACTTTACTAGCACTCTTGCCATCTGAACCATCTACAACTCAAATGGCAAAACCTAGAAGACAAGTCTGATCATTACTTTTAGGCTTTGTCATATAAGTGTACTTTGAGCTAATTTGTTTCTCTAATTGTGGTGTAACATTATTATTATTTTTTGAAAAGATAGCTACGACAGCTCAAATACTCGCATTTGGGTAAAGGCAAATTTACTTTGACAATACCTTTCAAGACCCTTACCAATTGAGCTAGTTGGCACGCAAATGGGTAACATTAATTAATATTATTTTAGGTTCTAGATAAAACCCAGATAGATAAAATTGAACTCAAAAAGTATTTAACCTGTAGAGTGTGATTGGATCAGGTTATCTCATGGTAATGAGATGGATGACTGTGTAGACATAGACCTCATAACCCTTTAAGGGTGGCAGGAGAGTGATAAAGATTTGCAGCTGCATATAGGCTAGGTCCCCGCTTCCCTCTCAATAATTAGTGTTCAACCTATAACAGGTCATCAAAGGTGAGAGGAGGAAGATGAAGTCCACTCCATGCAAAGCTCAAGAGATGAGGAACGCTCAAATCATGGTGAATATAGGATTTTTTTTATTTTTTTTTTTTTTTTTTGCATACTAATTACTTTGTTCTAGGGCTTGCATGGTGATCTTGGTAGTGACAAATTCTTTTGCACTTACTTGCTAGACAAACTTTTGTGCAAGAACTAGATTCTCTTTAAACTCAATGCAGTGCAGAACTCTCTCTTTTAGCATCTTTATTTCTCTCAACTAATGCCACTGTGTCGCATGAAGTTTGATGGAGTCAAATATTAATAACTACATAAAATTTTAACAAAGAACTCTTCTGGGCACTTCTATAGCTCAAGCTTTGAGTTGATTTAACACTAGTGAAGAATCTCAGGTTCGGATAGTATTGCAGAAGTTTAAATTTCTCAGCATAGTAATGCAAAAGGTAACAAGGAGAAGGTAGCAGAGATTACTGTCACAGAACAATCAAAATCTTAAGATAAGAAAGTTAGATCTGGTATTACAATTCAAGATCACATAAACAGCACTAGAAAAAGCTGGATTTGCTTTAAAAAAAATGGCATCTTACCCGTCAAGACGAACACATGGTCCCTGCCACCAGATCTCCTCCACGCCTCCGACGCCCTGACCCGATCCACCAACTCACGCTGCCGCCTGTAGTCTCCATTCCCCTGGTCCTTCTTCAAAAAACCACCTTTCGTCCCCCACCCGAGCTCCATCTCCGCGCTGAGCGTGGCGAAGAAGGGCACGAACACCACGTCCGCGGCGTCCAAATCGTACACCCTCTCGGCGACGGATCCCCGATCGCGCGTCTCCAAGTCTGACAGGAGCCAGTACTCGGCGCTGTACTGCTTGATGAGGGGGTTTTCCGGGTAGGGCTTCCGCCCGGAAGAATCGGCAGCGACGATGGGGCGGAGAGCGGCGTCCGGATCGACTCCGATCCTGGAGTCCGGAGACGATAGGGACCAATACTCATCGAGAATGCCGTAGTTGAGGGCGCGAGGGAGGTCAGCGACGAAGACCTTGAGGCGGGCGGCGGCCGCTATCGGAGGGAGAGAATATTTGAAGGAGGAGAAGGGAGTGGATTTGGAAGAGAGGAGGAGAAGGGAGAAGAAGGAGAGGAGCGCGAGGGCGAGGACGAGAGGCCGCACCGCCGCCTTCATGGTTTCTTCCGCTTCCTTTGTTTTGCTCCTCTCGCTGTCACAGCGGAGAAGAAAGACAATTTTATTGGGCCGGACGTGTTTGAAGAAGGGAGATAACTATAGGATGATCAATATAGATCAGAGGTAGAGATTAACGGTGCTTGGGAGAAGGTGAGGGAAAGATAAATAAGAGGAGAATAAATTTTAAATTTTAAATTTTATTTAGAAAGGGATGAGTAAAAGAAAGAAAGGATATTTTTTATTATTTTATTTATTTTTCACATTTCAATTTAAAATATAATAAATTTTTTCTTCTCTCTTCTTTCGTGAAAAAAAAAAAAAAAAATATTTGTCTTTGACTCTCATTAATCGATTCCATAGTTAATACGAGTCCAATCTAAGATTAGTACGCCAAGATAACAAGTACCATGAAAGATTTGTAACTTTTAGAAATTAACTCTTATTCATTGGTATAATTTTATTATCGTGTTAACTACAAAACCCCTTCTGTGGAGATGAATCTCTCCTTGTTCCATCAAAATAAAGTGTAATAGAATGATCGTAATTTATTTATCTTCATCTAGTTGTCCGGCTGACATTGAATAAGTTCATTATACAAGTGTTAATTGGGTAGTCGAGCTGAGTGCATTGTAAAACGTCTGAGATGAGTGCATTGTAGTAGACCAGCTTAGAAATAAAAATGATTTCAGTTGATGATTTTAATGTAGTGTTAATTGGGATATAATTAAGGTTTAAAATTATTTGGGACTAATCATTGATTACTTAGAGTTGTTCACGAAGCAATGCACACAGAGCAATTATTTATCATCGACGAGCCAATATTCGTCTCACAAATGACCGTCATTAGTTATCTTGCAGCCATCTCTCAAGTAATCAACATTCATTGTTTTTTATCATCGACCAAATTTTTTTATTGAATAAAAAATAAAAAAAAATCAAATTATATATTTTTTATTTGGTTAAAAAAATAATATCGTGAAGAAAAAGAAAAAAAATTTAATAACTTTATTAATTTATAAAATAATGATATTTATAAAATTTATCATTCTAATTTGATATTTTATTTTTAAAATTAATTAATTTTATTTAATATTTTAAAATTTTATATGGAAATAAGAACCTAAATCAAAACTATTAATTTTTTTATATATTTTGTTTGACTAATGTGAACCATTATTTACTTAAAAATAATTAACAAATTGAAAATGTTGCATTCAATATGAGAAATATTGTCTTATTTAATTTATCAATGAATATTTTTATTATTATTATGTATTATAATTTAATCTTTAAATAATAATAAAAATATTTGTGAATTAATTGTGTAAGATAATATTTTATATAAAATATATTTCAAATCATAAAAATAGAAATATTTTTTTTTTTCAAAAGGTTCAAAAGTAATTATTTTAAAAAATATCAAGCTGCATGACTCCCCGAAAATTTTAATTAGTCCGGACCCACGGCCCAACAGGATACTAAAAATCCGATTAAACATGTCCCCGCGATTGGCACAGAGTTTCCTACCAAGCCACTGTCCCAACTAAGCAACCCAGACAGATCACAGCTCTAGAAACCGAATCGGACGATTATTAAGCGCCAATCCTCGGATCCCTCCTCGCGGGCTCGTAAATACCTCATTTTGCATCCTGTGACGGAGAGACTCGATCAACTGGTTTTGTTGAAATAGCATTAATTAGAGGATTGAAGAATTAAAAATACAAGCAATTTAAATCTCCGACACATAATACTGATTAGAAGAGGGGAAATTAAAACTCTAATTTCTGAGAACAGCATGATTATCAAAATTTTCTTCTGAATCTCTAACCATTTTTTTTTTCCATAGCAAGTCAAGTGGTAAACAGTAACTATGCGTTGGTTCATAATATTCTGTTAGGAAGCGTTTGATTAAGATTTTTGTGGATAATTTTGATTATTCATAATGACTTTATTTGATTTAAAGAATCCGTGATTTGAAGTGTGTCCGTGCACATCAACAAATGAAATATGCAATTCAAAATCACATTAATATTTATTTAGAAAAGGATTTATTTTTTTAATTCCGAAGTTAACAAATTTTTTTTTTTTCAAAATTATCCTTCAAAATTTATTAAATTTCAATTTCGTCCTAATATAATAATATAATCAAAATCTTAATCAATTGTCCACCGCTATCACCGTCGACCGTCGTGGTCATCGTCGACTATCGCCTTCCTCGTCGATCACCGTCATTGATCGTCAATCATCGTCGTCGATCATCGTTGCCGCTCGTTGATCGTTGACCATCGATCATCGCTCACCATCCGTTGAACATTAAAATTAAATTAAATATAATATAGTAAAATATTAAACTAAATTATAAATTAAAATCTTCAAACAAATAAATTTTTATTATATTATTTAAAATTAAATAAAACAACATAAATTATATCATCCCGTAATCTTAGTTATGAAATTATTTGACAATCATATAATCAAGATTATATTTGATAACTTAAACCAAACCAAACGCAGTTATTCAAATTTTTAAATAATACATATTCTTAGCGTGGTAAGACTACAACTCAACTCAACCCACTTTATTAATCAATTACTGCGCCGACAAATTCTGAATTGCAATTTTAACTCGCTGCTGAGAAATTCGGCGCAGCAGATCCTTTTCTCTGACGCTGCTGCCGACTTGTTTGGTTATTTAACCCTCGCCTTCCTCTGCTGTTCGGCATCTTTCTTCTCAGCTTCTCATTCTTTCGTTGTTAACTATTGACTTTTTCCACTGTTCTCCATTGCAAAACTCTAATAAAGGAAGATGTTGAAGCCAAACGTAAAGATAAAATAAAATCTTATTGTTGTACGTTGGCTTCTGCAACTTCTCTGATAAGGATTTTGATACGGTAGTGAACAAACTGAAAGGTTGCTTCTGATGACAGCGCTTCCATATCCAGTGTATCAATGGTGCATTGCTAAGACTTTTTCGACATCCGGTGTGTGCAATGAACTAGACAAGCACATTCAAAATCTCCGAATTTTTTAGAGTGCTAGAGAACAATCGCAATCCAAATCGAAGATCACATAAACAATCAAAATTTAGATCTGCTATCACAATCCAAGATCACATAAACAGCACTAGAAAAAGCTCGATTTGCTTAAAAAAAAAAAATGGCAACTTACCCGTCAAGACGAACATATGGTCCCTGCCACCCGATCTCCTCCACGCCTCCGACGCCCTAATCCGATCCACCACTTGACGCTGTCGCCTGTAGTCTCCATTCCCTTCGTCCTTCTTCAAAAAACCACCTTTCATCCTCCACCCGAGCTCCATCTCTGCGCTGAGCATGGCGAAGAAGGGCACGAAGACCACGTCCGCAGCGTCCAAATCGCACACCCTCTCGGCGACGGATCCCTGATCGCGCGTCTCCAGGTCGGACAGGAGTCAGTACTCAGCGCTGTACTGCTTGATGAGGGGCTTGTTGAGGGCGCGGAGAGGTCAGCGACGAAGACCTTGAGGCGGGCGACGGCCGCGATCGGAGGGAGAGAATATTTGGAAGAGAGGAGAAGGAAGTGGATTTGGAAGAGAGAAGGGAGAAGAAGGGTTTGCGCGGGGGAGAAAGATAATTTAATTGGGCCGGACCGGGCCGGGTCAGGATTCTGCGTCTGTCAATCAGAAAGCCCAACTAAATGCAGCATAACATTAGCCCACTTCGACCTCGACTTAAATAATTTTATAGTGCTTTTAATTTAAGTTTATTTAATTATTTAAAAATGTTAAAAATATCTCTAATTCTACACTTAAAAATAAATAAATACAAATAGAACTGAAAAAATAATAATAATTCATAGGATACAAAAATTGAAAATATTCAGAAAAAAAAAATTAAAACGGATAAAATAAGAAAAAGGAGGCAATGGTTGTGTGTAAAATGGAATCGAATCTACCTAAGCAGGGTGGTGAGGAGAGGGAGCAAGAGGATGGTGATGAGAACGGCGGCGGCGAGTATGCCGATGCAGACCCATTTGCGGGAGCTTTTCTGATACTCCCTGGCGGTTTCGAGCTCCACCGTGCCCCGCCGGACGAAGGAGCTGGCGTGGGCGACGTGGCTCTCGATGTCGTTGAGCTGGTGGCCCTGCGCCTCCACCAGCGCCGCCATGTCGAGGAAGACCTGGTGCAGGTCGAGCAGGCTGCGCTCGATCTCCTTCACGGCGTCGTGTCGCTCCTGGATCTCCGAGATGGTGTCCATCACCTGCCCGCGCCCCTGCTCCTGGATCGCCTTCTGCAGGAACGTCTCGCTCGCGCCGGATGAGATGAGGTTCTCCACCGTCTCCTCGTCGGCCTGCTGCCCCGTCACGGTGAAGTACCGCCGGCCGACCGTTTCCTTGTACTCTGCCGCGATGCGGGCGCGCAGGCCCTGGAAGCTGTCCATCAGGTCCTTCAGCTTGGAGCCCAGCCCGCAGACCACCGACGTCCGCGTCCGGTCGGCAGACGACCCCGGCCCGCAGCCGGGCACCAGCCGGTGCTGCGCGTTCGATTTCTCCAGCCCCTCCAGCTTGGCCTTCACCGCCTTGGCCGCGCGGAGCACCTGCCCGGTGTCGGCGTCCATTCGCGCCCGCACCTCTTTCATGGCCTTGGCGCTGTGCGCCGTCTTGCTCTCCTCGTTGGCCTCCTGCAGGCGCCGGTAGAGCCCCTCGAGCCCGCGCAGGTCCTTCTTGACTCCCTCCACCTCCTCGAAGAAGGAGCCGAGGTTGGCGCCGGCCGCCGCCCCGTCCATCGTCCCCGCCTCCATTTGGTCCATCTGCACCTGCTGCCGCAGGTTCGTGTACTTCTTGAACGACGTCGTCGACAGCAGATCGTTCATCTTCGATCAAACGGATGCTTCCCGCTCCAATCAACTGTTCAATTGGAATGAGGGCGACTCCGAAGCGGCTGCTGAAGAACGGCGAAGCAGAAGAGGAGGAGGAGGAGGAGGAAGAAGAAGAAGATAGTGAAGAAGAATTCAGGCGAGAAAACAGAGGAGGAGAAATGGAACAGATTGAACCGCATGTTCTTCTTAAAAAAAGCTCCTCCCAAAAATAAGGAAGCGAGAGGAAGGGCCCTTCACTTAAAATTTACTCATCCCCAATTTACATCGAAAAATCTATAATAAAAAAAATAATTTAAAACATGGCTCGTTTTGTTTTTCTCATACGATAATAAATTTATCATTGATGGCTAGCTCTAGTTGATAGTAAACTCTTTTTTTTTTTTCGATATTAAAATATGACAGTATTTATAGAAGTGACATGAGTCAATTTAGAAGGAGATCTAAATTTTTTTTTTAGATTCAGATAATCTTTACGTATCTTGATCATAACGTCAAGAGCTATAGAATCTTTTGTGATTTTATTTCTTTCACAATAATCATGAAATAAATTAATGGATATCGTTAAGTTAGCAATTTCAATCTCGCACTGGTTATAAGTTTAAAAGATAGGCTACCTTTGTGAGTTTATAGACAAAATATTGATAAAATTTTTTTAATACATAATAATTTAGAAAAAAAATATTTCAATAAATAGAAATGGAGTATCTTCAAAATAAAGTTTTATTTAGAATTTTTTCCCTCTTAAAACAAATAAAGTAAATATTTTTTTTTTGTTATAAAATTATCCTTTTTAAAATGCAAAAAAAAATATATGTAAGATTTTTTTACTTTATTTGTAAAATGATTTAGAAAAATCCATTTCTTCTCGTTGATTAATAATTTTTTTATTTTAACCTCTGGTGGCGCAGTATAATAGTAAAAATGAAGAGATATTTTGATTATCTACTACAATATCATTCGACGATGAATTTAGAAAAAATCTATTCAGACGTCTCTAGGATCCAAAAGTTTATTCGATGAATGGAGTCTGTTGAAAGTTAAATGTCGTTTAAATCGCTGCTCGTAAATTATAAAAAAATTATAAATATTTTTTTATTTATCTTTAGTGATAAATAGAGACCATTATTGCGTTTTAAAGATTAGTATGACAGAATGGATCACTCTTCAAAAAATTAATTATTTTATATCCATAATAATCACTCTAAGCATAAGACAAAAAGATTCTCTAAAATTCAAAAAGACACGCTTCTACTCACTGGTTCACCCGAAAAACTCTGTGCATGTTCGAACTTCTCTACTCATTTTTTATCCAATAACAGGATTGGTATTCGTATGAGTAGCACAGTCAGTGTGTGTCTAATATTCAGCGCCACGAATGGATAAATCCAGAAAATATTGTGCTTTATCGTACTTCCTTACAAGAGGATCATTCACTGTTCGTTTTAACGTCAGTGAATGACCGATCAGATCGTTCGAGATCAGTACCCTCAATTTTAGGATCGTAAGTAGCAACGGACAATTTTGTTAGGATAAGATCCGAAGCAAGAGATGCTCTGTGTATGCTCTCTCCCCGTCGCCTTTATATTGCCGGTTGCTTTTTTGTTTTTTGTTTTTTTATCCTCTCCTTCGACGCCACTTCTCTTGCTGCCATTCTCAAGACTTGTTCTTGGATTCTCCAAAATTCTTCCCTTTTACTCTTCCACGATCGGCCGCGAGCGTTAGCCGATTCTTCTTCTCGTTTTGCTTTTCGGATCGTCCCGTTATTTGTCATCTTATCTAATTTTTTTTTTATCAATTCGTCGACGTAACTTGGCAGGGGTTTTGGGCAATCTTCAATCGATTCAGTTATCCCTGGTATCTGCCATTTTCTACGCTTAAGTTGGATGCATGAATATATTGTTCTTGTGATTTCAAGTTGCTTCCTCGCTACCATGGTGCGGTGCGCTTGAAATTCCTTGAAAAGGATTTTATTTAGTTGTTCGGCTTACTTATGACCTAAAGTTTTGATCTTGGATAGTGTTTCGTATCCCTTATGTTATATTTCTAGTGTAGGGTTTAGTGGGCAATCGCTGCTGGTTTGATTGGGGAAAAGTTGCTGCATTGTTATGAAATTTGTATATGTGTTGGGACATTGTTGGATAGAAATGCAGGTTTTCTGGTATGCTAAAAAGTTCTGGTTTGGTATCTGTAATCGGTGTGTCAAAATGGGAGACAAAATGAATCAGGGGAAGAGAAAATGGAAAATGAACTTTACCTAGTGCTGTAAGTGTTGGCTATTTTAGTATTATGGCTAGTCGCACGGTCAGCTCTGACTAGGAATGTAATCTTTGGATCAAGGCATTTTCTTTTGAGGAGAAAGATGGAAGTGGTATCGAAGCACTTTCATTGATGAGGACTGAATTCTGAGAAAATTCCCCTACTTGTGCTTGTGCAACTTGATATTCTTGTGTCTGTTGTTTGAATCAAGAATAACCATGTCTTTGTGCATCTACTCACAGTGATCATTAAGTCAGAACTTAAGGATGATTTTATATATATAAGTCAGGATGATTTATATATAATGTCTGCTGCATTCATATTCTAATTTTGTTTAACATTAAGATATGATTTGATTTCGGGAGAGTTGAGGAAACAGGTGCCTTACTGACTTTGGTTATGTCTTTGGATATTCATGGCAGTGCATTAATGTTTTCTTAGAAGTTAACTTCTGAAGTTGCTTCTGAATCATTTCCCCCATGATGTTTAATATTTGGATAATTTTCTGGCATTAACTGGGATGGCATATCGCCTAGTGTCTTATTGTTTGCTAATATCATCTAGATGACCAGATTAAGATTTTGAAAATAGCTGCTCCTCTTCGTTATTCAATTTGTATTCTAACAACCTATTTGACGGGAATGCTTCCCGAAAGTTAGAGCTTCTGTTACTTACTATTCTAGATTCATTTGCCATTGGAACTTCGTATATTACTTTATACACGTATTGGCATCTTCATTCAAGTTTTATCTGTCGATGTGCAATGTTAATGATTCATTTTTCATAATCAGTTGTTTAGGGTGATTAAAATTTTGTAATTATCGTATGTTGGCATGCAATTTTGCAGCCTTCTGGTTATCCATTAAAACTATTGCAAGAGAGCCTTTTTATGTATGGTTTTATTTTTTTCATTTATTTTAGGAAATGCTCTGATTCATATGGTCATGTGGTCAGGTTGGAAATATACTTTCTTGGTTTATTTGGATAAGCAAATGGCTGGACAAGCTGCTTCATCGCGATCTTCTGAATCATTCGAGTACATGCTGCTGGAAGGAGATCCATATGAGCTAAGGCCTGTAGATATATCTACAAAAACTCAGAATAACATATGGATTGATCCAAGTGTCATAAAACTTAAGTATAGGATAGGGCGTGGTCCATATGGTGATTTGTGGATAGCAACTCAACACCAACGCACTGATGATTATGATCACTATCATGAAGTTGCAGTCAAGATGCTATATCCTATCAAGGATGATCAAATACCGATCTGTTTGGCCAAGTTCGAGGAACTCTTCACAAAGTGTCAAGCGTCAGATACTGTTTGCCTTCTTGAAGGTGTTACGATTCAAAATGGAAGAGTAAGTCAAAGATTCTTCAAATTTTAGACTTGAATATATTGAAACTGTGAACTTCAGTAACTTACTGTAGCTATTTTGAAATCACCAGCAATATATTTTATGATTACAGCTTTGCATTATCATGAAATATTACAAAGGGTCAATTGGCGACAAGATGGCTCGTCAAAAAGGCGGAAGAATTTCACTATCTGATGTCAAAAGGTTGCCTTGCACATTTCAGAAATAGCATGTTTTTGAGTCTCATGTACTTGAAGTTTAAGAGTTCATTCCGTTTGCTCAAAATTACAGGTATATTATTAGTTTGGTTGGGAGCATCTTGAAACTCCATGGAAATGGGATTCTGCTACTCAATCTTAAGCCATGCAATTTCCTTCTTGACAAGAACAATGAGGCAGTGATTGGAGATTTTGGTATTCCACTTGTAATGCATGGGCTTTCATTGCCATCTTCAGACCTAATTCAGAGACTTGGCACTCCAAACTACATGGCTCCTGAGCAATGGGAGCCAAGCATCAATGGTCCGATCTCATTCGAAACTGATTCATGGGGACTCGGGTGTAGCATTGTGGAAATGCTAAGCGGGGCACAACCTTGGCACGGTAGGTCACCTGATGAAATCTACCAACTAGTTGTGCTAAGGAAAGAAAAACCAAAAATTCCTCGTGGGCTACCTCGAGAATTGAAAGATATTCTTTATGGATGCTTCGAATATGATTTCAGAGATCGCCCTTTAATGAAAGATATTCTCCGTGCATTCGAAAGGTATGCCTCTATTCAGTTCCACCCTATTGTTGCTTTTTCTCTCCTATCTTTTTACTTCAGAGGCAGTAGAAGTTTGCTCACATGGCACATCCGAGCTCTTCTAAATGTAACTTTGTTCTTAAATAACAAATGCCTTTTCTCACCTTGCAATCTGAAAATTGTATCTTTAATCCCTATGGTTTTGGTTCTTTTCAGATGCACAGATGTTCATAGTGAGAGCGATGCTGATGATCAGAAGGCTGAAAAAAGGAGCCATTTTAATTACACTAATTGGGCGCTCCTGAAGGACCAACTTCAGGTCGGCGACACTGTTTGCCCTCGGAAGGTCAGAAACTCGTGCAATTCAGAGAGCATGGAGATCCCAGTCTCAGAGGGAATCATTGTCGGGAAGGGTAGTGATGGCTATGTTCTTGTTCGAATTCACGGAATGCCAATTCACAATCCTTTGAGAGTGCACTATTCTACAGTGGAGAGGGTGACCTATGGCTTTGTTGCCGGCGATTGGGTACGTGCAAGTAATGAGGACGATAAGTGCTCTCCGGTCGGTATCCTTCATAGCATTCAGCGTGATGGAAAGGTCACAGTCGGTTTCATCGGAATGGACACACTTTGGCACGGTTATTATTCAGAACTTCAAATTGCAGAATCATACTGCACTGCCCAATTTCTGAGAGTGAAATCAAGCATCTCCACCCCAAGGTTCGACTGGCCTCACAAGCCTGGAGGAGAATGGGCAACCGGTAAGGTTTCCGAGATCCGACCAAATGGTTGCCTTGTGGTTAAATTCCCCGGCAGGTTTAGCTTCGGAGAAGCTAGTAACTACCTCGCCGACCCTTCAGAAGTGGAAGTAGTAAACTTCAAGAAATGCCAGGGGTTGCTTAAGAAGTACCAGCACCTTGAAGACTTCCATTGGGTGGTGAGGCCGTTAGTTATTGCATTTGGGTTGTTCACAGCACTGAAGCTGGGGTCGGTGGTCGCCGTGAAAAGCACAAGCAAGTCGGGGACGAAGAAGACCGGTAAACTTGCCAATGTCTCTGGGCAGATCGAGGGGCGACAACAAAGAGAAGTACAAGATGGTATTAATCCAGCATTGATTCCTTCTTCGGTTGCAAACCTTTTCTTTGGTGATGGAACTACTTTTAGCAGATAGCAACAGTCCAACTTCTCCATGAACAACTTGTGGATCCCTGGAAACGTTGGTTTAAACACTAATTGCCTACTTTAGCTACGATCACAATTAATTATATGCTTTATAATGTTATTTAGCACACAACTGCACCAGATAAATTTTGGAATTTGGATATTTAAAGTTGGTATCGTTTATATTACGATAAGTTCTTTGAAAAGTGTTTTAACGACTTTGTTAAAGATAGATTACTAATTCTTGATGTATATGAATGAATAAATTGAACAGTGGTAATCTAACATATGGCATAAATCTTGTAAATAGGGTGAAGGAGAAAGGACAATCTTTTTGGAATTAAATATTATTATACTTTTTTATTGCGTTTACAGTGCTTTAATTCCCGTAAAATATTTTACCCTATGTAGGTCAGACACACAAAAAAATCTCTTCTTTGTAAAATAATATTCCTGTAAAAATACTTCTTTGAAAAATATTGAATACAAATAGAATAATTTATGCGCAACAAGGGAGCCTAATCTCATACTAATTAGAAAGTGTATCTACCAGTAGTGAAAATTGATTGTACATTTCCATATTCATCGAAGTAAAGCTAAAAAAAAAAAAAAGGATATCTGTAAAGAACATAACCTGAATTAGCAAATTTAGCTCAATATCAGATCTTATTTGAGGCTAGAACACTTTTAGCTCCTTGTTATATACCTCTGCGGTAATGAATTCCAAAACAAGTTGTGTCAAGATCACCCATTCTTGAATCTTTCGGCACATTGAATTGAGTTTGTTAAGCTATATCGACAGTAAGAGAGAGAGAGCAGCATCCCTAAAATATGTCCTTCAATGTTCCTTCTACAAATCAATAACCTAAACTATTATTCTGCATAGACTGAAACATCAGTTCTTTTTCTCTGGAACAGAACTTTGATTAGAGAAAAGATTGCAACTAGCGCTATCTCAACATGTTCTGAGGTGCTAGTTTTGATGCTTATTTGACCCAACCCCCGGTTGTTAAGGTTTGCGTTGATCGACATCTTTACGGTGCGGGTTGCCTTGAAATCAGTCTGAACACTTCCCCCAAGAACCATATCCTTGTTGAAGGAAAGGATAGAGGCGCCAAGAATCACCTTACCATCTCGGATCGGGTAGTCTTTTCCCCTTAAAGTAGCTTCTATACCGCCGCCGGAAGCCACTTGACCACAACCCTGGATTTGTCCAGCATTTGCAGCTACTATACATCTCCTTCCGATGGTAAGTGAATTCTCTAGCTTGCATCCAACCAAATACATATTCCCATACTTCGTGACAGAAAGACCACCTCCAGTAGTGTTGCGCTTGAAGTTTCGGAACTTGGCATTGCCATGAACAGTACAAACCAAATCCTTGGCAGCAGTTTGGACATCGACTTCGGTAAGCAGAGAGTAACATTTTGGATCAGTAAAACCGGCAATGCACTCAGATTGAATACTGAAATCTTCTTTATCCTTTCTCATTTGTGCAACAAGTGATACTTGGAGGTTTCTTCGTGTCGCTTGAGAACCTTCTAAATTGATTCCATCGAACCCGACATCATGATCCCATCCATGAGAATCTAAAACTGGTCTCACGATCCACTGATCATGACCTAATACAGAGCGGAATCTATGGACAGGGTAATCAGCATCAAAATTTAGTGGGATAACCATATCCGATACTTGCATGACCTCTTGGGAAGCTACATCGTCGTTGCCATCATTGCTTGCTGACTCATTATCATGGTGAACCATTGTTTCTCTTTGCTTTCTAAGTTCTTCCTTCCACTGCTTCTTTAAATACAAGGTTTCCCGATAATCTAACTCATTGAGATAAGCATTTCTCTGGACTTTGGATAGTTTTTGGAATTGGGCTTTTGTTAATATACGGAATGGAGGTAAGCTATCATAATCATCCTCATCATCGTCCAAAATTTCATCTGCATCATCATTATCAATGTCATTGGCAGTAGGGAAAGCGCGGGGACGAAGTAAAGACGAGAGGAGATGAGGCAATGAAGGTGGCCGACTGCTATTAGGTGTTAGTTGGAAGCTGTTCTGAAATTTCAGTAGCAGGTTAGCATCTGCCAAGACCTTGGTTGCAGCACATAACAACAAGAACTGACATAACCACACCTGGCCATTTGGTAGAACCTTCTCACCTCTAGTATTAGTTCTGCACAATGGATGGTTCTCTACAAGCACAACCGGAATTTCAAATTGTGCATTTGAAACAGCCTGACGTACATAATGCTGAATGATCTTTGTGCATTTGTGCACAAAAGAATCATAAGCAACAGGGAAGCCCTCAGGCCCTTCAGGAGGGTGTGATGAGGAATGTGTCATGACCAAGACGGTGTTAAACCAGATTGAAGAACCAAAAACATCAGTTATGAGCTTAAGCAGTGGGTAATCACTATATCCCCTGTTGATGACATCAAGCCGGTCGACGTACAACACAACATCAGGTTGGGATTTCCTAATGAATCTTCTGATGGAGAGCAGCAATTTCCTATTCCGATGCATATTACTGCAAGATGCTGAAAGACCAGGCGTGTCAATTACTGTAACATTAATGCCTTTGACAGTCCCAACAATATTCTGAATGCGATTAGTGGCAGGTTGGAATGCATTGGTAGCTAACATCTGTTGCCCAAGAATAGAGTTTATCGTTGAACTTTTACCTACACCTGTTTTCCCCAAAACAAGAATCTTGAGTGAGAAATCCAGATCAGGTCTACCAGCTGCTTCTAGTTGTGAAGCAGCCAGCCTGGCTTTATTAACCTTAAAAACCGACCTCTTGACATCCGAGTCACCAGCTCGAATCAAGCTAGCAAGTTGCAATCTGTGTAGAACTTGTGAAACTATAATGTTTTCTGCCGTCATTCCCATTCGATGGACAATACGCAAGAAATTGATCTGAAGCTGCTCGACTTTACTTAATTGATCGGCATTCCAATCATTGTATTCTTGTCCTGCTTGAGAAGACTCAGCAGTAACAAGATGTTCACTAGCTGGAATTTCAGTTGCTGGAATATGGTTGGATTGGGAATCACTAGCTGATCTGGTCCTAGGCATGTTTCCTGTGTCTTCTGCATCCAAACATAAAAGAGGCCTTCCAATAAGAATTAAGAATACAATCTTCAGGAGATGCAGGCATAATTAAAAAATTCTTTGAGATAAAGATTGAAGGTTAATAACAATGGGAAATGAGAAAACTGCAGTAAGGAGTTTGATGTCACTGATTCAACTGAGATGCACTTGGTGGTTAAACTCAGACAGTTTTATGTGTTCAGAGAAACTTTATTGTCGAAAGAATTAACAAAGTTTTGTTGCAGTTGAATAGAAAAGTTGTCAGTGGCTTGTAATCACATGAAAATTAACATGTTATGCTCCCAAGATGATTCTGACCATGCGACCTCATTACACGATAGCTGAAAATGCCAAATGAATTTCAAAAGGTTAATGGAAATCATCAGCATTAGACTTTTAGAACATTAGATGGAAGTAAACTCCAATAGGCATTCATATGACAAGTGAAAAATAGGGGGAAAAAAAACTATGTACCTCATTACTTGATAGCTGAAAGTGCAAAACAAGTTTTGAAAGGTTAATGGAAATTATCGATATTAGACTTTTAGAATGTAAGATGGAATTAAACTACAATGGGCATTAAAATGATAAGTGAAGTAAGATAAACTATGTAGTCACGTCCCACACAAATCCATTCATGCAATCAAGAAGAAAAAAAATATTGCAATTCTCGACAGACAAATACAAGAAGGAATAGATTGGGTGTATGCAAAGAGGGAATCGCCTCATAGGCATAAACCCAATCATTGAAATTGATTGTCACAACCGACATAGCTAAGAGAACTGCCCCATTACCTTTTCAAGCCCAATCAATGGCCAAAATCCTTCAGCCTAAGATAATAGTAGCTCACTCATCTAAACTTATAAAGCTTCTTTGTTATCCCACAGCTCACCGTGTGAGACTAAACTAGAGTGACATATATTGGGAAATATAATAACAAACATAGAAACTAGTACGAGAAGGAAAAGAACTAAAAAATATTGTTGACATTCAAAGCAAGAGAATACCTCGACTGCTAGCTTCTTCATTTGTTATGTCATCCACAAACAATCTGAAAGGCCTTGCAGATAGCAAGTTATTGGATATAAATTGATTGGAGACCCACTTCCAAAAGTCCAACATCTTCTACACAAATGGAAATTAGTCCAATTAGTATAAAATATTTACAGAAATCAAATAATTACTTACCATACTGAACATTAGTGACAAAGTGATGGTTCTAACTCAAAAAGGGTGATATTATAGATTGTAATTACTTCCTTGATCATTTGTCATGCCTTCATTTTCTTTTTTCCTTCTTTCCTTATCCACTCACAAGACAGACAAACCATGAAGACAATTTCACGTTGACAGAAACAGCATAAATATATGCATTTGAGCATTTTAACCATCACCTTTATGCATATAAATATTATCACAATTCAAAACAATATTTGTTCCTCTCAGCAACATCATCATCATCAAATTATCAAGCCATGTTGTCCTAAATATTTGAGGCCAGCTAAGCTACATGGATTTTATCCCTTCATTGAGCTCTTTGAAAAACAATATAGGATTAGTAATATTCAATCAATTAGACCTTTTTTATTATATTAACTACTATTTTCTTTGGTTACCCTTAACCCTCTTAGCCTACATCCTAATTGATTTCACTCTTCTAGCTGTAGAATGACACCTTTGAACTCTGTAGAATTTCAATCTTTTTTTTTTCATTTGATCATCAGGTGAAGATGCACCTTATTGCCCACAAATAGTATCTCAGGATTCTTGTTCCTCTAATGGAGATAACTACTTCATTACAAGAAGGAATATTGTATCAATTCAGTTTTCTTCTTGGTGTAGGTAGCACCAAACAGGCGAGTAATGCAAAGGTTGCTCCTTCTGACAAATTTGATGTCCTAATTCTTGCAATACTTGATTTCCCCATTATCGAATACCACAAAAACTTTCACACCTCACCATTGAAACCTTCCCATAATTATCACGCCTCACCACTAAAACCTTCCCATAATTCTCACAAGAACAAGTATCCAAGTTTATACTTCTAGCTAAACTCACTGTACACTAGGGACGAATATTTTGAAGGTCAACCTCTGAGTGTGCATAAGCTATGCTCCGGATTCATGAATCAACAAGAAGGCAGTCTACCTCCAGGATTAGTCGGGCGAAGCCAATTTGAGAAATAATAATAATTCCATTTCAGATAAATCCGGATGCCAATTAAGGTCTAGATTGACACCTCCTTTTCTAGTCATACTACGTCGTTGTACGTTGAGGAAAACCTAACAATCTTGTCGTAATAAATTAAACCCAGTTCTCAAAATCGTCATCCAATGGAGAGATCAATTTAATTCTTCAAAAGAACGATACCTTCATCTGATCTTTTGCTAATCACAAACTATGAAAGTACTACGGAAGAAATATATTCGAGACGGAGCCCGGAGCCGTACCTATGCAAGAAGCGAACGAATCGAGCAGCACCGGCCACCAAAACTTCCACCGCTGCCTCCGCCGCCGTCCCACCGACCGCGAAGCGAGAGAGAAGAGACGACGGAGAGCAAGACGAGGAGGAAAAAGGACGGAGGAAGAAAATAGATGATGCGGCTTCGCCCGGCTGCTATCTTGACCATCCATCGCGTTACGACAAAGCCAAAGAAAACGGTGCATACCACCGTTACGTGCCGGATTTAAGGCTTCAGGGGCTGCATATCTTAGACCGATATAACGGCCACTAGAAGCCTAGAAGCAGTTCCCCCGTTACGTGCCGGATTTAGCGGCTACATATTTATGTCTTAAACCGAAATAACGGGCTCACTGAATAATCTAATATTCCAATTTAAATTAATTAAATTAAAATAGAGAAGGAATTTTCTTTATTGTTTTTAGTAATTTTGTACTTTCTTTGAGCTCAATGAGAAGTAGGAGGTTCGCTTAACACTAGTTTTACTATTTGGGATCGATTAAGTGAATCTAATAAAAGTTACAATAACAGAACTTGAATATCGAAGAGAAACAATTGTTATTTAGGTGTCAATTCTCTAGAAATATGAATTGGATAAACTGATATTAAAATTTTAAATTTAAGAGTTTTTCAAGTCATTTTCAATGTGCATTACTAGAATCATTGTTTCAGATTAAAGCACAGCGAAAGTAGCGGTGTCAAGTTCATCCACAGGCCAGCAACAATCTAAATCCACTCTAATGCTACTCCTAATCGAGCAATAACTAAATTAGAATCTTGAGCACAACCGATAACATCTCCAGCTTCACTTCCTCTTCTTGGCCGGTGGCTGCGGAAGCTCATCGTCGTCGTCTTCTTCCTCATCCTCTTCATCCTCCTCTTCCTGCTCCTCGTCATCATCGTCATCGTCGTCGTCGTCGTCGTCGTCATCCTCCTCGCTCCCGCCTTCACCATTGGCCTCCGGGTTAACATTTTCATCTCCCTCGGCATTTTCATCTCCAGAAGGATCGCCTTCAGCCCCGCCGTCATCTTCCTGGTCTTCGCCATCTTGTTCATTGTCATCCTCATCGTCTTCTTCGTCCTCGTCTGAATCGCCATCATCCTTGTTCTCTAGCACAGCTTCATCCTTGCTCTTTCGAAGTATCCTGCAGAGAAATGAAACGAAGATTATTCGCTGGTACCATTTCAGGATCATAACTGCTTTGAGGTTAAGGTAAAAGCATCTACCTGTAAATTGCATCAGGACCTTCAACAAGTGGAACAGTTTGACTCGACGAAGAGACCATCTGAAACGAGTAAAATGATGTCAAACGATTCGATTTATTAGTGAGGGTGTGTATCGAACAATCCGCCTAAATAGAAAGAAAGTCTTGTTAAGCAACACTACAACAAAGTTTGGAAGATTCTTGCCCTATGAACACTTAATCATCCATATGCTATTAGATGAATTAAAATACACATCAATCCCCAATCTGCTTCAGGAATGAATTCCTATGCAGTTCTTCACAAATGAAGACTAAAATGCAACGCCAAAAAGATATAGTGTTCTAACAAGTGAGTGCATCAACTAAATGATATAGGCAAGTTAATAAAAACAAGGATCAAATGAATACAAAAAGGAATGCTCCAAAAGAATTCAAGTGGAGATGAAGAAATTGAGCTTGAGAGAATCTAAGCAGCCAAGCTAGTAACAGTAAACATAAAAGGTTTTTTCATTCTTTTCTAATGTTTGACAAACGTAAACTAGATCATAAACATTGATGACAGCTTGGTGACATTGAGTAAAATCATACTAATTCCAGCTTCACTGCAGGGAGTTAAATTCCACGATCTAATATCTTAATCAAGTAAAAAAAAAAAAACTTATGCTAGCCTAAACCTTTTGTGATCCTAGCCTTTATTGTTGCATTGGTAACTTATTGTTTTAGCCTAACAGAATGTTCTTTCCTTTGTTAGCTCATTTTCTGTTTGTTATTGCTTTATTTATTAGAACTTTCCCAATTTTTTTCTCCTGACAAGTTGGCCATTAAACACCCGAGAAATACACTTGAAGCTTGCCATCTACCACTATGTGATATATTTATGAAAGATGAAAACTTGCGTTCCTCAAATCTCATAGATATGAACTTCAGGTCAAGCTCATGAACGTTGGAACTGAAACATGCTCACAAATATCATAAATTGAGATAATATCAAGTAAAATATGCGGCAAAGAGTTTATACGTGAATCCCTTGAAGAGTAAGTTTGTTGTTTTGCCACATCATATTTGATAATGCCCTTAGGTACCCTATTGCGGGAAAGTGCAATCACGCATACAATTACATCAGAAAGTTTTTCGCACATGTACAGTATTTAACAGGCAAAAGAGCAGACTAGATATGGGTTAAAAAAGCAAAAAAGCACTTATATTGCTGATCAAAACGTATGACCGCTAAAAAGTTCTAACTGCAAGAAAAGGTCACACACCATGGAGTCAGTTAAAGTAGCACCTAAATCACATGGAAAACAAAAATCCCTTATGATTAAACATAAGGAATACAAGCTTCAATAAGTTCATAATATTAAAAACATCTAAAAATCAAGTACAAGGAATCAGACAGTTTGTGCGTAAGAATCACGATGTCGCTCTTTTTTTTTTTTTAACATTGGATAGTATTATATAGCCTAAACGAATCGTGCTTGGATGATCAATCCATCATCACCTGTAATATAACTAACATGGGAACAAGAACAGAAATAAACTACCACTCGATTAAAAATCACCAGGTGCTAATCTAAAACATGAATTTGTTAAATCGAGAAATCAAATAAGCAAGGAAGGTCCTACTCCTTGACGACATTTGCAAAGTGCATTAGTTATATAGAGTAAAATATCCCCTTGGTCCAATGGTCCATCAACATATAACCTACAGAAACCAATGCCACTCTAAAAGCCACAGATAAAAAGTCAACTACTGTGAAAGCAATGTAGATACAGTTTAATGGTTAAGTAGCCCAGCAATAATTCGAACACAACTCTACTTTGACAAGAACTTCAAATCCAGTTGCAAAGGAGCTTTATGTTCAACTTTTAAGCTATCTGCATGCAGTGCAAGTGAATAAAGAAAAAAAATCTCCAAACTCGAGATTTTGAGCAGTCAAACACAAATTAAAGGCAGAATTGTTGGAAGGATATCAAGTGGAACAAAAAGTCCATTTTTACCGCTAGAAGAAGCGAAAGGAGAGCCTTTTCCGCGGCCAAAGCGACCTCGGCGACGAATAACTCTACTACGGAGAAGAAAGCAGCTCCGCCACTCTGGCTTTGGCACAAAACCTCCATTTCCACAAAAACGCGCACCAAAGCCTTCAAAAAAGCAGCAACAAGACAAAGGATGAGAAATAGAAGGCTACAACTACATCCCTAAGCAAAACAAACCTAGAAGCAACTGGAGCAGCACAAACCGAGAAGCGAACAATCCCACCGAGGTCAACGACTCGATGCCACCGCGCCAGATCTCCCAGCGCTGCTTCGAGGGTTAGGGTTGTAGGAAGTGTTGGGAGGCTTAATCTTATCCAAGACGTCAAAGTAAGTGATGTCCAACTGACGTTAGATCTCTCGAACTTTGCGAAATCCAACGGTATTTGTTGACAAAGAAAGATATCCGTTCACAGAGTACTTGGAGGAGATCACACTGTACTTTAGGGCTTTTGGGCTTCGCTAGTAGATTGGGTTCGTTAAGGGTGTCCGCCACTTGCTAAATAATAAGTCTTAGGATGAAAAGTGTTGTTTAACTATGTTCTCATAAATTAATAATGTATTTTAATTTGTGAACAAGAAAGGTCGGATGATTAGAATGCCAGTAGATTTGTTATAATGAATCAAAATTAATCGTTGAGGTTTGTAAAGTCTTCCTCTCGCCATGCCAGTGTTCAGTTGGACGATATCTCTTTTACGATATTTGTGAGATCTCCGATCAAAATTTCGATACATAATTCGATCAATTCGGTAATGATTCACGGTTTGATTGAAATCTGAATCGAAGTCCGATCGAACTATGATCGAATTCAGATCGAAATCTAACTCGATTATGATCGCTATCAGCTCAAATTCTAGCCTGACCGATGTGGTTACAGTTCAGTCGCGACTATGGATCTGCTGTTGGTGATGAGACGATGTCGACGACCCTGACAAATTCAAAGATGGGTTATAGTACTATCAACGAAAATATTATACATTTTTTATTACTATACAATCGTTCGTATGGATCGGCTAATTGAACAAGCGTCATACAATAGATGTCCAACAATATAGAAACTCTAATTTTAATATCCACTTTAGATCATGTATGTGACCTTCCTTTTAAATGCTAAAATATATAAGGGTAAAAAAAAATGTCCTTAATTATCAATAATTAAAAGGTTTTTTAAAAAAAAAAAGCATATTGGACAAATTTCATCGAAAACCATTTCAACACAATGAAATTGATGGTGAGATTTCATAAGTAATTAATGACTAATAATAATTGCTATTATAATAATCATATGATAAATTTGATCTTATAAAAATAATTTTAATTAAGTTGAAACAATTTAATCCAGTCAATAAATAATTTTTTGATATAAAAAGTATTTTATGTCAAGATTTTTTGATCAAATTAAATTTATTTATTTTTACACATTATATAAACTATCCTATATCCATAATATGTATAATTATACAGCTACTACTCCATAGTCGCTATAATAATATTAAACCAAAACTATTTACAATATGAAAAATATAATGGAGAGCCCTTCCTATTTTTCCTCGATATATAAATAATTACACCCAAACTTAGTAACTAAAATGAAAGGATATATGAACTTGGCATACTGTTGTCGCTATGAACAATCCAAAATTGTTGGCATCATCTAAACATCAGAACAAAAGATGAATGATCATTTCATTGCCAGAAAGTAAAAGGAATTACCTAAATTTTACAGGTGTTGAACAAATTGTGGCCGTGCAGCTTAGCAATGCTCCTCGAAATTAAACACTAGAATTTGTAGACTGCTGTTAGCGGTCTGGTTCTTCATGAGTCCTAACTCCAGTATTTACATTTTGGTTCCATGCCTCGTGAGAGTTAGGATGAGGACTAACAATCGGGTAAGGGGTCGTTGAGGTCCGGCAATGCAATGAAATCCTTGCGGCTGGGTAGGGAAGGAGTCGGAGGAGAAGGAACTGCGATGATCTTCGGAAGCTCCGCTCGCAACTGCGACAAGGACATCAGTGTTTCGATAGATTGTTCACGTCTAATTTGCACACAAAGAGTCAGGTAGAATTGTAGAAATAAGCTTTCTTAGAGAACAGAATGTTTAAGAAGAATAAAATAAAATGCTGCATTCCCCTGAAAAAAAATATGGTGGTTCCTTAATGATCATATTATGATTGTTGAAGGGATGTGGGTTGTTAATACATTAAGAGATGGAGTTTGGTCAGATATATCATTCATATTTAATGGATATGATGTTCCAAAAAAAAAAATGGAGTTCTGTTGTGATAGCTGACATCAAGAAGGATCAATTGTAGCTTACCTGATTAAAAGGTTAGGTAGATTGCTATGAACCAAGTCATAAACATAATGTAATTTTCTACAGAAGGAATATTTTGCTGGGGTCTGAAGCCAAGGGGAAATGTAGAGTGACAATATAAATCGGGCCCTACTAATGAAAAATTTGAAGTTATACCCTAGAGAAAAATACTCAGTCTGGATCCACTCCATCTATTGTATCAAAATATTGTTCTTTGGTTTGGCCATTTTATTAAACAACTTGATAAATAATATGTCAAATTAAAATTGCATCAAAATGGATGTAGATGATACCAAACACTCAAGCATGAAAGACTTCGACGTTGTTTGTTCAGGAATTTTGTGGGGTAAGATTCTTTGGGAAAGATGCTAATTGGCACCACAGTTTATATTTGCAGTTTAATCTCCAGATTTTAGCTATTATCAATTTTCCCCTTGAAAACTAGACTAGTTCGAGTTAACTTATGTCCAATGTAATTAAAAAAATTCAAATAAAATATTATGGGGCATTTGATTTAGGAGTTTGGGAATGAAGGAATGGAATGATAAAAATATAATGTTTGGTTAATAAATTTAGAAATTAAGGGAATGAAATCATTCCTAATTATTTAGAAAAGGAGAGGTGGATTTAGGATTCATTTCCATCGGCTCTCAATCTTGATGAATGGTGAGTAGAGGTGCAATCTTGACCCAGGCTTGGCCCCAGCCATGGTTGTCTATTCGATCTATGTTGAGTTCGGTCTGGCCAAATTTGAACTCTAGGGTTTGAATACGAGCACAGGCTGTGACTCGATTGGCCGACACTAGTCTAAATCTATAAAATAATTTGAAGGTAAAAGCGTTAATAGGTTCTGCCTAACCCAGCAGGGCCCGGGTTCTCTCCTTGCCAAGTTGGGCTTGATTCGCGTCAAACAATGCCAGCTTGTACATGGGCCGAGTTAATCCCGACCAAGGCAGGCCCATCAGCATGAGCTCTAGTCTAGCTCGTTTGCCCAAGCAGTTGAGCCACACCAGGCCAGCTCGACCGGATTCAGAGCGTTAGAATTTCTCATCCATTAAAATGGGACAAATAAAACCTCATAGTCAACAATAATGCCATGCCAATTGCCATGTGGAGAAAAATTGAACTTTTTACCGAAGAACAAGAGAAAACAAATCAAACTTTATCCGGGTTGCAATGACTCAATGAATGAATTAAAGAAAAAGTCTCAAAAAATGATGCATTTCATTAAATAATGCAGTGTAGATAGAGAAAGAGAAAGACAGGGACACCTGCTTCAGCTTTTGATTATGGGCTCGCAACCCATCCGCGGTCCGCTTCGCGTCTTCTATCCCCTGCTTCGCAATCATCCGTGAATCACATGTTACGAATCAATGTGGACGAATTAAACAGGCCAAATTTGGTCTGAGTGCGAAGAATTTGAAGAGAAAAAAAAGTATGGGGGAAAAAGAATCAACCTTGCGAAGCTTCGCCCTTTCTTCAAGCAGCATCCGTTCCATCGCCTGCAGCTCCAGTTTTGTCTGCTCACCAAACACAAGACAACACCAATTAAATATCATTCAAACCGCTGAAGGAGAAGAAGACGGCAAAAGCTTTCCAATTCTTAAGTGGCTTGTAATTGAAGGCAACAGAAGCAAGGCCCACATTTGGGTATTCTGTGAGTCCCTTAAAAAAAATTATGGCAAGAGGGGAAAGAGAAGATACCATCTTCCTCGCCGCTGGCCGTCGGATGATGGCGGAGGCCGGAATCGACGGCGCCGCCACGACCTGAGAGAAAAGAGGAGCGTCAGAGTTGTTGAAGTCGACAACCAGCGAGCGTCATGGCCGAAGCGGATCCAATGCGCTCATAATTACCATTACTTGGAAGATAAGGCAGCGAAGAAAGCGAGCCCACTGCTCCCCCCATCCAATTTGGCAGCGAGGATGCAGATTTAAACCGCAATAAATGAAACAGAAATCTCCTCAGAAATCAAAATTTGTGAGGAAAAAAAACTACAATAAATGTATAGAAAGGGTGGAATCTGTAACGGCCCATGAGGCGGGGCACGCGACGATAACCACGCCGCACGGGAAGCCACCCTCGGAATAAAAATAATCGATGATTCATTCCGCTTGTGACCTTCTACGACACATCTTTCGGACCCACGGCTTCGCCCAATGGAATGGCAGGTAGGTCGACGGGCAGGTTGAAAACTAAAGAAGAAGGTCACGAGCGGAATGAATCATCCCCTTCTTCTGCAAAACCTAAAAAATCAATCTCAAATTCCCTCTGAATCATTTTATCCAAACGTTTGATAGGAAAGCGTGTGTCTCAAATTCCAGATCTCCGACGATAACCACGCCGCACGGGAAGCCACCCTCGGAATAAAAATAATCGATGATTCATTCCGCTTGTGACCTTCTACGACACATCTTTCGGACCCACGGCTTCGCCCAATGGAATGGCAGGTAGGTCGACGGGCAGGTTGAAAACTAAAGAAGAAGGTCACGAGCGGAATGAATCATCCCCTTCTTCTGCAAAACCTAAAAAATCAATCTCAAATTCCCTCTGAATCATTTTATCCAAACGTTTGATAGGAAAGCGTGTGTCTCAAATTCCAGATCTCAAGGAGCGGATTCAATCTGTTCTCGAAAACCTTCGAAGTTCGATATAACTTGTAAAATGTTCATCGAATCGGGAAGGAGTAGTACAGTTGTTCGGTTTCGATAGAGCAATGGGAGGTAGTTTGCGTCGTATGAGTATGGGACAAGAAAACGAAGCGGTTGTGATGGGGAAGCGCTGCTTACCTCGATGCGGCAAGTTTCGGCGGCGATGGCATCGGCCTCAAAGGCAAGAGACCTCGGCGCCACCTCCGGCTTCTCTGTGGAGCTCGCCGACGCGCAGCGGCACAGATCGAGGGGCGACTGCGGGCTCGCCCTCCTCTTCATCACCGCCGGCTCTTCCTCAAGCGGCGCCTCCACGATCCGCGGGAGCCGCACCATCAGCGACCGCTTGATTCGCCTCCCCCACTCGTCCGGTACCTTCTCGGCCGCGGAGGTGGACGTATCCGCGTCCTCGTCGGCCTTCGCCTCCGGCCTGGGGCGGCGCCGGCGTATGCCGAGGAGAACCTCGGCGGGGAGGCGGGGGTCGAGAAGCGCTTTACCGACCCAATAGCCGGGGTCTTCGGAGAAGGAAAAGGCAGCGCCGCTGCCGGAGCCGACCATGGCGGAGGAGGTTGGTGTAAGGATGATGACGACCGAGAGAGAGAGGCAGACAGCGAGAGCAAATGGCGTGCGCTTAACGTGGGAATTGTATATATAGAGAGCAGATGCTTGATTTATTTAATTTGCTGTAAAAAAAAGAAAAAAAAAAGAAAAGAACCAAAAAACAAATAAATTAAAAAGACTAAAAAGTCCTTTACGAAATTTTTTATTTAAATGTAAAAGTTTTATCATCTTACTCGTTACTTATTAATATTGTTAATCCTAGGAGAGTGATTAGCAATGATAAAATTATAACAATGAATAAAAATCCGTCTTCCAAAATTATAAAGATTTTCGAAATATTTATTCTACTGCTCTAGCTATCAATTGAGTCTTTGGAAAGAAAATATCACTTTTTTACAATAATATTACTAATCCATGTAATAAGATAATAAATATATATTAACATTGTTAATTTATCTCGTAAAATAATATGCGCTATGTTTTTTTTAATTATTATTTATTAATTTTGAAGCTCTAAAAGCATCCTAAAATAAAGTATTTAAAGTTATAATGTCAAATCTGTTTACATGAAAGAAAAACAAATTAAGAACTTGCATACGATGGTGAATAGTAAATATATATATAGAATTTATTCAAATAAGTAAAAAGTTAGTTCTTTACTTTTGTGGAGGTATTGGCTCTGTGCAATTTACTAATAGACTTTAGCGTAAAAGTTTTTCATAATTTATCCCTTTTACTACGATTCAAAAGCAAAATGATAGAAATCACTAGATTGATAGATTTTAAGCTTTTATCCAAAGAATAAAAATAGTCGTTCCCTTGCGATGGCTTATTGACTAGAGCAACGCAAGTGCTGCTATAGATGGATAAAAGTTGATTCTCAATGTGAGATTTAAAATTTTCACTCGGATTCAAAAACTCTCAGTTGTTCTGGTCAACGGATCAAGAGATATAGCTCTCCGTGATTTACTTCCTTTCATCATCACCGAGGGATCGACGGTGAGGTGCTGAGGGCGAGTCTAATCACCTTTTGATACATAAGAATAAAAATAGTCTTGTCCCCATGGGAATGACACGTTGGTTAATTCGGTACAAATTTACGCGATAGAGCAAGGATTGATCCCTAAGCTGGATGGAAAAATCATGCGGAAGTGTTTGCCCCTCCACCGTACTAGCCACCGTGACTGAAGTTATAGATCACTTACGATTTAATCTCTTTCCTCGCTATGAGATCGACGAGAGAGGGACTTGGAGGAGGGTTTCCCCTTTTTGCACCAAAGAATAAAAATAGCCTTGGCCCTACGGAATGGACATATAGATGTTACACAATAGAACAACGGATTAATCCCTGTAAATGTGAGGATTACATCTCTTCATGTGTTGATTACTAGTCTCAGGAGTCAAAGATCCACTATAATTTACCTCTCTTATGATGGTCCGCAAGCGGACTGATAAGGGTCGCTAGATTGATGAATTCAACCTTTTGCATAGTAAAAAAAAATAGCTCTGCTCCTGGGGCATCGCGTAATTGGTAGGGTACCACTAAAGTAAAATTAGACACCCGTAGTTTAAGCCTCAACTACGGCGAATTTGCTAGATTTATCCTCCAAATGGGATGCGCATTAAAGGATGCTAGAATGGATTGTCCGCTATGTGCATTTTTCGATTTATTCAAGTGGCTGGGGGAAACTTCCGTGGGGCGAGTCAACCATCTTAAAATTAGTCAAGTATAAGACTTGGATACCTAGTGCCACTAAAAAATAGAATAAAAATAGCCCAACGTACGAGGGTCAATCTCCAAAAGATGCAAAACTTTTTGAGTGTCTACCCTCTTGTGTGTGCTAATTTTTGATTGGATAAAAATACCCTTTATGATTTACCTCCTTTCATATAGTTGTAGGACCAACGGTGAGGGATGTCTGGGATGAGTACATCATCTTATACCCCAATATGAAAAATAGTCTGATCCTCACGTCACGAGAGGAATAAACGGCTAGTACGAATGGTAGAATTGTTCTAAGGAGCAACAGTCAATTTCCGGAGGTTATAAAATTTTTCGAGATGTCTATCCTTCTGTCGTACTAATTCTTAGTTGGGTAAAAATGTCCCTCGTGATTTATCTCCTTCATCTAGCTATGAGACTGACTATGAGGGACGTCTGAGTTGAGTGCATCCCCTTTTGTCCTAAAGAATAAAAATAGCCTGCCCTCCTATCACACTAGCTCTCAGCTAGACAAAAATATCTTCGTGATTTACCTTTTTTATCATGATTGTAGGACCAATCGATAGGGACATTTGGACGACAGATTCACCTTTTACAACAAGAGTAAAATGACCCGGAATATGATGCGGTGGTAAAATTAAAGATGAACTTCTCAACAAATAATGGATTAAATTTCGATTACAGTTTCTATATGATAAATGAGAGGAGATTTTGGACATTGAAAAATTTCAGTGAGCTCCGTGTACTTACTGAATTTATCTGGAATATCGGTGGGATCGAATGAGTGAAAAATCATTTTGAATTTTTGGATTATCAAATAAAAATAAAAATATTTCATAAAACTAATTTTTTTGTAATTTTTTTTTATATATTTGAGATGCATAAAAACTTCAGTCGTTCAGCACGAACCTTCTATCGATGACAACGTGTGAGTATTTCAAAATAATAAAATTTTAAAAAAATCTAATTTATTATTTTTCTATAGTAGGAGAGGATTAAGAAAAAGTCAATGAATGACTCTTATACACTCAAGTGAGATTTCAGACAAAAACGATTTCAGATGAGGGGTCTAAATTTTGTCCTGATTTCAAATGAATTTTTTCCTATTTTATTACCGTATCAAGGAATTTTATTCCTCCGTGATTTATCTCTCTCTCGTCAGCACCCTGGAACGGATGACAAAAGACTACTAGTTGGATAGATTCCCTACTTTTGTAGAGAACTCAGACAAAAAAGCTCAAAAATAAGTTAGTAATGAGAAGAAGAAAAATTAGATAGCATTTGATTCGTAGATTTTTTTAAAATAAAAAATAAAAAATTATGAGAAATGATATTTAATTGATATTTTTCATTTTCGTTTTTCAAAAAATAAAAGAATATTTTTTGAAAAATATAAAAAAATATTTTTTATTTTCTAGAAATAAAAATAAAAATAAAAAATGAAAAAAAAAATACGAATCAAATGCCCCTTAATTACCTTTTCTTATCTCAAACATTAATCCGAAAATAAATAAAACAGTCGTCACTCCTGTTCAAGTGTAATTATGCAGATGTTATAATCACTTGGACGTTCATTCAAACAAAATCAATCGACTAATTAAAACTGCCAATTTAATTAATGAATCTGATTAAATCCGTGTGGGTCTATATTATCGGATTTAAAATTGACTAATTAATCTATCTTAATTTTTGCTGATGATTTATATATAGTATTGACTAAATCTTTTTGGGCCGTTGATTTAGATAATCACCTAATCAAAGATGACGAAGAACGAAATATAATTTATATTTTTTAATTTAATTTTAAATAATACAATAAATTTTTTTTTGAAGATTTTAAAATGTAATTTAGTTTAATATTTAATTTTATTGTATTATCTTTGGTACAATTATAAAATTTTGTTTATTTTGAAATTTATTTATTTATAATTGTATCAATCGGGACGATCGTCGCTGTCAATTAATGAGATTGTAGTGGAGGGTCATCTGTAACTACGATGATTGTACCGACAATTGATGGTTGCGGTGACAATCAACGACTGACATCGTCGACTAGATGATTGACGATCAGTGACGGTCGACCAACGATTGAGCCAGTGCCTCGATGGCCAATGGTGGTTGGTGGGCGATTACCGATGACGACCAACGGTTGATGGCCAACTGCTAACGATGAGGATCAATATTCCTTCAGTATCATTATTCGATACAACAAATGTTGTCTCCGTGGAGATGACATGGTGGCTAAGACACGACGATACTTGCAGAAGTGACATGGATTGATTTTGAATGAGATCTAAAGCTCTTTTCTGGATTCAGATGATCCCCACGTGTCTTGACCACCATGTCAATGCTCATAGGACCCTCCGTGATTTATCTTCCTTACAATAGTTGTGAGACAAATCGATGGGGCCGTTAGTTGATGGTTGTAATGCAGATAGCAATAGATGTTTTCATGTTTTACAACCAGGAAGACATGAGAGCGATCCCCGTAGGTTTTAATGTATCTTTTGGTCGAATTTGAATGCTGAAAAATAATTGAAGATTGTAAATGAAAACTTACAATGATTCATTAGAATTTTCGCGTTTTCTAGATCTATAGAGAAAACAATTTCTACTCGCCTTCTGAGAAACGATCACGATCGTTTAAATCGATAAGTTTCTTCTCTTTCACGAGTCAAGTTCCATCCGCATCTCAACTTTCTCGGAACTCTCTGTTCTCTCCGATAATCTATCGATGACTCATACACAACACTTCACACTCTCCGACAGCCCTCGCTCTAGCATAGTCTTCTTCCCCAAAAGAGTGTAATGCTATAATGCATGCACTTCGTGCAGTGCGTGTACAACAGTTAAAACTGCTTACAATCCCATCCTACGAAATGAAGAATTTCACCGTTGGATAAGTACAAGTTACTCAGAGAAACAAAATGGGATTCTAATTTCACAAACATATTTACTAAAAAAAATTAAAAATACCTGCCAAATCAAAATACAATTATTCTATTCATGGAAATGCAATTTTCTATAGGAATTCAGTATCCTTGAGATAGGCAATTGAACTACACACCAAACAGTTGTGATAAGAGTTTTTCGTAAAAATTAAGAATCTGTCCAACTAGCAGTCCTCTGCTATTCGTCTCAGGATACTGGCGAAAAAAAGATAAATCGCGAGAGGACAAAATCCCTTGATATGGTGGTAAAATAGAGGGGTTCATCTGAAATCAGGAGAGATTTTAGACTCCTCGTTCGGTATTAAATCCTGTCTATTTTACAAGTAACATCTCGTTTTACCATCGCGTAATTTCCGTGAAGACGTGATAAGGGCTTCCTCTTTAGTATCGAAGAAAATATTGATCCATGTGATAATCCATATAACGACGGACTTAGTGGATGTTATGTATATATAGATCCATCATCTCGAAAAGTTCAGTTAAACTAAATCAACATTGATTCAGACTCGATTATTCTGACTCTTCAATTAAGGTGGCAATTAAGAGAAGATAGCTTTTCTCATTATTGCTCTCTTGTTTTATGTGTGTTTTTTTTTTATTTTTCTACGCTTTATTGTTCAGATTTTGACATGAAAACTTTTGTCAAAGATCGTTTTGGACTCTCTCCTAATTCTCTATTCTATCTTCAGATATAAAAATCAATTCTTATAGTAAAGAGGACAATCGATTTATGACTTATATGGTCTTGTCAGAGAAGAGATCAGTCTTTCTTCAAATCCATAACTCGATCGTTGAGTGATCAGTACGTTGGAGAAAGTCAAATGGGCGGCTGATGTTAATGGTGAGTGAAAGACAAAATCTTTTCAAAGCAGCATCAATGCGAGAAAAACGACTAACAAAAATGTTCGAAACGATCGCAGCAATCGACTAATTTACAAACAAATTCTTCTTGAAAGTGACAATGGAGAGTCCCCTTCTCAACTCTTTATTAAGGTAGAATAAGATTGGAATTGTCCCTGCGAAAATGACACGGTGACAAAGGCACGATAGTATTTATAGAAGTGGTATGAATCGATTCCGAAGGAAGTCTAAAATTCTTTTTTGAATTCAGATGCCCCCTACGTATCATGACCACCACGTCAAGGTCTATAGAGCTATCCGTGATTTATCTCCCTCACAATAGTCGTGAAGCAAGCCGGTGAGAGCCGCTATATTGACGATTTCAACTTTTTACAGAATAAGATTTGAATTATTGGAGAACCATCAGAGTTTTACATTGAAAAGGCATAAAAAAAACTAAGGGCTTCTACGATGAAAATATATATCTGGTACAAGATTTTTTGAGGATTTATATTTGAAGTGAATAATATTATATTATTTATGAAGATATATGAATCTTATTTATACTAAATAATTGATATCATAATTAATGATCCATATCGAACCATGAGTCTGAAGGAAATAGAGACTCTCGTATCTTAATCAAGAGAATTAGATACCAGATAAAAAGTTCAATTGAATCAAGAAAATTAGACAATTGACAAAAAAAATTCAATTGAGTTAGGAGAATCAGATAGTTAACAGAAAGCCCTGGTGAGTTGAGGATCGAACATCAAACAGATAAAGTCCTTAAAAAATGAATGAATTTAGGGGGAGACCTAATGTGATACTTCGTTTGAAAAAAAAAATTATTGAAAGAACAATCAAAACCTCACATTGAAAAATATACAAAAAAATATCATGAATTTATTATAGGGATCTCGGTGAGCGCTAGAGGAGGGGGGGGGGGGAGTGAATGATGCATTTTTATTGCTTTGATGGATTTCGATCGTGCTTGCGTTTACAATCGTTATTAGCGCAGCGGAAATAAAGATAATAAAGCAATAACAAAAATCCAAGCACACAAACACAACAATATAATATAGTTCGGAACCTTGGATTGAGCTCAAATGAGCTTTAGCAATGCAAACACCATCACTAATTAAACACTCCTTCTCGAAAAACACTCTGGAGGTGGAGGAAACCTCTTACAGTAGATTACAAAAGTAATACAAAACAAATACAAGCAATTACAAGTGAAATATACAAAAACACGTAAAGAAAACTTTACAAATGTGTTTTTGGATGCTTACTTGTTTGGTTGCTTGAACTGCACTTGGAGACCCTGAATTGCACCAACAAATCGTTCCAAATCGCTCTAAAGAACCATGCCAAAATCCCTCTCCTCGAGCTCTTTTTAAAACTGCAACTCGGGCTGGATTCCGCTTATCAGTCGACTGCTCCTGTAGCTGTTGTCTCACAACGACTCGATCCACGCTGGACAAGTTCCAACGGATAGACCATCAGTCGACTGATCATGTCTCCACTCGGCTGTCAAACCCTAACAGTCGACTTGGAAACATTTTGTGTCCGCGACATCAACCATCAGTCGACTGCCAGCATTGGGCAAGACCGACTCGTGCCATTAGTCATTTGCCGAAGGCCATTTCACGCAATCGAACGCCAATCAACTCCTAGCGATCGATTCATAATCCCAAATGACCGCCAAGTCGACTCGGCTGCCAAGTTTCAAAATATTTGACTAGTCAACTGGTCCATAACCCCAGTCGACGGACAAACCTCAAACATGAGATTTAACCCTAAGTATGATGCTCTCATACTTGCTAGACCACCCTTAACCTAGATATTAGCCTTCTAGTCACCTCCGTCAGTCTCATACCTATCAGATCCCTCCAAGTTATTCATAACTTGTTCATCCATATGCTAGCCTTCAGGTGCTTCCATCGGCTATTATCATACTAAGTTGATCTATACCGCAAAGGCACATTTGAGCTTACGCTGTCAAGACACACGCTTGACTTTACGCCGTCAAACCATTGGACTTATGCTGCCAAGACTATCGCTTGGACTTTACGCCTCCAATATCAACCCTTGGACTTTTCTAATTGTCAAGTACCAATGACTTGGACTTTCCTTGTCAATTCATATTGGACTTTCCGATTGCCAAGACTCAAACTTGGACTTCTCTTGCTAATCCATGTTGGACTTTCCAATTACTAAGACCCATGCTTGGACTTTTCATGTCAAGACCCATGCTTAGGCTTTCCATTGCCAAGTACCTAAGACTTGGACTTTTCATACCAAGTACACAAGACTTGGACTTTCCTTGTCAAATACACAAGACTTGGACTTCTCCATTATGGTCAACTCCAAGTCAATCATCTAGTTAATTCATTGTTAAACAATGGTCATACTATCGTTAAATATTAAAATCCTACTCAAGTCTGGTCAATCATAATTTGGGTTGATTGCACCAACAATCTCCCTAAAACATTGTCAAATATCAAAATACTATTCGAGGTCGATTGCACCAACATTTATAAGATGAAAAAAATATTTCTATTGATATAAGATCTTTTTAGTACAGTAAAAAATAAAACTATAAAGATTTAGATTCAAAGTTTATATTATCATACTATCATGAAAATATATAAATTTTATTTGATCGTAAAATGACTAGTGTCTTCGAGAAGATTTATACAGAAAAAAAAAAAACTTAAATATCTAGAGAATGAAAATGGAAGATCAGACTAAAAATACATTCCTACTAATTTATTTATTTATTTTTCAATAATTATTCACACTCCTATATATTAGGATAGGATATATAGTTCGATTATGTTCGATCTTGGGTTATTATATATTTATAAGATTTTTTTTTAAAAAAATGAGATAGCATATTAAAAATTAATAATAAATAAATAAAATTTCATTTATAGAGTAAGAGTTCAATCTTTTCAAAAGATCATTTTTTTAAAATTTAAATTTTCGAAGAAATTCGAAAAATTTAAAAACGAAAATCAAAATCTTACGCTAAGTCAATGTCTATATTAATATGATCTTGCCGCCGTTTTCATTCTTGTTTCCAGTTTTCTTCTCTTCTCTGTTTCCAGTTTTCTTCTTTTTCTTTGCCGTCGGCTTCTCTATTTCGGTCAATGACATGAACCAGCAGGATGAGGCGGCGTGCGCGGCGTGCCAGTTCATGCGCCGCAAATGCCCGCCGAATTGCATATTCGCGCCTTATTTCCCGGCGACCAGCCCGTCGTTCGCCTACGTTCATCACATCTATGGGTGCAGCAATGTCGGGAAGATTTTACGGAGCATACCAGTCGAACAGCGCAGGATGGCGGCGGAGTCGCTGGCGTTCGAGGCTGAGGCGCGCGTCCACGACCCTATGTTCGGATGCTTCGGCTACATTTGTCTCTTGCAGCAGCACCTCGCGGAGATGGACAGCGGCATACAGGAGACCGAGGCCCAGATTTCCGCCGCCGGCTATCAGCCGCTGCCGCTGGAGCAGCATTGGCTCCAGATGCCTCAATTGACGACGATGATGCCGCGTCCGCATCACGAGCAGCCAGACGATTTGCTGCAGTTTACAGCCACCGCCTATCCATCGATGCCTCAGGCAGAGCCGATTCCACAGCCGATGTCGGAGATGCTTCCGATCTCTTCGATGATGCCGCAGCAGGATGACCCGCAGTTGATGACAGACGTCCATGATTTCGCCGCCGAGCTCGAGGATCTCCTCGGTGCTGGCGACATTCAGGAGGCCGAGGCCCAGATGCCACCGCTGGAGCAGCATTGGATCCAGATGCCTCAGACGACGACGACTACGGTGCTGCCGCATCATGAGCAGCCAGATGATTTGCTGATGTCTCCAGGCGCCGCCTATCCATCGACGCCTCAGGCAGAGCCGATGTCGGAGATACTCCCGATCTCTTCGACTCTGCCGCAGCAGGATGACCCGCAGTTAATGACAGACGCCGAGGTCCAAGATTTCGCCGCCGAGCTCGAGGATCTCCTCAGCTAGATTTCCGGCGTCGGAGTGGTCAACGCCAAAAGAATTGTTGCTGACGTCAACAATTTCTAATTGTTTTTTTCGTTTATTATTATTATTTTATTTTGATAGAACATTATTATTTTTTACATAAATACGATCAATTTAATTACAGTTTATTATTATTATTATTATTATTATTTACAACTTATCCTTAATCCTAAATTTGTGCATGTCTATTTTATTCAAAAAAATTATATTAGAATCTCCAATGGTAAAGCTGTGGTCTGTTTATTTTTCGCTATAAAAAAATCACAATAAATTTTTCATGAGTTTTATTTTATTTTTCAAATATTCATAAAATATAACATAAAAATAATTAAATATATTATATTTAATAAATTATTTTTTCACTAAACTAGGACTCGAGTTTAGTGAAAAAATAAGTTTGTTTTGTCAAACATAAAAAAGGGGAGATTGTTGGTACAATTGGCCCAGGTCATGATTGACCAGGACTTGAGTTTGACTCGAGTGTTGTTTTGATGTTTGACAAAATGATTTAACATTGATGTCGGTTAATATGTTTTGAGGAGATTGTTTATACAATCGACCCGGGTTATAATTTACAGGACTCGAGTTTGACTCGAGGGAGACTTTGATGGTTGACTAGGGTTGACCCTGTGATTATGGGAAAGTCCAAGCATGAGTCTTGGCAAGGTAAAGTCCAAGTCATGGGTACTTGGCATGGAAAGTCCAAGTGGGACACTTGGCATTTGGGAAAGTCCAAGTCTTGAGTACTTGGCACAAGGGAAGTCCAAGCATGGGTCTTGGCATAGAAAGTCCAACATGGATTGACAAGGGAAAGTCCAAGCTTGAGTCTTGGCATTTGAGAAGTCCAAGGGGTTTGATATTGGCGGCGTAAAGTCCAAGGGTGGAGTCTTGGCAGCATAAGTCCAATGGTTGGCGACGTAAAGTCCAAGCGGAGTCTTGGCGGCGTAAGTCCAATGTGCCTTGGCGGTGTAGACACCGTTAATATGACATAGCCGATGGAAGCATCTGAAGGCTAGCGCGATGAATAAACAAGTCATGGATGACTTGGAGGGATCCGAGAGGCGTGAGGCTGATGGAGGTGGCTAGAAGGCTTAGGTCTAGGCTAAGGGTGGTCTAGCAAGTATGGGGGGAACCATACTTAGGTTAAAACCTTATTTTTGAGGTCGAATGATCGACATTATGGCCGTTTGATCGCCATGAATCGACTGCAGTTCGACCGCCGCTTAAGAGCCGAAATTGCTCTCGCACCGATCGCTCATCGAGCACCAATCGATGTCGACGCAATGATCGCGCAAGGACGCAATGATCGCTACCAACCGCGAGCACAGAATGCTCCGTAGCCGACTACGCGGCTGGCAGTCGACTGCCAAGAGATCTGTTGGAGTTTTTCCAGCGTGGATCGACCCGTTGTCTCACGACAACAGTGGCATCAGTCGACTGGTGACTTATGACAGTCGACTGATCGGCGGAAATCCAGCCTGACGCAGGTTAAAAGCAGTTGTTCGTGGAGGGTTTGAAGCAAGTGTTCTCTTGGGCGATTTGAAGGGGAATAGTTAGTGCTCTTCCAGTCCTTCAAGGCTAGTCCAAGGCAACCAAAAGCAAGCAATCTAAAGACATTTGTAAAGTGATTTCTTTACTTGTATTGCATTTTATTTCATTGTAATTGCTTGTTGTACTTAGTTTATTATTGTAAACTATTGTACGAGATTTCTTCACCTCCGACTTGTATCGAGAAGGAGTATTTGTGATTAGTGAGTATGTGTGCATCACTAGAGCTCTTTGGAGCTCGATCCGTGGAGTAGGAACCGTTCAGTTCCGAACCACGTTATATCCTTGCGTTTGTGTGTTTGTATTTTCGTTATTGCTTTATTATTTTTGTTTCCGTTGCGCTAACGAAAATTGTAGACAAGCACGCGAACGATTTCCATCAACGTACGACAACGTGCTATTCACCCCCCCCTTTAGCATCCAATCGATCCTAACAAGTGGTATGAGAGCGAGGCCGCTCTTCAAGGTTTAACAACTAAGGGAGCACGCTAGAGGGTGAAGATGGAAGTCCAAGAACAACTAGGATGAGACATTAACACACCGGTGCCCTACACCCTATACGGACGAGAAGGCTTCAATTCTTGGAAGAGAAGAATTGAAGATTTTTTGATGATGAGAGACCTTGAGGAATGATCCTTATTAATGGAAGGATTTGAATATCCAAAAGGACCAAAGGGTGGCTTCCTCAAGAAGAAGAAATGGAGTGAAGAACAACTCCAAAGATTTGAGAAAAACAAGAAGGTAATCGATTTCATTTTTGATTTAATTCCTAATGACTTGTTGTGTAGCCTAGGTGAGTGCATAGATGCCAAGGAGCTATGGAGCGATTTGGCCAAGCTTCATGAAAATTCATCATCAATCCAAGAAGAAGAAGAAGAGGAGGAGTGCTCACCCTCTCAAGCTCAAGCAAGTACATCGCCATCTGAAGAGCTTGAGGATTTGGAAGTTGATAGGGAATCAATTTCCGAATCGGTGGAAGAAGTGGAAAAGACATCCACCTCTAGAATTGAGGGGGAGGAAGTTAGACCATCCACTTCGGAGCAAGAGAAAAGTCAAGAAGAAGCTTCTACTTTCGGTCAAGAAGAAGAACAAGCTCAAGTTTCCGCCACGGTCCTAGGCAACTCAAACATATCAATTTATAATAAAAATCATATCATATGTTTCGAGTGTAGAGAAGCCGGACACTACAAGAGCAAGTGCCCAAAGAAAGAAAAGAAAGCTCCTCCGGCACCTAAAAGTCAACAAAAATCAAAGGATGCCGGTTCCCCAACAACCAAAAGCAAGAAGCAAGTGGTTTGCTTCAAATGTCGGCAACCGGGACACTACCGTAATCAATGCCCAATGGGGAAGGAGAAGAAGACTCAAAGAGGAGCATCACAAGTAGGGGGAGCTAAGGCAAACCCTAAGGTATATCGCCTTAATAATGCTCCTTCAAATTTTTATAGTCAAAAGCATGCTAGGAATAATTTTAATAGTCTTGCTATTTATCATAAAGAGCATGCTAGAAATAAAGAATTTTGCTTATGAGCCAAAAATATTTACCTTTCAAAGAAGGAGAAATTTGGGACTAATGTCCCTAAAAATATCTTATCTAAGGACAACCCTAGGTCAAACAAGTCTAGAAAAATTCTACCTAGGGAAACAATTAGAAAGGTACAAGAACACTTAGACCTCAACCCTAAATGGACTAGGCATATGCCTAGAAAGAACTATGCCCAAGGATTAAATCAAAATTCTAAAATTGGGCAATTAGAATTAGAGAACCAAGCCTTGAGGTCAAGGCTTGAAAAATTAGAAAAGACCCTCAATAAGATGCAAAATCAATTTCAAGGGTCTAATGGTCAAAGTCAAGGGTCAAAACCTCAAAGTCAACATCTAGGATCTAAGAAACAAAAGTCAACTAAGGGCAAGAATGGTTTGGGTCACAAACCTAAGCCTAAGGTGGCTTATAATAGTGTTTCATTTGATTATGGAACACTAACTAGGTCTAGGAAAACCAAGGTTACTAGGGAAATTATCCCTAAGAGTAACCATGGTAAGTGCCTAGTGGCTAGGGTTTCAAGGAAACCTAGGATGACCACTAAGAAGGTTACTAGGGAGGCAATCCCTAAGGTTAACCTAGGTAAGACCAAAATGACCAAGGCTACCAAGCCTATGAGGGTCATTAGGAAGGTGTCGAGGGAGGTCATCCCTAAGGAATACCTAATTAACCCTAGGAGCTCAAATAGGTTTTGGGTTCCTAAGAGCATGATTGATTCATGCTAGATGGGTAAGGGTGTGCCAACCTGGATTGGATGGGTAGTTAACTCAACCATAGTAAAAGTGACACTTTAGGATATTTTCAAGGTTATGGGTATCTTGTAAATAGGATTATTTTTAATCCTAAAAGATTTTAGGATGTGCCAATGCATTTTTGAAATTATGAAAAATCAATTAAATTGACACAATCTAGGATTAGAGGTCATAGTGTGCTACTTTGGGTTTTTGGCACATTTGGGAGAATTTAGGTTTTATGACAAAAATATGATTAATCCCAACAAATGACAACTAATATTAAAATTTAGGTATTACTATACCTATGTATTTTATATGCCATGCTTTGATTGTCATATGTCATATCATGACATCATGCTTATTTCTATCATTTATATGTCATGAGTATGCTTAGGTTTTAGGTAAATGTCATGTGTTTTAGATTTTATCATATGCCATGACATCATGATCATTGGCCATGCTCTAATAATGCTATTATTTATGCCATGATCATACATTCATGCATTAACTTGATTGAAAATTGATTTAAGGACTATGACATGACTTAGAGTCCTATTTATAAGGGAATCAAGTAGGGTTGCCATAGAAAAATACATGAAATCCTAGATTAAGGAGAAAAAAACCAACATCTCACATCACATTGACATGTATGTGTATTTATACACCCTAGATACATGTGAGATGATAGGATATGAGTTAAGTTCAAGGTGCATAGTTTTTGCATCTAGATGAACTCAAACTCATCTTTAACCAACAAGTGGATCATTAGGAAAGCTTGTGTACAAGTCATGTACATAGAGCCCAAGGGATATGATTCAAAATAAGGTTTTGAAAACATTTTAAAATCATTTTAGAAAACCTTGGTGAAGCCTATTTTTTGATAGCAATCACCATTGATGAGATTGATACAAAGTAAGCTAAAACATTGAAGTTTTTCTTCACTTTTGAATTTTGTATCAATTTTAATATTTTATGGGTAAAATAATTTTCAAATATGTTTCACCCATTGTATTGACTATAAGTAATATACGTATGAAGTTTCACGATTTTTTAAAATACATAGAATTACTTATGATTTTCTGAAATTCAATTCTGATAGCTAAAATTCGAGAATTTTATCATCGATCGCCACCGCAATGATCATTGATGAAGGGCGTCAATCGATTTACAGAGTCGATCGCCAGTCCGATTTTGGGTTAACAAGGTTTGTTTAGCCCGTGTTCAGCTATGGTAAGGGTTCCTAACTACTCCTAACCCTAGGATATGCTTTGGGAAGCATTATTAAGGGTGAAAATCCATTGGATTTGGATTAGGATAGGAGTTAAGATAATGTATCAACTTTAAGGTGTGGGAGAGTTCATGTTTGAACTTTTAACCTTATTTTTGATGGTTTAGAGTTCCTATAGGCTTAGGGACTTCCCAAGGACATTGTTGGTGCAATGGTCAAGGAGGAGCAAGCCTTTAGGGGGAGGTATCCATCTTGGGATGATGGATGTATTTTTTCTCCTTGAGGAGGAGAAGTTATGGGGAGAATGTCATCAATTGGAAAATTGATGGGTTTTTGAGAGACCCAATTTGGAAATTGGGAGAGTGAATAGGATTGCCTCTCTTGAGTGATATGAGACTTATCACTAGGAAGATGGTAGACATCCTAGGTATTTTTGGACCAAGGGAGAGATTGTAAGATCTCATTGGGACATGAGACATTGACCTCCTTAGAGAGATAACCTTTTTGATGTATGTCAAAAATGGGGAGAAATTTAAATTATCAATTTGGAAAATTGGTAAGGGAATTTGAGTTAGGAGCCTAACTCAAGATTTGTTTTGTCAACATCAAAAAGGGGGAGATTGTTGGTGCAATCGGCCCAGGTCACGATTGACCAGGACTCGAGTTTGACTCGAGTGTTGTTTTGATGTTTGACAAAGTGGTTTGACATTGATGTTTAACATTGATGTCGGTTAATATGTTTTGGGGAGATTGTTTATACAATCGACTCGGGTTATAATTGATAGGACTCGAGTTTGACTCGAGGGAGACTTTGATGGTTGACTAGGGTTGACCCTGTGATTATGGGAAAGTCCAAGCATGGGTCTTGGCAAGGTAAAGTCCAAGTCATGGGTACTTGGCATGGAAAGTTCAAGTGGGACACTTGGCATTTGGGAAAGTCCAAGTCTTGAATACTTGGCACAAGGGAAGTCCAAGCATGGGTCTTGGCATGGAAAGTCCAACATGGGTTGGAAAGGGAAAGTCCAAGCTTGAGTCTTGGCATTTGAGAAGTCCAAGGGGTCTGATATTGGCGGCGTAAAGTCCAAGGGTGGAGTCTTGGCAGCATAAGTCCAATGGTTGGCGGCGTAAAGTCCAAGCAGAGTCTTGGCGGCGTAAGTCTAATGTGCCTTGGCGGTGTAGACACCGTTAGCATGACATAGCCGATGGAAGCACCTAAAGGCTAGCGCGATGAATGAACAAGTCATGGATGACTTGGAAGGATCCAAGAGGCGTGAGGCTGATGGAGGTGGCTAGAAGGCTTAGGTCTAGGCTAAGGGTGGTCTAGCAAGTATTGGGGAACCATACTTGGGTTAAAACCTCATTTTTGAGGTTAGCAGTCGACTGACATTATGACCTGTTCGACTGCCATGAGTCGACCAGAGTTCGACTACCACGACGATCGACTCGATTGCGAGCCGAGAATGCTCCGTAGCCGACCGTGGCGGTCGACTCTGCGCATTGCGGGCAGCGATCGCCAATGTTAGCGATCGCCAAGAGATCCGTTGGAGTTTTTCCAGCGTGGATCGACCCATTGTCTCACGTCAACAGTGGCATCAGTCGACTGGTGACTTATGGCAGTCGACTGATCGGTGGAAATCTAGCCCGACGTAGGTTAAAAGCAGCTGTTCGTGGAGGGTTTGAAGCAAGTGTTCTCTTGGGCGATTTGAAGGGGAATAGTTGGTGCTCTTCTAGTCCTTCAAGGCTAGTCCAAAGCAACCAAAAGCAAGCAATCTAAAGGCATTTGTAAAGTGATTTCTTTACTTGTATTGCATTGTATTTCAATGTAATTGCTTGTTGTACTTAGTTTATTATTGTAAACTGTTGTACGAGGTTTCTTCACCTCCGACTTGTATCGAGAAGGAGTATTTGTGATTAGTGAGTGCGTGTGCATCACTAGAGCTCTTTGGAGCTCGATCCATGGAGTAGGAACCGTTCGGTTCCGAACCACATTATATCCTTGCGTTTGTGTGTTTGTATTTTCGTTATTGCTTTATTATTTTTGTTTCCGCTGCGCTAAAAAAAATTGTAGAAAAGCACGCGAACGATTTCCATCAACGTACGACAACGTGCTATTCACCCCCCCTCTAGCGTCCAATCGATCCTAACAAGTGGTATCAGAGCGAGGCCGCTCTTCCAGGTTTAACAACTAAGGGAGCACGCTAGATGGTGAAGATGGAAGTCCAAGAACAACTAGGATGAGACATCAACACACCGGTGCCCTACACCCTATACGGACGAGAAGGCTTCAATTCTTAGAAGAGAAGAATTGAAGATTTTTTTGATGATGAGAGACCTTGAGGAATGATCCTTATTAATGGAAGGATTTGAATATCCAAAAGGACCAAAGGGTGGCTTCCTCAAGAAGAAGAAATGGAGTGAAGAACAACTCCAAAGATTTGAGAAAAACAAGAAGGTAATCAATTTCATTTTTGATTTAATTCCTAATGACTTCTTGTGTAGCCTAGGTGAGTGCATAGATGCCAAGGAGCTATGGAGCGATTTGGCCAAGCTTCATGAAAATTCATCATCAATCCAAGAAGAAGAAGAAGAGGAGGAGTGCTCACCCTCTCAAGCTCAAGCAAGTACATCGCCATCTAAAGAGCTTGAGGATTCGGAAGTTGATAGGGAATCAATTTCCGAATCGGTGGAAGAAATGGAAAAGGCATCCACCTCTAGAATTGAGGGGGAGGAAGTTAGACCATCCACTTCGGAGCAAGAGAAAAGTCAAGAAGAAGCTTCTACTTTCGGTCAAGAAGAAGAGCAAGCTCAAGTTTCCACCACGGTCCTAGGTAACTCAAACATATCAATTTATAATAAAAATTATATCATATGTTTTGAGTGTAGGGAAACTGGGCACTACAAGAGCAAGTGCCCAAAGAAAGAAAAGAAAGCTCCTCCTGCACCTAAAAGTCAACAAAAATCAAAGGATGCCGGTTCCCCAACAACCAAAAGCAAGAAGCAAGTGGTTTGCTTCAAATGCTTCAGAATCGGGACACTACCGTAATCAATGCCCAATGGGGAAGGAGAAGAAGACTCAAAGAGGAGCATCACAAGTAGGGGGGGCTAAGGCAAACCCTAAGGTATATCGCCTTAATAATGCTCCTTCAAATTTTTATAGTCAAAAGCATGCTAGGAATAATTTTAATAGTCTTGATATTTATCATAAAGAGCATGCTAGAAATAAAGAATTTTGCTTAGGAGCCAAAAATATTTACCTTTCAAAGAAGGAGAAATTTGGGACTAATGTCCCTAAAAATATCTTATCTAAGGACAACCCTAGGTCAAACAAGTCTAGAAAAATTCTACCTAGGGAAACAATTAGAAAGGTACAAGAACACTTAGGCCTCAACCCTAAATGGACTAGGCATATGCCTAGAAAGAACCATACCCAAGGATTAAATCAAAATTCTAAAATTGGGCAATTAGAATTAGAGAACCAAGCCTTGAGGTCAAGGCTTGAAAAATTAGAAAAGACCCTCAATAAGATGCAAAATCAATTTTAAGGGTCTAATGGTCTAAGTCAAGGGTCAAAACCTCAAAGTCAACATCAAGGACCCAAGAAACAAAAGTCAATCAAGGGCAAGAATGATTTGGGTCATAAACCTAAGCCTAAGGTGGCTTATAATAGTGTTTCATTTGATTATGGAACACTAACTAGGTCTAGGAAGACCAAGGTTACTAGGGAAGTTATCCCTAAGAGTAACCATGGTAAGTGCCTAGTGGCTAGGGTTTCAAGGAAACCTAGGGTGACCACTAAGAAGGTTACTAGGGAGGCAATCCCTAAGGTTAACCTAGGTAAGACCAAAATGACCAAGGCTATCAAGCCTAGGAGGGTCATTAGGAAGGTGTCTAGGGAGGTCATCCCTAAGGAATACCTAATTAACCCTTGGAGCTCAAATAAGTTTTGAGTTCCTAAGAGCGTGATTGATTCATGCTAGATGGGTAAGGGTGTGCCAACCTGGATTGAATGGGTAGTTAACTCAACCATGGTAAAGGTGACACTTTAGGATATTTTTAAGGTTATGGGTACCTTGGAAATAGGATTGATTTTTAATCCTAAAAGATTTTAGGATGTGCCAATGCATTTTTGGAATTATGAAAAATCAATTAAATTGGCACAATCTAGGATTAGAGGTCATAGTGTGCTACTTTGGGTTTTTGACACATTTGGGAGAATTTAGGTTTTATGGCAAAAATATGATTAATCCCAACAAATGACAACTAATATTAAAATTTAGGTATTACTATACCTATGTATTTTATATGCCATGCTTTGATTGTCATATGTCATGTCATGACATCATGCTTATTTCTATCATTTATATGTCATGAGTATGCTTAGGTTTTAGGTAAATGTCATGTGTTTTAGATTTTATCATATGCCATGACATCATGATCGTTGGCCATGCTCTAATAATGCTATTATTTATACCATGATCATACATTCATGCATTAACTTGATTGAAAATTGATTTAAGGACTATGACATGACTTGGAGTTCCATTTATAAGGGAATCAAGTAGGGTTGCCTTAGAAAAATACATGAAACCCTAGATTAGGGAGAACAAAACCCACATCTCACATCACATTGACATGTATGTGTATTTATACACCCTAGATACATGTGAGATGATAGGATATGAGTTAAGTTCAAGGTGCATAGTTTTTGCATCTAGATGAACTCAAACTCATCTTTAACCAACAAGTGGATCATTAGGAAAGCTTGTTTACAAGTCATGTACATAGAGCCCAAGGGATATGATCCAAAATAAGGTTTTGAAAATATTTTAAAATCATTTTAGAAAACCTTGGTGAAACCTATTTTTTGATAGCAATCACCATTGATGAGATTGATACAAAGTAAGCTAAAACATTGAAGTTTTTCTTCACTTTTAAATTTTGTATCAATTTCAGTATTTTATGGGTAAAATAATTTTCAAATATGTTTCACCCATTGTATTGACTATAAGTAATATACGTATGAAGTTTCACGATTTTTCAAAATACATAGAATTACTTATGATTTTTTGAAATTCGATTCTGATAGCTAAAATTCGAGAATTTCAGTTATCAGTCGACTGCCACCTGTTGGCAGTCGACTGATGAAGGGCAGTTCGACTGATTTCTGTCAGGAGTCGACTGCCAGGTCTGATTTCAGGTTAACAAGGTTTGTTTAGCCCGTGTTCAGCTATGGTAAGGGTTCCTAACTACTTCTAACCCTAGGATATGCTTTGGGAAGCTTTATTTAGGGTGAAAATCCATTGGATTTGGATTAGGATTGGAGTTAGGATAATGTATCAACTTTAAGGTGTGGGAGAGTTCATGTTTGAACTTTTAACCTTATTTTTGATGGTTTAGAGTTCCTATAGGCTTAGGGACTTCCCAAGGATATTGTTGGTGCAATGGTCAAGGGGGAGCAAGCCTTTAGGGGGAGGTATCCATCTTGGGATGATGGATGTATTTTTTCTCCTTGAGGAGGAGAAGTTATGGGGAGAATGTCATCAATTGGAAAATTGATGGGTTTTTGAGAGACCCAATTTGGAAATTGGGAGAGTGAATAGAATTGCCTCTCTTGAGTGATATGAGACTTATCACTAGGAAGATGGTAGGCATCCTAGGTATTTTTGAACCAAGGGGGAGATTGTAAGATCTCATTGGGACATGAGACATTGACCTCCTTAGAGAGATAACCTTTTTGATGTATGTCAAAAAGGAGGAGAAAGTTAAATTACCAATTTGGAAAATTGGTAAGGGAATTTGAGTTAGGAGCCTAACTCAAGGTTTGTTTTGTCAAACATCAAAAAGGGAGAGATTGTTGGTGCAATCGGCCCAGGTCACGATTGACCAAGACTCGAGTTTGACTCGAGTGTTGTTTTGATGTTTGACAAAGTGGTTTGACATTGATGTTTAACATTGATGTCAGTTAATATGTTTTGGGGAGATTGTTTATACAATCGACCCGGGTTATAATTGATAGGACTCGAGTTTGACTCGAGGGAGACTTTGATGGTTGACTAGGGTTGACCCTGTGATTATGGGAAAGTCCAAGCATGGGTCTTAGCAAGGTAAAGTCCAAGTCATGGGTACTTGGCATGGAAAGTCCAAGTGGGACACTTGGCATTTGGGAAAGTCCAAGTCTTGAGTACTTGGCACAAGGTAAGTCCAAGCATGGGTCTTGGCATGGAAAGTCCAACATGGGTTGGCAAGGGAAAGTCCAAGCTTGAGTCTTGGCATTTGAGAAGTCCAAAGGGTTTGATATTGGCGGCGTAAAGTCCAAGGGTGGAGTCTTGGCAGCATAAGTCCAATGGTTGGCGGCGTATAGTCCAAGCGGAGTCTTGGCGGCGTAAGTCCAATGTGCCTTGGCGGTGTAGACACCGTTAGCATGACATAGCCGATGGAAGCACCTGAAGGCTAGCGCTATGGATGAACAAGTCATGGATGACTTGGAGGGATCTGAGAGGCGTGAGGCTGATGGAGGTGGCTAGAAGGCTTAGGTCTAGGCTAAGGGTGGTCTAGCAAGTATGGGGGAACCATACTTAGGTTAAAACCTCATTTTTGAGGTTGGTAGTCGATTGACATTATGGCCGGTTCGACTGTCATGAGTCGACCAGAGTTCGACTGCCATGAGTCGACCAGAGTTCGACTGCCGTTTAAGAGCTGAAATTGCTCTTACTTGGATCGCTCATTGGAGCGATCGATGTCGATTACTAATCGCCAAGGGACGCATAATCGATCGCCGCTTTAGCCGCGAGTACAGAATGCTCCGTAGCCGATTGGGCAGTCGACTACGCGACTAGCAGTCGACTGCCAAGAGATCCGTTGGAGTTTTTCCAGCGTGGATCGACTCATTGTCTTACGACAACAGTGGCATCAATCGACTGGTGACTTATGACAGTCGACTGATCGGTGAAAATCCAGCCTGGCGCAGGTTAAAAGTAGCTGTTCGTGGAGGGTTTGAAGCAAGTGTTCTCTTGGGCAATTTGAAGGGAAATAGTTGATGCTCTTCCAGTCCTTCAAGGCTAGTCTAAGGCAACCAAAAGCAAACAATCTAAAGGCATTTGTAAAGTGATTTCTTTACTTGTATTGCATTGTATTTCATTGTATTTCATTGTAATTGCTTATTGTACTTAGTTTATTGTTGTAAACTGCTGTATGAGGTTTCTCCACCTCTGACTTGTGTCGAGGAGTATTTGTAATTAGTGAGTGTGTGTGCATCACTAGAGCTCTTTGGAGCTCGATTCGTGGAGTAGGAACCGTTCGGTTCCGAACCACGTTATATCCTTGCGTTTGTGTGTTTGTATTTTCGTTATTGCTTTATTATTTTTGTTTCCACTGCGCTAACGAAAATTGTAGACAAGCACGCGAACGATTTCCATCAACGTACGATAATGCGCTATTCACCCCCCCTATAGCGTCCAATCGATCCTAACAAGCTTCAGTGATGCACACCACCACTAATGAATCTCTCCTTCTCGAAAAATGCTCAGGAGTAGAGCTGTCTAACGGGTCGACCCATGGCGGGGTGGGTCAATCCGTCATAAACCCAATATTTAGCGGAGATAGGCGGGCCGACCCGCCATCTCGGCGGATTGATAAATTTCCAACCCAACCCAACCCAAGGCGGGTTGTGGGTTAGGTGGGCCAATCTGCGGGCTACACAAATTTAAAAAATATATCTAAAATTACTGAGGTGTTGAGGGCTTGAGGTAATGATCTGTAAGACAGATAGAGTACCATGATTAAAAAAATAAGTATTTGAAGTAACTAAAATCTTATAATTGAGATTCAATTATCGACTTACAAAATTGAGTACCGATGTTTTTAATTCCTTTCCAATGTTCTATAATATTCAAATCTTGATAATATGTAAATGTAAATTTTTGCTCCTTCAAATAGAGATTCAATTAAGATTTTTTAGCCTGGGTAATTATTTGATTTTGATATATCATTATTTCCTATATTGATTAGAATAGTAGTAACAAGATAATAAAAAATAATTAGAGTATAAAAAATATTCTTTTGTTCTTTACTCTTAACTTCTTTTATACTTTGTCGAGGTATATATATAATATATCAAAAAATAAGATATCCCTGGTTAATTAATAAATTACTTTATTGAATTTTACAAGAATTTTAAAATTTTTTTTTGGATTTAAAGTTGAATTAATATGGTTACGGGGAAAGATTTAATAGGTTTATTAAAGCCTATTTGGATTATTAAGTTAATGAAGGGTTGATTAAGGGTTAATTTAGCTTAACCCTAAGGTTTAACTTCCTATAAATCCCTATCGCGATTTCCTCTTCTGGTGCGATCTTGTTTTCTCTGCCGCCGCATTCCCTTTCCTGAGCCCTTCTCCTCACGTGAACTGTCACCGCCTCCTCTTCGCCGTCCACCTCGTTCTTTGTGTACACGCCTCCGGGCCGCCGACACACGGCCGCATTGCGCGATGTTGTCACGGTCGCCACGCCAAAGACGCACGCGGCCCGATAAAGACCCTTGGTTGTCGACCCTCTCGTTGCCCTGCCCTCTGTCTTCCACTTTCTCGTGCTCTGCCTTCGCACACCGACGCCTCCGCCACTACAGATCTCACCGCACCGTGACTACCGGGCCGAGCTTCATCGGGATACAAGAGCATTCGCAGCATAGCGACTGCCCTTCGCATCGACGCCGCTGAACGCTCACGGCACCATTGCTGTCTCCCGCTCGATAGCAGGCAGAGATCTCCCTCCCTCCTGATGTCACCGGTGCACGACCACACCGTGCCACAATAATCCGATGCTGACTTTGCCTCGACCTGCTGTCAGCCTCTGCCCAGTCGCAATCAGAGTTTGACGACTAGTCGACCGTCAATTTGTTCCGACAACAAAGGATGTAAGGGCAGAATCAATTGTTTGATTAATCGAGGTTGTTGCTTCATGTTAATTAGCCAGTTTAGCTAATTAACTAATTTGGTCAACCAAAGTAAGGGATTAATCGTTTAAAACAATGGAGTTAATCTGATTAATCTATTATTAGGAGTAATTGGATGAATTTGGATTTAATTAATATGTTTAATCAAATAGTACGGTTTGAGTTTTTGGGGTAAACTGATATTTAATCAAGTGGTAATTAAACTTGGGGTTAATAAAGTTGATTACCTAAGCTGGTTATGATGAATTATATTTTGATACAACAGTGAGTGATCGGTTAAGTGGATAGCTTAATCCATTGGATTTTGGACTTGATATTAGGGTTGGCAATATAATATGGGTATATTATATTTTATACAGGTTTTGGTCACGAGACAGGTCCACGGGCGTGAAGATTTATATTATTTTGAGCATTTTACAGGCGGGTACTTTGACTTATCTTTTAAATATTGTCATGTTGATATGCGTAGTTGGCTATAGCTCATGGTAATTTTTACGTCTTATCTGCCCTTGTATGTCACTGTGTCATACTTGATGCGTGCATTTCTATCTTAGTTGATATTATCTTGATACCTGCCATGTGTACTTATTTTGGGAGTTGTGACATGCACTTGATTAGCTTTTAGATATACTTTTCCTGTATACTTAGGTCATTGATATATACTTATTTTTTTGTGCATATTATTTAGAGACGTATTTTGGTTGGTGTTACATGCTTTAGTGTCATGCACCATCTTACATGATTGCATGCTGGCTGGTCGGGGTTTCTTTGTAGTTGAGCCCGCAACCAGTTACATGATTTGCACACACAACCACTCATGGGTTAGTGGTACATCAGGAGGGTGTATGCAGTAGCTCTGTCAGGCTCCGCTGGTCCGCTCATGGGTAGCGGTGAGGCAGCGTGGTAGCAGACAGAGATCCCTCCTTTGGTCTATGACACCAGGAGATGAGAGCTTTGCTCCCCTACTCTGTTTGGGGTAGGAGGATAGGTGTACTCCGACAGCATCCTGTCCATCGGTCACTCAGGAGTAGTGATAGCATAGTGCACAATTGTCATAGCCCTACCCACTCGGCTTCACCATCGCGTGTGAGGCGACTGACTGGCGTTAGGGGTGACCATGTCATTTGCATCGCATACATATTGCATGGATGACATTTGTTTGTGTTTGCTGCATTTTGGTTGCTACCTTGGTTATTGCATATGATTGACATGCATACAGGATACATTATGTATTTGGTCTGACGATCTTATTTCTGCTAGTATGGCTCATACTCGTATGCCAGGATAGGAGATTCAGGTATGTACAGTCTTTCTGCATTTCTTTCTTGTATTTTCTATTATTGATCAGGAGACTGTACGGGCATGATTATTATTATTAGATATATCTTACTATGCATGTTGACTTGATACCCGCTGAGTTCGTTGAACTTACCCCGTTGCTTTACATCTATTTCAGGTTGACACCGACAGGAGAGTCCAGCTGCCAATCCACCTCGTCGTAATGATTTTGTTATTGAATTTATGGTTTCGGTTATATTGACTAGAAGACATGTGTAGGACTTGTGTTTTTGTTATATACTCGTGGATGTTTTTGGTGGTACTTGATATGTTCTTGTGGACTTTTATTCGATTTATTTTGGTTGTGTATTCCTGCTCAGATGGTAGAAGAGGTAAGCCTAGATGTCGTAGACTTTTTATTTACGTTGGTTGTTCGCCTGAGGCCTATATATGATCTGTATGTGTGGTCTATGTTCCGGTCGTGTTGACCGATGTATAGTGGGTCGTGTGTGCCTTGTATACAAGATTCGTATTGTCACCCGTACAGGGGAGATGCTGCTGGATTTTCGTCTGGTGGGGTCTCCCTCGGGGCGTGACAATTTATTTGGTATCAGAGCGCCTAGGTTTTTGAGTTTCTAAGGGTTTTTGGGTTTTCAGAGTTCGCCACGTTTGACAGGTCAACCTGTGCATTTTATGATTTTTACGGATTTCCGCCGATTTGGCGTTTTGGACATTTTGGAGTCATATTTCGACAATATTGTATTGGGGACTTGGCGGCGACAAGACATCTCTAAACGACTAACAGGTGAATAAATTCTAGAGATAAATTCTCTAGATTTAGTGCATGATGATATGATTATGTTGCTTACGTGGTTTAGAGTATATTTGCACTTGATGCTCTATAATGTATTGCTTTGACTTTGTACTGACATGCCCCCCTTTAGATATACCCTAATTAATTTCAGCCATTGATTTCCATTAGTATGACTATGCTGTCGTTTATTAGATATCGTTTTTATGTGTTTATTTGGTTATGTGTTATTGCGATGGATACCATGATTGAGACTAGTAGAGATAGAATAACTTAGATGATGTTATTCCGTAGGAGCGGATATTAGGAATGAAACATTAATAAAACCCTAGGTGTTGGAACCCTAGGCGTAATAACCCGGATGTGCTTATTGGTACATGTTTATCCATTTACTATTTCAGTTGATATGGTGATCGGACTAGTAGAGGTCGTATGATTAGGATGCGATTGATCTTTAGAGGGTATATAACGTTGTTCATATCTATCGGTTGCCAACTATATCTCCCATTCTTGGTTGAGAGAGAGTCTGCAGTAGAGTCTCCCTATGGTTGCTTTGTATATCTGTGGTCGAATATGTCTCCCATGCATGGTTGAGATAATCTACTGTAAGGTTATACTCTTGCGTTATCCGTTCGGAGTTGGTGATAATCGGATTTGTAGGACGTCTATAGCTAGATAGCTACTTTACATCTTAAGTACCCACGAGATCTGTTCGTGGTAGCATGTTGTAGCATGCATGATTGAACTGGTAGAAATGGTATAATTTAGGCTTAACCCTCTTATCGTGCTTGTTAGTAGATTTGTTGTCCTTATTGGCCTTTATAGGCGTTTCCTATTAGCTGGGACTAAACCCTATGATTAATTGTCTCGACATATTTATTAGTAGACTTATGATTTTTATCGACCTTAATAACCATTCATGTTAGAAGGGTTGGAACCCTAGACTTAACCATCTCGATGTATTTATTTATAAGTCAATGATCTTTATCCACTTTGGTAAACATTTCATATGAGAGGTGTTGAAACCCTCGCTTGACCGCCTCAATAGGCTTAATTGTAGATCGATAATCTTTATCGACTTTGATAGACATTCTATGCTAGATGTATTGGATAACCCTAGGCTTAACAACCTAGGATAATCGACTGCCCACGCGACCCATTAGTGGTAGCATGTTGTTACGTGCAGTCAATACCTAGATATCTATATACGCTATTTGCCCATGAGACCCATTCATGGTAGCATGTCATTGCTCATAGACATTGAGTCTCTCTACTGCCTGTCTACCCATTGTAAGAGATTTGAGGCCGCTAGAGGGGGGGGGGGTGAATAGCGTAGTGCTCGTACGTGATGGAATTCTTTCGCGTGTTTGTCTACAAACTTCGTTAGCGCAGCGGAATAATAATAATAATAATGATAACAAAATATACAACATGTAAACACAAATATTTAACGTGGTTCGGAACCGAACGGTTCCTACTCCACGGATTGGGTTCGTACGAACCCTAGCGATGCCAATCACACACCACTATGATAAACACTCCTTCTCGATACAAGTCGGAGGCGGAGAAACCCCTTACAAGCGATCTTACAACAATAAGAAACAAAAATAAGCAATTACAACAATTAATGTGAAAGACAAGTAAAGAAAAACTTTACAACACTTGTTTTTGATTGCTTGAATGCTTGGTTGTTTGATTTGCACTTGGAGACCTGATTTGCAGCAACAAATCGCCCCTAAAGCTCTAAAAAACCGGATGCATTTTTCTCCATCACGAGCTCCTTTAATATCTTCAACCTGTGCTAAAAAATGTCGATCAGTCGACTGCTCAGGACCATCAGTCGACTGATCACACTGTTGTTGTGAGACAATGGTGTAATCCACGTTGAAAAAATCCAACGGCTAGGACATCAGTCGACTGATCATGAGCATCAGTCGACTGATCAAGCCATCACTCAACTGCTGACCGCAGTGGTCGAGTGAGACTCCATTCTGTGCTCCAAAATTCGAGCACCCGGCCGATCGATCACACGATCGCTAAGCAGTCGATTAGTCGACGCCCTCGGGCGATCATGCTAGGCCTATTCCCGTAGTCAAACCCTTGTTGACTACGCCAGTCGACTGCCACATGACACCAGTCGACTGGCACACCTCAATTATGAGGTTTTAGCCCAAGTATGGTGCCCCCATACTTGCTAGACCACCCTTAGCCTAGATCTAAGCCTTCTAGCCACCTCCATCAGCCTCACGTCTCTCGGATCCCTCCAAGTCATCCATGACTTGTTCATCCATCGCGCTAGCCTTCAGGTGCTTCCATCGGCTATGTCATGCTAACAGTGTCTACACCGCCAAGGCATATTGGACTTACGCCGCCAAGACTCCGCTTGGACTTTACGCCGCCAACTATTGGACTTATGCTGCCAAGACTTTCGCTTGGACTTTACGCCGCCAATATCAGACCTCTTGGACTTTCCAAATGCCAAGACTCAAGCTTGAACTTTCCCTTGCCAACCCATGTTGGACTTAACCTTGCCAACCCATGTTGGACTTAACCTTGACAATCACATTGTCATATATTTTTGTCGAACATCAAAACATCACTCGAGTCAAACTCGAGTCCTGGTCAATCGTGACCTAGGCCGATTGCACCAACAATCTCCCCCTTTTTGATGTTTGACAAAAACCTAACAAACCATTTGAGTTAGAACACTAACTCAAATCCCTTACAAATTATCCCATATTGGTAATCTTATCTTTCTCCCCCTTTTTGACTAACATCAAAAAGGTTTTCTCTCCAAGGAGGTCAATGTCTCATGTCCCAATGAGATCTTACAATCTCCCCATTGATCCAAAAATATCTAGGATGCCTACCATCTTCCTAGTGATAAGTCCCATATCACTCAAGAGGGGCAATCCTACACTCTCCCAATTTCCAAATTGGGTCTCTCAAAAACCCATTTTTCCTCCTCATGAGGAAAAAAAAATATCATCCATCATCCCATGATGGATACCTCCCCCTAAAGGCTTGCTCCCCCTTGACCATTACACCAACAATGTCCTTGGGAAGTCCCTAAGCCAATAGGAACTCTAAACCATAAAAAATAAGGTTCAAAGTTCAAACATGAACTCTTCCCACCTTAAATTTGATACATTACCCTAACACCTCTCCTAATCCATATCCAATGGATTTTCACCCTTTATAATGCTTCCCAAAGCATATCCTAGGGTTAGAAGTGGTTAGGAACCTTAACTGCAGCTGAACACGGGCTAAACATACCTTGTTTTCTCGAAATCAGCATTGGTAGTTGACTACAATGGCCGATCACATTACATCACCGATCGACAACTGTGTCATGTCGATCGATAATCAAATTTCCGAATTTCAGTTATTAGAGTCGAATTTTAAAAAATCATAAGTAATTCTACGTATATCGAAAAATCGTGAAAATTCATACGTATATTACTTATAGTCAATACAAATGGGTGAAAAATATTTGAAAATTATTTTACCCATAAAACACAGAAATTGATACAAAATTCAAAAGTGAAGAAAACTTCTAAGTTTTGGCTCACTTTGTATCAATCTCATCAATGGTGATTGTTATCAAAAGATAGACTTCACCAAGGTTTTTCAAAAAGATTTTAAAATATTTTCAAATCCTTATTTTGGATCATATTCCTTGGGCTCAATGTACATGACTTGTACACAAGCTTTCCCAATGATCCATCTTTGAATTAAGATGAGTTTTGGTTCAACTAGATGCAAAAACTATGCACCTTGAACTCAACTCATATCCTAGCATCTCACATGTATCTAGGGTGTATAAATACACATACATGTCAATGTAATGTGAGATGTGGGTTTTGTTCTTCCTAAACTAGGGTTTCATGCATTCTAAGGCAACTCTACTTGATTCCCTTATAAATGGGACTCCAAGTCATGCCATTGTCCTTAAATCAATTTCAATCAAAATTTTCTTAAATGCATGAATGATTATAGCATTAGAGATAATATAAATAAACACATGCTCATAATCATGATGTCATGGCATAAGATATAATCTAAAAATACATGACATTTATCCTTAATCCTAAACATGATCATGACATATAAATGATGAAAATAAACATGATGTCATGTCATGACATATGACAAATCAAAGCATGGCAAATAGGATATAAAGGTATATAATACCTAAATTTTAATATTAATTGTCATTTGTTGGGATTAAGTTCATTTTGCCATAAAACCTAATTATCTCCCAAGTGTGCCAAAACCCAAAATGGCACACTATGACTCTAAACCCTAAGTTGTGCCAATTTGATCAATTTATCAAACTTCTCAAATAATATTGGCACATTCTAAAATCCTTTAGGATTAAAATCAAAATCTATTTCCAAGGTATCCATAACCTTGAAAATAATCCTAAAGTGCCACCTTTGCCATGATTGAGTTAACTACCCATCCAATCAAGGTTGACACACCCTAAACCCATCTAGCGTGAATCAATCACGCTTTTAGGAACCCAAAACCTATTTGAGCTCCTAGGGTTAATTAGGTATTCCTTAGGGATGACTTCCCTAGATACCCTCCTAATGACCCTCCTAATGACCCTCCTAGGCTTGTTAGCCTTGGTCATTGTGGTCTTATCTAGGTTGACTCTAGGGGTAACTCCCCTTGTAACCTTCTTAGTGGCCACCCTAGGTTTCCTTGAAACCCTAGCCACTAGGCATATACCTTGGTCAATACTAGGGATGACTTCCCTATTGACCTTGGTCTTCCTAGACCTAGTTTGTGTTCCATAATCAAATGGAACACTATGATAAGTCACCTTAGGCTTAGGTTTGTGACTCAAACCCTTCTTGCCCATGGTTGACTTTTGTTTCTTAGGTCCTAGGTGTTTACTTTGAGTTCTAGACCTAGAAGTTTGACCATTTGACCCTTTAAATTGATTTTGTATGTTTGCAAGGGTCTTTTCTAATTTCTCAAGCCTTGATCTCAAGGCTTGATTTTCAACCTCTAATTGCCCAATTTTAGAATTTTGATTTGGTCTTTGAGCATGATTCTTCTTAGGCATATGCCTAGTCCATTTAGGGTTAAAACCTAGGTGTTCTCCTATTTTCTTGATAGATTCCCTAGGTAAAATATTTTTAGGGACATTAGTCCCAAATTTCTCCTTATTATCAAAATGGACACTTTTAGCACCTAAACACAAATATTTATCTCTAGCATGCTTTTCATGATGAATTGTAAGAGAATTAAAATTTCTAGCATGCTTTTGCTTGTAACTTGAAGAAGGAGCAAAATTAGAAGTTACCCTAGGGTTTGCCTTAGCTCCCCCTACATGTGTAGCTCCCTTTTTAGTTTTCTTTTCCCCCTTTGGGCATTGACTCCGATAGTGTCTCGGTTGCCAGCATTTGAAGCAAATGACTTGCTCCTTACTTTTAATTGTCGGGGGACCGGCTTCTTTTGACTTTTCTTGATTTTTGGACGCCGGTGAAGTCTTTTTGACTCTCTTTGGGCACTTGCTCTTGTAGTGCCCATACTCCCTACACTCAAAACATATTACATACATTTTATTATTAACACATATGTTTGAGTTACCTAGGTCCGTGGTAGAGGTCTCTTGAGCTTTCTCTTCCTCTCGACTGGATGTGGATGACTCCTCTTGTTGCTTCGGTGTTGAGGATGCTCTAATCTCCTCCCCCTCAATCCTAGAGGTGGAGGTCTCCTCTTCTTCTACTTCCTCTTCCTCCTTGGATGTTGATTGACTCTCAACCTCTAAGTCCTCACTTCCTTGTGAGGATGATGCTTTTGCCTCTTCGGTCCCTTCCTCTTGGACCGGTGATGGACTTTCATGGAGCTTAGCCACTTGGCTCCATAGCTCCTTAGCATCTATATAATTACCTAACATACACAAGATATCGTTAGGTATTAAATCAACTAAAAACTCTATTACCTTGATATTTTTCTCGAAGGCTTGGACTTGCTCTTCGGTCCATCTTTTCTTTTTGAGGAATCCACCTTTTGGTCCTCTCGGATACTCAAATCCATCCATCAAAATGGACCATTCTTCGAAGTCTCTCATCATCAAAAAATCTTCAATTCTTCTCTTCCAAGAATTGAAGCCTTCTCGTCCGTATAGGGTGTAGGGCACCGGTGTGTTGATGTCCCATCCTAATTGTTTTTGAATTTCCATCTTCACCCTCTAGCTTCTTTAGCTCCCTGCAGTTAATCCGTAGAAGAGCCCCGGGCTCTGATACCAATTGTAAGAGATTTGAGGCCGCTAGAGGGGGGGGGGTGAATAGCGTCGTGCTCGTACGTGATGGAATTCTTCCGCGTGTTTGTCTATAAACTTCGTTAGCACAGCGAAATAATAATAATAATAATGATAACGAAATATACAACACGCAAATACAAATATTTAACGTGGTTCGGAATCGAACGGTTCCTAGTCCATGGATTGGGTTTGTATGAACCCTAGCGATGCCAATCACACACCACTATGATAAACACTCCTTCTCGACACAAGTCGGAGGCGGAGAAACCCCTTACAAGCGATCTTACAATAGTAAGAAACAAAAACAAGCAATTACAACAATTAATGTGAAAGACAAGTAAAGAAAAACTTTACAACACTTGCTTTTGATTGCTTGAATGCTTGGTTGTTTGATTTGCACTTGAAGACCTGATTTGCAGCAACAAATCGCCCCTAAAGCTCTAAAAAATCGGATGCATTTTCTCTATCATGAGCTCCTTTTATAGCTTTAACCTGTGCTGGAAAATGTCGATCAGTCGACTACTCGGGACCATCAGTCGACTGATCACACTGTTGCTGTGAGAAAACGGTGTAATCCACGCTGGAAAAATCCAATGGCTAGGATATCAGTCGACTGATCATGAGCATCAGTTGACTGATCAAGCCATCACTCGACTGCTGACCGCAGCGGTCGAGTGAGACTCCATTCTGTGCTCCAAAATCTGAGCACCAGTGGACTGATCACATGATCAGTCGACTGCTAGGCCGATCAGTCGACTGCCCACCTCTGGCAGTCGACTGCTAGGCCTATTCCCATAGTCAAACCCTTGTTGACTATGCCAGTCGACTGCCACATAGCACCAGTCGATTGACACACCTCAATCATGAGGTTTTATCCCAAGTATGGTGCCCCCATATTTGCTAGACCACCCTTAGCCTAGACCTAAGCCTTCTAGCCACCTCCATCAGCCTCACGCCTCTCGGATCCCTCCAAGTCATCCATGACTTGTTCATCCATTGTGCTAACCTTCAGGTGCTTCCATCGGCTATGTCATGCTAACGGTGTCTACACCGCCAAGGTATATTGGACTTACGTCGCCAAGACTCCGCTTGGACTTTACGCAGCCAACCATTGGACTTATGCTGCCAAGACTTCCGCTTAGACTTTACGCCGCCAATATTAGACCCCTTGGACTTTCCAAATGCCAAGACTCAAGCTTGGACTTTCCCTTGCCAACCCATGTTGGACTTAACCTTGATAATCACATTGTCATATGTTTTTGTCGAACATCAAAACATTACTCGAGTCAAACTCGAGTCCTGGTCAATCGTGACCTGGGCCGATTGCACCAACATGAGTCCCATTCGTGGTAGCATGTAGTTGCGCGTAGACAATGCTTAGTATATTGATTGTCAACCCACGAGTTCCGTTCGCGGTAGCTCATAGATAGTTCCCTTTGTATTACCTCGAGAGCCACGAGGCTTTGTCGTGGTATCTGGATGTGCATTGCTTGTAGATTGTAGTGGCTGTGTATGTTGCAGGTATATTTGTTATACTGCTGACTAGGTTTGTTGCAGACTGATATTGATACTCTGAGGGTTGGATTACGCTAGTTTGTTTCCTTTGACTTCCATTATGTGCATTATGATTATGCACTATTATCTATCCATCCACTGAGTGGTTGTACTCACCCCCTCCTCACTTATCCTCTAGGTTAACTGATGGAGGACGTGTCCTATTGACCTATCTTCGTGTCGCTCAGAGAGTCCATTGCCATGCTTGTCCCACTGCATCGTCGAGATGACACTTTATTTACTTTATCGGTAGTGCATTTTGTTTATGCACTTTGGATTTTGTCACAATTTGATTTGGTGTCATAAAACTATTTTACTTTAATTGATTTATGTTTAGTCGTGCATGCATGTAGTTAATAAAATATTTGTATTTCTATTATTATTTTGAGGTTTTTACCAGATTTGGTCCATGTATTTCTGAATATTGTCGCTAAGGGGCTCCTCTGTCATTTGGATGACGGATATGCCCCGAGGCATAACAATTTTATTGGTTTGTGATTTTGGTTTGTGGGTTTTGTGTTTCGAGGATTTTCTTTTCCTTGGATTTTTGGGAGTTCTCGTGTTTTGGGACCAGACAAGCTGAAGGATATCTCTGAGCTATAGGAAAAGTAGTTGTCTTTAGTGGTCACTTTAATTTCCTTATGTAATAGGAAGTTATCATTATCTTTCTGTTAGATACTTATATATTTGCTCACAGCAGGAAAAGTCACCTAGGGAAATTACCCTTAATCATGGTCATGGACGAGGTCGACCTAGAAAGCGACCTATTGATGCTGCGGGACCTACCCTCGAGCTTGAAAAGGTAGTCTCTTCAGGGGTGTCGACTGATGTCGAATTAGGAAACTAGGGTTAGGCCCGCTAGCCACCCATTGGGAGGTCAAGGAGTAATCCCTGAGAGAGTATCAACCCCTACTATTAGTGATTTGGTTATGGATAAGGTGTGTATACCTACACTGGTCAAGATGATAAAAGATCATTTTACCTTATTATAGGAGGTGTTGGATGAGATATTTATCTGTCCCAGTATTTCTTCTAGAGAAGATCCGAAACTCTTTGTTCAAAGAGAGATAAACCTTTGAGGTTATGCATCGATTATCGATGATGGAATGCAGTAGTTATTGGAAATGAATATCCTTCATTGTAGATAGATGATATGTTTAGATAAGCTAAGGACACTTGTGTATACTCTTGGGTTGGTATACGACTGGTATGTTGATATTGTAGTGACATAGTGTCATACAATTATCATTGTCGTTGTGATAATTGATATATCATCAGTCTAGAGTAAAGAGAATGTAGGTGTGTAGAGACGACAATTTCATACTTGGTATGAATTGTATGAGCTTTTGATTTTGTACTCAGACTATTTAATGATTTAGTCGTCCATGGATTTGAGAAATCGTGTATTCGGGACACGATTGGATCAATTGTGGTAGTTGGAGTTGCGCACTCGACCATCGTAGATGGTGGTTTCCTTGTATGATTTGGGTTATTACCGTAAATGTGGATAGAATGATTTTAGCATTACTATACCACAAACTTGTTTGACCAAGAAGGTGATGGAATTTACTTAGTTAGAAGCTTGTGAAACTAGTTTTCAGGGCTCAGACGATGGTTGACTTTTGCATCAGTGTTAGTTAATCCTTCCGATGTGGATGGAAGGGTATTGTACACGGATGCATTGTTTCAGAGAATGGAGTGATTCTGATGTAGTTGATTGAGATGTATTCCATGTTTACGTCAGTTGAGGAACTACGAGATGGACAGTATGAGCGGACCATTCAGACTTTAGAGGACTTGTTGAGGTCTTGTGTTATGGATTTCGGGAGCAACTGGGAGGACCACTTGCCATTAGTGAAATTTGCCTACAACAACAGCTATCATTCGGCTATCCAAATGGCCTCGTTTGAAGCATTGTATGGTAGACAGTGTTGTACACCCACCCTCTGGGCGGAGGTTGGGGAGGCCTAGTTGCTAGGACTCCAGAGAGCTCAGCATGAGGTAGAGTTGGTCCGTACTATCAGACGAAAGATGGAAGAGGCGCAGGATCGTCAGAAGGGTTATGCCGATCAGAGACGGAGACCTCTGGAGTTCTCTGTTGGTGACCATGTATTCCTGCGAGTCTCACCCACGAAAGGGGTGAAGAGATTTAACCTCCGTGGTAAGTTAGCTCCAAGGTACATTGGGCCTTAGAGCAGTCGCTTACCGTCTAGCGCTACCATCGTCCTTGGCTGGTGCCCATGATGTGTTTCATGTGTCCATGCTGAGGAAGTATGTGCCAGACTCTACACATATTCTGTTAGATGTGTCAGGTTCCATTCAACCTGATGCTACTTACGAAGAGGTTCCGGTACGGATTCTGGATCACAAAGAACAACAATTGAGGAATAAGACAGTGCGACTTGTTAAAGTCGGGTGGAGTCACCACACCGATGAGGAGGCTACTTGGGAGCTTGAGGAAAAGATCAAAACTCAATATCCTCACCTGTTTACTTAAGGTATGTAAGATATATTTTTAATACATGTGGTATCTCTTACTCATTATGCATTTGAGTGGGAAATTTGGGGACCAAATTTTTATTGGTGGGGGAGAATGTAATATATCAAAAAATAAAATAAAATAAGATATCCCTGGTTAATTAATAAATTAGTTTATAGAATTTTACAAGAATTTTAGAAATTTTTTCTGGATTTAAAGTTGAATTAATATGGTTACGGGGAAAGATTTAATAGGTTTATTAAAGCCTATTTGGATTATTAAGTTAATGAAGGGTTGATTAAGGGTTAATTTAGCTTAACCCTAAGGTTTAACTTCCTATAAATCCCTATCGCGATTTCCTCTTCTGGTGCAATCCTATTTTCTCTCACGCATTCTTTCCCGCTCTTCTCACGCAATCGCTGTCGCTTCTCTTTCTTGCGCCGCCGATTCACGCTATGCTTTTCCTTCGCCGCCCCTGGCACGGTCGTGATCCATCGTTGGTCACGGCTACGCCGCCAAAGACAACCGCGTATGGTTGCGACCCCTGTGCCTCGCCTGTTTTTCTTTCGCGCCGCCAGACACCGACGCCGCCGCTGGAGATCTCAGACCGCATTACCGGCCGAGCTTCATCGGGGATACAAGAGTTGCCGCAAATATCGCGCTAGTAATACGTAACTGGGATACAAGAGCATTCGCAGCATCGCGGCTTCCCTTCGCATCGACGCCGCTGAACGCTCACGGCACCATCACTGTCTCCCGCTTGGTAGCAGGCAGAGATCTCCCTCCCTCCCGATGTCGCCAGCGCACGACCACACCGTGCCGCAACAATCCGACACTGACTTCGCCTCGACCCATTGTCAGCCTCTGCCCAACCGCGATTAGAGTCCGACGACTCGTTGACTGTCAATTTGTTCCGACAACGAAGGAGGTAAGGGCAGAATCGATTGTTTGATTATTCGAGGTTGTTGCTTCATGTTAATTAGTCAGTTTAGCTAATTAACTAATTTGGTTAATCAAAGTAAGGGATTAATCGTTTAAAACAATGGAGTTAATCTGATTAATCTATTATTAGGAGTAATTGGATGAATTTGGATTTAATTAATATGTTTAATCAAATAGTACGGTTTGGGTTTTTGGGGGTAAACTGATATTTAATCAAGTGGTAATTAAACTTGGGGTTAATAAAGTTGATTACCTAAGCTGGTTATGATGAATTATATTTTGATACGACAGTGGGTGATCGGTTAAGTGGATAGCTTAATCCATTAGGTTTTGGACTTGATATTAGGGTTGGCAATATAATCTGGGTATATTATATTTTATGCAGATTTCGGTCACGGACAGGTCCACGGGCGTGAAAATTTGTATTATTTTGAGCATTTTGCAGACGGGTATTTTTACTTATCTTTTAGATATTGTCATGTTGATATGCGTAGTTGGCTATAGCTCATGGTATTTTTTATGTCTTATCTGCCCTTGTATGTCATTGTGCCATACCTGATGCGTGCATTTCTATCTTAGTTGATATTATCTTGATACCTGCCATGTGTACTTATTTTGGGAGTTGTGACATGCACTTGATTAACTTTTAGATATACTTTCCCTGTATACCTAGGTCATTGATATGTACTTATTTTTTTGTGCATATTATTTAGAGACGTATTTTGGTTGGTGTTACATGCTTTAGTGTCATGCACCATCTTGCATGATTGCATGCTGGCTGGTCGGGGTTCCTTTATAGTTGAGCCCGTGAGCTGCCATGATCTCGCATGATACACCACTCATGGGTTAGTGGTACATCGTGAGGGTATGTGCAGAGTCTCCGCGAGCTTCTTCGCGCTCATGGGTAGCGGTGAGGCAGCGTGGTAGCAGACAGAGATCCCTCCTTTGGTCTATGACACCAGGAGATGAGAGCTTTGCTCCCCCACTCTATTTGGGGCAGGAGGATAGGTGTACTCCGACAGCATCCTATCAACTTGGTCATTCAGGAGCAGTGATGGCAGAGTGCACAATTATCATAGCTCTACCCACTCGGCTTCACCATCACGTGTGAGGCGGCTGACTGCCGTCAAGGGTGACCGTGTCATTTGCATCGCATGCATATTGCATGGATAGTATTTGTTTGTGTTTGCTGCATTTTGGTTGTTGCCTTGGTTGTTGCATATGATTGACATGCATACAAGATACATTATGTATTTGGTCTGACGACCTTATTTCTGCTAGTATGGCTCATACTCCTATGTCAGGATAGGAGATTCAGGTATGTACAGTCTTTCCGCATTTCTTTCTTGCATTTCCTATTATTGATCTGGAGACTGTACGGGCATGATTATTATTGTTAGATATATCTTACTATGCATGTCAACCTGATACTCGCCGAGTTCGTTGAACTTACCCCATTGCTTTACATCTATTTCAGGTTGACACCGACAGGAGAGTCCAGCTGCCAATCCCCCTCGTCATAATGGTTTTGTTATTGGATTTATGGTTTCGATTATATTGACTAGAAGACATGTGTAGGACTTGTGTTTTTGTTATATACTCGTGGATGTTTTTTGTGGTACTTGATATGTTCTTGTGAACTTTTATTTGATTTGTTTTGGTTGTGTATTCCTGCTCAGATGGCAGAAGAGGTATGCCTAGATGTCGTAGACTTTTTATTTATGTTGGTTGTTGGCTTGAAGCCTATATATGATCTGTATGTGTGGTCTATGTTCCGGTCGTGTTGACCGATGTATAGTGGGACATGTGTGCCTTGTATACAAGATTCGTATTGTCACCCGTACAGGGGAGATGCTGCCGGATTTTCGTCTGGTAGGGTCTCCCTCGGGGCGTGACAGTATATGTTATAGAAGAAGATTGTAATGGTGAAAAACTTATCTTTTGACATTTCTCAACCCGCAGGCCAACTCATGCCACGGCGGGCCAACCCGTTTAGACCTGCAACACGCGCGGGTTGATTCGTTTAGGCCCGCCAAAATGACGGGTTGATAAAAGTTCAACCAAACTCGCTTAAATTATTTGGCGGGGTGGGCCAACCCAATGAGCCTAATCCAACTTGACAGCTCTACTCCGGAGGTGCAGAAACCTTTTACAAAGTGATTACAACAGTAATACATGAAATATAACAAGTATACTAAGCAATAAGGTAATACAAGTAAAGAAAAGTTTACACAAAGAACTCTTGATTGCTTGCTTGTTGATTGCTTTAGATTGCTCTTGAAGGTCAGGAATGCAACAACACCTCCTATTCAAATTGCCCCAAGAACCATGGCTAAAATCTTCCCTCTTGAGCTCCTTTTAAAACTGCAACTTGGGTTGATTTTTGATTAGCAGTCGGCTGTCAAAAAATACCAGTCGACTGCTCTCCAATCTGTTGTCTCACAACGGCTTCATCCACATTGAAACCTGCCCAACAGACTAGCAGTCGATTGCTCTTATCAGCAGTCAACTGTTTGTCTACAGTCGACTTTCTATGCTCATGACCATTTAATGATCAAGGCCAATCGGCGCCTCGCCCACGCCATCGCCCAACGCCATCGCTAAAGCTTTACCTAAGCAGTTGAAGCTTAGTCGACTACTTGACCAGTTGATGTGAGCAAAACATATAGGATTTTAGGAGTAGTTTTCGCTCACATCTTGTTACATTTTGCGTTAGTTTCATGCATATGTTACTCTATTCTTGCACGCATTGCCTATTTTCTGGTTCGGAGGTCTGCTCGTTGTACTTTTATGTGCATGTTAGCTTTTCTGGTGATAAAGACGCATTTTCAGAGCAAAAGAAGGACTTTCACAGCTAGACGCAGAGTGGGACACGACCAGGGCGTGTGGATTCACACGGCCGTGTCCGATGGGCAAAAAACAACACCCCAGGGCCACACACGACCTGACCTTGTGGAAACACACGGCCGTGTGGTAGCCCGATGGATTTGCGCGACTAGGGTTTTTTTCAGATTTTGCTATGGTCTGAGGCAATGTCTATATAAGGATGGCTCTGCCCAAATCCTAGGGGGAGGCACGACAGCTAGGACGGCACGCCGAAGCCCTAAAAAGCTTCTGTAACTCGCAGCGGGGAGGAGGAACACCATCGGAGGTCCACAACTTGCAATACAATGCCGGAGAGAAGATCACGAAGCATTGTATATCTCTATTTCTGCGCTTTATCTCTATTGTATTCGAACTTAAACATGTTTTGTGATTCTTCCTTCGTATTTATGGAGTAGTACTTTTTATTCTAGGATTAGGGAGTAACTTGTGTACATAGATAATGTTGGTTCATATTAAATTCTGGCCATAAGTTTAATTTGACAATTGGTAGTTGCTCTTTATTATATCTATGTGTATTTGGCTATCTTTTCGTTGTGCTTAGGCGATATGAGGTTGTGACAGCCCTCGCAATCTAGATTTAGGAGGTTTGATCAAGGAACCGGGGGGTAAACCTGACCTCCCGTAACTGCGAGGAGAAGGGAGCGGTGGAATCGGAAACGGTCCACCGCAAGGATTAATTTGGCATCCTCGTACCCTCTATCCCGTCCTTTTGGGCAAGGATAGCTCCCGGTGAATGCGGCGGCTCTGCGGGAGAGTGTAGGATGTCCTTTCCCCAAAACCGTAGGTAGACGTTTAGACGACGACAATTGACAACATTGTTCTATGGTACACAAGTGAAACTGAAATCCTAGGATCGCCTTTTAAGACCCCGGCACACTCTTTTCCTCCTCCGTGTGACACCGCACAGAGTAGTGTCCACTGATAGTCCTCACCAACCGACTCTCTCTCAGAGATCACGTCCGAACAATCGCAACCACTTAGGCTGCGTTTGGTAGGGCGTAATGTAATCCAAGTTGTAATGTAATCTAAGTTGTAATGGAATGCAATGTAATCTTGATTACATTACTATGTTTGGATACAAATTGTATGTAATCTTGGATTACAAAGGTCATTACATTCTTTTGTTTGGTGTCCATTACAAAGACGATAGGAATGGATCGAACTAGCGATCGGAGTCACCATCGATGATCACCCGCCGCCGACGACTGGCTGTCGGTCACCGCCGATCGCCGACGGCCGACCACTGCCGGTCGTCGGCCGATCACCCGCCGGTCACTGCCGGCGGCCGGTCGTCGATCGACCATCACGCTGCCGGTCGCCATCGCCGGCCGATCGTCGTCGATCGGCCGTCGCCGATCGCCGCCGGCCGTCGGCCGGCCGTCGCCGACGCCGCCGGTCGTCGCCGCCGCCGCCGTCGATCGCCGCCGATCGTCGATCGCCGATCAGCCGCCGTCGATTGCCGACCGACCGACCGACCGCCGTCGATCGCCAAACACAGCCTAAATCCCATTTGCATGCAATAAATCACATTTGCATGCATGCAATAAATCACATTTGCATGCATGCAAATGTAATTTATTGCATGCAAATTGGAAGCTTGTAATGTAATCTGGATTACATAGGTTTTGGTTTGTAATCCAGATTACAAAACTTTAGTGCCTTTTGTAATCCAGATTACATTACATTACAGCTCTAAGACAATAACAAACAAAGGAATCTGCCTTGTAATGTAATCTGGATTACATTACAAGGCAGATTACGACATACCAAACGTAGCCTTAGTGTATTGGTACTCGAATCCCAGTTCCTGTGGGATCGATAATCTTTATTACTTGACGACATCCGTGCACTTGCGAGCATTGAGCACGAGCGCGCACTTTGAGTCCACGATGGTATCCATCACGAGATTTGAAGACGCGAACGTGTACATCAAGTTTTTGGCGCCGTTGCCAGGGACTGTCGATTCGATATCAAATCGAACGGTGGTAGATTGGATCGGACTTAGGATTAGATTATTTTCTTGCTTTATTTTCTTTTTAGTTTATCTTATCTGCTTAGTTCTATTTTCCATATTTATATTTATTTTTTATTTTTCAGTAGTAGTTTCCTGTTTACTTATTGCATCTTAGGTTTTTATTTGCTAGATTTATTTATTTTCTGCTTTTAGCATTAGGTCAACACTCTTACTTTTGTGGTTTGGTTCGTCGTATGCTTTAAAGACTAGGATCGGAAGGTCTAATTCCGATAGATTTAGAGATTGAGCGAACCTTTCACCGTCGGAGAGCAACGCAGCGAAAGATGGAAGATCAAGCTGCATCTGAGGTAAACATAGGCAACCGACCTCTGCGGGACTACGCAGCTCCTAGCGTTAGAGGATTCAGGCCGAGCATAGCTAGACCATCAATTTCGGCAAATAACTTTAAGCTGAAGCCGGTACTTATACATATGGTCCAGCAGAGCCAATTCGGGGGAGCTGCAACTGAAGACCTGAACCAGCATCTTGAGGCTTTTCTCGAAATTTGTTCAACTATGAAACTGAACGGAGTCCCTTCTGACGTGATCCGCCTGTGTCTGTTCCCGTTTTCACTGCGAGATAAGGCTAAGGCATGGCTTCACTCTTATCTTCTGGCAGCATCACCACATGGGAGCAGTGTGAGCAGCAATTTCTGAATAAATACTTTCCATAAAGTAAGACTGCTCACATGCGCCACTTTATCACGAGCTTTCGCCAGAAGAAGGGGGAGTCCTTATTCGAAGCATGAGATCGTTACAAGGGGCTACTTTACCAATGCCCACACCACGGATTGGAGAGGTAGTTGGTGATCCACATTTTCTATAATGGGATCGCTTACGCCACAAAGATGTCCCTAGATTCTGTCGCAGGAGGAGCTTTAATGAACAAGACCATAGAGGAGGCAGAGGAGCTTATTGAAGAGGTGGCACAAAACCACCATCAATGGGCCTCCGAACGTGGTTAACCCACGCCTGCGGTAGGACAATACACTGTCAACTCCATGGACCACCTTTTGGCAAGGATGGACGTGCTTAGAAGATGGTTTGAATCTTTGAATCCTTCATCTGCATGCGCGGCCATTGATTTTTGGAGAAGGAGCGGCAGCGTATTGTGAGGACCCCTATGGAGGGCAAGGGACTTCGGATGAGCAGATTGAGCAGTGTGACGCGATTGGAGACTACAATCAAAGGCCCCACAACCCGTACTCTAATACCTACAATCCTGGATGGAGGAGCCTAAATTTCTCCTACAAAAATAACTCAGAAAACCCCCAACCATCCGGAGGGTAAGGGAAACAGCAGGGCAATGGGCAGCGACCACAGAAGTCCAGATTGGAACAGATGATGGAGGACTTCATCGCTACCCAATCTAAGGCCAATGAGGAATTCCGTCGCCAGCATCAAAAGTCTGAAGAAGCACTGAGAGACTTGAAGGCCACCATTGACGGCCTTGCAAGTCATACCAGGATGTTGGAGACACAAGTGGCCCAAATAGCCCAATCCGTTTCACAACCTGTGAAGAACTCTCCGGCGAGCCAAGGAAAGGAGGAAGGAGTAGGGCAAAGTAGCCAATTCGCCAAGGGGTGTGCAACCATGATTTTCACCCTACCTGACCAAGCTGAGTTTGAAGAGAAAATCCCAATACAGCTTGAGGACCCTGATGAATTCGTTATTCCCTACTCGATTTATGGGGAGAACTTCGACGAAGCACTATGCGACTTGGGGTCATCAGTCAGTGTGATCCCCTACGCATATTTTCTGAAGATGGGACTGAGTGGGCTCCAACTAGCGAATCTTGGTATTCATATGGGGGATGATTCAGTGAAGGAGTCCGTTGGCCTGCTACCACACGTTCCTGTGATGATTGAGGATTTCGTGATACCCATGGACTTCATTATACTGGACACAAGACCGAATCCCTAGAATCCTATCATTTTGGTAAGGTCTTTTCTAGCAATCGCAGGGGCGTGCATAGATGTGAAGGCACACCGGATCTCCCTGGAGGTAGACGAGGAGATCATCCTTTTCAGCCTTTCGGAGCATAGAGTTCCCTACTTTGACGGCTTCACGATTAGCAGATTGAAGCCAGAACTTCTAGATGCATATCTCGAGACGGATGAATGGAGGTTCACTGAACTACCAGAGTCGAGTTGATAGAAGAGTTCGGTTGAGCTAAACGACCTTAAACAAAGCGCTTCTTGGGAGGCAACCCAAATTTAGTTGTAGATTTCCCTTATTCTATTGCATTGCATATATTTTTTTGAATTTTAGTTTTGATTTCCATCACATTTAGAGTTAGGAATAGAAAAGAACTTTGCTAGGCAAAAATGAGACCCATATTAGTCTACATGGCGAAGTGTATGAACAAATTCGGGCCATAGTGCATAAAAGGGGCGAAAAATGGGGGTACACGGCCTGGCCGTGTGTTTTCCCATGGCCGTGCCTATTTGACCAGAGGCGCACATGACCTGACTGTGTGTTTTCACACGGCCATGGCGCACAAGGTTAAAAGGGGCGAGCCGTGTGTTTTCACCTCATTTGCACCGTGTGCTTCAAAAGTTCTTGCCCTAGCCGTGTGATTTTGCTTTCCCCTTCCTCTAGAACCATTTTCAACCTCTTAAGAAGCCAAAAGGAGCAAGGATGAGGAGGACCAAGACCATACCATCCCGATCCGGTGCCTCGGAGCGACGAACAAGAAGAGCCGACGCTCCTCAAGCTCCGGAAGAGGGTAACGCCCTACCCCCTCTACTTTTTCGCAATAATGAACATAGAGATAGGTTCAATATGCTCTCTACTCGTAAACTTACTACTACTAGGTACTTAGATGAGGATTTGCTAGCATCTTTAGGGTTGTTAGGTGATATGCAAACCCAACAACTACACCGACAATTGATGGTTGCAATGATGATCAACGATTGACATCGTCGACCAGCGACCTACGATGATGATTGACGATCAGTGAGGGTCGACCAACGATTGACACTGTCGATTGATGATGGCCAATGATGGTTGGTGGCCGATGGTCGATGGCCGACGACGACCAACTGTTGATGGGCGACTGCTAACGATGAGGATCAATATTTCGTTTGGTATCATTGTTGGATATCAACAAATGTTTTCATGTTTTACAGGAAGACGTGAGAGCCATCCCATCCTCAAAATGCTCTGCAAAATGAAGAATTTCACCATTGGATAAGAGAAACAAATTGGGATTCTAATTTCACAAACATATTTACTAAAAAATAAATAAAAATAAAGTGTGAGTTACTAGATGAAAATATTTGATTTGGATATAATACCTCTTGCGGTGGACAAAGTCACTCGTGTTTTGATCGAAGTCTCTCTATTTATATTTTAGTCGAAAATGATTTATGTTACGATCGGAGCCTCTCTATTTATGTCTTGGTCGGAGATTCCCTATTTATGTCATGGCAGAAGCCTCTTTATTTATGTTTCGGCCGGAGCCTCTCTATTTACATCTCAGCAAAAGTCTCTTCGTTCATGTTTTGACATATCCTCGAGGTTACTCACTAAGGGATTGTATGAGTGAGAATACCACACAGTCGACACATCATGGGACCAGCATATATCAGTACATTTCCTGCGATTAGAGGTGTCTCTATCAGTATTAATGGAGCCTTGTCTCCCATCAACCACGTGAACGATATTAATTAGGCTTCATGCGCCTGTCATATTTAATGAGGTAATGTCTTTTATGATTCTCTGTCACCGTAACACAACTCATTGTTAGGATGTATACTAAAAGCCTAGCTTTTGTATAAATCTTCATTTTGAAATAAGAATCACATGATCATTGTTTGCATTTTATATTTATGCATATTGTCTGATACTTTACATTGTAGATAACATAGTGTGTGATGTCGCACAGAAGATCATGTTATCAGTTCCTTGTAGAGTATAAGTAGAGGCTCACAACTAAGATGATTTTGGACAAACCATTAGCATGGTTGTAGTGTAATTTGGTATTGGTTTATCTTGACCATAGAATTACACTAGTACACTTTGTGTATATTGAGCAGGACCAATTTAGAGGTGATTCAATTTATACTGACTATATAATTGAATCAAACCTCAGATATTATGGTGTACATGCTCTTAATCCCAATATAATAACAGGCACATGTACTTAGTATTTATTTTTTTGATTTACCAATGGGTGAGATTTATGTGTTAAGTCGATAGGCCTGGTAAGTTAGAAAATAATATTATTTACATGGTGTGTCATTGATTATAGGAGGAAACCGTATTCTATACATTAGGATGATGATGCCCTCTTGAGGAGCTCATAAAGTTCATCATGTAAATATTGCAGGTGGACTTGGTCCAACATGATGATAAGGATGAGTGGTACTACTCATGGAGTTAGATATTGAATAATTAAATTATCAGTAATTTAATTAATTAATGGACATTCGATATCTTAAACACAGGGAGATATTTTGTACAAACAATATGTGGAGCCCATATTTAATTATGGGGGTTAGTGAGGTAGATCAATGATGATCCTCTAGTGGAATGAATCGTCATTAATGGATCGGGTTATATGTGGTTCGGATCCATTGGGTGGCCAAGATCCAACTCCTCCTCATAGTCCCTATTGTAGCCTATTATAAATACTTCATGAAGCCTAGATCTATAAAAAGGAGGTGGAGATGCAAGGGCACGAAAGAGTGCTAGTGTAAAATACAACAGGAAAAAAAATAATAACATAAAACAAAATAAAATAAATTTTGGGTAATTAGGAGAATACCTTATAAAATTTTTTAGGAATTTTTAGAAATTTTTCTAGACTTAAATGGAGATTTCTAAGACCCTCTTTGCTAAGAGGGAGTTAAAAGGCTTAACGGGTCTGAGATCCAACCTGTTAATCTGCCCAAATCTGACCCGCTTCATTAACGAAGTCGTTCCGTCGCTAACCTTAATTCCCGTCCAGTTTTATCTCGCCGAAATCCTTTATTTCCGAGCATTTATTCCCAGCCAGCCGCGATTAACCCCTTCTCTCTCAATCGCATCTCTTCCTCTTCTTCCTCACGTGCGACGACACCTTTAGTTTCCTCATTGAGCAATCCCTCATCTCCTCTGCTCTTCCAAAATCCAGGGCTACCGAGCTCTCCTTCTTCCTCACAAAACCTACCTCGTGGCAGGGAGCATCCATAGCCAATGACCTCCACGGGCGAGCAGGAGGAGTGGGCGAGCAAAGGCTGATGACTACGAGTCAGCGGCGGTCCCAAATCAGAAGTTGTTCATCCCGATCGAAGTTGGAGGCTGTGCCAGTGGTCGCCGGAGCGAGGTAAGGAGTTGTCTGTTCCCTTGTTTTCCCTCGATCTCAGAAGGGATCCATTTGTGAATGAACTCCTATGGTGGTTTTCCTTCGCTGAGCTTGACTTAGCGATTTGGGCAGAAAATCAGGAGCGCCGGTGGTGCCGGTGAACAGAGGATTAGGGAACACTGCCGGTGGAGTCCAGGGCAGGTATATCTCAAACTATTCCTTTGCTTCTATTTGCTATTTGTTTGGCTCGATTGACTGTCGTAGTATTGTGATTTGGGAGGGGGAATTCTGTTCGTGCAACAATGCTCCAAGCATTTATATGTTTTGATGTTTGGCTAATCATCTAAGTTAGGCAATATCTTGTGATCTAATTACGAATGTGTTTAAGTGACAGGGAAATCCAAGGATGAAGACTTGGTAAAAGGAAGTCCAAGTATGATCTTGGCAAAGGAAGTCCAAGGGATGGACTTGGCGGCATAAGACCAAGCTTGTAGTCTTGGCAGCATAAAGTCCAAGTGAACCTTGGAAAAGGAAGTCCAAAGTAAAGTCTTGGCAGCATAAGTCCAAGCTTGTAGTCTTGGCGGCGTAAAGTCCAAGCATTTGGCAACCCAAGACATGACGAAACCGAAGGAAGCTCTTGGAAGCAAAGCGCAAAGGATGAACAAGTCGCGAACTCGGAGGGATCCTGAAGGCGCAAGGCTTATTGAGGAGCTAGAAGGTTGAGTCTAGGTCTAGGGTATAAAATCAAGGATGAATTACTCATACTTGATGAGTATCAGTCGACTGATACGATGTATCAGTCGGCCGATCGGCGTTCGACCGAGTCGTGGTGAAACCACGACCATCGATCAGCGAGCGAGCAATGATCGATATCGCGATCACCGATCGCCAAGGGCATCACCGATCGATCAAGGGAAATATCGCCACGTAATCAGCCTCACTGATCACGCCTTGATCACTCGACTGATCACCCCATCAGTCGACTGATGGAGGGATCAGTCGACTGATCACCTGGCCGTTGGAGATTGCGGCTAGGAATCTCCGCGGAGATCGCGTTTGCGTTGCTTGGCCGGCGGCGATCGAGATGGTATGCATCACCGATCGATCGACGCTAACGGAAAACCTCTTCTATAAAGGGGCCATGGGGAGCTTAGTGAAGCTAGTGCTCTTGCTCCTAACTATACTCGTGCTCACCAAGCCTTCCAAGTGTTTTTAGTGATTTAAATCCTCCTCTTCTCTTGTTCTTGATCATCCATCATTGTAAAGAAGAGGAGAGCATTGTAAGAAAGGTTTCTCCACCTTGGTTCATCCAAAGGAGGTTCTAGTGAAGGTTGATTAGGGCTAATCCACCTTACGGATTGCCGTGGAGTAGGAGCGTCATCTCCGAACCACATACATTGGGTGTTAGCTTTGTTCTTGCTTTGATTTGTGTTTATATTTTGTATTGCTTCCGCTAACATTTTTGTAGAAAAGAAGAAAGGCTAATCACCCCCCCTCTAGCCATTCCAAGGGTCCTAACAAGTGGTATCAGGGGTCGGATAGCTTGGAAGATCTCACCATCAACCAAGACATCAATGGCTCTTCAAGAGGGATATAGCATCGCCAAGCCACCGCTCTTCGATGGGAGTCATTTTGCGTATTGGAAAGGTAGGATGAAGTACTATCTTATGAGTAATATTGAAATTTGGCATAGTGTTGTAGATGGCTTCGAGGAACCGGTGGATGAACATGGACATCCTATTCCAAGCAAGGATTGGACAAGAGAAATAAACAAGAAATTTGAATCAAATGCAAAGGCCGTCCTCACCATCCAATGCGGCGTCACAATGGAGCAACTCAACAAGGTGGGGCCTTTTGAATCCGCTAAGGAGCTATGGGAAAAGCTCATTGAGCTAAATGAAGGTTCCAAGGAATCAAAGAGGGCCAAGAAGGACCTATTAATTGGACAACTTCAAGCCTTCCAAATGAAAATGCATGAAACCGTAAGTCAAATGCATGGAAGGTTCAAGGAAATTGTAAACGGACTCCATATCATAGGTGAGCGAGTTGACAACCGGGATTTGGTAAGGTATATTTTACAAGCATTTCCTAGAAATTCTTTATGGACTTCAATAGTTGATGCCATTAAGGTAACTAGGGATTTATCTCAAATTAAAATTGACGAATTATTTTGTGAGTTTGAATTACATGAGCAAACTAACATGTCCTCTAAGGAAAAGGGTTTAGCTCTATTTGTTGAAAAGAAGGACAAGAAAGAAAAGAAGAAGGAAAGAAAAGAAGCATCATCATCATCCGAGTCGGAGGATGAGTCAAGTAGCGATGGGGACTCATCTAGTGAAATGACAAATTTCGTCAAGAAGCTTTATAGAAAGTCAAGAGAGTTCAAGAATAGAGAAGCAAGGAAGGGGTCTCATTCCTCGAAAGGTAAATTTAATGGTAATTCAAGTTTTAGCAATAATGTGATTTGCCATGCTTGCAATAAGAAGGGGCATATAAAGCCGAATTGCCTGGAGCTAAAGAAGAAGGAGGAAAAGGAAAAGAAAAAGAAGGACAAGAAGGAAAAGAAGAAGGAGGCCATGGTGGCTCAAACCACATGGGACACACCAAGTGTTGAAGACTCTTCATCCGATGATGAGCTTTGCCACATCACACGCCATGTGGCACTCATGGCATTAGAAGATGATTCCGGCACATCAAGTCAAGAAGATTCTTCAAGTGATGAATCGTCATCTAGTGACGATGAGGTAATAAATTCTCCCAAGGTTATGCTTCTCTATAAATCAATTGCTTATCTTAAAGAAGCTCTAGATAAGTCAAAATCTAAGGTTAAGAGCATGAAGGTAGAACTAAAGGCCATTAGGAATGAAAAGCCTTCACATATTGACTCTTGCATGCTTAGAGAAGAAAATGACAAACTTAAGGATGAGGTTAGTGAATTGAAAGCATGTTTAGAAAAATTTTCAAATGGCTCAAAGTGTCTTGATATGATTCTTAGTAGACAAAGAGCGGTTTATAACAAGGCCGGGTTAGGATATAAGCCAAAAGAAAAAGAAGTTGCTTATATTTCATTAATTAATAGGAAAGCAACCATTAAGGGTAAGGTTAAGAAAGCTTGGGTACCTAAGAAGTTTTACTTAATGTTACGGTCCAAATGTTTGGGTACCAAAAGCTTATGTTTTTCATGTGATTTAGGTAGGAGAGCGAGGTATGTGGATTGTGGATAGCGGTTGCTCAACACATATGACCGGGGATGTGAGCAAGTTATCCACAATTAAATATGTGAAGGGAGCGGTGTCCTTTGGGAATAGTGGAAAACTCAAGATATTAGGTAGAGGTACAATTGAGGTATCCCCTAAAATTGTTATTCACAAAGTATTGCTAGTTGAAAATATGAAATTTAATTTATTAAGTGTTAGTCAACTTTGTGATGCAAACTATCATGTCTCTTTTGAATCCTCGAAATGCATGATTAGACACAAGGAATTAAATGATTGTATGTTAGTTGGATATAGGAAATCAAACATCTATTATGTTGATCTTTCATATGCTTCTAACATTTCTACTAAGTGTTTTGTTGCAAAAGAAGAGGAAAGTTGGCTATGGCATAGAAGATTGGGGCATATCAACATGAAAAACATAGCCAAGGTAGCCAAGATGGAGTTGGTCAAAGGGCTACCAAAGATCAAGTATGTCAAGAACAAATTGTGTGATGCATGCCAAGAAGGAAAACAAACAAAGGCATCACACAAAGGTAAAACCCTAACCAATACTTCTTTACCATTAGAGTTATTGCATCTTGACTTATTTGATTGCCATAGTACTCCATCTTTAAATGGTAATAAATATTGTTTGGTTATAGTAGATGATTTTTCTAGGTATACTTGGGTCTATTTTATGAAACATAAGGATGATACCTTAGAAATAATCATAGGATTTAGTAAAAGGGTTGAAAATGAAAAGAGTCTCAAAATCAATCGGATCCGTAGTGATCATGGTGGTGAATTTGAAAATCTAAAATTTTCACAATTTTGTTTAGAGCAAGGGTACAAGCATGAGTTCTCTTGTCCTAGAACACCCCAACAAAATGGGGTGGTGGAAAGGAGAAATCGTGCCCTACAAGAGGCGGCTAGGACTATGCTTAATGCATATTCTCTACCTAGCTACTTGTGGGCGGAAGCGGTTAATACCGCTTGCTATATCCAAAATAGGGTTCAAATCTATAGGTTTTTAGGAAAAACACCATTTGAATTATGGAATGGGACTATACCCACAATTCATTATTTCAAAGTCTTTGGATGTAAAGTTTATATTCTAAACACCAAAGATAACTTAGGAAAATTTGAATCAAAAGCGGATGAGGGAATCCTAGTTGGATACTCATCCACAAGTAGAGGGTATAGAGTCTACAATAAGAAAACCAAAGGGATTGAGGAGTCTTCCAATGTTCAATTTGATGAAAATACTAGTACCTACCCTAGAAAGGCCTCCATTGATAAGGATATTAATGACAATAATCAAGACATTACCCAAAAACTTCAAAATTTGACCATTAGGGGTAATGATCAAGGGGGAGGAAGAGGAGACTCCGATGATGAAAGAAGGGTGGAAGATAACAATGATCAAATTGAAACCCCTTCTAGAAACCTAAGAATTCATCAAGATCATCCACTTGACCAAGTAGTAGGAGATCTATCTCAAGGAGTAAGAACTAGGTCATTTCATAGACCTCCTACTAGTCAAGTTGCTCTTATCTCACAAATTGAGCCCAAATCGATCAATGATGCATTACATGATCCGGATTGGATTTTGGCAATGCAAGATGAATTGACTCAATTTGAGAGAAGTCAAGTGTGGGAATTAGTACCTAGACCCAATGATAGCACCATAATTACTACAAGATGGGTCTTTAGGAAGAAGCTAGATGATCAAGGAAATATCACTAGAAATAAGGCTAGGTTGGTTGCTAGGGGTTTCAATCAAGTTGAGGGGCTTGACTATGATGAGACTTATGCCCCGGTTGCAAGGTTAGAATCTATTAGGATTCTCTTAGGGTATGCTTCCCACATGGGATTTAAACTTTACCAAATGGATGTTAAATCGGCATTCTTAAATGGTTTTATTAAGGAGGAAGTATATGTAGAGCAACCACCGGTTGAGAACATAGATTATCCAAATCATGTATGTAAGCTTAGGAAAGCATTATATGGGTTAAAACAAGCTCCCCGGGCATGGTATGAAAGATTGTCATCCTTCTTAATTTCTAAGGATTTTAGAAGAGGCCAAGTAGATCAAACTTTGTTTATAAAGTCAACGTTGAAAGATATATTCATAGCCCAAGTATATGTTGATGATATCATCTTTGGGTCAACAAATGATGATCTTCTTCAAGACTTTATAAAAAATATGGAAAATGAATTTGAAATGAGTTTGGTTGGAGAGATTACCTTTTTCCTAGGCTTACAAGTCAAACAAACCAATGAGGGTATTCATATTTATCAAACCAAATATGCAAATGAAATGATCAAGAAATTTGGTTTGGAAAATGCCAAAATTGTAACCACTCCTATGGCCACTAGCACTAGGATAGATAGTGATCATGAAGGTAAATCAATTGATCTTAAACTTTATAGGAGTATGATTGGTAGCTTACTATACCTAACCGCTAGTAGACCCGACATTTTATTTGCGGTGGGTATGTGTGCAAGATACCAATCTTGTGCTAAAGAATCACATTTGGTAGTCGTCAAAAGAATATTAAGGTATATTAAAGGCACCATAAATGTAGGACTTTGGTATCCTAGGACTAGGTCATTTGAATTACTTGGTTATACCGATTCCGATTATGCCGGGTGCAAATTGGATAGGAAAAGTACTAGTGGTGGATGTCAATTTCTTGGGTCCTCCCTAGTTAGTTGGAGTAGTAGGAAGCAACATTGTGTTGCTTTATCAACCACCGAAGCCGAATATGTGGCTATGGGTGGTTGTGTAGCTCAATTACTTTGGATGAGGCATACTCTTGTGGACTATGAGCTACACTACTCTAACATTAAAGTTTATTGTGATAATGTAAGTACCATCAACTTGACCAAAAATCCGGTACATCACTCTAGGACCAAGCACATTGAAGTGAAACATCACTTCATAAGAGATCATGTGGCAAGAGGGGACATTGACCTTAATTATGTAGAATCTAAGTCCAACCTTGCCGATATCTTCACCAAAGCTCTTCCCGAAAATGAATTTTCATCTTTAAGGAGAGAGCTTGGTATGTGCTTTGTAGAGTAAAATTCTAGGTTTGCATGATCCCATGTGTATATGTTATCTTTATACCTTGATACATCTCACAACAAGCCTTAAGAAACCTTGATTTTTGTATTGAGACACTTAGAACCATGTGAGATGATAGGGAAGGTGAACTTGGCTCATCATGCTTGTTATGATGCATTACTATGAGCAAATGACACACCTAGAGACATAAATACCTTATGGACCAACCATTGGGAAGACTTGTATTCAAGTAATGAGTACATAGCTCCAAGAACATGGTTGGAAATTCCAAATCATATATATTTTAAACTATGATTCATTATATTTTGGAAAATAGTTTTCAAGTGAATCACAAAAGTGATACAAAGTTTGAAAATTCTTTAGAACTTTTGTAAGTTTCCAAATTTGTATCCATCTTGAAATCTGGAAAACATATATTTTTCAAATTATTTTTCCTTAATAAAGTATGATTTCAGAAATGTGTACGCAAAATTTCGTGATTTTTCGAGATTTCTGGAATTTCTACCGCATTTAAAATGAATTTGAAAAGGAAATTTCGATTTGGTAGAATGATGACTGTTCGATACTCACTGACTGATACACTGGGTTTTCTGATAATAAGCTCCATTTTCTGATATTTGGTGTATTTTTGATGTCCTAACACTCTAGTATGATAATATTGCGTATAAACGATTTTTAGGACTGCTTAATACAGTGGTTTAGGGGGAGTTTCAATAAATTCTATCCTTTTATCCCCAAAACCATTGTTGGTGCAAAGTTAGGATTTAACTTTTGAATTTTAGATTATGCTTTGCTTCAAATGTAATTTACATGCTATCTTGGATTAAGGGGGAGCTTAATTTCAATCTAATACTTTAGTCCAAGATCCAACACTCTTAATTCTTTCATCCTTCTCTTTTTGATGTATGTCAAAGGGGGAGAAGGAATGCTTAAGTTAGATGATTATGTGTGTATCCTTAAAGACCTAACTTAAATGATTGTCAAACATCAAAAAGGGGGAGATTGTTGGTGCAACAATGCTCCAAGCATTTATATGTTTTGATGTTTGGCTAATCATCTAAGTTAGGCAATATCTTGTGATCTAATTACGAATGTGTTTAAGTGACAGGGAAATCCAAGGATGAAGACTTGGTAAAAGGAAGTCCAAGTATGATCTTGGCAAAGGAAGTCCAAGGGATGGACTTGGCGGCATAAGACCAAGCTTGTAGTCTTGGCAGCATAAAGTCCAAGTGAACCTTGGCAAAGGAAGTCCAAAGTAAAGTCTTGGCAGCATAAGTCCAAGCTTGTAGTCTTGGCGGCGTAAAGTCCAAGCATTTGGCAACCCAAGACATGACGAAACCGAAGGAAGCTCTTGGAAGCAAAGCGCAAAGGATGAACAAGTCGCGGACTCGGAGGGATCCTGAAGGCGCAAGGCTTATTGAGGAGCTAGAAGGTTGAGTCTAGGTCTAGGGTATAAAATCAAGGATGAATTACTCATACTTGATGAGTATCAGTCGACTGATACGATGTATCGATCGGCCGTCAGGCGTTCGACCGAGTCGGTGAAACTCGACCATCACCGATCGCGCTAGGCAGCAATCGGATCGATATCGCGATCACCGACCGCCAAGGGCATCGACCGGACCGATCAAGGGAAATATCGCCACGTAATCGCTCTCACTCGATTGCGCTTGATCACTGATCGATCACCCCATCACCGATCGATGGAGGGATCAATCGTGATCACCGCCGTTGAGATTACGGCTCTGAATCTCCGCGGAGATCGCGTTTGGCCGTTGGCCCGGCGATCGATGGTATGCATCAGTCGATTGATCGACGCCCAACGGGAAAAACAACCCCTCTTCTATAAAAAGGGGCCATGGGGAGCTTGGTGAAGCTAGTGCTCTTGCTCCTAACTATACTCTCGTGCTCACCAAGCCTTCCAAGTGTTTTTAGTGATTTAAATCCTCCTCTTCTCTTGTTCTTGATCATCCATCATTGTAAAGAAGAGGAGAGCATTGTAAGAAAGGTTTCTCCACCTTGGTTCATCCAAAGGAGGTTCTAGTGAAGGTTGATTAGGGCTAATCCACCTTACGGATTGCCGTGGAGTAGGAGCGTCATCTCCGAACCACGTACATCGGGTGTTAGCTTTGTTCTTGCTTTGATTTGTGTTTATATTTTGTATTGCTTCCGCTAACATTTTTGTAGAAAAGAAGAAAGGCTAATCACCCCCCCTCTAGCCATTCCAAGGGTCCTAACAAATTCATCTCGGTGGTGTTGGCTGGAGTGGGAGTTAAGGTCGATTGAGATTGTTGTGAGTTAGAGATTCTTTTTGGCCGACTGTGTTCTGTGTGATGGTTGTGATGTTTCGTGTGTGAGCTGTAAAATTGCTATGGATGGTGTATTGAGCTCAATGGGAGGTTGTCGTGTGATTGTGGGTAGCTGCCGTGTCTTGTGGGGTTGTGAGTTGAAATTCTAGTCCGTTATGGGCTGTTGGTGGCTGTGTGAGGAGTTGTATAGCTGGAATTGAGTTGCTATTGGATTGTTGTTGTTAAATACGGAAAATTTTAAATATTAAATTAAATGGCCAAAGAATTTAGAGAAATAATCTTGAAATTTTTTCGAGATTTTTAGGAAATTTTAGGAATTTTTTCAAAAAATTTCTGTATTTAAACGGAGTCCGTACGAGATAATTATGGGGATAAATTAAATAGGCTTTGGTAGAGTCTATTTAAGGGGATTAATAGGTGATATTAACTTAAGGTTTCAAATACCTAAACCTAGGTTTGTTTTTCACCATCGCGATAACTTTCTTTTTCCTGCCGCGCCCGACGCCTTTCCCTTGCGGCGGTTTCCTTCGCGAAACCTCTCTTCTCGCCGCAGAGCATTTTTTTGTTTTTCCGAGCCTGAGCCCTTATACCTCGCGTCGCCACCTGCGAGCACCGCCGCCTTAGCGCGATGCGTGCTCGCCGTCCACCGCCGCACGCGCCGATTCCTCGGTCACATGATCACCGTCGGCCTCCTCCCGCACCCCTCCTTTCTTACTCAGATTCTTGGCGTCCCGCGCCGAGATTTCTTGCGGTCGATCATTCCTTCGCAAACGCCGACGCTCGCCTTCCCGGTGCTCAGGCCGTCGCAGGTTTGCCGCATCGCCACTGCTTCTTCCCCCGTGCCTGCAGTCACAGGATCGCCGACAACCCCTTGCCTTCCGCTCCCTTTTGCACGCACCACGAGGGGTGGAGTCTTTGCCGCCGTCGTCCCCTGCCGCTAGGGCCAGTAGGCGGGACCACTGCCGTCGACCCAGCACCGGCCACCGCGAATCAGGCCGATCGCTACGCCATCACTGATGGGAGATTGTTTGTTTTGCTATAGGTGATGAATTAGGTTAGTTGATTAGGAATTAATTGGGTAAATTGATTGGTACAATTATTGGATAAATTAAAAGCCATTAAATTTTATTTATTTGGCTTAGGTTGTTAAAATGCAGATTAATCCAGGTTTAATTGATTAATTAGCTTATCATTAATTAATCAAAATTTTTATCAATTGATTTAGTGGGCTAAAATAATTGTATGGATATTTTTGGTAGGAAAAGATTAATAAGATGGTTGGAAAATTAGTGAAAATTGGAAATAGTTTAGGTTAATTGGTTTAAGTCCGAAATCGGCTTAGGATTTAATTTGACAGTGGATCGTATTTTTGTGCTTAACTATAGTTATGATGTATGCAGGTTTCGGTCACGAGGCAGGTCCCCGGTCATGACGATTTTATTCTTGCGGACATTTTTATTCAGGCGGATATTTTGACTTATCTCCTAGATATAGTCATGTTGATATGCTAGTTAGGATAGCTTGCAATAATTTTCATGTTTATATGCCTAGTATGTTTTTGTGCCTGCTAGATACATGCATTTGATCAGTATGATTATATCTTCCCTGTTTTATTTGGATCATAGTTACTTGGATCATAGATATGCACTTATTGATTGTGCATATTATTCGGATAGGTATTTTTTGTTAGATTTACATGCTTTAGTATCATGCACCATCTTGCATAATTGCATGCTGGCTGGACGGGGTTCCTTTATAGTTGAGCCACAGCCAGTTACATGGCCTGCACACACTGCCACTCATGAGTTAGTGGTACATCAGGAGGGTGTGTGCAGTTGCTCTGTTAGACTCCGTTGGTCCGCTCATGGGTAGCGATGAGGCAGCGTGGTAGCGGGCAGGGATCCCTCCTCTGGTCTATGACACTGGGAGATGAGAGCTTAGCTCCCCCACTCTGTTTGGGGCAGGAGGATAGGTGTACTCTGACAGCATCCTGTCCACTCGGTCACTCAGGAGCAGTAATGGCAGAGTACACAGTTGTCATAGCCCTATCCACTCAGCTTCACCATCGCGTGTGAGGCGGCTGACTGGCATCAGGGGTGACCATGTCATTTTGCACGGCATGCACTTTGCATGGATAGCATTTGTATTGTGTTTGCTGCATTTTTATTGATGCCTTGGATGTTGCATATGATTGCTATGCATACAGGATTCATATTTGTATATGGTGATGACTTTATCTCTTATAGTATGACACATGCTCCGATATCAAGGTACAAGATTCAGGTAAGTACAGTCCTTTTGTATTTCTTGCTTGCATACCCTATTTATGTGAGACTATACTGGCATGTTTCTTATTGTTAGTTATATCTTACTTTGCATATCGACTATATCCGCTGAGTTCTTTGAACTTACCTCGTTGATTTATATCTATTTCAGGATGAAGCTATCAGGAGAGTGCAACTGCCAAACCCCCTCGTCGTTAGAGTTTTATTTGGTTATTTGTTTTATGGTTTTTGGATATCTTGATTAGAAGATATGTTTAGGCCTGGAATTGGATTTATGTACTTGTGGATTTTTGGTGTCCTTTTGGACCTTTATTCAGATCTTATTTTGATTGGTTTTTGGTTGAGTATTCTTGCCCATATGGCAGAAGGGGTAAGTCTAGTTAGTGTAGACTTTTGTTTACCTTGATTGTTGGCCTGAGGCCTATTTTATTACCTGCGTGTGATGTTTGGATTCCGGTCGTGTTGACCGATGTATAGTGGTCGTGTAGGCCTTGTATGAAAATTGGTATTGTCACCCGTACAGGGGAGATGCTGTCGGATTTTTGTCTGGCGGGGACTCCATCGGGGCGTGACAGTTGTGTTGTTGTAATGGCTATGATTGAGAGGAGAAGACACGTATGGCATGTTCTGGTGAATAGGACAGGTTGGGAAGGTTGTTCACGGGCTATGTAGGTTGTGCAGTGCTGTGCGTGATCTGTGGAGTTGGTTGTGAGGTTTTGTTTGGGTGTTTGACCGACTGTGAAGAAGTAGCTTTGTTTGGGCTACGAATAGAGATGTGTATTGGTGTGAATATGTGTTAGATTTATACTTAATTTTTTAGCGATCCTATTACATCAAATTAAGTGTAAAAAGATTAAATCTTCATGAGATTGACTTTGTTAAGTGGATATGGAGTGGGATGAGTAGGTTAGCACTTTTGCTAATTGAAAACGGTGGGTTAAATTAAATGGTCAAGTATGGCTATTTGGGCTTCTAATTCATATTCGATAAAGGGACGCAAATATAGAAACGATAGAATAGTGAATTTATATATATCTATTGTCGTATGCTTGAACATAACCACAATGTTTGAAACGTGTAGGACGTGGATACAAGACGGGTCTGCGATCGTGAGGATTTTATTACTACGAGCATTACAGCAAGTGGGTAATTTCCTACCCTGGTCAGGTAGTTTTAATGTATACAAATTTAGATATATGGTCATCTTATATGATCATGTTACCTTGACTCTTCTCTTATTTACTCTTGCGCTTGATACCTTGTCTTTGGCTATTAAACTCTATTGTTGTTATCATGTTTCACTTCATCATGATTAGGAGTTATATATGTGATGTAAGTAACCTAGAATTTGTTTAGTTAAGTGCAAATAGTAAAGTCTGGATGACGACCTGATTGTAAATTGGGCAAAAAGATCATCCGTGGGTAGGTAATGTCTTAAACGTAAGGTTAATTCTAATACCCTTAGGTTGCATGTTTAATACCGACCATGTATTGTGTAAATGGTCAGGTGAATTGTACTTGGTGTTTCGTTACGGACCGGTGGTCATAGCTTGTTATAATCAGTTGAGTACGACTCTCTGCAGGATAGAGAGTGCATTGATCTGATTGGTTTGACTCTCTGTAGAATAGAGAATTTGTATTGATGTCTATTTGTGACAGAGCATTCATGTCATTTGCATGCATCTTTGGCGGCGTGATCTCCTTATAGTCGAGAGGGTCGTCACCATCCTGCCTCCATGGTATTGTGGTGTCGCACTCTACCACAATAGATGGTGGTAGTTGGATTTGCGTCGTAGTCTGCGTGTGGCACTCGACCACTCATGGGTAGTACGTCGGAGTGGCCAACAACAGACCCCGCCAAGTAGCTTGCTCTTCACGCTTATATGCTACTCTATCATACTTCCCACTCGGCCACTCGAGAGTGTGTTGAGTTGGGACAGTTGTCATGTCGAGCCACCGATGCCACACTGGGATCGTGGTAGCTTTAGGGTTAGCCGACATGACCATGCATGCTGCATTGCCGCAACTTATGACATTTTTGCATATTGTCATATATATATATATGAATGATTGTGATTAGTAAATATATATAGATGCAGTCTATATATATATGCTTATTATGATATTGTATTTGATTGTACTATGCTTGTTGCATTTGGTTGTACATCATCTTCATACATTCTAACCGCATCACTTATATGGTTGTGTTGGATACCTGTATAGTTGTTGGTTAGTCTATTGCATTCTTTGACCCGTATTTATGTCATTGTATGGTTTAGAGCAGGCTTCCTGTTATATACATATATTATGGATATGTGCTCAAGTTGGATAGGTATAGCGTAGTAGACTTTCAGGTATGTCTGCATTTTTCATTGGCCCTTTGGTTATAAGGTATATACATAGATATGTTATCATGCTAGTGTTACCTGATATACCTATAGATTTTTCTATTGAATTACATATGATATTTGATATATATACATGTTTTCCTATTACCTGCTGAGTTTTACTCACCACCACTGACGGACCACAGGTTTTTACATGCGCCCAGTAGCAATTAGAAGTATTCGTGATGACTTGGAGCTTCGCCAACGGTCCATTCCATCTCCATCTTTACCGAGCGTCCCGTGGACTTTGTTTTTATGTTATGGACTTGTTCTTATATTGCGGACTTTATTTTGCAGTCGATGTTTTATGTACGGTTTAGTATTGTAGACTCGTCAGGTGGTGTACACCTGTGTGGTTTCGGTTTCGTATGATATATGTGTGGTTATGGGTATGTAGTGTATATTTCCGCTGTGTTTGATATATATTTGCTTATTATGTTGTAGTTGTAGGCCTACGGGTCTTGTATTAACACGAGATGTTGCCACGTACAGGGGAGATGCTGTCCATTTACTTTTTGGCACGACATACTCTCGGGGTGTGACAGCTAGGGTTTTTCTTCTTTAGGGCCGGTGGCAATAAAGGAGTTAGGGTTTTCCTTCTCTTCCTTTCTCTTGGCCGCCACCTCTCCCTCTCCTACGGCTGGCGCCTCCTTCTCCCTTTCCAAGGGTCGGTGCCTCCTCTCCCTCTCCTAGATCCGGTGGCAACAAGCAAGGAGGAAGAGGGTTCTCTCTTCCTCAATCTCCTCTCCTCTCTTTAGGGTCGGCGGACACTACACTTGGAGTTTTGGTGGTCGGTATAAGCAAAGAGAAGAGGATAAGGCTTTATGTTCGGCACTAGAAAGGAGAAGAAGGGAGGGTTTTCTTCCCTTGTTCGGAACGAGCAAGGAAGGAAAGATATGTGATCTAGGAGGCTTCAATTCTTGGAAGATTATGCCCCCACGTCCAAGAAGAGGATAGAAATACAATAGAAGATCAAGAGGTAAAACAAGAGGTATAATCTTGTTTAATATTAATTCTTGTTCTTTTGTATTTTGCATGTTGTTGATTGACATGGACCCCAATCATAAACACAAAAATCGTCGATTCGTTCATCATATATTCCGCGACTAATCGAGGAAAAGGGTTAGGTTGCTTGAACAACAAGTTTGTTCAAGCAACCACTCAAATCGAATAGCATGATGATGAATCGGTTGCTTGGGTAATCCATCTCCGTCTGGATTAGTTTTAATTAATAAAATTTTAATCCGAGGATGTGAGATAGGATCGTCATGCACAAGTGATCGAAGCGAAGCAAAACTTCCCTTGAAGTGGTATCAGAGCCACAGTTTCCGATTTTATGTGTTTTGGATTAGGTTACTTTCACGCATTTATCATATATTGTTTATGTCGGATAATAGTAGGATGTTCGTAGGCTAATTTTTTGCTTGCAGACATAAGATCCAACTATTATGGCTATGTGAATGTATGTGATTGTGTGTGTGTGATTGTAATTAATTATTTGAATCCTTAGGGTTGACGAGGCTAATTAGTATTTAATTTTTGTAATTAAATACGACATTGTTTAGCTGCTCATTTTAATTTACTTTCGATCTAGATATGTTGCACACTTCTTTGTGGAGTATAGAATCGATGGATGTAAATTAAAATGTTTTATCTCGACTCGAATCCCCTTGTGGCTTGTGCATGGTAAAGGGAGGAGCGGACGAGACGGCGACACGACGGGAAGCATATTGGAAAACAAAATCCATAATAGTTGAAAATTTTAATTTTTCATATTTATTGCCTATTGTTTGATATGCATGTTGTGTGTGTTTGAAAATTCCTCAATTTTAAATTGCTAAGTGGGAGAGAGATATTTTTTAATTCTCGGGGCCTCCATTACAATTTGACATGTGATGCGAACAAACTTGCGCGTTGGCTCTGAGTGTCTTCCTCTATATCGGATGAACTTAGTTTGCGGATCACTAGGTCCAATATGATTATAGGAAATTATTTAGGAGCTTGTGTACTTCCCCATTGGAAGGCACATAATCCGAGGTAATTGCCTTAGTATCGGGTAATGGTAAACACTTAGATGCAAATAAAAGTATCCTCCCCATCAGAGTCACTGCTTTTATTTATAGGGCTAAAGAGGAACCAACTATTAATTTTATTTATCAAAAAGTAAGGTTGATAGGATAATAAAATTAATGGGTAAAACCTCCTCTTACAAATGTAGAATTCGTATACGTCCACACTATCGTAGCATACGATATTCTCAGTGTTTTGATGTGTTGGTTGATTTTAAAATTTTATTGTTTGAGGAATCAATAAATTTTTGAAATCTAATATTTTGATCACTGTGATTCTTAAGTTTTTCAAAATGACTTTCAACCCACTTGCTGTGATTCTAAAAGAAAACAAACTTACTGGCCCTAATTATGTTGATTGGAAACGGAATCTGAACATTGTCTTGATTGCTGAGGAGTACAAATATGTACTCTTCGAAGAATGTCCTCCTAAGCCTACGGATGATTCTAGTGAAAAGGAGAAAGAGAGTTATAGGAAGTTGATCAAGGCATATGAGATGGCGCGGTGTTACATTTTGGCTTCTATGTCAAATGTATTACAACATTAGCATCAGGCCATGACTACTGTCTATGACATGATGCTCAATCTTAAAGAATTTTTCGGACACCAGAATCGGACTGCTAGGCAAGAAGCTATGAGGAACTTGATAATGACCACCATGATTGAGGGAACACCCGTTAGGGATCATGTTCTCAAGATGATGGCTCATTTGAATGAGATGGAAGTCCTTGGAGCGGAGATCAATGGGGAAACCCAGGTCGATATCGTTCTCCAATCTCTACCTAGAAATTTTGAGCAGTTTTGCCTGAACTACAATATGAATAAAAGGTTGTATTCGTTAGCGGAGCTTCTGACAGAACTTTAGGTGGTAGAGGGGCTTTTTCGTCAGAGTACTCATGTCATGGTTGCTCAAAAGGTTTCTACTTCTAAGCCGAAAGGCAAGAAGAGAAAGAAATAAGGCGTAGCATAGATGGAGACAAGATCTCAGGCAGTAGTGAAGAAGTCGAAAGGCAAGTGCTTTACTTGTAAGTAGACTGGACATTGGAAGGCAGACTGTCCTAATCGGAAACAAAACAAAGGTATATCTTTTAGTTTAGTCATTGAAACATGTTTAGCAGTGTTATCTATTGGTACCTGGTGTGTAGATACGGGAGCCACTGATCATGTCTATAATTCTTTGCAGGGGTTCCAGGAAATCAGACGACTAGCTGAGGAAGAGATTACCATCTACATGGGCAATGCTACGAAGATGATGGCTATTGCAGTGGGAGACATTTATTTATCTTTTGATAGAAATAAAACTTTGGTTCTGAGAAATTTCCTTTATGTGCCTACATTTAGAAAGAATTTGATTTCAGTTTCTAAATTGTTTATGGATGGGTATACTATTTCTTTTAATGATAGAGTTGTTATAAAAAGGAATAAGGAGATTATCTGTTCTGGTGCGTTGGTAGGAAATTTATACACTCTTGAACCAAAAACTCCCACGATGTAAATAGAAATAAATAACTCATCTTCTAAATCTAATAAGAGAAAAGAACCTTCGAAAATGAACCAAACATATCTTTGACATCTAAGGTTAGGTCATATTAACCTGAGTAGAATTCAAAGGTTGATAGCTGATGGACCTTTGGGTTCATTGGTGGTGGAAGATTTCCCAACCTGCAAATCTTGTTTGGAAGGTAAAATGACCAAAAGGTCTTTTAAGGCCAAGGGGTATAGAGCCAAAGATGTGTTGGAATTGATTCATTCTGATTTGTGTGGTCCTATGTCTATCCAGGCTAGAGGTGGTTTTGAATATTTCATCTCTTTTATAGATGATTATTCAAGATATGAATACATTTACTTGATGCGCCGCAAATCTGAATGCTTTGACAGGTTCAAAGAATTCAAGGCCGATGTGGAGAAACGTTAAGGTAAAAGTATCGAGACACTACGATCTAATCGTGGTGGTGAGTACCTCTTAGGAGACTTTAGGAGTTACTTATCAGAGGTTGGGATTCAATCCCAACTGTTTGCACCTGGTACACCCCAATAGAATGGTGTGGTGGAGCGAAGGAATAGGACTTTTATGGAGATGGTTAGATCGATGATGAGTTATTCTGAGTTACCAGATTCGTTCTGTGAGTATGCTCTAAAAATGACAGTGTATATTCTGAACTTAGTACCATCCAAATTAGTACCTTCTACTCCCACAGAATTGTGGTCTGGGCGAAAGCCTAGTCTGAGACATATTCGGATTTGGGGTAGTCCAACACATGTGCTGAAGGGAGATGCTGGTAAGTTGGAATCTCGTATAAAAATGCGTCTGTTCGTAGGCTATCCTAGAGGAACAAAAGGTGGTTTGTTCTATAATCCTAGATATCAGAGGGTGATCGTTAGCACAAATGCCTGATTTTTAGAGGAAGACTATGTGATGAACCACAAGCCCATGAGCAAGATTATTCTAGAAGAATTAAGAGAGTACCAACGATACAAGAGGACATACCACAAGTGACTGCACCGCGTGTCACAGAGGATACACAGGTGATACCTCATCGTAGTGGGAGGGTTGTTAGACAACCTGATAGATTTATGTTCTTGGGAGAATCTTCTGATTTAGTCCTTGGCGAACATGAACCTGATCCCTGGACATATGATGAGACACTCCAAGATAAAGATGCGGTATCTTGGCAAAGGGCGATGAATTCTGAGATAGAATCTATGGATTCAAATCATGTCTGAGAGCTAGTAGAATCGCCCAATGATATAAAAGCCATTGGATGCAAGTGGATCTACAAAAGAAAGAGAGGATCAGACGGAAAGGTAGAGACCTTCAAAGCAAGGCTTGTTGCGAAAGGGTATACTCAGAAAGAGGGTATCGATTATGAGGAGACTTTTTTGCTGGTAGCCATGCTTAAGTCTATCCGGATTCTCTTGTCTATTGTTGCTCATATGGATTATGAGGTTTAGCAGATGGATGTCAAGATAGCTTTCCTTAATGGAAGTCTTGAAGAAAATATCTATATGGAGCAACCATATACGTAGATGACATTTTGCTCATTGGCAACAATGTTAAAGTTTTATCAGACGTAAGGGTATGGTTGTCCAAACAATTTGATATGAAAGACTTGGGAGAAGTGGGACACATCCTAGGGATCAAGGTTATAAGGGATCATAAGAAAAGGATGTTGTGCTTATCTCAAGCTTCATACATAGACACTATTTTAGCTCGTTTTAGCATGCAGAACTCCAAAAAAAATTTTCTACCTTTTCATCATGGAGTACCTTTATCTAAAGAGATGTGTCCTAGAACATCAAAGGAGATAGAGGAGATGAAGGCGGTTCCTTATGCTTCGGCAGTAGGAAGCCTCATGTATGCTATGTTAATATGAGGCTAGATATCTACTTTGCCGTGGGCATGGTTAGCAGATATCAGAGTAATCTAGGATAGGGACATTGAACTGCGATAAAGCGTATATTGAAGTACCTGAGAAGGACTAGGAATTATATGCTGGTATATCGGGCAGATCAATTACTCCCTGTGGATTACACAGATTCTGACTTCCAATCAGATAGGGATAACAATAAGTCTACCTCGGGTTATGTGTTTACTTGGGAGGTGGAGCCATTGTATGGAGGAGTGTCAAGCAAAAATGCATGGCGGACTCCACCATGAAAGCTGAGTATGTGGCAGCCTCTGAGGCAGCCAAAGAAGTTGTATGACTCAGGAACTTCTTGATGGACTTGGATGTGATTCCTAGTTTGCCCAAAACTATCACAATTTATTGTGATAACAGTGGTGCAGTTGCAAACTCAAAGAACCACGAGCCCATAAGACAAGTAAACACATAGAGCGCAAGTACCACCTGATACGAGAGATCGTAAAGCGAAGAGAAGTTGTTGTCACCAAGATTACATCAGGGATAACCTAGCAGATCCTTTCACTAAGACCCTTCTAGCAAGAGCTTTTGATAGGCATGTGGAGGGAATGAGAATCAGATGTATGGCAGTTTGATGGAAACATAGTCTTTTAATATAAGTTGAAGATTATTAGGATGTATACTAAAAGCCTAACTTTTGTATGAACATCTTCATTTTGAAATAAGAATCACATGACCATTGTTTGCATTTTATATTTATGCATATTGTCTGATACTTTACATTGTAGATAACATTGTGTGTGGTTTCGCACAGAAGATCATGTTATCAGTTCTTTGTAGAGTATAAGTAGAGACTCACAACTAAGATGGTTTTGAACAAACCATTGACATGGTTGTAGTGTAATTTAGTATTAGTTTATCTTAACTATAGAATTACACTAGTACACTTTGTGTGTATTGAGCATGACCGATTTAGAGGTGATTCAATTTATACTGACTATATAATTGAATCAAATCTCAGATATTATGGTGTACATGCTCTTAATCCCGATATAATAATGGACACATGTACTTCGTATTTATTTCTTTGATTTACCAATGGGCGAGATTTATATGTTAAGTCGATAGGCCTGGTAAGTTGGGAAATAATATTATTTAAATGGTGTGTCGTTGATTATAGGAGGAAATTGTGTCCTATACATTAGGATGATAATGTCCCCTTAAGGAGCTCATAAAGTTCATCATGTAAATTCTGCAGGTGGACTTGGTCCAATATGATGATAAGGATGAGTGGTACTGTTAGGACTTGTGCGCCCGCTAGAGGGGGGTGAATAGCGTTTTCCGTACGTTGATGGAATTCTTTTTGCGTTTGTCTCTACAATTTCGCAGCTTGCGAAAGAAATAATACAATAACGAAATACACAAACACAATAAGAACACGAGTATGTAGCGTGGTTCGAACCGGTTCCTACTCCACGGATCGAGCTCTACGAGCTCTAGTGATACTGCGCAACCACTAATAAACACTCCTTCTCGGAACAATTCGGAGGCGGAGAAACCTCGTACAATAATGATTACAACAATAATCAAAAGATACAAGCAAATACAATGAAATACAAATGCAAGTAAAGAAAAACACTTTACAAGAGCTTTGGATTGCTTGATCTTTGATTGCCTTGAACTAGCTTTGAAGGACTGGAAAACACCAACTTCCCCCTTTAATTTCGCCCAAGAAAATCGGTGCGAAAACTCTCCTTCCGAGCTGCCTTTATAACCTGCGTCGGGCTGGATTTCCACCGTCGATCGGCGCCATAAGTCACCCGATCGGTGATGCCACTGTTGTCATGAGACAACGGGTCGATCCACGCTGGAAAAACTCCAACGGATCTCTTGGCGATCGCGCCAACATTGGCGATCGGCCCGCAGCGCCCCATTGCCCGATCGACTACGAGCATTCGTACTCATAACTCGGTAGCGATCATTGCCATCCATAGCGATCAGCGCGATGATCAAGCTGCTCCAATTAGTAGTCCTAAATGGCAATCGAGCTCTAGTAAACTCACGACAGTCGAATCGGCCATAATGCCAGTCGACTGCCAACCTCAAGAATGAGGTTTTAACCCAAGTATGGTGCCCCCATACTTGCTATACCACCCTTAGCCTAGACCTAAGCCTTCTAGCCACCTCCATCAGCCTCACGCCTCTTGGATCCCTCCAAGTCATCCATGACTTGTTCATCCATCGCGCTAGCCTTCAGGTGCTTCCATCGGCTATGTCATGCTAACAGTGTCTACACCGCCAAGGCACATTGGACTTACGCCGCCAAGACTCCGCTTGGACTTTACGCCAATATCAGACCCCTTGGACTTTTCAAATGCCAAGCCTCAAGCTTGGACTTCCCTTGCCAACCCATGTTGGACTTTCCATGCCAAGACCCATGCTTGGACTTTCCTTGTGCCAAGTACTCAAGACTTGGACTTTTCCAAATGCCAAGTGTCCCACTTGGACTTTCTATACCAAGTACCCATGACTTGGACTTTACCTTGCCAAGACCCATGCTTGGACTTTCCCATAATAACATGGTCAACCCTAGTCAACCATCAAAGTCTCCCTCGAGTCAAACTCGAGTCTGGTCAATTATAACCTGGGTCGATTGTATAAACAATCTCCCAAAAACATTAACCGACATCAATGTTAAACATCAATGTCAAACACTTTGTCAAACCACTTTGTCAAACATCAAAACATCACTCGAGTCAAACTCGAGTCCTGGTCAATCGTGACCTGGGCTGATTGCACCAACAATCTCCCCCTTTTTGATGCTTGACAAAACAAACCTTGAGTTAGGCCTCTAACTCAAATTCCCTTACCAATTTTCCAAATTGATAATTTTACTCTCCCCCTTTTTGACATACATCAAAAAGGTTCTCTCTCCAAGGAGGTCAATGTCCCATGTCCCAATGAGATCTTACAATCTCCCCCTTGATCCAAAAATACCTAGGATGCCTACCATCTTCCTAGTGATAAGTCCCATATCACTCAAGAGAGGCAATCCTATCCACTCTCCCAATTTCCAAATTGGGTCTCTTAAATTCCTATCAATTTTCCCAATTGATGTCCTTTTCCCATAACTTCTCCCTTTCAAGAAAAAAAAAACATATCCATCATCCCAAGATGGATAACTCCCCCTAAAGGCTTGCTCCCCCTTGACCATTGCACCAACAATGTCCTTGGGAAGTCCCTAAGCCAATAGGATCTCTAAACCATCAAAATTAAGGTTCAAAGTCCAACATTGAACTTTCACTTACCTTAAGATTGATACAAACCCTAACTTATTCTCCTAATCCATATCCAATGGATTTTCACCCTTTATAATGCTTCCCAAAGCATATCCTAGGATTAGGAGTAGTTAGGAACCCTTACCATGGTTGAAAATGGGCTAAACAAACCTTGTTAACCCAAAATCAGACCTGACAGTCGACTCCTATCAGTAATTAGTCGAATCGTTGATCATTGCCACCAGTATCAGATCTAATTTTGGAAAATCATAAGTAATTCTACATATATCAAAAAATCATGAAATTTGATACGTATATTACTTATAGTCAATACAATGGGTGAAAAATATTTGAAAATTATTTTACCCATAAAATATAGAAATTGATACAAAATCCAAAAGTGAATAACAACTTTAAAGTTTTAGCTCACTTTGTATCAATCTCATCAATGGTGATTGCTATCAAAAGATAGACTTCACCAAGGTTTTCTAAAATGGTTTTAAAATATTTTTGAAAACCTATATTGGATCATGTTCCTTGGGCTTAATGTACATGACTTGTACACAAGCTTTCCCAATGATCCACTTGTTGAGTTAAGATGAGTTTTGGGTTCAACTAGATGTAAAAACTATGCACCTTAAACTCAACTCATATCCTAGCATCTCACATGTATCTAGGGTGTATAAATACACATACATGTCAATTGGATGTGAGATGTGGGTTTTGGTTCATTTAATCTAGGGTTTCATGCATTTCCTAGGCAACCCTACTTGATTCCCTTATAAATGAAACTTCAAGTCATGCCATTGTCCTTAGTTCAATTTTAATCAATTTAATGCATGAAATGATCATGGCATAAAGATAGCAATAATTAAGCATGACCAATGATCATGATGTCATGACATATGATAAAATCTAAAAACACATGACATTTAACCTAAATCCTAAGCATAATCATGACATTTTATATGATTAAAAGTAAACATAATGTCATGACATGACATATGACAATCAAAGCATGACATATAAAATATATAGGTATAAGAATACCTAAATTTTAATATTAGTTTCCATTTGATATAATTAAGTATATTTTGCCATAAAACCTAATTATCTCCCAAGTGTGCCAAAAACCCAAAATGACACACTATAGCCTCTAAACCTAAATTGTGTCAATTTGATCATTTTATCAAACTTCATAAATAATATTGGTACATCCTAAAAACTTTTAGGATTCAAATCTCAAATGTATTTTCAAGGTAACCATAACCTTGAAAATAACCTAAAGTGCCACCTTTGCCATGGTTGAGTTAACTACCCATCCAATCAAGGTTGACACACCCTAAACCCATCTTAGCGTGAATCAATCACGCTCCTAAAAGCGTGATTGATTCACGCTAGGTGGGTTTAGGGTGTGCCAACCTTGATTGGATGGGTAGTTAACTCAACCATGACAAAGGTGGCATTTTAGGAACCCAAAACCGATTTGAGCTCCTAGGGTTAATTAGATATTCCTTAGGGATAACCTCCCTAGATACCTTCCTAATGACCCTTCTAGGCTTATTAGCCTTGGTCATTTGGGTCTTGCCTAGGTTGACTCTAGGGGTAACTTCCCTTGCAACCTTCTTAGTGGCCACCCTAGGTTTCTTCGAAACCCTAGCCACTAGGCACACACCATGGTCAACTCTAGGGATGACTTCCCTATTGACCTTGGTCTTCCTAGACCTAGTTTGTGTTCCATAATCAAATGGAACACTATGGTAAGCCACCTTGGGCTTAGGTTTGTGACCCAAACCTTGCTTGCCCTTGGTTGACTTTTGACTCTTAGGTCCTAAGTGTTGACTTTGAGATTTGGACCTAGAATTTTGATCATTTGACCCTTTAAATTGGTTTTGTATCTTATTTAGGGTCTTTTCCAATTTCTCAAGCCTTGACCTCAAGGCTTGGTTTTCTAATTCTAATTGTCCAATTTTAGAATTTTGATTTTGTCTTTGGGCATGGGACTTCTTAGGCATATGCCTAGTCCATTTAGGATTAAGGTATAAATGTTCTCCTATTTTCCTAATAGACTCCCTAGGAAGGACATTTCTAGGGACATTAGTCCCAAATTTCTCCTTCTTTGAAAAATTGACCCTCTTAGCACCTAGACAATATTCCTTATCTCTAGCATGCTCTTTATGATAAATAGCAAGACTATTAAAATTATTCCTAGCATGCTTTTGACCATAAGAATGTGAAAGAGCATTACCAAAATATACCTTAGGGTTAGCCTTAGCTCCCCCTACATGTGATGCTCCCCTTTGAGTCTTCTTCTCCTTCCCCATTAGACATTGATTCCGGTAGTGTCCCGGTTGCCGACATTTGAAGCAAACGACTTGCTCCTTGCTTTTAGATATTGGGGGATCGGCATCCTTTGACTTTTGTTGACTTTTAGGCGCCGGTGGAGCTTTCTTGACTTTCTTCGGGCATTTGCTCTTGTAATGCCCATACTCCCTATACTCAAAACATATTATATGCATTTTATTATTAACACATATGTTTGAGTTACCTAGGTCCGAGGTGGAAGGTGCCGGAGTTGGAGCTTCTTCATTTTGACCGGATGTGGAAGCTTCTTCTTGTTGCTCCGGAGTGGAAATCCTCTCCTTCCCCTCAATCCTTGAGGTGGATGCTTCTTCCACTTCTACCTCCTCCTTGGAGATTGATGGCCTTTCAACCTCCAATTCTTCACACTCTCCTCTTGACTCGGATGTTGACTCTTCTTCAACTTCCGAATCCTCACTTGCTTGTGAGGAGGAGCTTGCCTCTTCAGCCTCTTTCGATTGAACCGATGAGCATTCTACATCTTCTTCTTCTTCTTGGACCGGTTGAGTGTTTTCATGAAAAGTTCATATAACGACAGACTTAGTCTTCTTCTTCTTGGACCGGGCTTCCTCTTTCGTATCGAAGAAAATATTGATCCATGTGATAATCCATATAACGACAGACTTAGTCGATGTGATGTATAGATAGGATCTATCATCTTGAAAAGTTCAATTAAAACTAAATCAACATTGATGCAGACTCTTTAATTAAGATGACAATTAAGAGAAGATAACTTTTCTCATTATTGCTCTATTGTTTTTATGTTTTTTTTTAATTTTCTACACTTTATTTTTCAAATTTTGACATGAACGTCGAAAAACTTTTGTCAAAGATCGTCTTGGACTCTCCTAATTCTCTGTTCTATCTTCAGATATAAAAATCAATTCTCATAGTAAAGAGGACAATCGATTTATGACTTATCGTCTTGTCAGAGAAGAGATCAGTCTTTCTTCAAATTCGTAACTCAATCGTTGAGTGATCAGTGCGTTGGAGAAAGTCAAACGGGCGGCTGATGCTAATGGTGAGTGAAAGACAATCTTTTCAAAGCAGCATCAATGTGAGAAAAAAGACTAACAAAAATGTTCGAAACGATCATAGTTGATATCGCTGTTACCTCTTCTCTATACACCGGATAAGAGAGCTTGCATGTTAGACAATATCCGAGCCCGATAATTGATTCGGCGGAGAAAGAAAGGAAGAACGGTTCGGGCGCAAACATCTGAAATCATTGGCACGGGAGAGCTGGTGAAGGTAATCGACACGGCAAAGCGGAGGCAGGGGGAGACACTTCGATGGGAAATAAGCAAGAATCGGTTCGGCTAGATAAGCCTAGAGGCAGACGGGACGGGTAAGAATCAGTTCGGCCTAGTTAGTCCGGAGGTAGTTCGATAGGGGAAGAAGGGAAGTTAGTTCGGGCTGGTAAGGAGCCCAAGGGTTAGGCCACCCGTGAGCTATAGACCTAAATTAGTTTCACCAAAAGCAGATGGTTGAGAGAGACAGACTAACCTATTTACCAGAAATGTAGGTGAAAGGGTGTTATGTAACAGAAGGAGGGGTCCCCACCTAATATTCCGAGGAGCCTTCGCTCCTCGTATCTGTAACAGAATTATTCTCTAGGAGGACGTGGTGGCCACGTGTACGATGAGGATAGCCCGCGAGGTAATGCTGGATCAGAGAAGGAGGATAAAAGGGAGGAAGAGGACAGAAGGAAGAGGAGAGGCGCATTATTCCAACAAGCAAGAAACGGAGACGCAGGAGGAGAAGGAGAGCTACCACTACCTCGCCGGAGAAGGAGAGTAGCGATCTTCGCTGTTATATTGCGTGTACTCTTTCTTGTATTGGGATTGAATTGTAAGAGGTTTTCTCCTCCACCTCGGGAAGTTTCCTTTCCGGAAAGGAGGACGTTCATAGTTGAAAGTGATTGGGCACTGCATCCGGTGAGAGAGCTCACCTCCGTGGAGTAGGAATACTTATTCCGAACCATATTACATCCTGTGTTCTAGTTTCATTGCCTGTGTTGGTTTGCGTTTCTTGTCTTCGTCTTCTCATCTTTACTGTTGCGGCCTGTGAGACCCCCCTAAAAGCTCCCTTCGTGCTTTCGTCGCATCGAAAGGAGGTAAATGAATTTTCCTCGCCGCATCAGTTGGCGCCGTCTGTGGGAAACACTTGAGCTAGACGTAGAGATGCAGTCGGAAGAGATACAACACCCAGTTGCCTCCGCAGCGGAGAAAAAACCTATTACCATTTTTCCATCACAGTTGAGGTTACGGTGGGCGCATCACACGGAGGCCCTCGCTAGAGAAAGAAGAAGGACAGGATACCTTCATCCTCACTCTGGTGAACCTTCTTCTCGAGTCCCACCCCCAGAAATGCCTCCCCCACCTCGTGCAACCATTAATGTCGAAGTAGTTCCTGGAGAGGAACCTGGGGGGCGAGCACCTCAGAATACTATACCCGTAACCCAGACTCGATGGGAAGAACAGGGTGAAAGTCAGTCGACCCGGGCTCCAGAGGTTTACGAGCCCAGTCCTTTTACCATGGACATCCTCTCTGAAATCCCCCCATCCTACTTCCGGAATCCCCAAGTAGAGAAGTATGATGGCTCAACGGATCCCGAAGAACATCTATCACAGTTCAATGGAGCGGCCTCGCTCCACTGTTATACCAATGCCCTCAAGTGCCGAGTCTTCCGGACCACTTTAACCGGTTCGGCACAAAAATTGTTTAATACCACCGCCCTCGGGTCCATTACTGCTTTCTTGATTTTGGGGATGTTCATTAGGGAGTTCAAGTGTATGGCGTATAAGCATGATGCTTCTATCACGATGCACATCACGCAAGGGCCCTCAGAATCACTCAGAGGGTATCTTCACCGGTTCACCTCTACAGCTAGGGGTATTCCTTCTGCAAGATCAGAAGCTTTCAGAGTCGCTATTTTGCACGGGCTGAATGAGGGCCCCTTCCTCAGTTCCCTTCTGAGAGAGCCTGCTTATAGCTACGAGGAGCTGCTAAGTCGTGCAGAAAAAATCATCCGCGAAGAGAAAGGACTGAAAGTGCGGAGAGCCGAATGTGCGGCCACAACAGTCCCAGCCGAAAGAATTCGCCCGGTCGCCCCTCAAGCACCCACTCATCGGGGATATGAGTGACCCCTTCATTGGAGGCTCCTAGACCTCGATTATTGTTACAGAGCGCTCGCCCCACGCCGCCATTACAGATTATGACCGCTGATGCACTTCCTCCCGCGAAGACTTGGAAGGAGCGGGAGATGGAATTCTATGATCAGCAGGGTCTACTGCAGTGACCCTTAGAATATAGGGGGGTACCACGTAACCCCTCCCCCCGCCCCATTTTTTTGCCAATATCATATGGAGTATGGTCATGCCAGTAGCCGATGTTTTAAGCTACAGGAGGAGCCGGGCGCCTCAGCGCGCATACTGCGGCTTGGATGGGAGGGCTAGCACGGCGAGGGCAACGACCCCATATGGCTTGCTCAGGATTGTATAACCAACAACCGCAAGTCACTTTCCCCCAAACGCCGTCCCAGGAGGTTATTTCTCAAGAAGGCCCATCAGGTGAGGGCCCCTCATCCAATCTAAATAACGCTCCCACACGGGGGGTTATCTATGTCATTGCAGGGGGACCCACTGATGGGGACTCTAACCGGGCACGGAAGTCATACGCCCGACTCATGGAGAGTTTGGCCATCATCACCGACCAAACTATTCAAACCGCATCGCCCGTTTCGTTCGGGCCGAAAGATCTCCAAGGTGTCCTGCTGCCCCACACGGACACCTTAGTTATCCGTATATCCCTGGCCAATTACGAAGTGGCTAGGGTGTTGGTCGACTCTGGGAGTTCTGTTAATATCCTCTTCCAGGAGGCTTTTGGATGTGAATCACGGGAAATGCCCAGCTAGAAGATGTGGCCACACCCCTCTTTGGGTTCACAGGGCATGTGGTCCACCCACAGGGCAGATTTCATTGCCCCTGACTCTGGGCATAAAGCCCAGTCAAAAAACTAGTATAATCCCTTTCCTCGTCGTGGACGCTCCGTCCACTTATAATGTCATTCTTGGTCGTCCTTTTCTTGCCATTTTTCAGGCGGTGGCTTCCCCATACCACCAGAAGTTGAAATTCCCAATTGGACAGTTGGTGGGGGAAGTCCGAGGGGAACAGAAGGCCGCCAGGAGCTGTTATGTGCAGATGGTTCGGGATGATCAGAAGAAGGCCCGAACCGACGATCTTAAAGGGAAGTCTATCATCATTTCTGATGTCTGCGTTCTGGAAGAATCTCCCCCCAAGGCAGACAAAATAGAGGAAGGAGAGCTAGTGGAAATAGCTCCAGGAAAGACCACATGGGTGGCGTAGCAGCTGGAGGCCAAGGAGGAGCTGGTGGTCTGCTTGGAGAAGAACGAAGACATCTTTGCAGGAGATGTGCATGATCTCACGGGGATTAACCCTCGTGTGGCTGAACACCATCTCAATGTTAGTAATATATGAGAAATGTCCTAAGACAATCGCCTTATGGTCGTACCATTTATTTGATAAATGAAGATTCACTATTTGAGTGTACATGTTTTCATGTATTTGATTGGATCTTAAACTCATTTACTGAATGTCCACGATACGATTCACAGCATGAGAGAATTTGTGATTGGATCATAACTAGTGAGTATCTCTACATGTGTAATTGTGATGTATCGAAATTATCCCTAGTCAATGAATTGATGGATTTGGACACCATTGATTCTGTCGAGACTAGCACGAGGTATACTCCTTGGTGTATCCAAGCAGCTGATTCTCACTGGCTGGAGACATTGTGATGTCCGGAGTTAATCGTGGATGCTAGTTATGGTAACTAGTTCATTGGAGTGACCAGCCGTAAGACTTCATATGGTTCTCTGCATATATAGATATGTCAATGAAGTTCTTACTGTAGCTTAAGTGTGATGTTCCTTTGACTTGCGGTATTCAAGTCATCTTGATCATGAAGACTTATGCTTTGACATCTTAAGCAAGCATCTCTGAGGAGATGTGGACCCGGGATGATTGGGTATAAGTCGAAGTGATCGAAGGTGTTTGAATAGCCTATAAAGGATTCACCACTCCTTGCGAGGAGATGTATACCTATGTCCTCTCGTCGGATTGTTACAAAAGTCTTTGGCCAAAGCATTACATGTTTAGAGTAAGGTACTCTTCGATACATGTGCAGTAACTAGAATCCGTAGGACGAGGAAATGATACTTGGGCTAGGTGTGATGTAGTCAGCCTAGTGGGGACTGACACTATAGACCATGTCCTGAACCAAGTGGGTATAAGATGAGTGAAGGGAATGGGGCACGATTCATTCGAGCTGCTGAAGGGTTTCAGAAATAGTTCTGGATCAACCGTTGATCTTTTCGGTTAATTGGGGATCATGATGTACTACTAGGTGCCACTCATGATCGTTCTATAATTAATGGTTAATTATAGACGGCCAACATAAATCGAGAACCTATTTGGTCACACGCACAATGAGCGTAATCCGAAGGATTTAAAACGAGCTTGAGAATGAGATTCTCAGACCGAGAGAAACTAGGTTTGGTTGGACCAAACATGGAGCGAGCATGAAATCGTTTCAGTCGCAATGGAAGCGTGGATGAGCCGTGTCTTATGAAGACATAATGGATGAACCAAAATGGTTTGGTTCTAATCCAATGGAGGAGAATAAACCAAAGGGTTTGGTTTATTTTAAACGAATGAACCAAAGTTGGTTCGGTTCGTTTTAACTTAAAATAAACCATCATGGTTTGGTTTATTTTAACTTATATTAATGGAGCAGGTTAACGGGCCTTATGGTTATGATCCAATAACCATTAAGAGAATTAGTTCTCTATAAAAGAGGGCTTAAAGGTTTGTTAAGCCCTAATAAAAAAAAACCTAACCTAATCCAAAAACCCTAACCTAGTTGCCGCCCACCTCCTTGGAGAATTCGGTGCCAACACCCTTGTGCCGCCGTCCAACTTGTTGTCGGCGTCCAAGCTTCAGCCGGTGATCCTCCGGCAACTCTCCGGTGATCTCCTTTGGGTTCGGCATCAAGGTGAGCTTCATCTTATCCTTTGTGGCTGACGCCTACACCTCCACCAAAGCTATCCAGTTTTCTGGACAGCTTGTTTCCTTCTCGTCGGAGCGTCATTTGGACGACGTTTGGAGCTCCGACAGTGCCTTACTTACCGGGGATTCGATCTCCGGTAATCCTCATAAGTGGAGGACGAAGGATTCGTCAAACGGTTGACGAATACCTCTCTGGAAAAGCTAGTTTTGAGGACTCGCCTTTGGATCCGAATTTGGATTCGGATAGTGATCCTCTCTCGATCATGTCGTCTTCAACACGAGGCTAGTAACCCGTACGAAGACGAGGCTCGTGACTTAGCGAAGTCATCCCGAAGATACTCGGCATGGTTACGGATAGAGACGATTCTAGCGAGGATCATTCCGGTTGATGCCGCTCCCGCTACACGTGATACGAAAGGTATACGTAGTTAAATTTCCTTTTATTGTAAAATTTAAATTTACAGTTATGTCTACACATGTTGTACTATGCATGCGTGTGATGTGTGTGTTGTAATAAATATAGATTTATTATTTTTATTTCTTCCGCTGTGCACATGTTTATGAAACATGTTCGAACACACACTCGCCGCGGTGCCAGAAACCCAACAGTGGTATCAGAGCCCAGGTTGTGTTTCGACATAATCGTAAAATTATTTTGTGATAGTCATAATGTTATTTTTGAAAATTTTCTACTTTTGGAAAGTTAGAAGTATTTATGGAAATTTTTAATTTTGGAAAGTCTAGAAGTATTTATGGAAATCTTCCACTTTTGGAAAGTTGAAAGTATTTATGAAATTGATATTTTCATAAATAAAATATTTGATTAGATTTTGGAAATTTGTTTCCTAATTTAATCTTGATTTGATTTGGGAAATCAAATCTTAAAATATTTTATTTCCATAAGTAGTTTTGATGATTTAGGAAATTGGTTTCCTAAATTGACTTTTCTTAATCAACTCTTTCCACAAATAAAATATGTGATTAGATTTGGAAATTAATTTCCTAATTTAATCATGATTTGATTTGGAGAATCAAATCTTAAACATATTTTATTTCCATAAATAGTTATGACATATAAGGAAATATTGTACATGACATAATTGTATGACATGTAATTGCATTAGATGCATATCATTATGTCATGCGTGTCGTGACATGTAGATGTATGCCATGCCATGTAGATAATAGTTATTTGCATGCAAAGAGGATGAGACATAAAAACCCTTACTCAATATTAAAGCCTACACCTTCCATTAATATGGTTAGAACCAGAGTTCCGTTTCTTGTTTGGGTTGTTGGACTCTCTCAAGCGGCTCGAACCTGAACATGTTCAAACCATGGAATAGTTTAATACTAATATGGTAAGAGTCAGAGGTCAATCGTTAGCTTTGGTTGTTGGACTCTCTCCAAGCTGGGCTAATTGGTTGAATGCGCTCTAACCATATTAAAACTATTCTCGATTAATGGGTTGGCTTTAACCTGGAGCATCGGCTTGTTGGACTCTCTCCAAGGTCGATGTAAAGGGAGGTGAAGTTGGGTGCTATGCATATGATGCATACTTGTTAATGTGTTAACAACCCAATGTATGTGTGAACATTCAATTAGTTGATAGCACATTGTGATAGTTGCATATACGTGATATGCAATCGGTAGAGTTGATACCTACCATCGTAGTTATGAATGGCTTGTTGGACTCTCTCCAAGGTTGTTCATATCTATGATGGATATCAGCCCATTCGGAGATGGACCTACGATCTCCCGAAGTGATTTTGGGGTTTTTGAAATTCGAAAAATGAATGGGATTTATAAATGTATATTGATGCATTTTAAAATCATTTTCTCATATATGCTCGTTTTGTATTTCTAAGTTAATCGATTGATTGTGATGTCTTTGAATTTGCGCTATATTTTGAATTCAAATAAATTGACTGGGCCGATCTTCTTGGACTGGCTTAGAAGCTTGAGAATGGTTCTCAAGGTGGAAAAGCTTGCAAATGTCCTCGAAGCGCCTCTTCCCGCCCGTCCTAGTGACGATGCAACTCCGGACCAATTGTTGGTCTATCAGAAACATGTGATTGATTCTGAACTAGTGAATTGCATAATCTTTAGCCGCGATGGTACGGCATGAGCATATGGATGCTCATATCGTAGTCCTTCATCTTTGTGAGTTGGTTGATGAGCAAGTGAGATTCGAAAGGTTCGAAGTCTCCAAGATCCTCTTCACCTCTGAGATGCAAGAAGGTTCATCTGTATTGCTCAACATCTTTGAAAGCTGGAGTCTTACGAGAAGCATGAGCGAGGGCGATCTTTGTTAGTTGATTCCTCGAGGAATGGTTCTAAGAGGGAGTCAAAGGAACAGTAGAAGGGGAAGAAGAAAAGGCTAAAAAGGCAGAACCAGCTCAAAAGGGCACTTGCCATCATTATGGCAAGGAGGGCCATTGGCGAAGAAATTGCAAGATTTATCTTGAGTCCTTGAAGAAGAATAAGGCATCGGATGCCCCATCTTCTTCAGATATCTTCGTTATTGATTATCATTCTATTTCCTTAGACACTTGGGTATTGGATACTGGGTGTGGCTCACATATATGTAATGACATACAGGGGCTAAGGAATAGAAGAAGACTCATCAGAGGGGAGTCAAATTTGTGAGTTGGCAATGGAGCAAAGGTTGCTACGGTCGCCATCGGAACTTATTTGCTGAAGCTCCCTAGTGGATTAGTCTTGGAACTGGACAATTGCTATTGTGTTCCTTCTCTAATAAAGAACATTGTTTCTATTTCCTGCTTAAATAGAAATGGTTTTCATTTGACGTTTAGTAAAAATTGTTGTTATATAACTTTGAATGGCGTACTTTATGGAACTGGAACTTTGAGCAATGACATTTATACGTTGGACGTATCCAGTGACATCTTCAATATCGAAGCGAGCAACAAGTGTGCTCGAAAGGATAATCAATTAGACTCCTACATGTGGCATTGTCGTCTTGGCCATGCAAGCAAGAAATGCATGTCGAATTACCGATGTGGAATGCGGAATCGTTGAATTGGATTCATACGATACATGCGAATCATGCTTGAAGGCAAGATAACTAAGTTACCTTTTACTGGAAAAGGTGAACGAGTGGGAGAGTTACTAGGTCTAATACATACTGATGTATGTGGACCTATGTCAACTCAAGCTTTAGGAGGCTATAGCTACTTCATTACCTTCACCGATGATCACTCACGGTTTGGGTATGTGTTCTTGATGAAACACAAGTCTGAAGCCTTTGAAAGGTTCAAAGAATTCAGAAATGAAGTAGAGAAACAACATGACAAGAGTATTAAAATACTTCGATCGGATCGAGGTGGTGAATACTTAAGTCAAGAGTTTCTAGATTATCTAAGAGACAAAGGCATATTGTCTCAATGGACTCCGCCATATACACCATAGCATAATGGTGTATCTGAAAGGCGTAACCGGACCTTATTGGACATGGTCAGGTCAATGATGAATCATGAGGATCTTCCCAAGTCCTTTTGGGGCTATGCACTTCAGACAGCTGTTTACTTGTTAAACAGAATGCCAACCAAGGTAGTCTCTACTACTTCATATGAGATATGAAATGGTAAGAAACCTCATGTATCTTACTTGAAGATATGGGGTTGTCCTGCTTATGTGAAGCGGTTATCGAAAAATTGGATGCTAAGTCGATAAATGTCTATTTATTGGATACCCTAAGGAAACAAGGGGTTACCAATTCTATCATCCTGTGGAACAAAAGGTGTTTGTTTCAAGGCATGCTGTGTTTCTAGAGAAAGAGTTTCTCTTGCAAGAAAACAGTGGGAGTATCGTCGAGCTTGAGGAGGCTCGAGAGACTCAAATAGACATTGATGAGATACCTGGTGAAGCACAACAGCCGATAACTCATAGTGATGAGCAATCGGCTGGACCTACTGTAACACCACATCTTCGTAGATCTGGTAGAACACGCAACATTCCTGAGAGATATGGATTTCTCATAAGTGAATCGAACGACGTGTTACTCATTGATGATGAGGAGTCTACTAGTTATGAAGAAGTGCTGACAAGTTCAGAAAGGGATAAGTGGCTTGAAGCCATGAAGTCGGAAATGGATTCCATGTATGAAAACTAAGTTTGGAACTTGGTTGACCCATCTGAAGGCATCAAGCCTATAGGGTGCAAATGGGTTTTCAAGAAGAAAACCGACATGGATGGTAATGTGATTACCTATAAAGCTAGATTAGTGGCGAAAAGATATCGTCAAAAACAAGGTGTTGATTATGACGAAACCTATTCGCCTGTAGCTATGCTTAAATCCATTCGGATGCTCCTGGCCATAGCGGCTCATTATGATTATGAGATATGGCAGATGGATGTGAAAATAGCTTTTCTTAATGGAAACCTGCTCGAGGACGTGTATATGATACAGCCTGAGGGTTTCACATCGGTTGATAAAACCAAGGTATGCAAATTGCGACGGTCCATATATGGATTGAAGCAAGCATCCAGGAGCTGAAATATCCGTTTTGATGAGACAATCAAAAAGTTTGATTTCTCACAAAATCCAGACGAATCTTATGTGTACAAGAAGGTTAGTGGGAGTGCAGTCGTGTTCCTAGTATTGTATGTCGATGACATATTACTTATAGGAAACGATGTTTCAAACTTACAGTCAGTGAAGGTTTGGTTATCCAAGACATTCTCCATGAAAGATCTGGGAGAAGCAACCTACATCCTCGGGATTAAGATCTATAGAGATAGATCGAAACGGTTGCTTGGTCTTTCGCAGTCTACATATATAGACCGAGTGCTAAAGAGGTTTAGCATGTCGAAATCCAAGAAAGGTTTCCTACCCATCGGGCATAGGATACACCTTTGAAGTCTATGTGTCGCGCCAGAAGGCGAGTATTTGCATGATTAAGATTCCTATGCATCCGCTATAGGATCTATCATGTATGCTATGTTATGTACGTGGCCCGATGTATCGTACGCTCTGAGTGTCACGGCGGATACGATCCCGATCGAGGAATGGATCATTGGGTGGTATTAAGGCGATCCTTAAGTGCTTAAGAAGAACTAAGGATCGTTCCTAATATATGGAGAAGGGTACATGGTGATACGTGGGTATCACGGATGCGACTCGAGACGGACAGGATGATTCCATGTCTCGATGCAGGTATGTATTCACTTGGAATGGGCGTGATAAGTTGAAGGTTCGAAAAGCTTGACACTATAGCGGATTACGCCACTAAGGCGAGAATACATTGCGCTTTAGGCGACAAAGGAAGCGGTTTGGATCAAGAAGTTCATCTCTGAACTTAATGTGGTCTCATCAATGATCCAAACATGTGCTTCGCCACTATCATCTTATCAGAGAGATCATCAGTAGGAAAGAAATACAAATTGAGAAAATCCCCACTGAAAGGAACTTAGCGGATCCTTTAACTAAGGCATTACCTCAAAGTAAGTTTGAGGGTCATGTTAGAGCTTATGGTATTGGATACCGTAGCGATTGGCATTAGGCCAAGTGGGAGTTTGTTAGTAATATATGAGAAATGTCCTAAGGCAATCGCCTTATGGTCGTACCATTTATTTGATAAATGAAGATTCACTATTTGAGTGTACATGTTTTCATGTATTTGATTGGATCTTAAACTCATTTACTGAATGTCCACGATACGATTCACAGCATGAGAGAATTTGTGATTGGATCACAACTAGTGAGTATCTCTACATGTGTAATTGTGATGTATCGAAATTATCCCTAGTCGATGAATTGATGGATTTGGACACCATTGATTCTGTCGAGACTAGCATGAGGTATACTCCTTGGTGTATCCAAGCAGCTGATTCTCACTGGCTGGAGACATTGTGATGTCCGGAGTTAATCGTGGATGCTAGTTATGGTAACTAGTTCATTGGAGTGACCAATCGTAAGACTTCATATGGTTCTCTGCATATATAGATATGTCAATGAAGTTCTTATTGTAGCTTAAGTGCGATGTTACTTTGACTTGAGGTATTCAAGTCATCTTGATCATGAAGACTTATGCTTTGACATCTTAAGCAAGCATCTCTGAGGAGATGTGGACCCGGGATGATTGGGTATAAGTCGAAGTGATTGAAGGTGTTTGAATAGCCTATAAAGGATTCACCACTCCTTGCGAGGAGATGTATACCTATGGCCTCTTGTCGGATTGTTACTAAAGTCTTTGGCCAAAGCATTACATGTTTAGAGTAAGGTACTCTTTGATACATGTGCAGTAACTAGAATCCGTAGGATGAGAAAATGATACTTGGGCTAGGTGTGACGTAGTCAGCCTAGTGGGGACTGACAATATAGACCATGTCCTGAACCAAGTAGGTATAAGATGAGTGAAGAGAATGGGGCACGATTCATTCGAGTTGCCGAAGGGTTTCAGAAATAGTTCTGGATCAACCATTGATCTTTTCGGTTAATTGGGGATCATGATGTACTACTAGGTGCCACTCATGATCGTTCTATAATTAATGGTTAATTATAGATGACCAACATAAACCGAGAACCTATTTAGTCACACGCACAACGAGCGTAATCCGAAGGATTTAAAACGAGCTTGAGAATGGGATTCTCAGACCGAGAGAAACTAGGTTTGGTTGGACCAAACATGGAGCGAGCATAAAATCGTTTCAGTCACAATGGAAGCGTGGATGGGCCGTGTCTTATGAAGACATAATGGATAAACCAAAATGGTTTGGTTCTAATCCAATGGAGGAGAATAAACCAAAGGGTTTGGTTTATTTTAAATGAATGAACTAAAGTTGGTTCGGTTCGTTTTAACTTAAAATAAACCATCATGGTTTGGTTTATTTTAACTTATATTAATGGAGCGGGTTAACGGGCCTTATGGTTATGATCTAATAACCATTAAAAGAATTAGTTCTCTATAAAAGAGGGCTTAATGGTTTGTTAAGCCCTAATAAAAAAAAACCTAACCTAATCCAAAAGCCCTAACCTAATTGCCGCCCACCTCCTTGGAGAATTCGGCGCCAACACCCTTGTGCCGCCGCCCAACCCTTTGTGCCGCCGTCCAACTTGTTGCCAGCGTCCAAGCTTCAGCCGGTGATCCTCCGGCAACTCTCCGGTGATCTCCTTTGGGTTCGGCATCAAGGTGAGCTTCATCTTATCCTTTTTGGCCGACGCCTACACCTCCACCAAAGCTGTCCAGTTTTCTGGACAGCTTGTTTCCTTCTCGTCGGAGCGTCGTTTGGACGACGTTTAGAGCTCCGACAGCGCCTTACTTACCGGGGATTCGATCTCCGGTAATTCTCATAGGTGGAGGACGAAGGATTCGTCAAACGGTTGACGAATACCTCTCCGGAGAAGCGAGTTTTGAGGACTCGCCTTTGGATCCGAATTTGGATTCGGATAGTGTTCCTCTCTTGATCACGTCGTCTTCAACACGAGCCTAGTAACCCGTACGAAGATGAGGCTCGTGACTTAGCGAAGTCATCCCGAAGATACTCGGCGTGGATACAGATAGAGACAATTCTAGCGAGGATCATTCCGGTTGATGCCGTTCCCGCTACACGTGATACGAAAGGTATACGTAGTTAAATTTCCTTTTATTGCAAAATTTAAATTTACGGTTATGTCTACACATGTTGTACTATGCATGTGTGTGATGTGTGTGTTGTAATAAATGTAGATTTATTATTTTTATTTCTTCCGCTGTGCACATGTTTACGAAACATGTTCGAACACACACTCGCCGTGGTGCCGGAAACCCAACACTCAACATAACCAGAGGAGTCCGACCCGTCCAACAGAAGCGGCGACACTTTGGACCTGAGAAGGACAAGGTCATAGCCGAGGAAGTGGAAAAATTGTTAAAAGCGGGTCATGTGAAGGAAATCTAATTTCCCGAGTGGGTCTCCAATGTAGTCCTGGTCCTCAAGCCTTCTGGGCAATGGAGAATGTGTATTGACTTTCGTGATTTGAAATAAAGCGTGTCCTAAAGACTGCTACCCCTTGCCTTGTATTGATCAGTTGGTAGATTCTACTGTAGGGTATAAAGTGGTGTCCTTGATGGATGCATATCAAGGATACCATCAAATACCCTTGGCTAAAGAGGATCAGAAGAGAGTTAGTTTTGTGACGACAGAAAGGTTGTACGCTTATGTGGTAATGCCCTTTGGTTTGAAGAACGCAGGGGCCACCTATCAGTGACTAATGGACAAGATTTTCGCGGAGCAGAAAGGGAAAAATGTGGAAGTTTACGTGGACGATATCCTAGTCAAATCAAAAACCACTTGGAATTTGGTCAAGGATTTAAATGAAACTTTCGCTACACTGAGATGGTATAATATGAAGTTGAACCCTAAAAAATGCCTGTTCGGGGTAAAAAGCGACAAATTCTTGAGGTATATAGTAACTGAGAAAGGGTTGCAGGCTAACCCCGAGAAGGTGCAAGCACTGTGCAATATGAAGTCACCCACTAACTTGCGAGAGACTCAAAAGTTGGTGGGCAGGATTGTTCCTTATCCCGATTCATAGCCAGATCGGCGGACAAAGGGTTACCTTTCTTCAAGAATCTGCGCAAAGCTACCAAATTCCAATGGGACGATCAATGCGAGCAGGCTTTCCAAGAGTTGAAGAAATATTTAGCTGGGCTTCCACTGTTAGCCAAACCAGTGGTCGGAGAACCATTATGGATGTATTTAGCCGTCTCGGAGGGAGCTATCAGTTCGGTTTTACTGAAACAAGAAGGCTCTCATCAACAACCTATTTATTATACCAGCCACATTCTGAAGGGGCTGAATCCCATTATACAGAGCTAGAGAAGCTGGCGTATATTCTAGTCCTAATCGCCCGCAAATTGAGACCGTACTTTCTGGCTCATCCCATCACTGTTCTAACTCACAGTGAACTGGGTAAGGTCGTCACTAAGCCCAACTTCTCCGGAAGATTGGCTAAATGGGTGGTAGAATTAAGTGAATATGACATTCACTATCAGCCCTGAACCGTTATCAAGGCCCAGGCGCTCACTGACTTTTTGGCGGAAGTACCTTTTGGCTCGAAAGATGGTTCATCAACAAAAGAGGAAGGATCAGATGCATGGAACATATTTGTATATGGTTCTTCAGGATCTGCGGGTAGCGGCATTGGTGTTTTGTTAATTTTCCCTGATAAAGAGGAGACCCGCATAGTCGTACGACTGGGGTATCGGGCATCCAATAATAAGGCAGAATATGAAGCCATTCTAGCGGGATTGCAGGCTGCCAAGGCGATAGGGGCTTCTTCAATTATAATCCATTCGGATTCCCAACTGGTGATATCACAACTTCAAGGTTCTTTCGTGGTTCGGGAAGAAAGGTTGCACAAGTATTTGAAAGCTTTCGAGAAAGGAAAAACTCAGTTTCAACAAGTCCTCTTGAAGCAAATTCCAAGGGAGAATAACGGGAAGACAGATGAATTAGCTCGGGTGGCTAGCACTATGGAAGGAGTAAAATCATTGGAAACAGTCTGTGTGGAAATCCCTACTTCCCTAGCGATATGTAATGTGGAGGAAGCGGCGCCCGAACCAGACCCAATCTTTGATTGGAGGACCAACATCATCGCTTATTTACAGCATGGAAAGGTCCCCGAAGAGAAAGGAGCGGCATCTACTTTAATGTGCAGGGTCAGACGATTCACCATCTTAAATGGAGACTTATACAAGACCTCTTTCGGATGGCCCTTATTGAAGTGTTTAGGAAATGAAGATGCTGAGTGGGTACTCCGGGAGATTCATGAAGGTTCTCGAATCATCCTGGGAGAGCTTTAGCAAGGAAGGCCCTGTTAGCAGGGTATTTTTGGCCTACCCTCCAATAAGATGCCGCCCGTATAGTGCAAACTTGCCCAGCGTGTCAAAAGCATAGCAATCGATCCGAACGGCTAGCTGAATTAATGAAAGTTGTGATCGCTTCATGCCCCTTTGATCAATGGGGAATGGATATAGTGAGTCCGATGCCTGTGGCACCTTTGCAGAAGAAATTTTTGTTGGTGGCCGTGGATTACTTCTCCAAGTGGGTGGAAGCAGAGCCTCTTGCCAAAATTATCGAGAATGCTGTAATACAATTCCTATGGAAGAACATTGTTTATCGATATGGTATTTCTCGGAGGATAGTTAGTGATGATGGATGACAATTCCAGGGCAAGAAGATTAAAGAATGGTGCCAAAGTCTCAATATTCAGCAAGCCTTTACTTCAGTAGCCCACCCTCAAGCTAACGGGCAAGTTGAAGTCACTAATAGAATTCTTATTCAAGGGTTGAAGACTAAACTGGGGGTTCAGAGGGGGAACTGGGTGGAAGAATTGCCCGGAATCCTGTGGGCCTACCGAACCACACCAAAAACTGCAACGGGAGAGACTCCTTTCAGTTTAGTATATGGGAGGGAAGCTGTCATTCAGGTCGAAGCCCTCTTAAGTAGCGCCCGAATAGAAATGTACGAGCCGAAGGAGAACCAGATTATTCGAAGAACTGAGTTGGACCTGGTGGAAGAAAAGCGAGAGATGGCACGGAGACGAGCGGAGTTTTACAAGCGGAGAGTGCAACAAGCCTTTAATAAGAAGGTGACGCCCCGAAGATTTCAGGAGGAGGATTTGGTTCTGCGTAAAGTTAACCCCGTTGGAGATCCTGGAAAGTTAGCTCCAAACTGGGAAGGACCCTATGAAGTAACGCGTCGTGTAGCGGGGTCAGAATATTATCTGAAAGATGACCAGTGCAAGGAATTTCCGCAACCCTGGAACGCAATTCATTTGAAACCTTTTCACATTGTATGAGAAGTGGTGGATAGAAGAAAAGGAGTTGTGGGGCTCCTGAAGGGGTGTACTTCCTAACTTGTTGTATTAATTAGATATGTAGCGAACCCAAGTTTGATTGATGAGCCATTTGCAGTCGTATTACAGTCCTCATAATAAACTATGAAAAAGAAAAGAGGATGAAAAGGAAGCCCTGTTTCGGAGCAATACATCAAATTATAACTTAAACCGGTTGGGGGGATAACGTCGAAAGTCGGCTTCCCAATTTAAAGAGAAAGTAGGATAGTTCGCGGGAGGAAGTCCTTGATCAGCATACTGCCGAACCGCTTTATTAAACTTGTCTTGATAGGTGGCACGCAGTAAGATGGTTAACCGCTCCTGTCGATTTGGGCGATCAGGACTCCGGTCCCGATGGAGTTGGTGACATTTCTCCTGATGCTCCCGGAGGGCTCGGCGCATGTCACTATAACGCTTGGATACCTCCATAATGGCATCTGCTAAGATCGAAATATCGTTGGCTCGGGAAGTTTGGTCCTGCTGGACAAGGTACGTCATCTCCACCATGTTCTGACGCATTTAAGCTGAAATTCCCTCTACCACTTCGGAGTAGGATCTGGTGCGGATAAGCTCAGTGCTCAGCCTCTGGAGGGAGGTTTCTTGCCTGCGTAGACAGGCGTGAGCATGCACCCTAGAATTTATGAGAGAGGAGTTTTCTTGTACCTCCTTGCACAGGCGGGTGCGGAGGTTCCCTATTTTTTCCTCGGCTTTCTGGTGTTGAACCCGCAGGCGGGCGATGAGATCAGAGTCTCGTTGCTTCTCATGAAGGAGCTCTGCTACTTGCTCTCGAAGACTTATCAATTCTTGAGAAGAGGAAGACTCCTTGTCAAGATGTGCCGGCTGAACATCCCGCTGGAGCAAGGAGGATTCCATGCTAGCTCGTTGTTGTTCTTTTAATGCCACTATAGTATCGGTATCCTTTTGAAGTTGGTGGCGAGCTTCTGTCAGTTGCTCCTGACATTGTTGCAGTTGTTGCGATAAGAGATGTTCTCGATTTTGGGCAGCCACCGAATCCTCCCGTTGCTGTCGCTCCAACTTCAGAAAATGAGCTCGATATTGTTGGAGAGAGCGATCCAACTCTTTGTAGTTGGTCAAGGCCTGTACACCGTTTGTTGAAAAGAAATCATTCAGTAAGAAAAGTTAGAGAAGCTGATTGAAGAAACATACCAATTCGAGAGCATGACGCAGGCCTTCCATGCGAGGAACCAGTTCTTCTAAATTCAAGATTCGAAGACTCCGGGGGGAAAGGGAAGAAGATGGGATGGACGACACCGAAGGTGGAGGTTCACTTATAAGGGGAAGAATGGGGGTGGTAGCCATAGGTTGAGACAGGGGTTCGGAGGGGAAAGAAGGAGGAGCACTGGTCAGAAGGCTCACAGGGGTAGTAGGTGGGGGCAAAGAATCAGGAGCCCGAGGAGGAAAATGTACTGCGGCTGGCTGTGAGGGGGGGCATATCAGGAGTTGCAGAAGGAAATTGGGTTGGCGAGGAATCCAGAGAGGATGATATAATGAGCTTAGGGCTGGAGGAGCCTTCGTTGGGAAGGCGAGAAGTAGAAAGAAGTGGGCTAGTGCCCATAGGAGGTGAAGGGCTCTTCAGGCGATGGGCGGAAGGGGAGATAGGCAATGGGGGAATGTCAATTACCATGGGTTCAAAGGTGGAGCTTGCATGTTAGACAATATCCGAGCCCGATAATTGATTCGGCGGAGAAAGAAAGGAAGAACGGTTCGGGCGCAAACATCTGAAATCATTGGCACGGGAGAGCTGGTGAAGGTAATCGACACGGCAAAGTGGAGGCGGGGGGAGGCACTTCGATGGGAAATAAGCAAGAATCGGTTCGGCTAGATAAGCCTAGAGGCAGACGGGACGGGTAAGAATCAGCTCGGCCTAGTTAGTCCAGAGGTAGTTCGGTGGGGGAAGAAGGGAAGTGGTTCGGGCTGGTAAGGAGCCCAAGGGTTAGGTCACCCGTGAGCTATAGACCTAAGTTAGTTTCACCAAAAGCGGATGGTTGAGGGAGACAGGCTAACCTATTTACCAGAAATGTAGGTGAAAGGGTGTTATGTAACAGAAGGAGGGGTCCCCACCTAATATTCCGAGGAGCCTTCGCTCCTCGTATCTGTAACAGAATTATTCTCCAGGAGGACGTGGTGGCCACGTGTACGATGGGGATAACCCGCGAGGTAATGCTGGATCAGAGAAGGAGGATAAAAGGGAGGAAGAGGACAGAAGGAAGAGGAGAGGCGCATTATTCCAACAAGCAAGAAACGGAGACGCAGGAGGAGAAGGAGAGCTACCACTACCTCGCCAGAGAAGGAGAGTAGCGATCTTCGCTGTTACATTGCGTGTACTCTTTATTGTATTGGGATTGAATTGTAAGAGGTTTTCTCCTCCACCTCGGGAAGTTTCCTTTCCGGAAAGGAGGACGTTCATAGTTGAAAGTGCTTGGGCACTGCATTAGACCTGTCAATTTGGGTTGGGCCCATCGGGTTGGCCCGCCCCGCCTAATAATTTAGGCGGGTTGGGTTGAAGATTTATCTATTTATTTTTTGACGGGTTTAAATAAATCAGCCCGCATAAAATTTGATCCGCCGCGGGTTGGCCCACGGCGGGCTAGGTCGACTCGCGGGCTGGGAAGGGATCGCGAATTTGCGATTTGAGATTTTCCATTTTCCCGCAGCTCGCAAGCGGCGAAAATTGAAATCCCGACTCTCAAGCCCGCGATTTCCTATTTTCCCTTATCCCATCTGCGAACACGAATAGGCAGCGAAACCCTATTTCCTTCTTCTGTCGTTCTGTGCGACTGCGTCTCCACTCTCTCGCTCTCCTCCGCCTCCGATCTCTTTCCCTCGCCGATCATTTGCCTCTCTGGTCTGCCTCGTGACCCTCTGCCTCTCCGATCATCTGCTCGCCAGTTGCGACCCTTTGCCTCTCCGGTGATCTGCTCGCCAATCGCGACCCTCTGCCTCACCGGTCACCCTCTGCCTCGCCGGTCATCTGCTCGCCAATCGCGACCCTCTGCCTCGCCGGTCATTTGCTCGTCGGTTACGACCCTCTGCCTTGCCGGTCATCCGCCGCGCCGCGCGATCGCCCGCCGATCATCCGCTCACCGACCCTCGCCTCGCTTCATCTACGCTTTCGCCGGTCGCGATCTCCGCCTGCCATCACGCCACTTCCTCCGTTTCTTCCCGAATCTCACCTCTTCTCACCTGGTAATTAGTCACGGCTCATTACCTCCTTCTGTCAGTTCTTTTTTTGTTGGAGAATACGGCTATTCTAAGTGAGTTTTTTTTAACGTTCTACCACTGCAGAGGAAGTTTTATACGGTAGTCTCCAAGACCAAGCTTGCAGTCCCTACTTGGCTGTCTCCTTGATTTTTTGTACTGTAAGATTTTTTGTTTTCTTGCCTAGTTCCTTCTATTTTCTATGTTTTCTAATTGATTTTGTTTGAAACTATTTTTTTTTATTACAGATTGATTTGGAAATGAATTCTGCTTCTCAAAATCAAACTATTAGTTTAGATACTGATGAATTGGAAAGTGCTAAGCATGATAAGAGATCAATTAAAAAATCTAGAGAAACTTCTGATATTTGGGTGTATTTTAAGAAAATCGAAGGGACTGATAGTATACATAAAGCTGAATGTAATGGATGTAAAAAACAATATAAATGTGGGGGTAAACTTTATGGAACTTCTACATTGTGGCGACATATCAAAACTTGCAACAAATTAAAGTTTCATGACGTAGGACAAATGATTCTTGATCAATATGGGAAGATGAGGTCTAGGAAAATAGACCAAAAGGTTTCACGTGAGTTATTGGCTTGTGCAATCATCAAACATGATTTATCATTTTCATTTGTTGAGTATGATGGTATTAGAGCTTGGATGAAGTACTTAAATCCTGATGTTGCTTGTATTTCTAGAAATACTCTTGTTTCTGATATTAACCGAATCTACTTGAGGGAGAAAGAGAAATTGAAGTATGTTTTGGCTACTATTCAGAATAGAATTTGTTTAACTTCAGATTTGTGGACAGCATGCACTAGTGAGGGTTATATTTGCTTGACTGCTCATTTTGTTGATAATGATTGGAAATTGAACAGTAAAATACTTAATTTTTCTCATATGCCTCCTCCACATTCAGGAGTTGAATTAGCTGCAAAATTATTTGAATATTTGAAGGATTGGGGGATTGAGAAAAAGGTTTTTTCTTTGACATTGGATAATGCATCTAGTAATGACAATATGCAAGTTCATTTGAAAGAGCAACTCTCTTTGCATGATAGCTTATTGTGTGATGGTGAGTTTTTTCATGTTCGTTGTTCTGCTCATATATTGAATCTAATTGTCCAAGAAGGTTTGAAAGTTGCTACTGTAGCTTTGAATAAAATTAGAGAATCAGTCAAGTATGTTAAAGGTTCAGAGACTAGAATGAAGAAGTTTAGAGAATGTGTACAAGCAGTTGGTAACATTGATACTAGTATTGGTTTGCGATTGGATGTGTCTACTCGTTGGAACTCAACATATTTAATGTTGGATAGTGCCATCAAATATAAAAAAGCTTTTGCTTCTCTTCAATTCAACGATAAGAATTATAAATATTGTCCTTCAAGTGAAGAGTGGAAAAGAGGAGAGAAAATATGTGAGTTCCTTGAACCATTTTATGAGACTACCAATTTGATATATGGTGCTTCTTATCCTACATCAAATTTGTATTTTATGCAAGTTTGGAAGATTGAAGTTTTGTTAAAGGAAAATTTATCAAATGAAGATGAGGTAATAAGTTGTATGTGTAAAAGAATGATGGAGAAGTTTGACAAATATTGGACTCAATATAGCATGGTGCTTGCATTTGGGGCTATTCTTGACCCACGAATAAAGTTTTCGATGTTGGTGTTTTTTTATTCAAAGGTTGAGAGTGATTGTGTCAAATGCCAAGAGAAGATGGAAATTGTGAAGACAAAATTGTATAAGCTTTTTGACCAATATTCTAATACTAACAAGGCAAGTTCTTCACAACCACAATCTTCTTCCACCACACATACACCCTCGCAAAGTGTAGGAGTTAAAGGAAAGAACAAAAGAATCTTTGATGTAAGTACTCTAAATATTTTTTTTCTTATATACTCTAATTAATTTATATTTTCTTGTTATTACTCACCACTATTCCAATTAATATAGGAAATCATGGCATATGAGAGTCAAATAATTACAAGTGCTGGAAAATCTCAATTGGATCTATATTTGGAGGAACCAAAACTTGAGTTTGCATATTATCAAGATTTGGATGTTTTAGAGCATTGGAAAAATCAAAAGCATCGATATTCAACCCTTGCACTAATGACATGTGATGTTTTGGCTATTCCTATAACTACTGTTGCATCAGAATCAGCTTTTTCCATTGGTGCTCGTGTTCTTACCAAGTATAGAAGTTGCACCCTTCCTGAAAAAGTGCAAACTCTTATTTGCACTCGCAATTGGTTACATGGTTATACTATTGGTAATTTTGTTTATAAATTTTTAATTATATTCTTGACTTAGTTGATATATTAGTTGTGATTTTATTTTTAACTATCTTCTTTGTATATTTTATATGCAAATAAAGATAATGAAGACAATGCAAATATCAAAGCAACGTTGTCCCAACAAGGATCAAATGCTCTAGAGGATATTGATGGAGAGGAAGGAGGAGAATCAAAAGAATTTGATATGGATGAGGATGATGTCATGATCGATAAAATTTAAAAAATATTATATTATTTGTTTAGTTTCATAGACTTTATTGAACTTGTTGTTTTATAAACTCTTTTATCCTTGTCTAATTACTTTGTTGAACTATTTGGTTAATTGTTATAATCATCAAAGATGCTAGTAGTTATAACCATGTGATATAGTGTTGGTTTAGCTTATAGAGTATGGTTAGTGGTTACTCAGCTTATAGTGCAAGGGAGGAAGGTGCGACGACACTCTGGAAAGGCATTGTTCTCGGCCTGCATTGTCAATGTGTTTTTGGAGGTCTGCAAATCAGGTTGTATGAGCCTGTAAGCCTCAAATGTCTTTTGTAAATAACTGGGTGCTTCACTTTTGTTATTCTGTATATGTACAAGATTTTATTTTGCATGTATTTTCAGGTTAAAAATTTCTATGTCGGTGAGAATCATGTAGGAGACATTCCTTTGTCTAAGAAAATTCTTGCTGGACTCACAGCTGGTGAGTTTGATCAAACCGAGAATGCAATTCAGTTATCATATTGCTATGAATAACTGCTTCACAAATAGACTAGATGACTGACATGTGTTGAACAATATAATTAGGTGCAATTGGGATTACTGTGGCAAATCCAACTGATCTGGTAAAAGTGTGACTCCAAACTGATCTTATTGCTTTTTGGTGTAGTTCCTGATGTTTTATGCCTGTTCATTGGATCCGGACACATGTGGTTTGAAATTTGCTATAATACTTATAGATATTTTTATTTCAAAGGATGAGGATCCAGATTCTAGGTATTTTTGACATTTAACTGGAAATATCATTGACTTCTACACTAAGTGATAATTAGTGTGCATGTATTGTTATTTATATGGCTGGATATCATTGGAATTTTGGCTTGATCGCATAATTATTATTGAGCAGCATACTCCATGGGTTATTGTGTTGATTCTAAAATTAGATCATGGTTATGTTGGCATTTTACTTGAGCAATTAATATGTTTCTGCGTTAGTATAGATCTTATGAAATCATTGAATCTACTTATTCAATAAAGACATAAAGTTACTTGTGTATATTTCTTGATGAATGCCTGTCACTTTATTATTCTTTTGTATGCAGAATGAAGGCTGTTGCATATCTTGCAAGTTATTTGGCCCGGGCTAAGTTTATTCCTTCCTCCTTTGTTGCAAGCATACTTAAGAGGTTCTTTTAGTTTTCTTGTTTTTCTCTGTGTAGCTTTTTGTATGTATTTTACTTATTGAAATTATAGATAAGAAATCATTAAAACCATCGCGTTTCCTTCCCATTAAACTCCCGTTCGTCCGTTTCTTCACCCGCCGCGCGAAATCTCTTCTTCGGTTTCTTATCTCCTCATGCGACAAATCGCCGTCGATCTTCTCTCTGCTCGACCCTGTTTTCTCTCCTCCGCGACCACCCCCTGCCGGGAGAGATCGGCCGGCGATTCCTGCGCACCGAGGGCAGGATCTTCCTCCTCGAAGCGAAGACCTCGCTCATCGCCTTCTTCTCGCGCCTCCAACCTTCCTGCACCGACTCTCCTGTGTCGAGAGGACCCATCAGCGAGCCGCGACCTTCGGAGTTCTTCCCTGCCAAATCGCCGGCTGCCGACGTTGTCCTGTGCTCGGTGAAAGGTCCGGCTGGAGGGGGGGAGTGCCGGGTTTGGTCTCTGGTGGAGGTTTTCTCTGGTTAGGGCAGCCATCTGCGAGCCTTTTTCCCTCGCGATTGTTGATCTCTGTTGATGATCAACGCTCGAACTAGGTAAGGGTGATCGTTTCCTGCTTTTGGGACGGGGATACATATCCCTTTGTGATTTGCCGTGACCTAAATTGTGGGCAGGGATCGTGAGCGACGATCGCAATCGATGAAGCAGGCTGTTGGTTTCTGGTAGAATTACAACAAAGGTGAGGATCGTTCCTTTGTTTTCTCGATCTCGGAAGGATCTGCTGTGAATCGTTCCTTCGTGTTGGCGATAATCTTGAGCCGCGGATTCTCCGAGGAACGCGAGATAGGAAGGAGGGGGGGCTGTTGGTGAAATCCAGGGCAGGTATATCTCAAATTGCTCTTTTTCTGTCGTTGACTGTTTGATTGTTCGTTGTGGTAGGCTTAGAAGGAGCTGTAAATGGTAGGTGGTGTTATCGTAGTAGGGTTGTAAATGAGCTAGAATTTGGATCTGGAATTTGATGTCGGCTAGTTATTGTTTCCATAGTTGTGAGAGATAAATGAGGTTGTTCTTGATTTTTATTCAAGATTGGGTTGTTGTGATTATGATGTTAATCGTACCAATTGAGGGTATACTGTTGATGGTTGGTTATAGTGAATCGCCCATTGTTGAATGGGACTTTTAATTCACATTCGATAGAAGGATGCGAATATAAGAACGCTGTAGTAGTGAATTTATCTATGTATTTTGTAAACTGTTTGTACTAAAATGTAATTGATGCTAATTGCGGGACGTGGATCTGAGAGTCCGCGGTCGCGTGAGGATTTCATTACTACGAACATTTACTAGGGTGATTCCTACCGGTCGTAGTAATGCATCTGATTTAGATGCATGATCATCTTAAATGATCATGTTACCTTGATCTTGTTCTATTCATCTTATGCTTGATACTTTATCAGTTGGCTTTTAACTCCTTCTTTGCTATCATGTTATGTTACCATGATTAGGAGTTATACACATAGATGATGTAAATAACTTAGAATTTGTTTAAGTTAAAAACAAGTAGTAAGTCAGATGACAACCTGATTGTAAATTTGGCAAAAGGTCGCTCGTAGGTAGATGATGTCTTGAACCTAGAGTTAATTCTAGTACCCCTTAGATTGCATGTTTCTACCAGACCATGCATTATGCAAATGGTCGGGTGAATGGTATTTTAGGGTGTCGCTACGGACCAGTGGTCCTAGTATAATCTGATCGATTAGAGTACGACTCTCTACGAGGATAGAAGTCGTTGATCTGTTAGCATGACCCTCTGTAGAGTAGAGTCTATGGTGGATGTCTATTTGTGAGACCTTACATTCATGTCATTTGCATGCACGTGGCGCGGCGATGTCTCCCTTGTGGTCGAGAGTGTCGCTCATCTCCGCTCCGGTTACTCATAGGAGGAGTAACCGATGTGAGCGAGCATTGTAGTGCCGCACTCTATCACTCTGACGGTGATAGTTGGATTTGCGTGCCGTAGTCTGCGTGTGTGGCACTCGACCACTCATGGGTAGTGGTATCGGATTGGACCCCATCGTGTAGCTTGCTCTTTACGCTTATATGCTACTCGATCATCATCGCCCACTCGGCCACTCGAGAGTAGTGGTTGGTGTTGAGTTGGGGCGATTGTCATGCTCGAGCCACCGAGGCCACACCTGAGGTCGTGGTAGCTTTAGGGTGAGCCCATGACCATGCATCTTGCATTGCCTTGACTTATGGCATTCTTGCATATTACCATATATATACATATATGCATGTATATATATATATGGATGATTGTGATTAGCATCGTATATATGTAGTCTATATATAGATGTGCTTATTGTGATGCTGCATTTGTATGTACTATGTTTGTTGCATTTGTTTGCACATATTCATACATGTTATCACATTCTTCTGTATGGTAGTAGGCCATCATATTTATATGAGTTATTCACTGTGTTACCTTTGACCCATAGCAGGATGTAGTATGAGTTAGTTTTATTCTTTATACCATATGTTGTGTATATGTGCTCAGATTGGATAGATGTAGCGTAGCAGACGTTCAGGTATGTCTGCAGTTCATATTGACTTTTGGTTAGATGGTATATACATGGATATATTATCATGCTAGTGATACCAGTAGATTTTACTGTCGAAATACATGTGATATTAATATATATGTTTATCTATCACCTGCTGAGTTTTACTCACTCCCACGGACCCTGGGTTTTTCTGTCGCCCAGGTAACAGGTAGAGATCTTCGTGACGACTTGGAGCTGCGTCGGCGATCCATCCCATCTCCACCTTTTGAGTCTCCCGAGGATTTGTGATTTGTATTGGTGTTATGGATTTTGTTCTATGTATGGACTTCGTCTTATGTTGTGGACTTTACTTTGATGTGATGTTTTATATGCGGATTTTATATTGTAGTCTTGTCGGGGTTACACCGTATGTTTTAGTAGATTTTATTGTGGGTATGTGTTTATGTTTCATTTGTGTGTTTGATATATTTATATCTGTTATGATGTTGTTGTTGTGGGCCTCACGGGCCTTGTATTAACAGAGATGTTGCCCCGTACAGGGGAGATGCCGTCCGTTTGATTTTCGGCACGGCATACTCTCGGGGGCGTGACAACTTTATTGGTATCAGAGCCCAAGGTTCTGCGATGCCATACAATATTGTTTTTGAGTCGAGTCTTGGATTCTCGGGAGTCGGTATATTTTTCGGTTTTGGTTTTGTGAGATGGGATAGACAGCGGCATAAGCTCCGGGCAACACGAAGTAAGTATTCCTGATAATTTATATTTTTGTTAGATGCTTATCTAGACTTGTTCAACAGGTGAATACTGTCAGAGTCATGCCACCTGTTCAGACTCGTGGTCGAGGTCGTCCATCCAGCGGCACGGAGGGAGGGGACGAGATCTGATTGAGGCGAGCTCTTTGCTCAAGCACCTCAGCCACCCCCTATTGGTGATCCGGAGCCTCAGAATCCGGATACACCACTGACTACGCCAGAGCCCACAGAGTCCAGTAGGCTCAATGATAAGTCACGGATACTCGTGTTAGCACGATCAGCCAAGGAGAAGTTCACCTTGTTCCGAGGGGAGTCCGACCCATGGATTGCCCGATCTTGGCTGGAAAATATGGAAGACACCTTCGAGTATATGAGCGCGGATGTGGAGAAGGTGGTCCTTCTACATATCATCTCGAGAGATCGGGCTATCACTTGGTGGAAATTACGAAGACTCAGGGAGGGTGGGATTACTTGGTCGACTTTGAGATGCTTTACGAGGCGATTTTCCTTGGCGTTTTACGACGGCGTCGGGAGTTTCTAAGCTGAAGCAAAGCGACCGTTCGGTTATGGAGTACAACGAGTTTACAGACTATCGAGTTCTCGCTCTCATCCGGTAGCACGAGGATTGAGCCGGATGGTTCACCTGTGGCCTAGCGGCTTATATCGAGCGAGGATGTCGAGGATCTAGCATTACCTCCTGAGGGAGGCATTGGACCGTGCCCTCTTTATCGAGATGACTTCCAGAAATCTCCAAGGAGAAAGATATCGAGAAACAGAGGACTAAGGGCAAGCAGAACTGTGGTTCACTCGGGGACTCGGAAGAAAGGGAGCAAAAGGAACTACACGAGGTGCGGCGGAAGGGTCACTAGATCGCAGAAAGGGAAGCGCCCGATCGAGTTCTCTGGAGGGTCTCGGAAGAACGGAAGAGTCGAGCGAAGTGGATGTTATAAATGCGGATCCTAAGTCATAGAGCTCTAGAGTGTCCTTTGGAGCGGCCGGTTTGCTACTATTGCAAGCAACGGACATACTAGCCGAGGCTATGCGTTGAGAGCACGATTGAGTTTCTGGTAGCTCTAATAAGGAAGAGGCAGCGTATGCGATCTTATGGGCGAGCGGCCAGTACCTCCACCAGCACACTTATATCAGATGCAGGGAAGCGCTCCTACAGTGATGCCGACAGCGATCCAGTATCCTGCATCTCCGGTGATCTACTACCCAGGGGTATCTGCACCGCCGTCGTTCCCAGCCAGCTCTCAGGGATACCTTATGCCTGCACCGGCTACTCAGCCTCGGTATCCGCAGAGCGAGATCCGGAGTGGAGGCACACTACTGCCGTCAGGGATGCGGTAAACAAATATGGAGGCGGGCGAGTCTTTGCTATCACTAGAGAGGAGGCAGTGGTGATGGATCGATCATACGCGGTATGGTTTGATTATATATGCTATATATCGCGTCGTTGATAGATCTGAGTAGTTCCCATTCATTCGTATCTAGAGAGTATTTACGAGGAGGGTTGGAAGAATCCCAAGGGTTCGTTCTTGTGGGTTAGCAGTATCCTTGCCATCAGGAGAGGTGCTGACTAGCCACCAAGAAATCAAGGGTTGCCCATTAGACTTTGACGGGCATATCCTTACAGTGGACCTTCAGGTGTTGGAAATGATAGAGTTTGATATTATTCTCGGTATGGACTGGTTGGCCGCTTATCACGCTACAGTGGATTGTAGAGCAGGAGTGGTGACTTTCCGACCACCAGATCAACCAGCTTGGGAATTTGTTGGTACTAGAGACGATGGATTATCCATTATATCAGCTCTACAAGCTCAGAAGCTATTGGCTCATGGTTGTCAAGGTTATCTGTTATCTCTAGTCAAAGTTGAGAACGAAGGACTACCACCCTCTCGATGTGCGAGTAGTCCGAGTACCCGGATGTTTTTCGATGAACTTCGTGCTTGCCACCTCCTAGGCAAGTTGAATTTGCGATAGAGGTGATTCCAGGGACCGCGCCTATATCGAAACCTCCTTATCGGATGGCGCCAAAGGAACTGAATGAACTTAAAGTTCAACTGCAGGAGTTGCTGGATAATAGATTTATCCGACCTAGTGTTTCACCATGGGGAGCACCGGTACTCTTTGTCAAGAAGAAAGATGGATCCTTGCGGTTATGTATTGACTATCGACAACTGAATGCGATCCGATTAGAACAAATATCCCGCGAGGATAGAAGATTTGTTCGATCGGCTTAAGGATACATGTGTGTATTCTAAAATTGATCTCGCCAGATATCATCGCCTTCCGGATAAGAGATGAGGATGTTCAGAAAACAGCTTTCCGCACCCGTTATGGACATTACGAGTTTCTAGTGATGCCGTTTGGTCTCACGAATGCCCCAGCTGCATTTATGGACTTAATGAACCGGGTATTCCTGAGGTATATAGATCAGTTCGTAATAGTGTTCATCGACGATATATTGATTTATTCTCGATCCGAGGAAGAGCATGAACAACATCTGCGGATAGTATTGGAAATTTTGCGACAGGAGCAGTTGTATGCCAAGTTTAGCAAATGTGCGTTCTGGTTATCCTCAGTGGGTTTTCTTGGACATGTGGTGTCCAACAGAGGTATTTCTGTAGATCCCCTGAAGATTGAGGCTATTACCAGTTGGGAGCAGCCAAAATCAGTTCAGGAAGTCCGTAGTTTCCTTGGGTCCGGCCTGCATATTATCGGAGATTCGTGGAGGGATTCTCGAGTATCGCCATGCCAGACAAAGGGGTCAAATTCACCTGGTCAGAGGCTTGTGAAACTAGCTTCCAGGAGCTTAAGCGACGGCTAGTTTCTGCACCTATCTTAGTGATTCCTTCTGGTGTTGATGGGATGGTCCTCTATATGGATGCTTATCCAAGGGTTGAGTGCGATCTTGATGCGATCCAACCGTGTGGTGTCTTATGCCTCCGTCGACTAAAGATCACGAGAGAAATTACCCAGTGCACGATCTGGAGTTAGCCGCCATTATTTTCGCATTGAAGATATGGAGGCACTACTTATATGGGATTACCTTTGAGATCTACACAGACCATAAAAGTCTGAAGTATCTGTTCACACAGAAAGAGCTGAATCTAAGACAGAGACGATGGATGGAATATCTGAAGGATTACGACTGCACCATCCAGTATCATCCGGGAAAGGCTAATGTGGTAGCAGATGCGCTGAGCAGGAAGTCTCGTGGAGTTACGCCATCATCGGCGAAGCGATTCGATCTAGTTCGACAGTTCTCAGAGTTGGGATTGTCTGAACACGGTCAAACACCCCGAGGGATATTAGTTTCTATGGTTGCCCAGTCCGCCCTTGCTGAGAGGATCAAGGAAGCACAAGTCAGTGACCAGCATCTGCAGTTTTTGAGCAGCACTATAGACTCAGAACGTCAGACGGACTTCTCGAGTGACGAGAAGGGTGTACTTCGTTTCCGAGGACGACTATGTGTTCCGGACACACACCCAGTTAAGGAAGAACTTCTACAGGAAGCACATCAGTCGAGATTTGCTATACATCCGGGTGGTACTCGGATGTACCGAGATTTGAAGCGCTTATACTGGTGGAACGGTATGAAACGAGATATTGCGGACTTTGTTGCACGATGCCTAGTATGCCAGCAAGTGAAGGCCGAACATCAGAAACCTGCGGGTTGCCGAAATCCCGATCCGGAATGGAAGTGGAGCATATCACGATGGACTTACGGGATTACCCAGAACCCGTAAAGGACATACTGCGATTTGGGTGATCGTGGATCGATTAACCAAATCAGCTCACTTCCTTCCGATGCGTGAGACGGATTCATTGGATCGTCTAGCGGAATTGTACTGCCGAGAGATCATCAGATTGCATGGTGTACCATTGAGTATCATATCTGATAGAGATCCGCGCTTTACTTCCCGATTCTGGCAGAGTCTGCAGCAGGCCATGGGCACAGAGCTTCGACTCAGTACAGCCTTTCATCCGCAGACAGACGGACAGTCCGAACGTACCATTCAGACTTTGGAGGATCTATTGAGATCTTGCGTCATGGATTTCGGTGGCAGTTGGGAGGATCACATTCCTTTAGTGGAATTTGCCTACAACAACAGCTACCACTCTTCTATCCAGATGGCTCCATTCGAGGCATTATACGGCAGACCCTGCAGATCTCCTGTGTTATGGGAGGAAGTTGGGGAACGACAGATATTGGGGCCTCAGAGTATCCAGCAGGATGCAGAGTTGGTACGAGTGATCAGACGACGGTTATCTGAGGCACAGGATCGGCAGAAAAGTTATGCGGACCGGAGGCGAAGGCCTTTGGAATTCTCAGTCGGGGACCATGTATTCCTACGAGTGTCACCCACCAAAGGAGTCAAGAGATTTGGGCTAAAAGGAAAGTTAGCCCCCCGCTACATTGGTCCATTTGAGATATTAGAGCGGATTGGGGGTGTAGCTTATCGGTTGGCTTTACCTCCGACACTTGCGGGTGTTCAGCGTATTCCATGTATCTATGCTGAGGAAATACGTGCCGCGATCTGACCATGTTCTGAAAGAAGTTTCGATACCACTCCAGGCGAATGCGACTTATGAGGAGACTCCGGTGCGGATTCTTGGTCGCAAGGAGCGACAGTTGCGGAACAAAATCATCCGACTTGTAAAAGTGGGATGGCAGCACCATACGGATGAGGAGGCTACCTGGGAGCTGGAGGATACTATCCGAGCTCGATACCCTCATCTGTTTACCTGAGGTATGTGGTTATTTCAGAATATGCTTGCATTAAGTACGAAATTTGGGGACCAAATTTTTATAAGTGGGGGAGAGTGTAAAATACCAGAAAAAAAAATGTGTGTTTGGCGATACCTGGTTAGGGATACACCTAGACCTAACCTAGATCTAAATGGGTTGGGTTTAATTAATGGAGCTTAGGGTTAAATTAACCTAGGCTTAATTGAACTTTTGGGTTAATGGATTTTAGGATTAAACCCAAACCACTAACCCTCAAACCCGACCCGTTAAATCATTAAAACCATCGCCGTTTCCTTCCCATTAAACTCCCCGTTCGTCCGTTTCTTCACCGCACGCACGCCGAAATCTCTTCTTTCGGTTTCTTATCTCCTCCGCCGCGACAAATCGCCGATCGATCTTCTCTCTGCTCCTGACCCTGTTTTCTCTCCTCCGCGCGACTTACGACCCTGCCGTAGGAGATCGTGGCGATTCCTGCGCGCAGGGGCAGGATCTTCCTCCCTCGAAACGAAGACCTCGCTCATCTGCCTTCTTCTCGCGCCTCCAACCTTCCTCTGCCGACTCTCCCCTGTGTCGAGAGGACCCATCGAGCAGGCCCCCGCGACCTTCGGAGTTCTTCCCCACCAAATCGCCGGCTGCCGACGTTGTCCTGTGCTCGGTGAAAGGTCCGGCTGGAGGGGGGAGTGCCGGGTTTGGTCTCTGGTGGAGGTTTTCTCCGGTTAGGGCAGCCATCTGCGAGCCTTTTTCCCTCGCGATTGTTGATCTCTGTTGCTGATCAACACTCGAACTAGGTAAGGGTGATCGTTTCCTTCTTTTGGGACGGGGATACATATCCCTTTGTGATTTGTCGTGACCTAAATTGTGGGCAGGGATCGTGAGCGACGATCGCATGATCGATGAAAGCAGGCTGTTGGTTTCGTAGTAGAATTACAAGCAAGGTGAGGACTGTCCGTTCCTTTGTTTTTTTCTCGATCTCGGAAGGGATCTGCCTGTGAATGCGTTCCTTCGTGTTGGGCAGTAATCTTGAGCCTGGATTCTCCGAGGAGCGAGATAGGAAGGAGAAATTTGTTGGTGAAATCCAGGGCAGGTATATCTCAAATTGCTCTTTTTCTGTCGTTGACTGTTTGATTGTTCGTTGTGGTAGGCTTAGAAGGAGCTGTAAATGGTAGGTGGTGTTCTGTAGTAGGGTTGTAAATGAGCTAGGAGCTGGATCTGGAATTTCAGTAATCTGGCTAGTTATTGTTTCCATAGTTGTGATAGATAAATGAGGTTGTTCTTGATTTTTATTCAAGATTGGGTTGTTGTGATTATGATGTTAATCGTACCAATTGAGGGTATACTGTTGATGGTTGGTTATAGTGAATCGACCATGGTTGATTGGGACTTTTAATTCACATTCGATAGAAGGATGCGAATATAAGAACGATGTAGTAGTGAATTTATCTATGTATTTTGTAAACTGTTTGTACTAAAATGTAATTGATGCTAATTGCAGGACGTGGATACGAGACAGGTCCGCGACCGTGAGGATTTCATTGCTACGAACATTTACAGCAGGTGGGTGATTCCTACCCCGGTCAGGTAGTAATGCATACAGATTTAGATGCATGATCATCTTAAATGATCATGTTACCTTGATCTTGTTCTATTCATCTTATGCTTGATACTTTATCCGTTGGCTTTTAACTCCTTGCTGCTATCATGTTATGTTACCATGATTAGGAGTTATACACATAGATGATGTAAATAACTTAGAATTTGTTTAAGTTAAAAACAAGTAGTAAGGTACAGATGACAACCTGATTGTAAATTTGGCAAAAAGGTCGTTCGTAGGTAGATGATGTCTTGAACCTAGAGTTAATTCTAGTACCCCTTAGATTGCATGTTTCTACCGACCATGCATTATGCAAATGGTCGGGTGAATGGTATTTTAGGGTGTCGCTACGGACCGGTGGTCCTAGTATGATCTGATCGGTTAGTCACGACTCTCACAGGATAGAGAGTGCGTTGATCAGTTAGCATGACCCTCTGTAGAGTAGAGAGTCTATGGTGGATGTCTATTTGTGAGACCTTACATTCATGTCATTTGCATGCACGCTGGCGGCGATGTCTCCTTGTGGTCGAGAGTGTCGCGATCATCCTGCCTCCACGGTTTACTCATAGGAGGAGAATGGCTGAGGGCGAGAGCATTGTAGTGCCGCACTCTATCACTCTGAGCGGTGATAGTTGGATTTGCGTCGTAGTCTGCGTGTGTGGCACTCGACCACTCATGGGTAGTGGTATCGGATTGGCCAACAGCGAGGACCCCATCGTGTAGCTTGCTCTTTACGGCTTATATGCTACTCGATCATCGCGCCCACTCGGCCACTCGAGAGTAGTGGTTGGTGTTGAGTTGGGATTGTCATGCTCGAGCCACCGAGGCCACAGGCCTGGGTCGTGGTAGCTTTAGGGTGAAACATGACCATGCATCTTGCATTGCCGACTTATGGCATTCTTGCATATTACCATATATATACATATATGCATGTATATATATATGGATGATTGTGATTAGCATCGTATATAATTTGTAGTCTATATATAGATGTGCTTATTGTGATCTTTGCATTTGTATGTACTATGTTTGTTGCATTTGTTTGCACATATTCATACATGTTATCACATTCTTATGGTAGTAGGCCATCATATTTATATTAGTTAGTTATTCAACGTGTTACCTTTGACCCATAGCGAGATGTAGTATGAGTTAGTTTTATTCTTTATACCATATGTTGTGTATATGTGCTCAGATTGGATAGATGTAGCGTAGCAGACGTTCAGGTATGTCTGCAGTTCATATTGACTTTTGGTTAGATGGTATATACATGGATATATTATCATGCTAGTGATACCAGTAGATTTTACTGTCGAAATACATGTGATATTAATATATATGTTTATCTATCACCTGCTGAGTTTTACTCACTCCCACGGACCACGGTTTTTCTGCGCCTGTGTAATGGTAGAGATCTTCGTGACGACTTGGAGCTGCGTCGGCGATCCATCCCATCTCCACCTTTTGAGTCTCCCGAGGATTTGTGATTTGTATTGGTGTTATGGATTTTGTTCTATGTATGGACTTCGTCTTATGTTGTGGATGTCACTTTATGTCGATGTTTTATGTACGGATTTTTGTACCATGGTCTTGTCAGGGGTGTACACCCGTATGTTTTGGTAGATTTTATTGTGGGTATGTGTTTATGTTTCCGCTGTGTGTTTGATATATTTATATCTGTTTATGATGTTGTTGTTGTGGGCCTACGGGCCTTGTATTAACCCGAGATGTTGCCACGTACAGGGGAGATGCCGTCCGTTTGATTTTCGGCACGGCATACTCTCGGGGGCGTGACATATTTCTTGATGAATGCCTGTCACTTTATTATTCTTTTGTATGCAGAATGAAGGCTGTTGCATATCTTGCAAGTTATTTGGCCCGGGCTAAGTTTATTCCTTCCTCCTTTGTTGCAAGCATACTTAAGAGGTTCTTTTAGTTTTCTTGTTTTTTCTCCTGTGTAGCTTTTTGTATGTATTTTACTTATTGAAATTATGAATCGTGGTCCAGATTGGTGTTTTGAGTATTGTCAATTGCAAGATTGCCGGGAAAACAAAATCAGTCGGTCCTCAAGCTCACTGAGTCTTTTATTCTGGATGTCAGGTACAACTTAATCTCTTTGATGGCCTCATATACCCAATTTCTAAGTGAAAATTTTCTTCCCTTTCGTTTGATGGAAAAGCTAGAGGGAAGAAAAATATTAGGGAAATGATTCCTCAAAATTTTTTTTATTGTTTTCATTTGACATGGGTGAAAACAACATATTTTATTTTATTTTTAGTTTTTTCGATTGATTTCCATTCACGACATCCTTGACTAGTTGCTTTGTTTGATAACAGCGGCAACACACTAATATTTCAATCGGACCACTTCGATCTTCCTTTCCAATAGGGGAGAGGCATGGAGTGGAAGAGTTATGTGCAGTGCATTCCTGGTAAGAAGTAAAGGAGAGTCATTCCGGACAACACTAAGGTCAATTTTCAGCACGAGATCACCGAGACTTTAATCAGTGAACGTTCAGTTTGCCTTTCTTAAACCCTTTTCGATACGAAGGTATGAATTCGATTCAATTGGCAACTTTTATGCAGCTTTGAAGTTTTAAATCATTTCACGTGTTTCTTCTAAATATTTGTAGACACGGGGTGTAGAAAAATCTTCACCAAAATGTATAGAACCTATTTTGATGACCCAAGATCATTAAGGAAAGACGTGGAAGAAAGACAACCTGAGGAATAATTAAATTGTCTCAGACAATACAAACAACAGAGAAATTAGAACTTGAGGACTACACTTTTTTCTCTCCCCCTCCAAATGCATAGGGTTCATCCGATTAAATACTATTCAAATGAAGTAGTCAACCATACTTTGAAAACATAAATTATGAAAAGACTAAAATGATTTAATGCTTTCAAGTAGATCTCTAATACTTCCAACGTGATATAGTTATAGTTCCAAATGACCTGCTTCTACTTCCAAGAAAGCAATTCCAAGAATATGTGATTCCAAGAATTACTTTAATTTCCAACACTCCCCCTTAAAGTGATTCTTTAGCAATTAACCCAAGTTTATTTCGAAGTAATTCGAATTGTCTTCTAGGAAGGGCTTTAGTGAACATATCTGCGATATTTTCATTGCTTCGCACTTCCATTGTCTTAATAGTACCATCAAGAACCTTTTCTCGGATGAAGTGATGCTCAAGCTCGATATGTTTTGTCCTTGCATGGCAAACAGGATTATTTGCAAGTTTGATAGCACTCTGATTGTCTCCAAAAATTGCAATTGGCTTATGTACAAAACCATGTAGGTCTTCGATAAGTCTTTGTAGCCATATGCATTCTTGAGCAGCAAGTGCAGCAGCTTTATATTACGATTGAGTTGATAATGATACAGAATTTTGTTTCTTGCTACACCAAGAGACACTTGTATCACCATACATAAAAACATATCCTGATGTAGATCTTCTATCATCCAAATCTCCACCAAGATCAGCATCTGTGAAACCAACTAGAGAACCACTGATCCTTTTTTTGAAAAATAAGCCCAAGTCTAATGTTGAATTTACATATTTTAAAATTTTCTTCACGCTTCTAAGTGAGGCTTTCTTGGAGATTGCATAAATCTACTAACATACCCAACTGAAAAAGCAATATCTGGCCTTGTAATAGTCAGATATAAAAGACTTCCAACAAACGCACGATAAGATTTAGGATATGGCAGGAGTGATCCTTCATCATGCCTTAGCTTTATACTTGGATCAAAAGGAATATAATAGTGTTTGCTTTGATATAATCCAAATCGCTCAATTAACTTTTTGGAATAACCTTGCTGTGTGATAAGAATTCCATTGTCCATATCCATAACTTCTAGACCCAGAAAATGATGCAACTCCCCCAATTTCTTGATCTCAAACCTTATAGCAAGCTCTTCTTGAAGTTGCTCTATTTCCACTTTGTCATTTCCTGTTATTATCATATCGTCTACATATAAAAGAACAATTATATGTAGATTTCCTTCCCTTTTGACAAATAAGCTGGAATCTGACTCTGATGCGGTATATCCACAAAATTGTAAGTATTGAGAAATTTTTCCAAACCATGCGCGTGGAGCCTGTTTGAGTCCATAAAGAGCTTTCTTGAGTTTGCAAATATAATCAGGATGCACGCTAGACACATAACCTGGTGGTTGGTCCATATAGATATCTTTATCAAACTCTCCATATAAGAAGACATTTTTTACATCAAGCTGCCATAGTTTCCAATCATAGATAGCTGCTAAAGATATAACCATACGAACTGAAGTCATCTTAGCCACAGGGCTAAATGTTTCTTCATAATCTTCACCATATTTTTGAGAAAACCCTCGAGCAACTAACCTTGCTTTATATCTGTCAATAGTACCATTAACTTTCCTCTTGATTTTGTACACCCATTTGCAAGAAACAGGTTGTACATTGGTCGGCTTAGGAACAAGACTCCAAGTTTGATTTGCCTTAAGAGCATTTATTTCAGCGTCCATAGCAAGCCCCCATTCTTTATTTCCTTTTGCTTCTTCAAATGTAGAAGGTCCCTCATCATCAATTGGTCCTGCAAAGAAACAAGAATATGTGCTAATGAAATTTTCATCTCTATAACGAGCTGGCTTGACTATATTCCTCTTTGGCCTTTGTGAGTTGAGCATTTCATGTGAATCATTTACTTCCTGCATATTAGTCTCTTGAATCTCTAAACTCCCCCTTTCACTTTGCTTCTCAATAGTTGATGAAGATGAGTCGATTGGAGGTGTAGAATCAATGAGTAATTCACCTCGCTCATAAAATAAGGATGTTTCATCAAAGATAACATCCCTTGAAACAACAACTAGATGAGATTTAGGATCCATACATTTCCAACCATTTTTCCTTTCATCATGCGACAAAAATGCACTTGCGCGCTTGGCATCTAACTTGCTTTGGGATTACGCACATGAACATAGCTAATAGAGCCAAATACCTTCAAATGCCTAATACTAGGTTTTTCTTTGAACATTAATTCATAAGGCGACTTCAGATTAATAGGAGAAAGGGGCATTCTATTAATCACATATGTTGCACATTTCATACCTTCAGCCCATAATGCTTTTGGTAAGTTCTTAGCATGCAACCAACTTTTACAAGTCTCTGTTAAATGTCTTATCTTCCTTTCTGCTACACCGTTTTGTTGTGGTGTCTCGGCACACGTGAGTTCTCTTTTAATACCATGCTGACGACAGAAGGATAAAAATTGGTCTGCAATAAACTCACCACCATTATCAGTCCGTAGTCGCTTTATTTTAGAATTAAGCTCTCCTTCGACTGTTTCTCTAAATTCCACAAACTTATTGAAAACTTCTGATTTATGCTTCACACAATAGACCCATGTGTATCGGCTATAATCATCAATAAAAATCAACATATATGAATATCCTGAAAATGAAGGAGTTCTAGTTGGTCCCATTAAATCACTATGAATGAGTTCCAATGGGGCTTTGCATCGTGAAGTTGACCTTTCGAAAGGAAGTCGATGTGCCTTTCCAAATTGACATCCTTCGCATACTTCTCCTTCGCAAAAATTACTTAAGCTAGGCAAACCTTTTACCAGATTTAATTTCACCATAGCTTCTAACTTTTCCATGCTAAGATGTCCCAATCGTGCATGCCATATATGTGCATTTTCAATGCTACTTGTCTTTTTAATGTATGAACTAGAGGCAGATAAAACATATAAATCATTAACTCTCTTACCAGTGTGAATGACATCTGCCTCGAACTCCTTGATATTTCGAAGAAACTTCACATCTTTTGGACCGAAAAGCACAAAATTTCCAGCATCTACAACATTTGCAACCGAAAACAGATTTTTCTTCATACCTGGAACATGAAACACTTTGTTGAGTGTGATAGAATCATCTTGCTTTTGGTTGATGATAATAGTGCCTTCGTTCTCCACACGATGAGTTGTGTTATCTACTGTTACAATGACATCACAACCTTTGTATTCTTGAAGGCTAGAAAATTTAGATTTATCTCCAGTAAGATGATGCCCACAACCAGAATCTATAATCCAATCATTCTCAAAATTGATAGCTGTCATGACGTCTATATTTTATATTTCTGCCATAAAACACGTGCCCCAATCTTCTTCTTTTTCAACTTTTTCTGTTTCAGCAATGTTACCTTCATTTAACTTAATCCGGCAAAATTTCTTAATGTGCCCAACTTTGCCGCATCTATAGCATTTGAAGATCCTTTTCTCTGTGATATTAGAAGATTCCTCTTCCTGTTTACACGGAGTTGAATTGTCTTGATATTCTTTTCCCTTAAAGCTTTTCTTTCTTGCTACAAGGGCACTTCCATCCTCTTTGATAGAAATATCAACCATTTGCTTAGCTAGTGACTCTTGTGATGATAGGAGATTCTCTAACTCCTCCAAAGACGGTTGTTGAGCCCACCCTTGTATTGATGTAATAAAAGGAATATATTTTGACTTCAATCCTCGAATAATATTTCTCCTTTTACGGCCTTCAGAAATTGCTTCTTCTGGATTTAGAAGTGAAATTTCTGAACATATATTCTTGATCCTCAGAAAATACTACGTCTGAAAGGTTGCCTTGTGTAGTATTTGCAAGCTCATTCTCCAAAATTTGTAGTCGAGCTTCATTTTTTTTATTGAATAACCGATCAAAAGTTTGCCAGATTTCATGAGCTGATTTACATCCCATAATATGATCAAACAAGCCATGAGATACTGTTCTCTTTAGAATAAATTCAGCCTTTGCATTTTGTTGCTTCCACGCCTTGAAATTACAAGATTTTCGTGTATTATGTCTGGAGCAACAATGTTTCCTCTATTGACAATATCCCATAGGTCTTCACCAACAAGATAGGACTCCATGCATGTCCTCCATACTCTGTAATTTGACTGATTCAATAACTCCATACCAAGCCCACCAACACGACCACTTGCATCCATTTTTGACACCGGTTGAATCCTCCACCAAAAGATCTTGTCACAGATATACTAGAACCTTATGGCTCTGATACCATGTAGAAAAATCTTCACCAAAATGTATAGAACCTATTTTGATGACCCAAGATCATTAAGGAAAGACGTGGAAGAAAGACAACCTGAGGAATAATTAAACTGTCTCAGACAATACAAACAACAGAGAAATTAGAACTTGAGGACTACACTTTTTTCTCTCCCCCTCCAAATGCATAGGGTTCATCCGATTAAATACTATTCAAATGAAGTAGTCAACCATACTTTGAAAACATAAATTATGAAAAGACTAAAACGATTTAATGCTTTCAAGTAGATCTCTAATACTTCCAACGTGATATAGTTATAGTTCTAAATGACCTGCTTCTACTTCCAAGAAAGCAATTCCAAGAATATGTGATTCCAAGAATTACTTTAATTTCCAACACGGGGTATGTTTTTCAAGTAGAAAGGATGGTGAGCCTTTTTCAAGAGATGGATCTTTGTTGTTGCCAACTTGCCTATTAAGCGACATTATTCAATGGTTTAGCTTCAATAACTTTCTGTATCTAATACAACATTCCTTTGTAAAATGTTAAATACCAAGCTTCTTTGATAATTTGAATATTTGATTGCATTTTCTTGGTTGTATATTTAGTTTTGTATCAGATTTTTTGTTATATTTTTTATCTTGAAATATTCTAGAGTCGTAGATAGTTAATTTGCAAATTTCTTGCTCAATTTTTTTATTTGTGTGTGGCATGGGTTGGCCGCTACTTAACCCATGACCCGCTTTAAATTGGGTTGGGTTGGAAAATTTTTAGCCCGCCCATCCCCATTAAATATTGAATTTATAACGGGTTGATCCGCCCCACCACACCACGGCCCGTCGCAGCTTCTATCGCATCCGGTGGGAAAGCTCACCTCCGTGGAGTAGGAATATTTATTCTGAACCACGTTACATCCTGTGTTCTAGTTTCATTGCCTGTGTTGGTTTGCGTTTCTTTTCTTTGTCTTCTCATCTTTACTGTTGCGGCCTGTGAGAACCCCCTAAAAGCTCCCTTCGTGCCTTCGTCGCATCGAAAGGAGGTAAACGAATTTTCCTCACCGCATCAATAGCAATCGATTAATTTACAAACAAATTCTTCTTGAAAGTGATAATGGAGGGTCCCTTCTCTCGATCTAGCGATCCTCATCGATTTGTCTCACGGTAAAGGAGGTAAATCATAAAGAATTATATGAATCTTAACGTGGTAGACAAGATACGCCAAGGTTATCTGAATCTATAAAAAGACTTTAGACCTCTGGAATCGATCCTTGTCTTATCCGTAAACTCTATCGTATCTTAACCACTATATCATCCCCGTGAAGACACTCCGTAAGAAAAAAAATAAAAAAAAGATTGGAATATATTGGAGAACCATGATTTTTATGCTACAAAGACATTAAAAAAATTAAGGATTTATAAGATAAAAATATATATCTCTATTAGTATAAGATTTTTTTTAGGATTTAGATTTAAAGTGAATAATATTATACTATTTATGGAGATATATAAATTTTATTTACACCAAATAATTGATATCATAATTAATAATCCAAGTGAGTCTCGAACGCAGGAAATAGAGACTCTCATATCTTAATCAAGAGAATTAGATACCAGACAGAAAGTCTAATTGAAGCAAAAGAATTAGACAACTGACAAAAAAAATTCAACTGAATTAGAAAGATCGGACAGTTAACAGAAAAATCTGATGAGTTGAGAATCGAACATCAAATAAATAAAGTCCTTCAAGAATGGATGAATTTAAAGGGGAGATCCAATGTGATTTTTTTGTTTAAAGAAAAATTATTGAAAGAACAATCAAAATCTTATATTAGAAAATAAATAGAAAATATCATAAATTTATAAGATGAAAAAAAATATCTTTCTTGATATAAGATTTTTTTTATATAGTCAAAAATATAACTATAAAAATTTAGATTCAAAATTGATACTAACATACTATCATTAAAAACATAAATTTTATTTACACTAATAAAAAAATAAGTAGAAAATCATATAAGATAGGTGTCTATGAGAAGATTTATAAAGTAAAAAAAAAAAACTTAAATATCTAAGTAGTTTCATATTTGAGTTTGGGAAAATAAAAGAAAATGAAAGACTAAAAATACATTCCTGTCAATTTATTTATTTTAATACTTAATTTAGAAAATGAATTTATTAATTGTTCACATTCTTATATTACGAAGGGATGATGGCTAAGCGCATAGTTTACAAAATCGTGATCCTGGATCGTAGGATCGCACGATCCTACGATCCGAAATCCCAAAACGCTCCCAAATCGCATAGGATCGGTAGAATCGATAGGATCGGTAGGATCGTATAAGATCGTTCAAAAATTAGTATAGAATCGTATAGGATCGGTAGGATCGTATAGGTAGGATCGTTCAAAATCATATATTATCCTTCGGAGAGTCCAGGTTATCTCTTTTTGAATATTTCAATCTACACACACAAAGACAAACTAATGCCCAAAAAAAAATTGACCACGACACCCTAATCCTTCGATTTCAAGTCGAAACAATCAAACAACTTTTAAGAAGATAAAAATGAAGAAAAATAAGCGAAAAAAGGACAAAGTAAACGGAATAGCGAGAAACATATAGGCGAACTGATTTAAGACCGTTGATGGAGTTTAGAAGATACAAGGGAAAAGGAATGAGAAAGGAAGGCGGTGAATTTATCTTAGATTGAAAATAGGAAACATCTAAGCTGAATCGTGATTTTTAGAAATTTAATTTATAGAAAAATGAAGTTAAAGAAAAAGAAACAAAATGAGAATATAATTTATAATTATGATATGAAAATAATAAATTATTTTTTGATAGTTTTATTTCGGTGGAAAGTAAATTAATATGATTATATGTTTTCTCGTTCATATCCATTTTTGTAAAGAGAGAAAGAAATAAATGGATAATTAGACTGCTAATCAGTTGTAGAGTTATTTAAAATATTTTGATGTGTGTTTTAGATATTTTTAAGTTGGAGTGTGTAATTTGATTATGATAATTTATTTTTCATGCAATTTTGTTATGTATATTTTTTTTATTTTATTGACTTCCTTCAATTTTAGGGGTAGCTATTTAATGGTCATAATTGTTCTTGTGTAAATGTAAAATTATTAATTTAAGAGTTTTTAATAGGATCTTACGATTCTACGATCCAATACGGATCGATCCGATCCTGACCCCAAATCGATCCTGGGTAGGATCACGATCTTACAAACTATGGGCTAGCGCATGCAGAATGTTGTACAAATGAGCAACGGGTCAATTCCCCGCAAAAGCGAGGTTCCATCCCTCCATGCGCTGGTCACTAGTCTCAAGAGCCAAAGACCCAACGTGATTTATCTCCCTTATCATGGCCCGGGAGCGGACCGGTAGGGGCCGCTAGGTTGGCGGTTCCAACTTTATGTACAAACAGATAAGATGTACAGTTAGATGATTACGTATATTTATAAGATTTAAAAAAAAAATAGATAACATATTAATAATTAATAATAAATAAATAAATTTTCATTTATAAAGTAAGAGTTAAATTTTTTTTAAAGATTTTTTTTAAAAAAAAATAAATTCTCGAAAAAATCTGAAAAATTAAAAAACGAAAATCAAAATCTTCCGCTAAGTCAATGTCTATATTAATATGATCTTGCCGCCGTTTTCATTCTTGTTTCCAGTTTTCTTCTTTTTCTTTGCCGTCGGCTTCGGTCCGATGGACATGGACCAGCAGGATAAGGCGGCGTGCGCGGCGTGCCAGTTCATGCGCCGCAAATGCCCGCCTAATTGCATATTCGCGCCTTATTTCCCGGCGACCAGCCCGTCGTTCGGCTACGTTCATCACGTCTATGGGAGCAGCAATGTCGGGAAGATTTTACGGAGCATACCAGTCGAACAGCGCAGGATGGCGGCGGAGTCGCTGGCGTTCGAGGCTGAGGCGCGTGTCCACGACCCTATGTTCGGATGCTTCGGCTACATTTGTCTCCTGCAGCAGCACCTCGCGGAGATGGACCGCGACATACAGGAGACCGGGGCCCAGATTTCCGCCGCCGGCTATCAGCCGCTGCCACCAGAGAAGCATTGGCTCCAGATGCCTCACTTGACGACGATGATGGCGCGTCCGCATCACGAGCAGCCAGACAATTTGCTTCAGCTTACAGCCACCGCTTATCCATCGACGCTTCAGGCGGAGCCGATTCCACAGCCGATGTCGGAGATGCTTCCGATCCCTTGGACGACGCCGCAACAGGATGATCCGCTGTTGATGACAGACGCCGAGGTTCATGATTTCGCCGCCGTGCTCGAGGATCTCCTCAGCGATGGCGACATTCAGGAGGCCGAGGACCAGATGCCACCGCTGGAGCAGCATTGGATCCGGATGCCTCATATGTCGACGACGACGGTGCTGCCGCATCATGAGCAGCCAGATGATTTGCTGCTGCCTACAGGCGCCGCCAATCCATCGATGCCTCATGCAGAGCCGATGTCAGAGATTCTCCCGATCTCTTCGACTCTACCGCAGCAGGATGACCCGGAGTCGATGACAGACGCTGAGATCCAAGATTTCGCCGCCGAGCTCGAGGATCTCCTCAGCTAGATTTCCGGCGTCGGAGTGGTCAACGCCAGAAGAATTGTTGCTGACTCTACCGCAACGTCAACAATTTCTAATTGTTTTTTTCGTTTATTATTATTATTTTATTTTGATCGAACATTGTTTTTTTTTATATAAATACAATCAATTTAATTACAATTTATTATTATTATTATTATTATTATTATTATTATTTACAACTTATCCTTAATCCTAAATTTGTGCATGTCTATTTTATTCAAAAAAATTCTGTTAGAATCTCCAATGGTAAAGCTGTGATCTGTTTATTTTTCGCTATAAAAAAATCTTAATAATTTTTTCATGAGTTTTATTTTTTTTTTCAAATATTCATAAATTATAACATAAAAATAATTAAATATATTATATTTAATAAATTATTTTTTCACTAAATATGTCAAAAAATCATGAATCATAAATTGATTAGATCGATCCGAATTTTTAGATATTTAAAATAAGTGAAAATATTATTTGGTTGAGACGATAATATTTATAAAATAGAAATTTTATTTTCTTAATTGTATATATAAGTAAATTTTTTGAATAAAAAATTACAGAGAATCGGATGTTGGCATCGCTAGAAGGCGAATAACGATTATTCATTTTCTCTCTCGATCGTGTGGTACTCATCTACAATTATTGTTAGCACAGCAGAATATATAGAAATAGAAACATATACACAACAAGAATACAAATTCACAAGCACAATACAAGAGATATAATGTGGTTTGGAACTTAGGATTCCTACTCTACGAGTCGAGCTCAAGTGAGTTTCATTGATGCACACCACCACTAATGAATCTCTCCTTATCGAAAAATGCTCTGGAGTAGAGTTGTCAAACGGGTTAATCCATGGCAAGGTGGGTCAATTCGTCGTAAACTCAATATTTAGCGGAGAGGGGCGGGCCGACCTACCATCTCGGCAAATTGATAAATTTCCAACCTAATTCAACCCAAGGCGGGTTGCGAGTTAGGCGGGCCAACCCGCAGGTCACACAAATTTAAAAAATATATCTAAAATTACTGAGGCGTTGAGGGCTTGAGGTAATAATCTGTAAGATAGATAGAGTACCATGATTAAAAAAATAAGTATTTGAAGTAACTAAAATCTTATGATTGAGATTCAATTATCGACTTACAAAATTAAGTACCGATGTTTTTAATTCCTTTCCAATATTCCAAAATATTTATATCTTGATAATATGTAAATGTAAATTTTTGCTCCTTCAAATAGAGATTCAATTTAGATTTTTTAAGTGGGGTAATTATTTGATTTTGATATGTCATTATTTCCTATATTGATTAGAATAGTAGTGACAAGATAATAAAAAATAATTAGAGTATAAAAAATATTTCTTTACTCTTAACTTCTTTTATACTTTATCGAGGTGTATATGTTATAGAAGAAGATTGTAATGGTGAAAAATTTATATTTTGACATTTCTCAACCTGCGGGCCAACCCGTTGATGTGCGGTATTTATCGTGGTACCGTTTCAAATTAATTACCAAACCCCCTAACTACACTAATATAGCATAGTGGATGACCTGGATCGTTTCTCAACAAGTGTAATCGACAGAATAATAAACTTAGGATCACTAATTATTGCTTTGAGTTTTCTATTAAAGATGAGGTTTAAGTTTTAAAAAACTAACCTATAGTTGCAAGGTAATCAAATCTCTAATCTAACTAAACTACAAGTGCGATGAAATTAAAAGAAACCTAACTAAACATTCAAACAAGAAAGTGCACTAATTTAAACATGCAGAATAACATAAGAGTAAAATGTTGGGAATTTGATGCCGCTAGAGGGGGGGGGGTGAATAGCGTCGTGTGATGGAATTCGTTCGTGATCGTATCTACAATTTTGTTAGTACGTAGCGGAATATATATATATATATATAATAACACTAACGAAACACAATCACTAATACAAAGACACGAAGATTTAACGTGGTTCGGAACCGAAACGGTTCCTACTCCACGGATTGGGTTCGTACGAACCCTAGCAATGCAAGACACACACCACTATAATAACACTCCTTCTCGACACAAGTCGGAGGCGGAGAAACCCCTTACAATGTGATTACAACAATAATCAAATGCAACAAGCAAATACAATATGAAATACAATAAGAGAAGTAAAGAACACTTTACAAAAACTCTTTAGAAGCTTGCTTGTTGATTGCCTTGGACTAGCACATGAAGACCCTGATTTGCAGCAGCAAATCGCTTCAAAATGCCCAAGAAAACCGATTGCCAAAATACCTCCCGTCGAGCTCCTTTTATCCTTGCGCGCGACCTGGATTTCCGCCTATCAGTCGACTGCCATAAGTCACCAGTCGACTGATGCCACTGTTGTCGTGAGACAACGGCTCGATCTACGCTGGACAAGTTCCAACGGGACTCTTGGCAGTCGACTGACAACATTGACAGTCGATTGCCAGCGCCGACCGCCAGGCCACGGAGCGCTCAGCGTTCGACACAGACGGCACGAATTGGCGATCGGCCATCGACATCGACCGATCGCTCCAATGAGCTGACGCGGTGAGCAATTCCATCTCTTAAACGACAGTCGAACTCAAGTCGACTCATGACAGTCGAACCGGCCATAATGCCAGTCGACTGCCAACCTCAAAAATGAGGTTTTAACCCAAGTATGGTGCCCCCATACTTGCTAGACCACCCTTAGCCTAGACCTAAGCCTTCTAGCTACCTCCATCAGCCTCACGCCTCTCGGATCCCTCTAAGTCATCTATGACTTGTTCATCCATCGCGCTAGCTTCCAGGTGCTTCCATCGGCTATGTCATGCTAACGGTGTCTACACTGCCAAGGCACATTGGACTTATGCCGCCAAGACTCCGCTTGGACTTTACGCCGCCAACCATTGGACTTATGCTGCCAAGACTCCCGCTTGGACTTTACACAGCCAATATCAAACCCCTTGGACTTCTCAAATGCCAAGACTCAAGCTTGGACTTCCCTTGCCAACCCATGTTGGACTTTCCATGCCAAGACCCATGCTTGGACTTTCCTTGTGCCAAGTACTCAAGACTTGGACTTTCCCATGCCAAGTACTCAAGACTTGGACTTTCCCAAATGCCAAGTGTCCCACTTGGACTTTCCATGCCAAGTACCCATGACTTGGACTTTACCTTACCAAGACTCATGCTTGGACTTTCCCATAAACACATGGTCAACCCTAGTCAACCATCAAAGTCTCCCTCGAGTCAAACTCGAGTCTGGTCAATTATAACCTGGGTCGATTGTATAAACAATCTCCCCAAAATATATTAACCGACATCAATGTTAAACATCAATGTTAAACATCAATGTCAAACACTTTGTCAAACTACTTTGTCAAACATCAAAACATCACTCGAGTCAAACTCGAGTCCTGGTCAATCGTGACCTGGGCCGATTGCACCAACAATCTCCCCCTTTTTGATGTTTGACAAAAACCAAACAAATCATTGAGTTATAACACTAACTCAAATCCCTTACCAATTATCCCAAATTGGTAAACACTCTCCAAATGTTCTCCCCAAACATTCTCCCCCTTTTTGACATACATCAAAAAGGTTATCTCTCCCCAAGGAGGTCAATGTCTCATGTCCCAATGAGATCTTACAATCTCCCCCTTGGTCCAAAAATACCTAGGATGCCTACCATCTTCCTAGTGATAAGTCCCATATCACTCAAGAGAGGCAATCCTATTCACTCTCCCAATTTCCAAATTGGGTGTCTAAAAGTCCCATCAATTCCCCAATTGATGTCATATTCTCCCATAACTTCTCCTCTTCAAGGAGAAAAACACATCCATCATCCCAAGATGGATACCTCCCCCTAAAGGCTTGCTCCCCCTTGACCATTGCACCAACAATGTCCTTGGGAAGTCCCTAAGCCAATAGAAACTCTAAACCATCAAAATTAAAGTTAGAAATTCAACATTGAACTTTCCAACACCTTAAAATTGATACAAACCCTAAACACCTCTCCTAATCCATATCCAATGGATTTTCACCCTTTATAATGCTTCCCAAAGCATATCCTAGGGTTAGGAGTGGTTAGGGACCTTTACAATGGCTGAAATTAGGCTAAACAAACCTTGTTAACCCGAAATCAGACCTGGAAGTCGACCGGCGAAACGATCATTGCCACTCACATCGATCGTGCCACCCGGCGATCGATGATAAATTTCGAATTTGATTATCGAGTTAATTTCAAAAATTTATAAATAATTATACGTATATCGAAAAATCATGAAATTTGATACGTATATTACTTATGATACATACAATGGGTGAAAAATATTTTAAAATTATTTTACCCATAAAATAGTGAGTTTGATACAAAACTCAAAACCATTGAAATTTTCAATGTTTTGTCCCTATCTTGTATCAACTCCATCAATGGTGATTGCTATCAAAAGATAGACTTCACCAAGGTTTTTCAAAATGATTTTAAAATGTTTTCAAAACCTTATTTTGGATCACATTCTTTGGGCTCTATGTACATGACTTGTACACAAGCTTTCCCAATGATCCACCAATAAAATTAGATGAGTTATAGTCCATCTAGATGCAAAAACTATGCACCTTGAACACAACTCATATCCTAGCATCTCACATATATCTAGGGTGTATAAAATACACATACATGTCAATGTGATGTGAGATGTGGGTTTTGTTTCCCTAAACTAGGGCTTCATGCATTTTTCTAAGACAACTTTACTTGATTCCCTTATAAATGAGACTCCAAGTCATGCCAAAGTCCTTAACTCAATTTTAATCAAATGCATGAATGATTATGGCATTAATGAAGATATAAATAAGTATATGCTCATAATCATGATGTCATGACATAAAATGAAGTCTAAAAACACATGACATTTAAAACCTTAATCTTAAGCATAAACATGACATATAAATGATGAGAATGAATATGATGTCATGTCATGGCATATAGCAAATCAAAGCATGTCAAATAAGATATAAATGTATGTAATACCTAAATTTTAATATTAATTTCCATTTGATATAATTAGATATATTTTGCCATATTTCTATTTTTCTCCCAAGTGTGCCAAAGACCCAAAATGGCACACTAACCTCTAAACCTAAATTGTGCCAAAATGATCATTTTATCAAACTTCATAATTAATATTAGCACATCCTAAAAGCCTTTTAGGATTAAAATCAAACCACATTTCCAAGGTAACCATAACCTTGAAAATGACCTAAAATGCCACCTTTGTCATGGTTGAGTTAACTACCCATCCAATCAAGGTTGGTACACCCTAAAACCCATTTAGCGTGAATCAATCACGCTCTTAGGAACCCAAAACCGATTTGAGCTCCTAGGGTTGACTAGGTATTCCTTTGGGATGACCTCCTTAGATACCTTCCTAATGACCCTTCTAGGCTTGTTAGCCTTGGTCATTGTGGTCTTACCTAGGTTGACTCTAGGGGTAACTCCCCTTGCAACCTTCTTAGTGGCCACCCTAGGTTTCCTAGAAACCCTAGCCACTAGGCACAACCTTTGGTCAACCTTAGTGATGACTTCCCTATTGACCTTGGTCTTCCTAGACCTAGTTTGTGTTCCATAGTCAAATGGAACACTATGGTAAGCCACCTTAGGCTTAGGTTTGTGACCCAAACCTTGCTTGCCCTTGGTTGACTTTTGACTCTTAGGTCCTAGGTGTTGACTTTGACTTTTGGCCCTTTGACTTTGACCATTAGACCCTTTACATTGATTTTGTATCGTATTTAGGGTCTTTTCAAGTTTTTCAATCCTTGACCTCAAGGCTTGGTTTTCAATCTCTAATTGTCCAATTTTAGAATTTTGATTTAACTCATGGGCATGGGACTTTCTAGGCATATGCCTAGTCCATTTAGGGTTAATACCTAGGTGTTCTCCTATTTTCTTGATAGATTCCCTAGGTAAAATATTTTTAGGGACATTAGTCCCAAATTTCTCCGTATTTCCTAAGTGGACTTTCTTAGCTCCTAGACAAAATTCCTTATTTCTAGCATGCTCTTTGTGATAAATAGCAAGATTGCTAAACTTATTTCTAGCATGATTTTTACTATAGTTTAAGGAACGAGCATTGTTTAAATATACCGTAGGGATTGCTATAGAAGCTCCCCCTACTTGTGATGCTCCCCTTTGAGTCTTCTTCTCCTTCCCCATTGGGCATTGATTCCGGTAGTGTCCCGGTTGCCGACATTTGAAGCAAACGACTTGCTCCTTGCTTTTAGATGTTGAGGGACCGGCATCCTTTGACTTTTGTTGATTTTTAGGCGCCGGCGGAGCTTTCTTGACTTTCTTCGGGCATTTGCTCTTGTAATGCCCATACTCCCTACACTCAAAACATATTATATGCATTTTATTATTAACAAATATGTTTGAGTTACCTAGGTCGGTGGTAGGTGCTGGAATTGTATTTTGAGCTTCTTCATCTTGACCGGATGTCGAAGCTTCTTCTTGATGTTCCGGTGTGGAAGTTCTCTCCTCCCCCTCAATCCTTGAGGTGGATGCTTCTTCCACTTCCTCCACCGATCCGGAAGTTAACTCTCTATCAACCTCCGAATCCTCAAGCTCTTTAGATGATGATGTACTTGCTTGAGCTTGAGAGGGTGAGCACTCCTCTTCTTCTTCTTCTTCTTGGATTGATGATGGATTTTCATGAAGCTTTGCCACTTGGCTCCACAACTCCTTAGCATCCAAATAGTCCCCTACCATACACACAATCTCATTAGGGACCAAATCAAGAATAAATTTTATTACCTTCATGTTTTTCTCGAAGGCTTGGAGTTGATCTTCACTCCACTTCTTCTTCTTGAGGAAGCCTCTCCTTGGTCCTATTGGATAGCTATATCCCTCCATTAAGATTGACCATTCCTCAAGGTCTCTCATCATCAAAAAATCTTCAATTCTCGCCTTCCAAGAATTGAAACCTTCTTGTCCATAGAATGAATACGGGACCGGTGTGTTGATGTCCCATCCTAATTGTCCTTCCAATTCCATCTTTTACCCTCTAGCGTCTTGACTCTCGGCGGTTAGTCCGTAGAAGAGCCCCGGGCTCTGATACCACTTGTTGGGAATTTGATGCCGCTAGAGGGGGGGTGAATAGCGTCGTGTGATGGAATTCGTTCGTGATCGTATCTACAATTTCGTTAGTATGCAGCGGAATATATATATATATATATATATATAATAACACTAACGAAACACAATCACTAATACGAAGACACGAAGATTTAACGTGGTTCGGAACCGAAACGGTTCCTACTCCACGGATTGGGTTCGTATGAACCCTAGCGATGCAAGACACACACCACTATAATAACACTCCTTCTCGATACAAGTCAGAGGCGGAGAAACCCCTTACAATGTGATTACAACAATAATCAAATGCAACAAGCAAATATAATATGAAATACAACAAGAGAAGTAAAGAACACTTTACAAAAACTCTTTAGAAGCTTGCTTGTTGATTGCCTTGGACTAGCACATGAAGACCCTGATTTGTAGCAGCAAATCGCTTCAAAACGCCCAAGAAAACCGATTGCCAAAATCCCTCCCGTCGAGCTCCTTTTATCCTTGCGCGCGACCTGGATTTCCGCCTATCAGTCGACTGCCATAAGTCACCAGTCGACTGATGCCACTATTGTCGTGAGACAACGGCTCGATCCACGCTGGACAAGTTCCAACGGGACTCTTGGCGATCGCGATCGTGCGTGGTCGCCGACCGACTACGAGCGTTCTGCTCGACATTACTGGTGGCCGATCGAGCCGTCACCGCCAAAGCAATTCCAGCTCTTAAACGGCAGTCGAACTCAAGTCGACTCACGGCAGTCGAACCGGCCATAATGCCAGTCGACTGCCAACCTCAAAAATGAGGTTTTAACCCAAGTATAGTGCCCCCATACTTGCTAGACCACCCTTAGCCTAGACCTAAGCCTTCTAGCCACCTCCATCAGCCTCACACCTCTCGGATCCCTCCAAGTCATCCATGACTTGTTCATCCATCGCGCTAGCTTCCAGGTGCTTCCATCGGCTATGTCATGCTAACGGTGTCTACACCGCCAAGGCACATTGGACTTACGCCGCCAAGACTCCGCTTGGACTTTACGCCGCCAACCATTGGACTTATGCTGCCAAGACTCCCGCTTAGACTTTACGCAGCCAATATCAAACCCCTTGGACTTCTCAAATGCCAAGACTCAAGCTTGGACTTCCCTTGCCAACCCATGTTGGACTTTCCATGCCAAGACCCATGCTTGGACTTTCCTTGTGCCAAGTACTCAAGACTTGGACTTTCCCATGCCAAGTACTCAAGACTTGGACTTTCCCAAATGCCAAGTGTCCCACTTGGACTTTCCATGCCAAGTACCCATGACTTGGACTTTACCTTGCCAAGACTCATGCTTGGACTTTCCCATAAACACATGGTCAACCCTAGTCAACCATCAAAGTCTCCCTCGAGTCAAACTCGAGTCTGGTCAATTATAACCTGGGTCGATTGTATAAACAATCTCCCCAAAATATATTAACCGACAACAATGTTAAACATCAATGTCAAACACTTTGTCAAACTACTTTGTCAAACATCAAAACATCACTCGAGTCAAACTCGAGTCCTGGTCAATCGTGACCTGGGCCGATTGCACCAACATAAAACATAACATGAAATTAAATCTAAACTAACCAACTACAACCTAATTACTCTAAGAAGCATTTCACCGAACAATATATAAGCATGCAACAAATTAAACCAAATGCGTGCAAATCAAAATGTGGAAGATCGTTCAAGTACAAACATTCAACAAACATAAGCAAAAGACAATCAAACACATCAATGGAAGCTTGCATAGGATGCTGGAATTGCCATCATAAGCTAGAATTGGGTTGCTAGATGAACGTGGAGGTCGGCGCTGCCGTGAAGCTGGATTTGGAGCTACCGACGGCTGGAAGTTGCTAGCAGAGGTGCTGACGGTGGATGGAGTGGTTGGTCGGACTGATCGGAGGGGGATCCCCACTCCGACTGGTCGGCTGCGGTAGAATGGGCAGAGCAGAAGCTAGGATCCCAGCTCCCGTCCGTGGATGAAGGAGAAGTGGATGGCCGACAGAGGAGGTGAAGTCGTGGCTGTGGAAGATATGTTCGGCGGCGCAGTTCGGTGGAAACAGTGAAGATGGCTGGGCACCGATCATCGAAGAAGGAGGGAATCCCCTTCCTCTCCAGCGACCGACGGGGAAGGGCAGGAACGCGGCGACGATGGAGAAGCGGAATGCGTTGGGCGATTGCGAAACAAGATGGAAGAAGCCGGCTCACTCTGTGATGAGGAATTGTTGGATTTTAAAGGCAATTTTCGTGACCGTCCATTAAAGCATGATCACATCTCAGCCATCCATTAAAGCTAGGGCTTGATTAAGTTGATTAATCCATTAAGAGGGTTGTGATCCAATGGCGGTGATTCCTTCGATTTTGAATGGATGGATCTGATCCATCTGAAGAGATAATCACGATCGGTCGAATCTGGATAAAGGGCTCAGATGTCCATATCAAAATGTACGGACAGGATCTCTCCAGATCTGGATAGATGGCTTATAATCAAGTAATTTTCATCGGACGATCCATATCGCTCAAATATGATCTCTTGATTAAATTTCCCTCGATCATGATGAAAGGTCCAGATTGATCCAGCTTAAAATGTCCTTCTAGCCCTAGATGAAGCCATATTTGATCCAACTTGAGTCTAGTCTAGTGGCTCATCTCAATCTCCTACAAATAAAGACAAATTTTGCATATAAGTCTAAAATTTAGGAAAATTTACAATTATGTCCAAAAATATATCCAACTCATAAAACATGCAAATAATCGATAATTAATCACTCGAGAGGATAAAAACAATGATATTAAGGACCAAAATAACACGACAAAATGACAGTTATCAATTCCCCCACACTTATTCTTACACGTCCTGAGCAAGTAAAGAAAACTAAAAGTAAACTGAAAGTATATTTTCCTAGCAATTCCCAAGCATACATAGAAAATCGTGAAAGAAAGTTACCTAGGATTGTCAACTCTCAAAGACTCAAGCAATTATGGACTCAAATCTTATACAGGTTAACAAACATGGTGACTTCAATCAATCATGAATAGACTAAGAATGACTAAGCCTCACAAGGTAAGTGGTGGTTCCACTCGCTCTCATATGCATGTAATAGTGGAGTTCACTCAAGCTACTCATGGTTTATGAACTACCATATGCTTGCTTTTCTTCTACCTTCACCACTATATACACATAAGAATGCACAATCACTGAAGGTTTATTAAGAATGTAAGGGAACATGAATACAAGAAAAATGACAATATCTGTGAAAGAAAAGAAAGATAAGAAATGAAATAGCTAAAGAAATGCAAAAAGAAGATATGAAAATACTGGAATGCTACATAGATGAGTACAAAGAAGGTAATGCCCCAAAAGTTTTTCTTCCAACCCAATAAACATGTAAACAACCCTTATCACATTCTTCAATACAAATCTAATAATGATATACAATAAATCTCTCAATGATTGCAACAAAGGATGTCACTAACAAAAAATACTATCACACATGAATAAAAAATGGCACATGTCAAAATTTTTACAATATTTTTTTTTATTTAATGGGGCCCCAAATGTTTATTCTTTTTTTTCAACTTTTTTTTTCTAGCTTTTTTTTTCAAACTCTTTTTTTTTCTGACATGCAGTGCACTTCCCTATGCTCCAACATCAAGCTCAGCTAAAAAGATAAAGAGCATGGCTAGCTCATGGTGATCAAGCACGACTTGTCTATGCTTACACTAAATTCTCCTGAGCTACTCTCTCCCCCACACTTAAACTTTTATCCGTCCCGAGCAAAATACTCATAATGGAACATCCAATATTCCACATTCAAAGATAAAAATGGAGAAGAAAGTAATGGAAGGAAAGAAAAAAAGAAATGAAATGACATGATGTAGGAATAGAAAGACAATAGAATGAATAATGAAAATAGCATAGCGTATGACAAGAAAATTATTTGAGTAGCATGTGACAACAAAAGTAGTAAAGGGAAACAAGTGAGATTGCCTTCATCGTAATCATGCAAATCTATGGTTGTGTAGTCTTGAAAGAATCAAAGCAAGTTCTAGAGTTACAATGACCACAATTGCACCACACACAAGCAATAAAAATTGGCACAATCCTCACTAGGAATGGAAAAAAAATCATCTCAATCTATCAATACAAAATCCATCACCAAGTAGCAACCATATGCAATCAAATAATCCATTCATTATAATAAATCCCAAAATTCGACAATCAAATTTAATTAGCTTTCACGACTTCTAAGAAGATATAAAGGAATGCATAGAAAATTTATTTGAAAACCTGATAAAACAAAAACTCAACAACCAAAACTTAACAACTAAAACAAAAACAAATGAAGTAAAAGAAACATATATACAAAGGAAAAGAAAAGAAGTGAGATTGAGCAAAATCCCCTGAGGTCCTGGCAGTTGAAGAAGATTTAGCAGGAGGAGTCACTCAAGTAGTGGAGTGCTCCGAAAGAAATCTCGTCCCGGTGGTTGAAGAAGATTCAGTGTAAGCATCCATGCCGGGAGTGGAATGGACTGAATGGGGGTAAGCGCCTTCATGGTGTGATTAAATCTAAACTAACCATCTACAACCTAATTACTCTAGAAAGCATTTCACCGAACAATATATAAGCATGCAACAAATTAAACCAAATGCGTGCAAATCAAAATGTGGAAGATCGTTCAAGTACAAACATTCAACAAACATAAGCAAAATACAATCAAACACATCAATGGAAGCTTGCATAGGATGCTAGAATTGCCATCAAAAGCTGGAATTGGGCTGCTGGATGAACATGGAGGTCGGCGTTGCCGTGAAGCTGGATTTGGAGCTGTCGACGGCTGGAAGTTGCTGGCAGAGGTGCTAACGGTGGATGGAGTGGCTGGCCAGACTGATCGGAGGGGGATCCCCACTCCGACTAGTCAGCTGCGGTAGAATGGGCGGAGCAGAAGCTAGGATCCCATCTCCCGTCCGTGGATGAAGGAGGAGTGGACGGCCGGCGGAGGAGGTGAAGTCGCGGCTGTGGAAGATCTGTTCGGCGGCACAGTTTGGTGGAAACAGTGAAGATGACTGGGCGCCGGTCATCGAAGAAGGAGGGAATCCCCTTCCTCTCCGGTGACCGACGGGGAAGGGCAGGAGCGTGGCGACGGTGGAGAAGCAAAAGGCATCGGGCGATCGCGGAAGAAGATGGAAGAAGCTGGCTCACTCTGCGATGAGGAATTGTTGGATTTTAAAGGCAATTTCCGTGACCGTCCATTAAAGCATGATCACATCTCAGCCATCCATTAAAGCTAGGGTTTGATTAAGTTGATTAATCCATTAAGAAGGTTGTGATCCAATGGCTATGATTCCTCCAATTTTGAATGGATGGATCTGATCCATCTGAAGGGATAATCATGATCGATCAAATCTGGATAAAGGGCTCAGATGTCCAGATCAAAATGTACGGACTGAATCTCTCCAAGTCTGGGTAGATGGCTTAGAATCAAGTCATTTTTATCGGACGATCCATATCGCTCAGATTTGATCTCTTGATTAAATTGCCCTCGATCATGATGAAAGGTCTAGATTAATCCAGCTTAAAATGTCCTTCTAGCCCTAGATGAAGTCATATTTGATCCAACTTGAGTCTAGTCCAGTGGCTCATCTCAATCTCCTACAAATAAAGATAAATTTTTACATATAAGTCCAAAATTTAAGAGAATTTACAATTATGTCCAAAAATATATTTAACTCATAAAACATGCAAATAATCGATAATTAATCACTCGAGAGGATAAAAACAGTGATATTAAGGACCAAAATAACATAACAAAATGACAGTTATCACTCGTGCCATGGTGAGCCAACCCGTCTAGACCCGTAACACGCGCGGGTCGATCTGTTTAGACTCGCCAAAATAGTGGGTTGATAAAAGTTCAACTCAACCCGCTTAAATTATTTGGCGAGGTGGGCCAACACAATGGGCCTAACTCAACTTGACATCTCTACTCCGAAGGTGCATAAACCTTTACAAAGTGATTACAACGAATACAAGAAATACAATAAGTATACTAAGCAATAAGGTAATACAAGTAAAAAAAAGTTTACACAAAGAACTCTTGATTGCTTGCTTGTTGATTGCTTTAGATTGCTCTTGAAGGTCAGGAATGCAACAACACCTCCCATTCAAATCACCCCAAGAACCATGGCTAAAATCCTCCCTCTTGAGCTCCTTTTAAAACTATAACTCGGGTTGATTTTTGATTAGCAGTCGATTGCCAAAAAATATCGATCCTTGCTCTCCAATCCGTTGTCTCACAACGCGACTTCATCACATTGAAATCTGCCCAACATATACCCTAGCAGTCTATTGCTCTTATCAGCAGTCAACTGCTGGTCTGTAGTCGACTTTCTGTGCTCATGATCGTTTAAAGTAGTCGACTGTCATACATGATAGTCAACTGATCAAGGCCAATCAATCGCCTTCGCCAAAGCTTCACCTAGCGGTTGAAGCTCGATCGACTACTTAACGATCAGCGGTCATAATCGATGGGTGATCCAAGTTGACTAGGCTGCCAAGTGTCAAACACTTGACTAGTCGACTGGTCCATAACCCCAGTCGATTGATAAACGTTAAACATGAGATTTAACTCAAGTATGATCCCCTTATACTTGATAGACCACCCTTAGCCTAAACCTAAGCCTTCTAGTCACCTTCATCAGCCTTAACCTATTGGATCTCTCCAAGTCCTTCATGACTTGTTCATCCATACATTAGCCTTTAGATGTCCATTGACTATTGTCATGCTAATGGGTCTACTTTTCTAATGTACATTTGGACATACCCTGCCAAGATAAATGCTTAGACTTTACGCCACCAAGACTACACACTTAGACTTATGCCGTCAAAATTATACCTTTGGACTTTCTTTGTCAAGTACCCATGACTTAGACTTTATCATTGCCAAGACCAATGCTTGGACTTTTCCTTGCCCAAGTATCCATACTTTGACTTTACATGTCAAAACTCATGCTTGGACTTCTCAATTGTCAAGTACCCATGACTTGAACTTTCCATGCCAAGACCCATTCTTAGACTTTTCATGACAATCACATTTTCAATCATTTTGTCAAACATCAAAACACTATTCGAGTCAAACTCGAGTCTGGTTAATCGTGACTTGGATCGATTACACCAATAATCTCTCCATTAATTTTTGATGTATGACAAAACCTTAAACCATCAATTCTCCCATTTTTTTGACATATAACAAAAAGTCTTTTCTAAGGGTATTCATGTCTCATATCTCAATAAGATAACCCAATCTCCCTCTTGGTCCAACATCATTTTGGATGTCTTCACTCTTCCTAGTGATAAATTATATATCACCAAAATGAGAGACAACCCTCACTATTCTCCAACTCTCCCCTTTTGAAGAAAAACTCATCCATCATCTCTTGATGGAGAACCTCCCCTAAAGGCTTGCTCCCCCTTGAACATTGCACCAACAATGTCCTTAGAGAGTTCCTAAGTTAATAGGAACATTAGACCATCAAAATTAAGAACAAAAGTTCAAACTTGAACTTTCACATACCTTAAAATTTGATCCTCCACCCAAAACAACTCTCCTAATCCATTTCCAATGGATTTTTACCAAAGCATATCCTAGGGTTATGAGACGTTATGGTACCTAGGAATGACTGAAAATGAACTAAACAAATCTTGTTTACCCAAAATTAGCCAAGCAGTCGACTACTACTAGCATCAGTTGACTGCTAGACTGAGACAGTCAATTGCCATCTGATTTCTAGAAATCAGACTTGTAGAAATGAATTTTGAAAATGCATAATAAATATATGTAATTTGAAAAATCTTGAAAATTCATACATACATTACTTATATGGAATATGATGGGAGAAAAAAAATTTAAATTAAAATACCCATTAAATTGTGAGATTGATATAAAGTTCAAAATCATTGGAACTTTTAATATTTTTGACCAACTTTGTATCAAGTTCTTTAATGATGATTGCTATCAAAAGATAAATTTCACAAAGGTTTTTAAAAATAATTTTGAAAACCTATTTTGAACCACAGTCTCTGGGCTCAATACACATGACTGCACATAAGCTTTTCTTATGATTTATCATTATCATTTAATGAGTTCTAAGTTCACTATGATGTACTAAATCAACACATTAACTTAACTCATTTCTTAGCATCTTACATGTGTCGAGGGTGTATCAATATACACACATGTCAATTTAATGTGAGATGTAGGTTTTGGTTTAAAATCTAGGGTGATAGCCGACCCCACCTAGTGGGATAAGGCTTTGTTGTTATTGTTGTTGTATGTGGTTTTGGTTCTTTCTCTAAACTAAGAGCTTATGTATTTTTCTAGACAACTCTATTTGATTCCCTTATACATGGGACTTCAAATCATGTCATTGTCCTTGAATCAATTTTAATTATCATAAATGCATGAAAAATGATCATGGCATAAGAATGATAGCATAATTAAAGCATGTGCCAATAATCATGATGTCATGAAATAAATATAAACTTAAACATAAACATGATATGAAAATTAAACCTAAGTATTATCATGATATTTTAGATAATCAAATGAAATATGATGTCATAACATGACACATAGCAAACAAAGTATGCCAAATAAAATGTAAAGGTATAAGAATACCTAAATTTTAATATTAATTGTCATTTGTTAGGATTAAACTCATTTTTGTCATACAACACCAAACTGTTAGGGATTGGATGCCCGCTAGAGGGGGGGTGAATAGCGTGTGACCCATACGTAGATGGAAATCGTTCGCGTGCTTGTCTACAATTCGTGTTAGCGCAGCAGAATAATAATAATAAAAGCAATACACGAAATACAATCACACACGAACACGATGATATAACGTGGTTAGGAACCGTAACGGTTCCTACTCTACGGATCGGGCTCAAACGAGCCCTAGCGATGCCAAACACACACCACTATCAAATAACTCCTTCTCGACACAAGTCGGAGGTGGAGAAACCTCTTACAATAAGATTACAATAATAATCTAAATTCAACAAGCAAATATAATAGGAAATACAACAAGAGAAGTAAAGAACACTTTACAAAAACTCTTTAGAAGCTTGCTTGTTGATTGCCACAAAGAAATCGCCAAAACGCTCCAAGAAAAATCGCCGCTAAACCCTCCCGTCGAGCTCCTTTTATCCTTGCGCGACACGGGTTTTCGCCATCACCGACCGCCATAAGTCACCTCGATCGATGCCATCGTTGTCGTGAGACAACGGATCGATCCACGCCGGAAAAACTCCAACGGATCTCTTCGATCGGCCCATAACATCGCGGCCGATCGCTAACGCCCGTAATCGATCCCGATCGGCCACGGAGCTTGCGTGCTCGACACTGACCGGTACGATCGATCATCCTTAGCCGATCGCAGAGCCATCACCGACTACTACCAACGAGCAATGATCGCGGGCATTTTCATCCCTGGTAGTCGAACTCGTCGACTAACTGGCAATGAACCCGACCATAATGTCGATCATCAACCTCAAAAATGAGGTTTTAACCCAAGTATGGTGCCCCCATACTTGCTAGACCACCCTTAGCCTAGACCTAAGCCTTCTAGCCACCTCCATCAGCCTCACGCCTCTCGGATCTCTCTAAGTCATCCATGACTTGTTCATCCATCGCGCTAGCTTCCAGGTGCTTCCATCGGCTATGTCATGCTAACGGTGTCTACACCGCCAAGGCACATTGGACTTACGCCGCCAAGACTCCGCTTGGACTTTACGCCGTCAATATCAATCCCCTTGGACTTCCCAAATGCCAAGACACAAGCTTGGACTTTCCCTTGCCAACCCATGTTGGACTTTCCATGCCAAGACCCATGCTTGGACTTTCCATTTGCCAAGACCCATGCTTGGACTTCTCATTTGCCAAGACCCATGCTTGGACTTCTCATGCCAAGTACACACGACTTGGACTTTCCCAAATGCCAAGTGTCCCACTTGGGCTTTCCATGCCAAGTACCCATGACTTGGACTTTACCTTGCCAAGACCCATGCTTGGACTTTTCCATAATCACATGGTCAACCCTGGTCAACCATCAAGTTAATTATAACCTGGGTCGATTTTCTAAACAATCTCCCCAACATATTAACCGACATCAATGTCCAACATCAATGTCAATCCTATGTCAAACATACTTTGTCAAACATCAAAACATCACTCGAGTCAAACTCGAGTCCTGGTCAATCGTGACCTGGGCCGATTGCACCAACAATCTCCCCCTTTTTGATGTTTGACAAAAACCAATCAAATCATGAGTTAGAGCACTAACTCAAATCCCTTACCAATTATCCCAAATTGGTAAACACTCACCAAATGTTCTCCCCCAAACATTCAAGTGAAAATGTAAATCAAATGTTCTCCCCCAAACATTCTCCCCCTTTTTGACTAACATCAAAAAGGTTTTCTCTCCAAGGAGGTCAATGTCTCATGTCCCAATGAGATCTTACAATCTCCCCCTTGATCCAAAAATACCTAGGATGCCTACCATCTTCCTAGTGATAAGTCCCATATCACTCAAGAGAGGCAATCCTATTCACTCTCCCAATTTCCAAATTGGGTATCAAAAACCATCAATTTTTCCAATTGATGATACTCTCCCAAAAACTTCTCCTCTTCAAAGAGAAAAACACATCCATCATCCCAAGATGGATTCCTCCCCCTAAAGGCTTGCTCCCCCTTGACCATTGCACCAACAATGTCCTTGGGAAGCCCCTAAGCCAATAGAAACTCTAAACCATCAAAATTAAGGTTCTAAGTTCAACATAGAATTTTTACTCACCCTAAATTTGATACTTTGACCTAACACCTCTCCAAATCCATATCCAATGAATTTTCACCCTTCATAATGCTTCCTAAAGCATATCCTAGGGTTAGGAACCTTTTTCATAGCTGAACACGGGCTAAACAAACCTTGTTAACCCGAAATCAGACTGCATGCGACTCGATAGTAATCGGTTGCGCCATCACGATCGCGACAGAGGCCGATCGATAACTGAAAATCTCGATTTTCAGCTATCAGAAATGAATTTTGGAAATTCATAAATAATTATACGTAATTCGAAAAATCATGAAAATTCATACGTATAGTGCTTATGACACATACAATGGGTGAAAAATATTTTAAAATTATTTTACCCATAAAATAGTGAATTTGATACAAAACTCAAAACCATTGAAATTTTCAATGTTTTGGCCCTATTTTGTATCAACTTCATCAATGGTGATTGCTATCAAAAGATAGACTTCACCAAGGTTTTTCAAAATGATTTTAAAATGTTTTCAAAGCCTTATTTTGGATCATATTCCTTGGGCTCTATGTACATGACTTGTACACATGCTCTCCCAATGATCCACAAATAGAACTAGATGAGTTTTAGTTCATCTAGATGCAAAAACTATGCACCTTGAACTTAACTCATATCATAGCATCTCACATGTATCTATGGTGTATAAATACATATACATGTCAATTGGATGTGAGATGTGGGTTTTGTTTTTCCTAAACTAGGGTTTCATGCATTTTTCTAAGGCAACTCTACTTGATTCCCTTATAAATGGGACTCCAAGTCATGTCATTGTCCTTAAATCAATTTCAATCAAATTATCTTAAATGCATGAGTGATTATGGCATTTGAAATGATATAGATAAACATATGCTCATAATCATGATGTCATAACATAAGATGAAATCTAAAAACACATGACATTAACCTAAACCCTAAACATGATCATGACATTTTTTATGATTAAAACTAAGCATGATGTCATGACATGTTATATGGCAAACAAAGCATGACATATAAAATATATAGGTATAGTAATACCTAAATTTTAATATTAATTTCCATTTCATATAATTAATTGCATTTTGCCATATTTCTAGTTTTCTCCCAAGTGTGCCAAAAACCCAAAATGACACACTAACCTCTAAACCTAAATTGTGCCAATTTTGATCATTTTATCAAACTTCTCAAGTAATATTGGCACATCCTAAAAACTTTTAGGATTATAGCTCAAATGTATTTCCAAGGTGACCATAACCTTGAAAATATCCTAAAGTGCCACCTTTACCATGGTTGAGTTAACTACCCATCCAATCAAGGTTGGCACACCCTAAACCCATCTAGCGTGAATCAATCACGCTCTTAGGAACCCAAAACCGATTTGATCTCCTAGGGTTAATTAGGTATTCCCTAGGGATAACCTCCCTAGATACCTTCCTAATGACCCTCCTAGGCTTATTAGCCTTGGTCATTTGGGTCTCACCTAGGTTGACTCTAGGGGTAACTCCCCTTGCAACCTTCTTAGTGGCCACCCTAGGTTTCCTAGAGACCCTAGCCACTAGGCACACCCTTTGGTCAACTCTAGGGATGACTTCCCTATTGACCTTGGTCTTCCTAGACCTAGTTTGTGTTCCATAATCAAATGGAACACTATGATAAGCCACCTTAGGCTTAGGTTTGTGACCCAAACCTTGCTTGCCTTTGGTTGACTTTTGACTCTTAGGTCCTTGGTGTTGACTTTGACTTTTGGACCTTTGACTTTGACCATTTGACCCTTTAAATTGGTTTTGTATATTCCTAAGGGTCTTTTCAAGTTTTTCAAGCCTTGACCTCAAGGCTTGGTTCTCTAATTCTAATTGCCCAATTTTAGAATTTTGATTTAGACCATGGGCATGGTTCTTCCTAGGCATATGCCTAGTCCATTTTGGATTAACACCTAGGTGCTCTTGCACCTTTCTAATGGTCTCCCTAGGTAAAATTTTCTTAGAGTTATTTGACCTAGGTTTGTCCTTAGATAAGTTGTTTTTAGGGACATTAGTCCCAAATTTCTCTCTATTATCTAAATAGACACTTTTAGCTCCTAAGCAAAAAATATTTATTCATATTGGCATGCTTTTCATAAATTGCAAGAGAATTAAAATTCCTAGCATGATTTTTCTTATGATTAAAAGAAAGAGCATTATGAAAATATACCTTAGGGTTAGCCTTAGCTCCCCCTACATGTGATGCTCCATTTTGAGCCTTTTTCTCCCCTTTCTTGCATTGACTCCGGTAGTGTCCCGGTTGTTGGCACTTGAAGCAAATGACTTGCTCCTTGCTTTTAGTTGTTGGGGAAACGGCGTCCTTGATCTTTGGTGCCGGTGGAGTTTTCCTAACCCGTTTAGGACACTTACTCTTGTAGTGCCCTTGCTCCCTACACTCAAAACACATTATATGAATTTTATTTGACATTAAAGTGTTTGAGTTACCTAGGGTGGTGGTAAGTGCCGGAGTTGAATTTTGAGCTTCTTCATCTTGACCGGATGTTGAAGCTTCCTCCTTATTTTGTTCCGACTCCGGTGTGGATGGTCTAACTTCCTCCCCCTTTATCCTAGAGGTTGAGGTTTGTCTTAACTCTACCTCTTCCACCACTTCTTCCTCCTCGAATGTCGAACACTCCTCGACCTCCGAATCCTCACTTTCTTGTGAGGATGAGCTCTCTTCCTCATCCTCCTCATCTTCTTGGATTGAGTGAGGCTCTTCATGGAATTTTTCCAATTTGTTCCATATTTCCTTGGCGTCTTTACAATCCCCTATCTTGATCAAAATATCATTAGGGATTATATTAAGCAAAATACCCATTACCTTATTGTTGATGTTATAGTATCGGAGTTGTTCTTGACTCCAATTCTTCTTCTTGATTTTTCTTCCTTCTTCATCTTTTGGAGTGTCAAAACCTACTAAGACACTAATCTAATTATCAAAATCACACATTAGAAAATGCATCATTCTACCTTTCCAATACGCGAAATCTTCACGGTCGAAGGAAGGTGGAGCGTTGATGTCGTCACCCAATCTCTCCATCTTTCCCTCTAGCTTGCTCCCTTTTCTTTAGCTCCCGGCGGTTAATCCGTAGAAGAGCCCCGGGCTCTGATACCACTTGTTGGAGATTAGACGCCCGCTAGAGGGGGGGGGTGAATAGCGTGTGACCCGTACGTAGATGGAAATCGTTCACGTGCTTGTCTACAATTCGTGTTAGCACAGCGGAATAATAATAATAAAAGCAATACACGAAATACAATCACACACGAACACGATGATATAACGTGGTTCGGAACCGTAACGGTTCCTACTCCACGGATCGGGCTCAAACGAGCCCTAGCGATGCCAAACACACACCACTATCAAATAACTCCTTCTCGACACAAGTCGGAGGTGGAGAAACCTCTTACAATAAGATTACAACAATAATCTAAATTCAACAAGAAAATATAATAGGAAATACAACAAGAGAAGTAAAGAACACTTTACAAAAACTCTTTAGAAGCTTGCTTGTTGATTGCCTTGGACTAGCACTTGAAAGCCCTGATTTGCAACAGCAAATCGCTTCAAAACGTCCAAGAAAATCGCTGCTAAACCCCTCCCGTCGAGCTCCTTTTATCCTTGCGCGCGACCTGGGTTTTCGCCTATCAGTCGACTGCCATAAGTCACCAGTCGACTGATGCCACTGTTGTCGTGAGACAACGGATCGACCGAAAATGATCGCCATCTCTTGGCGATCGCATGAGCCATCAGCCGATCATGCATTAACGGCAGCAATGATCGCTCGTGGCATTGCATCCCTGCGGCGATCATTGCCGGTATTTCATCCCAGTTGGCGGTCGAATGAACCGCCATAATGCCCGGTCGACTGCCAACCTCAAAAATGAGGTTTTAACCCAAGTATGGTGCCCCATACTTGCTAGACCACCCTTAGCCTAGACCTAAGCCTTCTAGCCACCTCCATCACCTCACGCCTCTATCCCTCCAAGTCATCCATGACTTGTTCATCCATCGCGCTAGCTTCGGTGCTTCCATCGGCTATGTCATGCTAACGGTGTCTACACCGCCAAGGCACATTGGACTTACGACTTTACGCCGCCAATATCAATCCCCTTGGACTTCCCAAATGCCAAGACACAAGCTTGGACTTTCCCTTGCCAACCCATGTTGGACTTTCCATGCCAAGACCCATGCTTGGACTTTCCATTTGCCAAGACCCATGCTTGGACTTCTCATTTGCCAAGACCCATGCTTGGACTTCTCATGCCAAGTACACACGACTTGGACTTTCCCAAATGCCAAGTGTCCCACTTGGGCTTTCCATGCCAAGTACCCATGACTTGGACTTTACCTTGCCAAGACCCATGCTTGGACTTTCCCATAATCACATGGTCAACCCTGGTCAACCATCAAGTCAATTATAACCTGGGTCGATTGTATAAACAATCTCCCCAACATATTAACCGACATCAATGTCCAACATCAATGTCAATCCTATGTCAAACATACTTTGTCAAACATCAAAACATCACTCGAGTCAAACTCGAGTCCTGGTCAATCGTGACCTGGGCCGATTGCACCAACACAAACTCCCAAGTGTGTCAAAAACTCAATGACACACCATGACTCTAAACCTTATTATGCCAATTTTGATTGATTTTTCAAACTTCTTAAATTCTATTGGCACATACTAAAATCTTTAGGATCAAAATTCTAACCTCATTTTCAAGGTATCACATAACCTTGAAAATGTCCTAAAGTGTCAACTCTACTATGGTTAGATTAACTACCCATCCACTTAGGGTTGACACACCCTGACCCAACTAGCATGATGGAATCACGCTCGTAGAAATTCAAATTCTATTTAATCTCATTGGGTTAAACAAGGTATTCACTAGGGATAGCCTCCCTTAGTACCTTCCTAATGACCCTCCTAGGCTTTGAAGCCTTGGTCATTTGGGTCTTGCCTAGGTCAACTCTAGGGATGACTTCTCTTGTGACTTTCTTAGTGACTTCCCTAGACTTCTTTGAAACCTTCGCCACTAGGCACCTACCATAGTTAACCTTAGGGATGACTTCCCTAGCCCCTGATTTTCCTAGACCTATGAGTGGTTATATAGTCAAATGGAACACTATCATAGATTGGCACAACCTTCTTGGATTTAAGCTTATGACCCAAGCCGTTCCTATCCTTGGAAGGCTCTTGCCTCCTAAACCCTAGATTTTGTCCATTTGACCTTATAATTGATTTTTTCAACTTTTTAAGGGTCTTTTCTAATTTCTCAAGCTTTAACCTCAAAACTTGATTTTCTAATTTTTGATTTTTCATAAGCTTTTCGGATATTTTTCTTCCTCCTAGACATATGTCTAGATTTCTTGAGATTATTGACATTCTTAGGCGGGCTAGGTCTTGAATTATCCTTAGACCTAAAATTATCATACTTAGCACCTAAGCAAAAATATGTATTCCTAACATGCTTTTGTTCACAAGCAATAGCAATAAAATTCCTAGCATACTTTTGACTATTAATTAAAGAAAGAGCATAATTAACAGATATCTTAGGGTTTGCCTTAGCTCCCCCTACATGTGTAGCTCCTCCCTTGCCCTTGGTTTACTTCCTCCCCATTAGGGCATTGAGTCATATAATAGCCCCTTTGATTGCATTTAAAGCAAATAATATGTTCTTTGCTCTTAATTGTTGGGGTTTTGCCATCCTTAGGCTTTTCATTGACTTTTGGTGTCGGATAAGCCTTCTTTACTCTTTTTGGACACTTGTGTTGGAGATCAGATGATGTCGCTAAAGGGGGTGAATAGCGATTCGCTTCGTCACTTAGAATTCATTCGCTCATTTGTGTGCTTGTCTACAACAAATACAAATGCACAATAAGAATACAAGGGCAACACAAACAATATAACGTGGTTCAAAACCTAGGGTTCCTATTCTACGGGTCGAGCTCAAGTGAGCTTTAGTGATGCACACCACCACTAATAAACCTCTCATTCTCGAAAAACACTCCGGAGTTGGAGAAAACCTCTTACAATAATTCTTACAACAATAAGAACAAGATACAAGCAATTACACTAAGCAAATGAATACAAGTAAAGAAAACACTTTACAAATGTGAGCTTTTGAATGCTTGATCTTTGATTGATTTGGAATGTCTTTGAAAACCCTGAAATGCACTAACATTTTGCCTCAAATCGCCTCAAGAACTATTACCAAAATCCTCCTTCTTGAGCTCCTTATAAAGATACAACTTGGACTGATTTTCGCCTTCCAATCGGCTACTCTTACCTAACAGTCAACTGACCTTCATGTCGTCGTCTCACAATGGCTCTATCCACATTGGAATATGCCCAACATATACCTCAGCAGTCAGCTACCCTTATCACCAGTCAACTGGCTGGTCGAATATGCAACAATCTTTGCCCATGTCCACTACCACTAACCGACTGCTTCTCCTCGCAGTCGATTGCTGTGGACCAGTCGATTGTCAAATCCTAGCAGTCGACTGCTAGGGCCACAACCGAGCAGTCGAGCACTAGTCGACTCTCATATCAATCGACTGGGTTATAACGCCAGTCAACTGCTCCGAGCTGACTAGGATTCGAGTGCTTACTCACTCGACCAGTCAACTGACCAAATTCAATAGTTGACTACCTCAATAATGAGGTTTAACCCAAGTATGATCCTCTCATACTTGATAAACCACACTTAGCCTAAACCTAAGCCTTTTAGCTATCTCCATCAGCCTATCGCCTATCGAGTCCCTCCGAGTCATCCATGACTTGTTCATCCATATTCTAGCCTTCAGGTACTTCCATCGATTATTATTATGCTAACCGGGTCTACTTTACCAAGGTATATTTGGACTTACGCCGCCAAGACAAATGCTTGGACTTTACACCGTCAAACATTGGACTTATGCTGCTAAAACTAAAGCTTAACTTTACGCTGCTAATATCATACCCTTAGACTTCCCAATTTCTAAGTATCCATACTTGGACTTTCACCGCCCAAGTTCACTTGGACTTTACGCCGCCAAGACTATGATGCGCGCGAGCGCGTCCTCTAATCTCGCGACGGTGGAAACCGTCGGGGACTCGAAGCACACACTCACACTCAACGCCCGCAAGGTCACAGGTGTCGTCAAGTAATAAAGATTATCAATCCCATAAGGATTGAGATCCGATTGTCGTTTGTCCGGTGGATCGTGGCTATTCGAATGGGAGATCTTCAAGATTTGCGATCGTGAGGCCGTCGGTGGTCCAAACTCAGTACGGTGTCACATGGAGGGAGAAAAGGTTTGCTACGAGTCTTTGGATGGGATTTCGCTTGTGTTATAGAACACGCTATCAATTGAGTGTCGTCAAGGTTTCTAACTATGGTTTTGTGGAAGGGACATCATACACTTTCCCGATGAGTCTTCGATCTATCGGGAACTAACTCTGTCATACCTAGTCAATCCCTGGCATTAGGACGGGATAGGCGGTATGAGGATGTCGGGTCCCCTTTTGTGTCCAGCTGCCAAATGCCCTTTTTTCACTCCGAAAGTGCGTCGTTTTCCCCATAAAATGCTATCATACATACAAAAGTACAAAGAGCAGATCTCTGAACCAGAAAATAGGAAATGCATGCAAAACAAAGTGAAATATACATGAAACAAGTCTAAAATGCAATGGGATGTGAGCGAAAACTACTCCTAAAACCCTATATATTTTGCTCACATCAATCCCCCAGACTTAAATCTTTGCTTGTCCTCAAGCAAACCTCAGTGCCATGAAATTTTAAAAAGCATTGTTTCGTACTTAGCATGTTAACTAGATTTATCAAGTGATATTTTCAATCAAAGCAAAATAGATATGTTCTAAAAATTCACTAAGTTAGCTCCTTGTGCATGTGCTAAGCAAATCTTTGGAGGGGATACTTGTTCCATGGTAAGTTAAGTCGTCATCCTATATCTTTTCTAAGGTCTCCGACTCTTAGGCACTTACCTGCTCAAAGCGATGGTCGTTCCCTAGATCTAACACAAAGTCTCAAAGGCATGCTCGGTATTGAGAGAAATTGGTAAGTGTTTCCCCAGTAACCTAGCTCAGTCTCAAAGAGGCACCTAACCATTTTCACCCACGACAACTGTTTTTTTTCCCTCTTAATTTTTTTCAATTTTCCTCACTATATTTTTCTTTCCCTCTTTTTTTTCTTTCTTATTCCATTTTTTTTCTTTTCTTTTCTTTTCTTTCTCTCTTGGGATTTTGATTTTTCCGAATGGGCTTCCACGATTCGAGCATCTCCAGTAACTAAAATGCTAAATCTAGAGTCACCTATAAATTCTAAAGTACTAGACTACTGAGATGAATCATAACTAGGTACGTACTAGATTCTCCCTTTTAGGATGTTCGACATATGTAGGTGTAAAAATAAAAGCTAACCAGTGTAAGTCTAGAACATTCATTAGAGCAAATAAAATAAAATACCATGAGGTAAATGAAGTTAAACTACCTATGGAAACAACTCATGAAGAAAACTTAAAAAAAAATACTACTGAGGCAGCTTATAGATAGCAAAAACTAAGTACTGAAAGAAACCAAACAACCTATGCATGAACAAATGAATGCTAACTAAAATGTAAATATCAAAAAAAAAACTATTGCTAGAAATAAAATAAATCAAAACTTAGGGTCCCCCCAGACTTAAGCGAAGCATATCTCTAATATGGTGGACGAGGTGGAAAGTCTGGTAGTCTCGGTATCTCGGGATCCTAGGAGAACACAGTCCGAACTGATGTCACATGTATATGAGTCGATGGATGGACGTGGTCGCTCAGTGCTCCTTCACCCTAGCCCACTGTGCCTGCTGGGCACACATGTGCTGCTTGACCTCCTGACGATAGGTAGCCTCCTCCTGGCGATGGGCAGCCTCCTCCTGAAAATAAACTCGAGCCTCATCGTAGAACTCCTTGGCCCACTGGAAGTGCTCTCGTAAGCCAGAAAACTCGGCCTACATATAGGAATTGTGATCCTCCCATCGCTGCCCCTGCGTCTGCTACTCAGCGTATATATCATCAAGGTGTGATTGGAACTCCGAGAAATCGTAGGTGGATGTACCTGTGTCCTGCTCAAAAGTAGAAAAAAAATAGTGGTGTAGGTGCAGGCTCTCTGCGTGGACTAGGGGGACTCCTATAAACATGTGGACTAGAGGGAGAGTGATGAATGGGGGGAGAGATAGT